>JAQMRL010000002.1:123013670-124213670 GCA_035578175.1 Catonia carolina
CACATATCAGAGTGCGTGAAATCTGAGATTGTAGACATCGATTACCTGCACAAATCGATAATCCGCAAAGGTCGGACATCTTACGTATTCGGATTACCGCGACTATGTTGTTGTTTAGGTCATCAGCCAAAAGGCTGGTTTGAACCTGTAGAGGTTTTACTAAGTAAAACGTGGAGTGAGGTGGTTTACCATTGCCTTCCTCACTGAGTGGAAAAGTACGCTTATCAGCATGCCGGGCCCTCTGAAAAGCACATATTTTCCACTCTGCAAATGACAACTTCACTTTATTCACCACAGGGTCTGGCTGTATAATAAAATTCATTACTTTCAGAGGAGATAACTCTGATTAGTGTCTTTTACACCTCTACCTCTTCTGTTCTTAAATGATTCAGTCATTTAATTGGCTGACCATGTGATAAGAAACAGAACTATTTATTTCAGCCCTGCAATGAACAGATTTAGTGTAAATAATTTGATACTCTACCTGTCTGTTATGGGCAGACCGCGACTATACTGTAGATGTGAATCTATGCAAGGGTATTCCTAGATTGCTGCCGCCTCCCCTGTCACAACCTCTGCCTCTATTCATTTCGATTCGTCCAATCACCCTTCGTCTTCTGAATTACCATTAATATGCAAAACAGTGTTTGTGTGGACCATTTTTCGTATTTTCCCGCCCCCTGATATTTGGTTCCGGGGCACTTCCCCCCTCAGTTCCGGCACTGCCTAATATTAAATAGTTTATTTCTTTTTTATTACATGATACGTTCTAGGTTCGTATATCTGTAACAATTTTGCAAATGAAGTATTTTTTCGATTTAATTTCAATATTTTTAATTTTCGTAGAAAGGCGTGAAGTACTTGTTTACTTATTGAACATGAATAAATTGAATATGGATTTTTAGGAGAGGCATCACTCGTAATATTCTAACAGTAATGACCTTGACTTATCGTACGATAAAAGAAACTGTGTTAGGCATATATATTTGACATCATGTGTCCGTCACTGTTTTATATTCATATTGACACTGTACTGATAAAAAAACACTGAGTACACTTTGCTATATCGATAAGATTACAGTTTGACATGATAATCTTTTATAGTACTTTTTTATATGACATCTAAAAATTACTGCTAGATAATTTAAAACAATATCTTATCGTCCTTTGCGTTGCATTTCCCGGATATATTAAATTCGGAAGGGGTTTGCAATCATAACTTTGTACGTGCAATATGCATTTTATACTGTGTATAGAAGTCAATCATGTCAGTAGATAGTTTCCATGTTATATGAAAACTTAACTAGATCTATTTTGGGAACTCAAGTTGAATCTATAGATTAACCCAACTACTTTCATGAAAACAGGATGGAGGGAATAAATGTATTTATAAAAATCTTAAATATTCTTTGAAAAAAATTAATAAGAACTTAAATTTAACTAGTAGTTGCGTCCGGGCTTATTCCTAGTCTCGTTTAAATACCGGGTGTCCCACAAAGAGGTTGCTATTTTTGAATTAATATGCCGGACGTATCCCCACAATCTACAGACTGGGAACGTTACAGTTATAATAAATAGGTATGTAAAAAAGTACCCTCGAGTTTCATTTGCTTATGATTAATCAAAAAAAAAAAAATGATGGAAAGTAATTTTATTTGCATAACCATTTCAAATTGGTGATTTGTTACAATGTTACTTAAGTAATAAAATGAAAGAAATATGAAAGTGATAATTTGTGAAAGTGATCTATTAATTTGTTTTTTTTTAAAATTCCTAATATGTGTACTTTGCAATCTGTTCAATTCAGAATAATTAGCAACCCCATGACCCAATGAGATGAGGATGAAGTGTGTGACGTGTAAATGAGGTGTAGTCTTGTACAGACCCAGGTCGACCATTCCTGAGAGAGTATGGTTAATTGAACCCCAACCATCAAAGTACACCGGCAACCACTGTCTAGTATTCACATTCAAATCTATTAATGAACACAATTTGTTTCAATTTCCTTTATTCGAACTGATGTCCACATCCATAGCTATACAATTCACAAAATCAGCTGATCGATTTGGAATGGCAGCTGTTTTTTTTCTGTCTGAATCCTGTTGTAAATATAAGTGGTTTTATCCACAAGATTATTGTTCATTGTAATATTATTTACTTATTCCGCCATTTTGTTTTGATTAATCATAAGCTAATGAAACTCGAGGGTACTGTTTTACATACCTATTTATTATAACTGTAAAGTTTCCATTCCTAGAGTAAGCGATACGTCTGGCATATTAATTCAAAAATAGCAACCTCTTCGTGGGACACCCGGTTCTTGATTGTATACATTTTTGTCGTAAAATGCATACTTTTTTTTTAATCCCTAATGTGTGTACGTTGCAATCTGTTCAATTCAGAACAATAAGCATCCCAATGACCCAATGAGATGAGGATGACATGTATGACGTGTAAATGAGGTGTAGTCTTGTACAGACTCAGGCCGACCATTCCTGAGAGAGTATGGTTAATTGAACCCCAACCATCAAAGTACACCGGTAACCACTGTCTAGCACTCAAATCCGTATAAAAGTAATTACCTTTACTAGGATTTGAACCAGGAACCTTCGTCTCCGAAAATCAGCTGTAACAGCTGATTTTGGCGACGACTTTACCTCTAGACCAACCCGGTGGGTTAATGCATACTAAGGCTGAAATCTTAAAAAATCAATTTTTCACACTTTTCGTGAGAAAAAACAGAAAATAGCTAATTACCGCTAAACTAAGCATTAGGCCTATACAAAAAACTGATTGAAATAAAAGTTGTACGATTTTAAATTCTCTACAACTTTTAGCATATACATTTTTGCGATAAAATGCATATTAAAGCCGGAATCTTAAAAAAACAATCTTGTTACGAGGAAGCGGCCTTCCAAAGAGTTTCAGCAGGCACGGCGCGTACCCTATCTTGTAAAGCATAACAAATTTAGTAAATAAGGTGATTTTAAAAAAAAAAATCGTAGGAGCGGTTTTTGAGAAAATCGCAAAAAAGTGAAAAATGACACGAATAAACTACTACTCCCGGTTTCAAGTTTCAAGTTCGTACGATGTTCCGTTTTTGAGATATTCTGTTCACACACATACACACAGGCACACAGACACAGACACACCCACTCACAGACCAATCGCTAAAAACATGTTTTTTGGGTTCAGGGGGTCTGAAAACTTTCAGATCCGGTGAAAACTCGATTTCGAAAATCGACATGAAACCAATACTTTCCTTCCTATGTATTCATATAAGCGAGAGAAAGTAAAAATAAAAATAATAGATACTTTTTCTTGCCTATATGAATATATAGGAAGGAAAGTATGCCTATTGTTTTCATGTCAATTTTTTGAAATTGAGTTTTCACCGGATATAGGCCTACACGTTTTAAGACCTCCTGAACCCAAAAAACATGTTTTTAGCGATTGGTGTGTGTGTGTGTGTGTGTGTGTGTGTGTGTGCGAGAGAGAGAGAGAGAGAGAGAGAGAGAGAGTGAGTGTGTGTGTGTGTGGTGTGTGTGTGTTAACAAAATATCTCAAGAACGGAACATCGTACGATGTTGAAATTTGAAACTTAAGTTAGTTCCTACTAGAGGACCGGACACGAATATTTTCATCAATATTTACTACACTTTTTTATGCTCTACATGATAAAGTAGTTGCCATGTCTGCTGAAATTCTTGGAGACGCTGTGCTCTCGTTGAAAAAAAATGGTCTGTTTAAGGTTGCTGCCTTAATATGCGTTTAAGGGCAAAAGTGTATATTATCAAAGTTGCAGAACATTTTTAAGAACCTACAACTTTTATTTCTAACATTTCTTTGCATAACGCGTAGTTTAGCGAAAACTAGTGATTTCCGGTCTTTTTCATGAAAATTTGTAATGGATTTTATAAGATTTCGACCTTAGAACAGTGCATTTAACGACAAAAATGTATGTAATCAAATTTATAGCAAATTAAAAGATCTACAACTTTTTATATAAGCATTTTTCTCTACAGGGCCTAGTTTTGCGTGAAAGAGTGATTTTCCGTATTATTAAGCCAAACTTTGTTTTCAATATACAGTCAGACCCCATAGGGAATGAAGTGAAGGTGTCATTTGCAGGATGGAAAAAGATGCTTTTTGGAGGGCCTGGCATGCTGATAAGCATACTTTTCTACTCAGTGAGGAAGGCTAATGTAAACCACCTCACCCCTCCTTTTACTTAGTATAAAGCCTCTAGAGGTTCAAACCAGCCTTACGGCTGATGACCTAAAAAACAACAAGCCAAACTAAGGTTGGTTTTCATTTTGCATCATTTACTCATGATTAAAATTAGGTTATGTTTTTTGAGGTTAGTTTTTTTGTTTATTTCTAATATTTTATTAGTAATGTTATGTTATATTTTTCATTATTATTAGGCCTATCATTGGCAAGAGAAAGTTTTGTGAGTGTTTCACACCAGATTTTTATTACTCTCTGTGATCTAAATAAGACGCGAACGCATAAGGAAAACAATTTAAAATAGTATAATGATTAATCCATTATTTTTAATGTGACAAATTTGTAGGCTAATAGCTTCTAAATTTTTACATGTGTAATAATTAAAACAAGAAGTCTACTCTTTAATCTGTTTATTTGTAAAAAGTTTTATTACTGTTTACAGTTAAATACTTCTGTGTATATTAACTTAGGAGTGAAAAATATACGAAAATGAAGCCTTTAGGGTAATTTAAAATGTACAAATAAAAATTAATCTTTTTATTCCTTAATGTGGTACTTGTATAATTCATTGTTAAATTGCTATGACCTATAGATTATAAAGGCAATTAAATTACGAAATTGAAATATTTCGTCGTAATCGAATTCGTTATTTGTATGACACTTAATGTGAATAGGGTTTTTTAAACAATTTTTGACAACTTTATTCTTCAAAATTCGTCAGTTTTGATTATGTTGAAGTAGCTTTATCCGGTGAGAGGATTATTGCTTTAATTGATAATATTATAATAATGTAAACAGTTTAGCACCATATACAATTTTAGTAAATGTTTAGGTTATTTCAGTTTTAATTACTACTTAGAAATAGGTTCGTAAGATTGTTGACTAATTACAAAGAATATATTTTTAACAACAGGATGTAACTGCCATAGAATTGAGTTTTATCAATTTACCATAATTACATTAAAATCATTTAAGGGCATACTTCTCTTAACTTACAACTTAGAATCTTGCTTATTTAATTTTGTGGTGGGAAAGTTATTCTATCCAACTATGGTTTCCCATGCTCAAAGGTAGATCAATTTAGTGTTTCTGTGTTTATTTCTGTAGTACTACCGCTGTTACTACTAAGTTATGTAATAAATTAATTCAAAATTTTGAATAAAATATGTAAATTCAAAAAAATATCGACTGTATAAAGACACATCAGAGGACCGGAAAATGAGCTTACAAGATATATTGTTCTATTCATTGTTTCTGTGTTTACTTTCTCTTGATATGAATATATAGGAAGGAAAGTATTGTTTTTATGTCGATTTTTCGGAATTAAGTTTTCACTGGATTTACACGTTTTCAGACCCCCTGAATTCAAAAAACATGTTTTAGCGATTGGCGATTGGTCTGTGTGTGTGTGAACAGAATATCTCAAGAACGGAACATCGTACGAACTTGAAACTTAAGTTACATACCACTACCGGACCCGACACAAACATTTTTATCAAAACGGTCAACCGGAAGTAGTAGTTTATTCGTGTAATTTTTCACTTTTTTGCGATTTTCTCAAAAAATGGTCTTACGATTTTTTTAAAAATCGCCTGGTTTACTAAAGTTGTTATGCTCTACAAGATAGGGTAGGCGCCATGTTTGCTGAAATTCTTGGTGAAGCCGTTTTCACGTATAAATATTGTTTTTTTTTTTAAGATTACGGCTTTAATACGCATTTTAGCAAAAAACATTATATAGTAAAAGTTGTAGACAATTTAAAATCCTACAACTTTTATTTTAAACATTTTTTTGTGTAGGCCTAACGCTTAGTTTAGCGGTAATTAGCGATTTTCTTTTTTTTTCTCACAAAAACGTGTGAAAAATCGATTTTTTAATGATTTCAGCCTTAGTAGGCATTTTACGACAAAAGTGTATATAATAAAATTTATAGGAAATTAAAAGATCTACAACTTTTATTTATAGCATTTTTCTCTACAGAGCCTAGTTTAGCGTGAAAGAGTGATTTTCCGTATTTTTTAGTTAAACTGAGGTTGATTTTCATTTTGCGTCTTTCACTCATGATTAAAATTAGGTTATGTTTATTGAGGTTAGTTTTTTGTTTATTTCTAATGTTAGGTTTATTGTTAATTGTTTGTATTGGCAAGAGAAAGTTGTGTCAGTGTTTTACACCAGATGTTTTTAATTTTACGGTAGAGATCTGAGTGGTTTTACATCTGAGTGTTTCACACCAGATTTTCGTTTTCGTAATTTCATTAGGCACATTATTTCTACATTTCATACCTTATTAATACCAAGTTTATTTTTACGGTATAAGAGGAAAGATTTTGTACCTTGGGTGAAAAGTAACAGAAATACATTTGGTATAACGTTTTTGAGTCCTTGTGTAAAAGGAAAAGTTCAGTGCAACTCTTGTATAATGGTGACTTCTTTTAGGAAAATAGCTCATATTTATCTTCGTAAATAAGAACTTCTCTTGCAAATTTTTGATGTACATCAAAATTCTACACCAAATTCTTCGAAGAGCTACTCGATCGATAATTTAATTATTTTTATTTATTTTGTTAATCGCTAGTAAAATCATCCTCTGAACTTTCAGCAGAAGTCTAAATAAGAGACGTTTGTTTAGTAATAGGTGATGTAGCACATGAGCTATAGAACGGCTATTAGGAGGAAGTAAACTAAAACAGAGGGGAGGGAAAGTGCCTGCCTCTCTGTTGCCTGTACTGTATTTTCAATTCACTAGTACTATTTTAGTTAAAAGCATTGTCTTTTTTTGTTTTTGCGGTAATTTGTGTGATTTTCTGTTTTTTTTCATAAAAATCTTTAAAAAATGGATTTTTAAAAGATTTTGGCCATCGTAAGCATTTTACGACAAAAATGTCTATGATATAATTTATAGAATATTAAAATATCTACAGATTTTCTTCTAAGCATTTTTCTCTAAAGAGCCTAGTTTAGCGTGAAAGAGTGATTTCCGTATTATTAGGTCAAACTGAAGTTGATTTTCATTTTGCATCATTCGCTCATGATTAAAATGAGTTTATGTTTTCTGAGATTAATTTTTTTGTTTATTTCTAATGTGTTAATACTAATGTTAGGTTATATGGGTCATTATTTGCATTGGTAAGAGTCTTGTGAGTGTTTTACACCAGATATTTTTTTAGTTATAAAAAAAACATTTCTCGCATAATTAACAGAAACGCTTTAACATAATTATACCTAATACATTTCACTATATTAATTAACTAACACATGCTTGATAAACCCATGACACACTGATTCAGCCGGCTGGAGAGCTCCCTGAAGTCTCTTCCCTTCCTCTACTTCGTCACCTGGAAATAGAATACGCCCTGACTAATTCCATTTCTCACCACACACGATATACCTACCCAACTTATTATACCGTAGGTTAGTATTGACTGTGTTATGAGTAGGATTAAGGTATTTTTAAGGGAAGTTTTTGAGGTTTATTAAGAGTATATTTTAAGGTCTGCTTATTCAGCATTGGTTTTAGTTGTTTTAAATAAATAATTTATTTAAGTGGTTGTTTTCAAAGATCAATCAAAGTTTTATCAGGATTGTTAAATTAATTATTCAGTTGTTTTTGAGTTTAACGAAGTTGAATGTTTCTTTTGTTTCACCGTTAACTAATTTGATCTTATTCAGAATACGTTACTCATAAAGTGTTTCACTAAATGTTAGTGTACATATACAATTCATACAACTATAATTTGTAATTTATGTCAGAAATTAATTTACAACGGCTGTATTTGTTATTAATTCAGACATAACTTGTTTAATCAATCTCTGGGATGGAAACTTATGTTATTAAACAGTAGGAATATTTCTATGGTTTCTTCCAATTATACTCCAACTAGATTGAAACCCTTGAAGTGAAATGAACCAGAAACATTTATTATTTTTGTGGTCTGTTCCTAGCTTCAAATTTGAACATCTCTTTTAATTATTGAACTAATTTGTAAACGCAAAGATACAAAAAAAATTCTACTAATATTCCGTTAATATTTGAACCACAAATTTGAAAATAATATGAATTCATATTCTTTGAATCTAATCCCTTTGGCCAAAACAAGTCTTATGGAAAGAAGTAACTCTTTATAGTATCGTAAAATAAAGTACATTTTTCTATGCGGCAAGTCATAAATTTAGGGCAAGGAACTGAAAACGTGTGCAACTACATGTAAAACAAAAGGAACTTGTCCGGAATTACATCTGCAGGGACCCTGGGAAACCATGGTCGTAAAAGAATATTAATAAGATATGTAACTACCTTCTCACCTTATACCGTTGGTCAGTATTGACTTACAATAGATAAGTAAACAGTTTTGAAGGTTTGCTTATTCAGTACTTCTCTAATTTTTTAAAAATAAATTAAGTAGTTATTACACTTAGTCAATCAAATACGTCACTGTCTAGTATTCAAATCCGTATAAAAGTAACTACCTTTGCTAAGATTTGAACCGAAAATAACAATTTTTTTTAAAAACGCTCTAATTCCTTTAATCTTTGTATTAAAAGGCTGAATTTTAGCTAGACCTCTAGACCAACCACCGGGTTGTTCTAGACAGCTAATTTTGGCGAGGTTCCTGGTTCAAATCCTAGTAAAGGTAGTTACTTTTATACGGATTTGAATACTAGACAGTGGTTACCGGTGTACTTTAATGGTTGGGGTTCAATTAACCATACTCTCTCAGGAATGGTCGGCCTGAGTCTATACAAGACTACACCTCATTTACACGTCATACATATCATCCTCATCTCATTGGGTCATGGGGTTGCTTATTGTTCTGAATCGAACAGATTGCAACGCACACATATTAGGAATTAAAAAAAAAGATTTGAACCAGGAACCTTTGTCTCCGAAAATCATCTGGTAAACAGTTGACTCGCGGCGACGACTTTACCTCTAGACCAACTCAGTTTAATTTATAAATAAACCCGTAAAATATTAACTCGTCTTCGGGTAAATTCAAGTAATTAATAACATTGTGTGTCATATTATCAAGTAAAATATTTGTTTTTTCCATACTTGTTTAAACAAAAAATATAAGCAAGTCTCAATTAATTTTTCCACTAGTTTTTTGCACATTACTAATGTAATATACTAACATTGATTTTTATAAACTTTTTGTAATTCAGTTATGTAAATTTGGATAGTGATTAATAGTAGTCACTTATATATCATTGGAAAAATTTTAACCGTACTGAACAATAAAAATAAATGAAATATTTCTGTTGCATATTTAATACAGAATTTTCATTTTTTCGTTAATTAATTTTAGTCCAGTTCATTATAAGCAACGTTCAGAGTTGGAGATCAATGGATCAAAAAATATCTGTAGTTTTTATTCAGTTTATTATGCGACATATTAACCTATATTATACTTAAAACTTTTATCGTTTATTTACTATTAGGAATAAGTAGGTTAAATTATGTCATAAAAACTACATACACTCAAAAAATTTGTAATTGATTCAATATATCTAATCTTTTATTTCAAAAAAGGTTTTTTAAAGCACTGTAATATTATCGCTTAGTTGTGAAAATAATAATAATAATAATAATGTGCACAAAGTGCTGGGTTTTTTTGTTTTTTGTTTTTAAACTGTTAGTATATTATAAATATCTAAAATTGTTTGACACAGTTTTTAAATCTGATTTGTGTATTTTAATTTAAAATCAAGTACCTACTTGTACTTAAACTTATGAAAAGTAATAAGTAAATAAGTTACGTCATTATTAATAGGTGTTTATTTTAAACGATATGTCTAATGTATAACACGTATTTCCTCGTAATTAATCAAATACAAATGTACTGTGTTTAGTTCTACATTTTAAATGCAGCTAAACAGTTTATAATCATATTTCTGTGCCCTAGAAGTAAAGGGTGTTAACTCCAATTTTGGCAAAATTAAGTTTTAAAATCAGCAAGAAAGCTCTATTAAAGTTGCAGTAACCACATTAACTCCACTTTTGTAAAATGATGGGGAAGATTTTTAAAATAACTATTTTTAACTCTAATTGAATGTATACTTGTTATTGACAATAAGTTATTTTATTTTGAATTTTTTTGTTTTTATTGTGTTATTGATAGGCCTTAGAATTTTCTTAAATTCTGTAATTTTTTCAACCGTAGTTGTGAATAAAATGGTGTTTCTTTATTAAAATAGAGTTAGCACAATATATTTTGTCTAAGTTTTGTTTTCGTTTGATTACCTCAAGTAACTTGGGGGTTAACACTAATGTAATTAAAACGCAGAAAGACGTTAAGAGAATGAAGTCCTTTGGATGGTCAGGCGGGGGAGGGGGAGGTGCAAAAGTTAAGAAAGTTGTTTAGTCAATTAAATCTCTGTATAAGAAGCATTTTATTTGGTACACATTTTTAAAAAATTCTCACACCTCCAGAATTTTTTTGTAATATAAAAACTTTCATGTTTTTGCTTCTTCTGAAAAATAACAAAAATGGAATTAACTTCCTTTACCGCTTAGGTACAGATTTTATAATAGCGGTTTTAAAAAATTATAAAATTTATTAGCTTCAACTACCTCGGGGAGATAATACAACCGAAGATCAGACAAAAGGAATTGAATGACAGCAGACGAGGAACGATGCCCCGGGCACTCCGAAGAACTCATTACTTGTATTAGAAGAAAGCATACTCAAGACAAACCAAGATTAGATATTATAATACAGTAAAACCTCCTTAATCCGGCATTATATAGTCCGAAATTGTCTATAATCCGGCATCAACGGCAATAGACAAAAATTATAGAATTGCCTTCACAATGAACATTGTAAAGTGAGCAACCCGACAGCTACCGCCGACACTCAAGAGCCACAAAGCGTCACGCTCTGAGTTTGTAAACTCAGTACGCTTTTTTACACGTTTGTAAAATTTGCTGAGTCAAATAAACAATACAGTATGGCCGAAGTTATGAACTTGCATATAATAAAATATGATTTTTTAAATAAAAAAATACTAGTCGTAAGAAGCAAGTATATATTAGATCTTTTTTCCAGCCATCTACCAGTGCTGTTGCTAAAAACGACGAATAGTACAGGACTGTACTGTATTTCATACTGTACTCAAATTTATTTCATCATGTACTGTACTTAAAAAATGCATTTTAATATTTCTCCTGTACTTATATATTGATTTATATTGTTTAAATCACCCATGTTTAAATAATAAATACATACAGTAAAAGTTTCTTGTGCAAACTGTGTTATTTTTTATACGACTCCTGTATTTTTAAAAATAACCTTTATAGTCCGGAATTTCCTTTAATCCGGCAAGCTTCGAGTCCCAAACGTGCCGGATTAAAGAGGTTCTACTGTACCTTTGAATAAAATCTTTGTGCCTGTGTGCGAGTAAGTTCCTTAGAATGACTAGGAAGGCTGGTCTAAAAGAAGCAGAAAAATTTGGGAGAAAGATCCTCTGCAAGGTAATGGGTCCGAAATTAGCAGACGTATTATACGTAACGAGGTCGAGAAGAACTGTGCTAAGAAAATAAACGATTTATGAAAACTATTAGAAAAAGAAGACTAAAATTTTACGGCCACTGATAATAGAATAGGCCTACGTACCCGTTTTTTAGCACATTTTCCACTTAGTCCATGTTTAAGAACATGTAGCACGTTCAATTTTGAGGAATAATACGGCGTTTTAAAAATATTTTGTAAAAAATGGGAAAAATATAGTGTTCTTGCATATTTTCTAATTAATGTCAGCTAAAATTCAGCCTTTTAATACAAAGGTTAAAGGAATTAGAGCGTTTAAAAAAAAATTGTTATTTTCGTTCCCGATAGTCGTAACGAGTTAGAACGAACGCTGTATCTCTTTTAATTAATAAGGGAATGAAATTTCCATGGCGTTTAAACACAGGTTTCATCTTTCATTTTACTTACTTTAATAAATATTTTTTCCATAAATCATATGTTTTGAAATTTTGTTTAATAATAATTTACACTGTACACAAAGTACTTACTATTTTAAGTAGGACTTACCTCGTACTTAGAATGGATCTTGGCTCCAATTAAAAGCACGTAGAACTCAATTGTAGCTAAATACTGAATTTTTTTTTCTAGCTCATAATTCGTTCTTAACACTAAGATAAATATACACTAAACTTTATTTAAATCTATTATAAAAACACTAATCGTAAATGTATTATTTAGTTTCTGATGTTTATAGGTAATGTATTTGAGTTTAAATATTAATTTTTTTTTTAATTTATTTAACGTCGCATCAACTGCAACGGTCATTAGCGACGACGTTGGGGTGGAACTGTATGCAATATAGGATGAAATGATTTTTTGTAAAGTATGAAAATATGCCGTGCCTGAGTGGGATTCGAACCCAGTACCGCATGATGAGAGGCGAGCACGTTACCAACTGCGCCAATACGGCCGGCAAATATTAATTTATTGCATGAAAATGTGAGTAATTTTCTGTTGTTTTCTGTTTTTGAACAAGATATTTCTTTCAAGAAAGTTTCACATTTATTTAAATACAAAAATAGTCAGGTACTGTATAGCCTACTTTGTAAAACAGTTACAATTAAGGTACAGAAATCATAAGAATCTACCTTAAAACCCAAAAAGAATTCCAAAATACAGTATTTATTTTCATTTCAGGATTTTTACAAAACAGTTCTAGTAGTAAAAAATCTGGTGTGAAACACTCACACAACTTTCTCTTGCCAATACAATAATAAAAAATAATCCTAACATTAGTAATAAAAATTACTAATAAACAAAACACCAACCTCTAAAAACATAACGTAATTTTAATCATGAGTGAAAGACACAAAATAATCTACCACCACTATCACTATCTTTGTCGAAGTTTGGCCTAAAAATACGGAAAATCACTCTTTCACGCTGAACTAGGCTCTGTAGAGAAAAATTCTCTAAATAAAAGTTGTAGATCTTTTAATTTCCTATAAATTTTATTATATACACTTTTGTCGTAAAATGCGTACTAAAGCCGAAATCTTAAAAAAATCGATTTTTCACACGTTTTCGTGAGAAAAAAACAGAAAATTGCTAATTACTGCTAAACTAAGGGTTATACAAAAAAATGTTCGAAATAAAAGTTGTAGAATTTTAAATTCTCTACAACTTTTGTTTTATAATTTTTTGCGCTAAAAGGCGTATTAAAGCCGTAATCTTAAAAAAACAACATTTTTACGTGAAAACAGCCTCACCAAGAATTTCAGCAAACATGGCGCCTACCCTATCTTGTAGAGAATAAAAAATTGAATAAACCAGGCGATTTTTAAAAAAATCGTAGGACCAGATTTTGAGAAAATCGCAAAAAAGTGAAAAATTACACGAATAAACTACTACTTCCGGTTGACCGATTTTGATGAAAATGTTCGTGTCGGGTCCGGTAGTGGTATGTAACTTAAGTTTCAAGTTTGAAGTTCGTACGTTGTTCCGTGCTTGAGATATTCTGTTCACACACACACACACACACACCCACACCCACACACACACACACACACACACACACACACACACACACACACACACACACACACACACACACACACACACACAGACCAATCGCTAAAAACATATTTTTTGGGTTCAGGGGGTCTGAAAACATGTAGATCCGGTGAAAACTCGATTTCGAAAAATCGACATGAAAACAATACTTCCTATAGGCCTATATTCATATAGGCAAGAGAAAGTAATAGTGTAGGCCTATGATACTATGTGCAGTATGTCACATTTCGTTATATCGAGGTCCGGATTCGTTAAATAGAGGTAAATATTCTGATAATTTTATTAAAATGTCACGGTGCAGTGAAAAAAATTCATTAAATCGAGGTTTTTGTAATATTGAGGTTCTCCATTGTAATTGATAAAACAAGCCAGCTAGTAATAATATGTAAATGTAATTTCGTTAGAAATAACACTGTAAAATCATCTTTCGGCGTGGGTCCTAACTGTATCCCTGTACAAAAGTAATTCTTATCGTACATGTGGTATAAATTACATTTATGTATATTTGTTTCTTCTTACATAGTTGTTTTATGATCATCGTAGAACATTTTGTAGTAATAAAATAAAATTGATTGCCTCCGTGGTCCAGGAGTTAGGCGTGGTATGCTGCAAAGCTGCAAAGATCCCGGGTCAATTCCCTGCTAGGATTAGGAAAACTACTTGTTCAAACCCACAGTCTTTAAACCAAAGTAGTCGCTAATTCCCATTACAGTCTAACGTATGTTTAAAAAAATATCTTCCCGCAAATATAAGTTTCTTAACGGCTATTTGATCTCGTTTATACTTCCCTTATAACAATGTTAACTCATAACTCAGTTTAACTCATAAATTCAGCTCATTTTTATTTAGTTTCTTTAGAAATTAAAAAAAACTCAGACAAAATATCCTTAAACTGGCTATAAATGGAAAAATTATAATTGCTTTGTCGAAGTTTTTTTGCCTAATTAAAACCTAACGTAGTGTATTAAGTAAATTGTCCTATTATTTATTATTATAAAATTGTGTCTATTGTTAATTTTTGTGGGAAGGAAATTGTACTAAATTTGTTTATATTTTTCTTCGTTGTAAAGTAAGTAGTTAAGTAATCATATTAACCCGTTTATTTTATAGAGGAATTAGCAGCAAAAATTAAAATTGGCCACCTTCATGTCTTCTGTTAAAGAGTAGGCTACTAGATTACGTTGAACTGCAAAGTGGAAGCTCCCGATTTAGATTTTCGGTTAGAGTGTGAAAAATTCTGTTCCTTTAAAACCCATCGGTAGTGTACCTGTGTAATCGACTATAGTCGCTAATGACCGTGCAGACGATATGACAATGTATCTACAGAGGCAGCCCTGGTGATTTCGGGGATCCCTTCATGGGATCTAGTGGCGTGGAGGGAAGAGCAGCGGGCTAGTGTTAATAAAAAGGAATGTTGGAATCGATTACTCAGCAGGTAGCAGAGGAGATGGAGCGAAGCTAGGGTCGGGGAATGGACAAGGAAGTTCATTCCGAATGTTGCGGTGTAGATAAAGAGGACATCTGGTGATACCGCCCAAGAATTGAGGCAGTTGTTAACAGGGCATGGTTGCTTTGGGGCATATATGACGTGGTTCAAACTTAGTGAAGTGCCGAAATATCGACTATGCGACAGTGAAGAGGAGGAGTCCTTTGCGCATATTTTTGAAAGATGTCCCTATTTTTGCCTCGACAAAATGGAGACATCTGAGAAGATAGGCGTTGCAGAGTGGTTCCCAGAGAGAGTAGGGGCAGCGATGCTGCGGGATGAGGAGAGCTGGAAGTGGGTCGCTCAGTTTGCGGAGAGAGTGATCGGGAGAATACGGAGGGAGGAGACATCTGGTGATCAGCGAGAACGTCCTCTCCCACCGTTAATCAATTCTGTCCCAATCTCGTAAAGTAGGCACACGTTTTCCTGAGCTGGTAATGAAAGAGATGAATGAAAGTGAGAGTGAGTGTTGGTCAGTGACAGCGAGAGGGGAATAAGGCTACGGTTCCCTTCCACGCTCCGCTGACAGCGACATTTCCCTTGTAACGGGTGTTTTACGAGTTTTTTTTCAAATCTTCGAGAACTTCCGCGGTTAACTTTGTTGGCTGGCGAGGTGGTTTCTCATCGAGTACACTCCCAGTTCTACGGAATTTATATATCAAACGCAATATTATCGATTTATTCGGAACGGCAGAACGGGGAAATTTCAACTGAAACTTATCTTGCAAGATATTTGTAAGATTTACTTGCTATGCAAGTCTCTACAATAAACACACGTTCTTCCTTGGAAAAAACCATTGCTGATTCAATATAACGAAACGACTGCTGTCACCACACTAATGCTTGACTGGAACTTTTTAACTGTCTTAGATAGTTGGCCTTGAGTACACTGTTGCCAACATACCGATTGGGGGACAGAAAATTTACCGATGTATTTTTTCTATCTTCTTATAATCAGGGTTGCGTCCTTAATAAAACACCCGTTATTATTATATTAACAGTTCCGAGGGGGGTGGAGAGTTTTTTGCTAATGTCAGATCAGGTGGCCAGGCGGCGGGTTTATGATTAATATGCGGTTGCGGCCTCCTTGGGGCTGGACGAGGACGACTCAATTGAGTCCAACACTACTTCCCCCCATCGTGAGGAAGTGAACATGAGTTTTTCTCGCCGCCTTGGACGGATAGAAAAAAGATGATATGACAAAGAAACAATTAAAATTACATTCAAATGTTATTAAGTCTAATTTCAAACATCTCAAATTGGATAATACATAAACATTAATTTGATAAGCTTCAGAAAAATAAATGTATAAGTGTAAATCTTAACTATGTGATGTATAATTATTCGTTCATTTTCTTATTAATCCATTTTTAATCTCTTAAACATAGATAGTAGGCCTAAATGATATTTTACCTTTTTGACTGAACCAGATATTTACCTGGTTTCCAAATTAGTTTCTTTTATCATTCCCGTGAACGAAAACAACAGAATTACTCGGTATAATTAAAGATTTTTGTATGTTTGTCTTGAAAATAAAATAGAAATTGTGTGCTGAAACGTTTCTGCACTTTATAATGCAATTTCTAGACTTTTTAAAACATTTTTAACACTGAATTTTCAACAAATACCCGCACGCGTACAGGTATAAACAATACGTATACAATAAGTGTTCAGATACAAATCAAAACCAATTATATTGGTTCATCAATCTTGAATTAATTTATTTGGCAAAGCAACGTCAGTGGAAATAATCAAACGGTAAATACGGATAAAAACGGTGTAAATACAGATGTCAATATTAAAATAGTTAAATGATTTTTATTTCCATTTTGGTTCATGAGGTACCCAGAACGTAATCAAAGTTGGTTTTATTATACTTTTTATTCAGGGATGTATCACATGATATGTTGTTTAGGTCATCAGCCGAAAAGCTGGTTTGAACCTGTAGAGGTTTTACTAAGTAAAACGAGGAGTGAGGTGGTTTACCATTGCCTTCCTCACTGAATAGAAAAGTACGCTTATCAGCATGCCGGGCCCTCTGAAAAGAACGTATTTTCCAGTCTGCAAATGACACCTTCACTTCATTCACCACAGGGGCTGGCTGTATAATGAAATCCATTACTTTCAGAGGAGATAACTCTGATTAGTGTCTTTTGCACCTCTACCTCTTCTGTTCTTAAATGATTCAGTCATTTAATTGGCTGACAATGTGATAAGAAACAGAACTATTCATTGTAGCCCAGCAACGAACAGATTAGAGTAAATAATTTGACACTCCACCTGTCTGTTATGGGCAGATCACATGATATACTATTCTAAAATGTCCTACGGTTTTATGTTTGTTTTTTGTTAGTATTAGACAATTACTGGACATTAATTAGTTATTAAAATAGCTTTTCGGTTACGACGCAAATATCGTTAGGCCTACTAAAAAAGCCTAGTATAAAAGACTTACTGTTACAATTGTTTACAACAAAAGTGAAAACACCACAATTATAGCTCATGGAATTTATACAAATGTGTAGATCACTTTTTGATACTGTTTTATATTGAAGGATCATCAACGTTGTTTCTCAAAATTTTATCAGTTTATTTCTATTTGTATGGTGAGTTTTTGAGTGAAACCAACTAGTATTTAAAATGACAAAATATAGTTAGATGAAATTGTAGAACGTTTTGTTCTACTTTATAAGTACGAGTTGACTTTGTGATGTAATGCACACCTGGGTTATGTGTTATAAAGAAACGTTCACTACTAGAGAAGTGAAACACCTGCAAATCTTTACAATTTATGGTTATTGTATCAAACTGCATAATTGTATAGTATATTTTGTAAAGTAAGTAAGCGCTAAATTCTCAGAAAAATATGACTACAGTTTTTCTAAAGATGTATAGAGTATTTTTAAATGCGGGATATTTTTTTATGGTATCTCTGTATTAGGTACATTGGTTTTAAAGATTACCATAACAGGAAAGATGCGACTTTTCTGCCGGTTAAAATCTTTGTTAGCTTTGGACTCAAGACAATAAATCCGGAAAAATGTCATTCTTTAGTTTAGTGTAAAGTGTAATTATAGTACCTTATTTTTGTCACAAATTTATATAATATGTATATATGTAATATGCTTATAAGCAGTTACTTGACGTCCTTGAATTTTTGCGCATATGTCTAACTTAAATGGCAGTAACTCTTAAAATAATGACAAAGTGGATGAGATAATAAAAAGGAAGTTTTAAAGGTATGAGTACCGTGAAATTTTATTTCAAATGATTTGTTTTGAGAAGTACCTTTTTGATTTAAAAATACAAAATATAGCCTAATGTAACGAATTTCCTCAAAGTGGTAAAGGACAGAAATTATCTTTGACGTAGTTAAATTGATTGTAGTTAATTTATGAATAATCATAAATGTTTTAACAGTTTCTGATTGGAGATACCTTCTTAGAAGTTTATTTTTTTTTTATCGGACCTAATGAAATAAAATGCATTTGATTGCCGTAATGGAATTCATAATTATTGGAAGTTCTTTATAGAATTTCTATTCACTTATCACAATGTAATCAAAGTTATTTGACCTGCACTATTTATCTTTTGTGCCTCGTTATATAGCCCTGAACATTTTCAAGTAGGCTAAGTCTTTTTAAAACAAAAAATTTGGTCATTTTGAATTGTTTCTCGATTAACTATATGGTTTATTACACTGGCGTGATTTCCTCTACATAAATTTATCAAATTGTATTTGAGTTAACATTTTGAATTATCCTGTGTAAGGTAAATTGTTGAATTTGTGTTTTTATTATTTACATGGGTCATAAAATATTCTGTCATTAAGTTCCTTAATTTTGCTTTTACAAAAGCCGTAAGGGAACTAGCCGGGGTAGAAGACTAGTGTCTAACCATACATTCATGTCGTGTGGCCTCTTAATAGCTGTGTGAGCGCTAATCAGCATAATGACCGTCTCATGGTGAACTGAATTGGAAGGGTTGTCCATCCCACCCTGGCAGACGTAGGCTTTGGGCATTCAGTCTGCCAAGCAAAAAGCTAAAAGCAACAGTAAAGTACAGCTTTTTCACTCTGACTAGAATTATCGTGGGGAAACTCCCTCGTGTATGATTCTGGTTAGGTTTATTTAGTATACTAACTACAAACATTGATTTAGAGATTAGGAAAAATTTTTTAAAACACTGTATTTGGAGTGTATACGGGAGTGAAACGTGGGTGACAGAGGATGTAGAAAGGAGAGGATAGAAGGTTATGAAATGTGGTGTTACAGGAAAATGTTAAAGATTAGGTGGGTGGACAAAATAAGAAATTTAGAGGTTCTTAGATGAGTAAATGAAAGAAGAAGTATATGGAAATATCTTACTAGAAAAAGGGATAGGCTAGTGGGGCATATCTTAAGACATACAGGTATACGTGTATTAATGGAGGGTAATATTGAGGAAGTGAATAGTAGGGGGAAGCAAAGGTTAGAATATTTAAAAAAAAATTGTTCCAACACTAATAATATTCAAAATAAGTTTTTTAGTTTATTTAAAGTCACGTCGACAGCTTGGTCATAAGCAACTACTGTGGGTTTTGGTATCTTAATGGTGGTTTTAACGTGTTAAAATTACCACACCCTAGCCGGGAATCGAACCCGGGACCTTTCGCTTTGTAGGCCAGCGCGCTAGTCACTACGCGACGGAGGCAGTTTAAAAATACATTATTCCATTAATTTTTATTTGAAAGATTTTTTTTGGAAATTTTCGGTTATCCAGATGTTGGCACTTTATGCATAACTTACGGATATCCAGTAAACCAGATGTCACTACGTAAAATATATTGACGTCCTGTTTTTCGGACGTTGGTACTGAAAGGGTTAAAAAATTAAAAAGTAATGCAGCTGGGGAGAATTTATTTTAAAAAAATCTGGTGTGAAACACTCACACAACTTTCTCTTGCCAATGAAAATAATTAACAATAAACCTAACATTAGTATTAAACCTTTAGAAATGAACAAAAAACTAACCTCAAAAAACATTAGTGAAATACGCAAAATTAAAATCGACCTCAGTTTAGCTTAAAAATACGGAAAATCGCTCATTCACGCTAAACTAGGCACTGTACAAAAAAATGCTTAAAATAAAAGTTGTAGATCTCTTAATTTCCTATAAATTTTATTTTATACATTTTTGTCGTAAAATGCATTCTAAGGCCGAAATCTTAAAAAAATAGATTTTTCACACTTTTCGTGAGAAAAAAACAGAAAATTGCTAATTACCGCTAAACTAAGCGTTATACAAAAAACATGTTTTTAGCGATTGGTCTGTGTGTGTGTCTGTGTGTCTGTGTGTGAACAGAATATCTCAAGAACGGAACATTGTACGAACTTAAAACTTGAAACTTAAGTTACATACCACTACCGGACCCGACACGAACATTTTCATCAAAATCGGTCAACCGGAAGTAGTAGTTTATTCGTATAATTTTTCACTTTTTTGCGATTTTCTCAAAAACTGGTCCTACGATATTTTTTTAAATCGCCTGGTTTACTCAATTTTTTATTTTCTGCAAGATAGGGTATGCGCCATGTTTGCTGAAATTCTGCGTGATGCTGTTTTTACGTAAAAACATTTTCTTTTTAAGATTGCGGCTTTAATATGCATTTTAGCGCAAATCGTTATATATAAAAGTTGTAGAGAATGTAAAATTCTACAACTTTTATTTCAAACATTTTTTTGTATAACGCTTAAATTAGCGGTAATTAGCAATTTTCTGTTTTTTTCTCACGAAAACGTGTGAAAAATCGATTTTTTTAAGATTTCGGCCTTAGAATGCATTTTACGACAAAAAGTATAAAATAAAATTTATAGGAAATTAAGAGATCTACAACTTTTATTTTAAGCATTTTTTGTACAGTGCCAGTTTTTAGCGATTGGTCTGTCTGTGTGTGCGTGCGGGCGCGCGTGTGCACACACACGCGCGCGCGCGCGAACAAAATATCTCAAGAACGGAACATTGTACGAACTTGAAACTTGAAACTTAAGTTAGGTACTACTAGAGGACCCGACACGATCATTTTCATCAAACTCGATCAACCGAAAGTAGCAGTTATTCGTGTCATTTTTCACTTTTTTGTGATTTTCTCAAAAACGGCTTCTACGATTTTTTAAAAAAATCGCCTCATTTACTACATTTTTATGCTCTCAAGATAGGGTAGGCGCCATTTCTGCTGAAATTCTTTGGGAGGCTGTTTTCTCGTGAAAAATTGTTTTTATCAAGAATGCGGCTTTAATATGAATTTTAGCGCAAAAATGTATATAATAAAAGTTGTAGACAATTTAAAATCCTACAACTTTAATTTAAATATTTTTTGTATACCGCTTAGTTTAGTGGTAATTAGTGATTTTCTGTTTTTTTTTCATAAAAATCTGTAAAAAATCAATTTTTAAGATTTCAGCTTTAGTCTAGTCATTTTACGGCAAAAGTCTACAATAAAATTTATAGGAAATTAAAAGATCTACAAATTTTATTTAGAGCATTTTTCTCTACAGAGCCTAGTTTAGCGTGGAGAGTGATTTTCCGTATTTTTAAGCCAAACTGAGGTCGATTTTCCTTTTGCGTCTTTCACTCATGATAAAAATTAGGTTATGTTTATTGAGGTTAGTTTTTTCTTTATGTCTAATGTTTTAATATTAATGTTAGGTTATATTGTTAATTTTGCATTGGCAAGTGAAAGTTTTGTGTGTTTCACACCAGATTTTTTAGGTATTAATAACACTTAATTTACAATTAAGTACTACACTTAATTGTACTATTAATACTTAATTTACTTTTTTTTTAATTTAGTACTATACTTAATTTACACTTAATTAACAATTAATTTACTAGTTAAAAGTTATGTAATGACACTCAACTGGTAGAGTGAACTTTTTTTACTGCGGTGTTTAAAAAATATCACTTTGTCCCTAAACTAACTGTCAGAAAGAAAAGTGACAAAAAACTTATAGAAACTTTATTTTTATTTTATTTCTGTTGTTACTGTAGAAAATCCTTAGTTTTGATAAGGGTTTAAAATATTAAATACAATGTTTTATTTAATCAACTCGATTTTACAGTAATGTGCACTTTTATTCTAAAATATACTGTAGGCTAAGGTTGTAAGTGTGTAATACTGATTTATCGAACCAGAGCCTGTTACGAAATTTCCCAGTTAGACATCTACTACTTACGCCGTTTTTATTACCTCAGAAAATTTATTTATGTGACGGAAGTATAATGAAAATCGTTCCGGCCGCTTTTGTATTTTTGCACGGAAATAACGTACCCTTAATTTTGGAGCTATATAACAAATTCCAAAAACCTTCTGGAGTTGGTTAAGGAAGCCTTAGTTTCCAAATTTCATCATAATGGCTGCAGTAATTTTGGCGCCAGAATAATCACACTTACACACTCAAATAGCACGTCCTTCTCAAAATTACATTTTAGGATTCTGGGGGTCATGAAACGTGAAGACCAAAATTGATTTCTGCGTATCAAAAATTTTTCACCATCGTACCGAAATGCTTTTTTTTCTACACTAGGCCTATAGAGATAGAGCGCATAGACAATATAAACAATAGAGCTACTTTTACCGTGTAAAATACAGATTGCATAAGTTGCTTTACATTTTCCATCCTTATATTATTGATTTGAAAAATTTTTTGACGTCATCACTCTAGTTACAATGTAATGCTTTGTTTTGTCATCTCGACACCCTATAAATCACTTTCGGAATAGTGCATTGTAAGAAACTAAACGTCATTTACTGCTTGATCTGGCTGGATTATAGAATCTTTTAAAGTAAAATCAATCAAGTATTCTATTTGCACGTCGACGTAGTCAATTTAATCACGTTTCAGCCATTTACTTGACTGGACGTAGTTTGGGGAGAAATAAAAATCTTTTTGTATAAGTTAACTTATTTTAATCGATGATTCAGAGTCGAAAGTTGAAATGATTGACAGTTCTTTTGTACGCTATTCTTAATGTATTTTGTATTAATTTTTGTAATATATTCATTGCCAAGATTTTCTTTTACTTACAGAAACGGTCAGTCCATGGTGTAGTGACAAAAGTAACTGGCTTCTATGGGAATGGTCCCGAGTTCGATTCCTGGTCACATCTGGCATTTTTTCCATCTCTAATTTTCATGCAGGGTGATTTACGAATATATGCAGAAACTTTGGGAGCTCATTGTACATGTAAAAATAATGAAAAAAGTTTATATAAACATTGATCCGGAAATGCTTCGTTACCGAGTTACGGCTAGCGAAAGATTTCACCTGGATTTCAGCTCACCAGGTGAAATGAGGTCTTCCTGAAATTCTAGTACGGTAGATTAAGGGACGAATTCAATCGTTTCTTATGGTTTTTGACCTGATAAATTGAATAAAACAGGTTCCAGAATTGTAAGTTAACTAGTTTTTGAGAAAACCAGTGTCAAATCCAAAAAATAGAGTGGAAAAACACAGTTTTTCATCTTTGGGTAACAATTTGTTATTTCACCAAGAAACAGATAAAAATTTTGAATAAACTTTGTAGAAAATTTTATTCTCAACAAAACGGTGTAAATGAAGTACACCGAAAGCGAATAGATATTTGATTAAATGAATTTTTATGTATAACAGCACAAAGTAAAATTAACCGGGAAAACATTAATCTAAACCTATTCAACCAAATTACAGTAAATTTTCAAAAGTGTCTCCGCCGACTTCAATGCATTTTTCTGCTCGTTTAAGGACAGCTCTTGTTGCTTTCCGTAGTTCAACAGGGCTTTCCTTTAAAGGTGTAAAAGCTTCATTAATACGTCTAAGTATTAATGTTATTTTAATAATTACATGATTTTTCACTCCATTTTTTGCATTTGACACTGGTTTTCTCAAAAAACTAGTTAACTTACAGTTCTGGGACCTATTTTATTCAATTTATCAGGTCAAAAACCGTTAGAAACGATTGGATTCGCCCCTTAATCTATCTTACCAGAATTTCAGGAAGACCTCATTTCACCTGGTGAGCTGAAATCCGGGTGAAATCTTTCGCTAGCCGTAACTTGCTAACGATGCATTTTCGGACCCATGTTTATATAAACTTTTTCGTTATTTTTGCATGTACAATGAGCTCCCAAAGTTTCTGCATATCTTCGTGAATCACCCTGTATAATCACCCTTCATCATCTGCATTAGCATTAGTTGATTAATTAATTACTTGATTAGTTGATTAGCATTAGATGATTAATGTGTAGAATAGTAGGATGTTGTTGTTGTTTGGGTCATCAAACAACATAAAACGAGTCATGAAACGAGAAGTGAGGTGGTTTACCATTGCCTTCCTCACTGAGTGGAAAAGTACGCTTATAAGCATGCCGGGCCCTCTGAAAAGCACATATTTTGCTCTCTGCAAATGACACCTTCACTTCATTCACCACAGGGTCTGGCTCTATTATGAAATTCATTACTTTCAGAGGAGATAACTCTGATTAGTGTCTTTTACGCCTCTACCTCTTCTGTTCTTAAATGATTCTGTTATTTTATTGGCTGACCACGTGATAAGAAACAGAACTATTTATTTTAGACCTAGTATGATGTACCACTCCCCAAAAAACAACTTACAGCCACACATCTTTTCTGTTAAGTTCTTTATTTAGTTTTCAATTTTTTTATCAGTATTTTACGTACTGTAATAATGTTGCAATACATAATAAATATATGTAATGGAAATTGGGCAGATAATAGATTTAGCAGTAATAAATTTAGCAGAAAATTAAATACGACTGCGCACACACCATTGTTTAAAAAACCGTGCACCGTGCATTGTTTAAAAAATTAAGTAACATATTTCGTTCTTATGATTCTTTAATATTTTAAGTTTGTATTTTCTTATTAGTTCCTTTCTCATATTGACATTAGAAATACTAAAATTTTAAATAGTTTATTTTTATCTTGAATCGTTTCTTTTGATGTAGAAAACTATAATAGGAAATATACATATAATAGTAATGTGGCTTTAGCATTCTTCTTTGTTGAATTATTTTAGCGATTTTAATGGATTTTTTTTGTTTTGAATCTTTTTGATAGTTTCTCAAATTAGTCATACAAATTCTTGCTGCGAGCCAGTTGATTTCAGTGCAATTCAAACGAAAACGGAGAAGGTATTAACAGAAAAAGTTACTTTTCTCACATTGATATTAGAAATACTGAAATTTTAATTTTGTTTTATCTTGAATCGTATCCTTTCATGTTGAAATCTATAGTAGCCTATATACATATTATTGTACTGTAATTTTAGCATTCTTCTTTGTTGAATTATTTTAGTGATTGTAATGTATTTTTAGTATTTTTTTTTGTTCTGAACCTTTCTGATAGTTTCCCAAATTGATCATACAAATTCTTGCCGCGAGCCAGTTGATTTCAGTGCAATTCAAACGAAAAATTAAAAAATTAACAGTGGATGTGATTTTTAACACATTCGTAGCCTAATGTATAAACAGAAAAAGTTACTTTTTGAAATGAGATAAAAGTAAATTTCCTTTGATAAATATTTTTGTGTAAAAGCTAGAATAATTTTATTTTGAAGCGCTAATCATCATTAGTTAACCTTTTATTTTTTATTTAACGCTAAAATAAGCAACAAGTAAATTTAACAATATTTTTTGTAATTCTTTTTGACTTACCGACGATTCTATTGTTCATTATTTTAATAAATTGAAATAAGACTTAACTAGCGTAACGTTTATAAAAGGAAATTTACTGTAAACTCTAATTGCACAACTGATGTATAATGAAGCGTGGAAATACGACCAGCTAACAATATGACGATTAATTTTACGTTTCGTTTTACGTATTCATATGTAAATAAGTTCTGTATTTAATAAAGATAAAAAGGTCATAACAACTTTTCTTAACCGAAACTAATATTTTCAATCAGTCATAGAACAAATTTTATAAATAGGAATTGGCAAAGGAGCAGTTAGTGAAAAATGAGTATAAATCATATCTATTTATCGATGACCTTGTTATAAGTAGACTATTACGCTAATTTCAATGGATTGTCTTCTAACACAGTGATTCTCATCCTTTTCATACCTAGGACCACTGGCCGTCTTACCAAATCAATGGCGGACCGTATACACTAATGAATGAAAGCTTTTAGGCCTACAGGTATAGGGCTACTACATTGCCTACTAATTAAATAAGGTGAATATTATAGTTACGTTGACCTATTTATGTATTTTATGAAAGTAATAAAATTTAATACGAGGGCAGTGCAGAAAGTCTGTCACGTTTTGATATAAAAAAAAACTAAGTACAAGAAAAAAATGTTATTATATACATTTGAAAGTGCAACTAAAATGCTATTTTTCTACATAATCACCAAAAAAATTAAGACACTTATCATAGCGGTGAACTAATTTTGAAGTGCCGGCGTCATAAAAGTCTACCGCCTGTGATTTTAACCAGTTAGTCACGCCCTCCTGCAGCTCCGCGTGGTCGTCAAAGCTAATCGTCTTACCTAACCTAATTTTTCTGTAACAATTTCGTGCAATAAACTTTTTGAAATTTATGTGAAAAAAAGCGATAGCTCTCTTACGGTGAATCGACGGTCTTCTCTAATCTTCTCATTGACTTTATTCACAATGTCATCAGTCACGAGGCTTGGCCGTCCACTTCGTTCTTCCTCGTGAACATTAGTTCGGCCATTTTTGAACTGAATGCACAAACGCCGTACTCCACTTTCAGTGTAAACATCATTCCCATAAACTTCACAGATTTGGCGATAAATCTCAATTGGTTTATTGTTTTTAGCCAACAAAAACCGTATTACCGACCGTACTTCACAACTGGCGGGATTTTGAATTGCGGCACACATTTTAAATTGTTGTTGAAAAACAACGAAGAGCGACACAGACCTCTCGCTAGCATGGCTGGATAACCACTGAACGGAGAAACGCCGCGGCACCAAAATGGCTGCGATAGCTCCGCCCCTAGCGGCTACAACGCAAAACGTGACAGACTTTCTGGACTGCCCTCGTAATATTGTTGTTGCACTTCCTCGTAAATATAATTAGGAAAAAATAGTCACCGTAATTTCTGAAAGGGAACTCTCATTAAGAGATATCAATTCTCATGAAGTAGAAAATTCATTATTCATTAAGTAAAAATCTGGTGTGAAACACTCACACGACTTTCTCTTGCCAATGCAAATATTGAACAATATAACCTAAATTAGTATTAAAACATTAGAAATAAACAAAAAACTAACCTCAATAAACATAATGTAATTTTAATCATGAGTGAAAGACGCAAAATGAAAATCAACCCAATTATAACCGATTAAATTAGATTATTTGGATCAATCTGATTGGGTGGTGGTTTTATTGGCTGTAACGTTACATGCAAGGCCATGCCAATGTTTCCTCTTGGATATATTGTGAGTGTTATCTGAATTTATATAAAAATTTGGTGTGAACAGTCAAACAACTTTTTCTTGCCAATGCAAATTATGAATAATATAGCCTAACATTAGTAATAAAACTTTAGATTTAAACATTAAAAACTAACCTCAATAAACATAACCTAATTTTAGTCATGAGAGAAAGACGCTAAATAAAAATCAACCTCAGTTTGGCTTAAAAATACGGAAAATCACTTTTTCACGCTAACCAGGGTCTGTAGAGAAAAATTCTTTAAATAAAAGTGGCAGATCTTTTAATTTCCTATAAATTTGATATTGTTCTCTTTTGTCGTAAAATGCATACTAAGTCTGAAATCTTTAAAAAATATATTTTTTACACTATTTCGTTAGAAAAAAAACAGAAAATTGCTAATTATCGCTAAACTAAGCGTTAAAAAAAAATGTTTAAAATAAAAGTTGTAGGATTTTAAATTCTCTACAACTTTTATTATAAAGGCTACTTTTTGCGCTAAAATTCATATTAAAGCCGCAATTTTTAAAAAAAACTTTTTTACGTGAAAACAGCCTCTCCAAGAATTTCAGGAGACATGACGCCTACCTTATCATGTAAAGCATAAAAAATTTAGTAAACGAGGCGATTTAAAAAAAACTCGTAAGACCCGTTTTCGAGAAAATCGCAAAAAAGTGAAAAATTACACGAATAAATTACTACTTCCGGTTGACCGATTTTGATGAAAATGTTCGTGTCGTGTCCGGTAGTGGTGTCTAACTTAAGTTTCAAGTTCGTACGATGTTCCGTTCTTGAGATATTCTGTTCACTCACACACAGACCAATCAAATACATTTTTGATCTAAAAACA
This sequence comes from Catonia carolina, assembly GCA_035578175.1. NCBI lineage: Eukaryota > Metazoa > Arthropoda > Insecta > Hemiptera > Achilidae > Catonia > Catonia carolina. The sequence continues at coordinate 123,042,222 of JAQMRL010000002.1, forward strand.
TGTTTTTTTGGGTTCAGGGGGTCTGAAAACGTGTAGATCCGGTGAAAACTCGATTTCAAAAAATCGACATGAAAACAATACTTTTTTTCCTATATATTCATAAAGGCAAGAGAAAGTAAAAATTATTTAACTTTTATATGACTTTGGTTGAAGATCTTATTTTATGTGTCGATTCACGGATGTGTTGATCCGGCGTTTCTGAGTATCTTCGAATGCTTAATGAAAAAAACAGAAAGTGGGAGAAATTCGTATATTCTTCTCCTTTTTCCTTCAAGGCTTAGGCCGTCACCTGTTCCGAAATCACAAACTTGAAACTCTCAGCTTATATCCATGTTTTCCGAGGTCGTCCCACATCTCTCCGTCCAACCGGTGCATAACGGTGTACTTTGAGGGATATTCTGTGGTCCGGCATTCTGTCTCGGTGTCCCTCAATACCCCTCAATCTTCTCATTCAGGCAGTAGACTTGGAGCTCTTTCCTTATATTAATTTAAAAAAAAGTATATAAAGCAAAGTATATAAGGTTTATATACTTTGTCAATATTCATGAATAGTTTTGTATAAATATTTTTTAAATTTAATTTATTAAGTATCATTTATTCTAAATTGCGGTTGTTAAAATGTCATTTACTTCTTGTTTCAGGACAATTAGGTCGCTTAAATACTTTGTCCCAAAGTTCTAACTAGTCTACAAATGTAGTAGACCAATTCGTAACAGAATAACTTCGTGTACGCTGAATAAAAATGACGAACACTATGAATTAAACAGTTTGAACAGTACGGGAGGAGGCCTTGACCTTCCGCACTTGTCTATACCGAGTTCAGTTCAGTACCTACCGTATAGGTTCACTTGTCTTTTATTCATAAAATGATCGCTATTGTGAGAGGTCATTACTGTCCCAATCTATAACGATTTATATTGGCAGTGTGTACGTTATTTCAAATAAAAAAGAAAATAGGCAGCAATGTTTAGTAATTCGTAATGACTTAGCGTTATAAAATTATGACGAACCATTCTCCCACTGTTATTAAATTAGTTTATTGATTTATTGATGACACACATTGAGACATCGATTTAGAATTGAATAAACACTATTACTTACAGTTGTAGGCTACTTTGTCAATATGCTGTTCCATTTTATTGTTTTCTTTGTATTCTATTTTGTGACTAGAAATAAGTTTCTTTTTTATTTATTATGACACTAATTAGTTGATTTAATAACAATAATGTGCACGTTTTCTAATAAAATAAAGTATTAATTGTACTTGTTTACCTAGAAATCATAAAGTTTAAATTTAGTTGTAATTTACTGGTCTACGTATCGATTTTAATATTAATCAACATTTAACCTTAGGTAACTGAATGGCTTTTCTTTTCAGCCACTCGTTATTTTACAGTAGGTACGTGTTATATTAAAATATTTTGTTCATACGATTTAGTTACATTTACAATTTTTGTACGTATTATTTGTAGGTACTGAATATATTTAAACACTTCCAGGCTTATTTTAAGTCACATAAACTCCATAATTTCCCATAACAGGAAGGTGGAGTTTTAAATTAATTGCACTTGATCTACTTAAAGTTGACATTTCCTATACTCCTCCTGGAGTCTCCTGGACGCAAAGAAAACTTCTTCCATGGCTACAAAAAATAATTATGTTTTTAATCACATGGCCAGCCAATTATATGGAACTATTTAAGAACTGAAGAGGTAGAGGTGAAAAAGACACTAGTCAGAGTTATCTCCTCTAAGAGTAATGAATTTCATTAGACAGACAGACCTTATGGTGAATAAAGTGAAGCTGTCATTTGCAAGATGGAAAATAGATGATTTTCAGAAGGCCTGGCATGCTGATAAGCATACTTTTCACTCAGTGAGGAAGGCAATTTTTAACCACCTCACTCTTCTTAACCTCTACAGGTTCAAACCAGCCTTTCGGCTGATGACCTAAACAACCTTAACAACAAATTTAATAATGCCGGCCGCATTGGCGTAGTTGGTAACGTGCTCGCCTCTCATCATGCGGTCTTGAGTTCGAATCCCATTCAGGCACGGCATATTTTCATTCGTTACAAAAAAATCATTTTAACCTTCACCGTCTGCATTAACAGTAATTGCAGAACAGTCGGACGATAAAACAAAAAAAAAACAACAAACTTCATAAAATATTGTTTGGTATTTTCGAAAACTTAGCCTTAAGGTGTTGAAATGTTACCTTAATTTATACTTTGTAATAATTAAATATATTGTACCTAATTTATCATAACAAACAATCAGACGTAAGAAAACAAAAAAGGTAATTTAAAAGTTATTAATTAGGTACTTAGTATGATTTAAAATCAAAATATAGCCTACTGATGTACTAACTATGATTTGTGGATTATAGCTTAGTATAACTAAAGACTTGACAGCTATCGCAAATGAATTAGTTTTGCAGTTTACATAAAAAAAGTCGAGTTGAAGGTTTTCTCCCCCGATGATTTGTTATTATTTTACGTACTATACTATGCTATACTATGTCAGTGGTTCGCAACCGGGGTGCCGGGGCTACCCGGGGTGTCGCAAGCAAGAGCTAGAGGGGTGCTACAGGAGTCGCTGACTACGCGATAATTTTGTTAAAGCAGCTGTAGTCCATTCGAAAAAGCGTGGTAGTAAGTCTCTGAATGGTGGTAACTTTTCTGAATAAAAAGTCCCTTTTCGAAAGTAAAATTTCCCTTTTAAATATTCTTATTATTCTAAGTGGTAGCAGAGTCGCACGAGCACATTACAAAATTCTCTCTGTTCTTTATTCCATTTAAGTAATACTATCATGCTATTTCGAATGAACTATAATTATCTTTTGTCAACCTTGGAAAAGTAATGACTTTTCAGACTTTAAATTACTTTTTCTTGGATAGAAAAGTTTTGATTGGATCCGAAATCCTTTTTCGGAAACCTTATGAATGGATGATTTGGAGGTTCAGGAAAAGGAGGAACTTATGAACCTAAAAAATTATCGTACGCTTCATATCAAATTAATGATCTTTTATTTAACAGGTTTTGGATTTTACTTGAAAATGATTTCCCACAGATCTCAAGAAAATCTATCTCTGTGTTGCTACAATTCTCAACTAGCTTGCTTTGTGAGCATGGATTTTCTGCACTAACCAATATCAAAACTAAAAAGAAGTAGACACTGTTTTCTAGCAATCTTGAAGATAACTTGCGTTTAAGCCTCTCAATAATCTAACCCAGAATTTCCAAAAAAAACCATCAAGGACAAATTTCTCATTAAAATGCAAGTAATTTTATTTGAAATAGGCTACTTATTAAAGAAAGGTTTGTAATTTATTTTTATAGAATGAATTTCTTTTAAAGAATGGATTCTAATAGATGCGCAACTACTCAATAGCAATAATTAGAGACATGGTCACGGCACCCACTTCTACAGAACTAAGCATAATCTTATTGCTTGCTTATATAATTATTATTAATGGGCACAAAATTTATAAAAAGTAGGCCTACTTGGAGTAAAAAAAATAGGATGTGATAGATCGTGCAACTTTTGAGTAATGTGGGTGATGTCATTTATTAAAAAAATTTAGGAAAGAAAAAAATCTAGACAAGACTTTTTTACATTCTCTTGTCTCGTGTAAGCCACCCACCACCCACTGTCCAGTTGACAAGGTCAAGGGAAGTACTTGAGGTTGCTATTGTGCTGTCCTATCTCCAGTTTTGTGTGTCTGGAAGGATGATTTAGAATTATTCTTTAATATTTAGAAGCTAGATCAGCAGTAATGTGAAGAGAATGTAATGTTAATTGTAAAATTCTACTCCATAATAAGTTTGTTTGAAGTTTCATTTATTTATGATTACTATTTTATTTTAATTTTTAAAGCATATTGAAATAAATTTAACTCAAAAGATTAGATAATTATATAAAAAAATTTTCATATGTTTGATCGTAGCCTACTATTTGCATATTTGAAGATTTCTTACTTAATATGTCTGAAAATGTATTAACTGGCTGCTTCTGTGGCCCAGTGGGTTTTTTTTTATCTGAGGCGGCGAGAAAAACTCATGTTCACTCCCTCATGATGGGAGAAGTAGTGTTGGACTCAATCGAGGTGTCCTCGTCCAGCCCAAAAGAGCTCGCAACCGCCTACCAACCAAAAACCCGCCACCTGGCCACTTGATCCGACATCAGCAAACAATCCTCCACCTCCCTCAGAACTATTTATATAATACTACAAGGGAAATGTTGAGTTAAAAAATTTACATACTGTCAGCAGGGCGTGGAAGGGAACCGTAGCCTAATTTCCCTCTCGCTGCCACCGACCAACACTCACTCTCTCACTTCCATTCATCTCTTTCATCACCAGCTCAGGAAATTAGTGTGCCTACCTTACCTTCTAAGATCGAGACAGGATTGATTCACTGTGGAAGAGGGCGATCCTGCTGATCTCCATATGTCTCCTCCCTCCGCAGTCTCCCGACCACCCTCTCCACAAACTGAGCGACCAACTTCCAACTCTCCTCATCCCGCTGCCCCTACTCTCTCTGGGATCCACTGTGCAACGTCTATCTTCTCAGATGTCTCCATTCTGTCAAGGCCAGAAAAGGGACATCTGTCAAAAATATGCGCAATGGACTCCTCCTCTTCACTGTCACACAGTCGACATTTTGGTACTTCATGAAGTTTAAACCTCGTCAAATATCCCCCAAAGCAACCATACCCTGTAAGCAACTGCGTCAGCTCGTGGTTGGCCCAGTGGTTGGTGTGCTACATTGCAACATGGAGGACCTAGTTAAATTCCCGGGCAGGAAAATTATTGTAAGTTCAAACCCACCATCTTTAACCCAAACTAGTCATTAATAACCAAGATGCTGATGCAACTTTAAAATAAAATTAAAAACCTAAAATGCTAAGGTTTAGAAAAATGTAATTAAGAACAGAAACAAAAATTTAGTTAACTGATATTATAAAGTACCTGTAGCCTTCCTATTATGGCACTTTTTAGACCTACTTATAAACTTTGTTTAAATTCTTAAAATAATTAACTGTTTATTTATTTTTTATGATTCTACTGATAATACTTTATTCTACTATACGAATTTGGGGAAGGGGTTCTTATTAAAATAATATTGAATTTGAGTGACAGCAAGGTACTTTAATGTTTAATCTAATATAACATTTTTAAAGTGTCATGTTAAAAGTGTGACATGTTCATAAGTGACTTATTCAAAGTAGCCATAAATGATTAAAAATCATTGAAAATAAAGTTGTATCAACAAAATATGTTTAAATAAACAAGCTGGATTTATTGAATCATGTTAATTACCAAAGTTTTACTATTATAGTAGTACAGATGCACTCTTACATTGACCTAATTGATTGTAAATTTAGTATTGCAGTAAGCCCTGGTAATATAATATAAATTTTTGTTTCTATAATTTTTTTCATTAATGACAATTTGAAGAATTTTAAATTTTCTTTCTTCGTATATTATAGCACTTTTAAACCAACTTATAGCCTTTGTGCAAAACCTTAAAATAATTAACCATTTAGGGTTAACCCATGTAGGGAAGGAAAGTATTATTTTCATGTTGATTTTTCAAAATAGAGTTTTCACTGGAAATACACGTTTTCAGGCCACCTGAACCAAATAAAACATGTTTTAAGCTATTGGTGTGTGTGTGTGTGCGTGTGCGTGGATGTGTGTGTGTGTGTGTGTGTGTGTAAGAACAAAATAACTCAAGAATGGCATATTTTACAAAGCTGAAACTTGGAACTTAAGTTAAGTACCACAACGGGACCAAACACAAACATTTTCTTTAAAATGTGTCAACCGAAAGTAGTAGTTTATTTGTACGACTTTTCACTTTTTGTAATTTCCTCAAAAACAGCTGCTACAATTTTTTAATATCCCCTTATTTACTACATTTTTTATGCTCTACAAAATATTGTAAGCGCCATGTCTACTGAAATTTTTTTTTGGGGGGGGCTGCTCTTGTGTTAAAAAATGGTTTTTTTTTTAAGATTTCAGCCTTAAATATGCATTTTAGGGCAAAATGTATAAAGTTGTAGGTATTTTTATTGTTGTAGGTTCTAGGTTCTACAACTTTTATTTTAAACTTTTTTTTGTACAAAGTTTTAGTTTAGCGTCAATTAGTGGTTTTCTGTATTTTGCTTATCAAAAATCAGTAAAAAAATAGGATTTTTTAATAGTGTGGCTGTAGCATGCATTTTACAACAAAAATGTATGTAATCAAAGTTACAGAAAAGAAAAAATCTAGAACTTTTATTTCAAGCATTTTCTTCTACGGAACGTAGTGTAGAGTCAATTAGTGATTTGTTGCATCTTTAACTTGAACAAAGGTTAAATTGTACTTTTTAACTAAGCTCAGAGTTGAACAAAGCTTCTTGTTTGAATTTAATTGTGTAGTACCTACTTGCAATATATTTTGTTGTGAGTACAATTTTAAAAATTAAGTCAAGAAATGATTAAAATGCAATACTGGTTAAAGATCAGTGAGCAAATTAGTAGTTTATTAAGCAATCTGTTCATATATCTTAAAAATGCCACCCCGTTGGCGTAGTGGTTAGCACAACTGGCTTCTACACCAACGTCCTGGGTTCGATTCCCAGTCAGGTCTGGCATTTTTTTATCACTTATTTCCATATATCATCATTCTCAATCATCTGCATTAGCAGAAATTGCAAAACATTCAGACGTAAAACCAGAAATATATATATATATCTTAAAGTGTGCATAGCTGTTTTTTTCAGCTCATTATTCAATCTCACACAACACTTATTACTAAATTGAAAAGGTACTCCATTTGTATAACTTTTTTTTAACAAATATATAAACGTACGAGTACACTTATAATACTTGAGAAAATAATTTTTACTCTCATATTGATTGTTACTAAATATTCAATCTTCAATATCTATCAAACAATTCATATAAGATACTTATATTACGATTTGTTAATTTTTATCACTTCTTAATCATATCCGCTCCATGGTTTGACATCATGTCACCTTGTTTGTGTTAAATGACAAACAATTAGCATAATGTAAACGTGTATGATTCTTTCCTTAACCCATTAAAATATATTCAATTTTTTATGCTAGTGATTTTTTATTATTACAAAATTTAATATTTTTTTAGATATTTTTAAAATAAATATTTTATCTTATTATTTAAAGCTTGTTGAATTTAACAGGTTCGTGTTTTGTATTTGAATGCTAAATTGTTTTATTGATATTCAGTTGTGACATCTGTTGAATGTTAAATGGCAGCCAAGTGTATAACATTTGTACATTTAAGTGACGGGTGCCAAATAAAGTTCAAATACATTTGCTGTGGTGATTTTGACCGGTACTGTGGATACTTTCTTTAAATTAAAAAATTTTGAGGTTAATTTTATTTTTTAATACAGTGTTATTTTTACAAAGTACTACTCGTAAACTTTTCTTTGTTATTTTTACAAAGTACTACCCGTAAACTTTTCTTTAATTTTGTGTTTGTAAAAATTAATTTTAACCTATAACCATTCAAAAATTTAATACATAATATTAATTTTTTAAAACATAGTTTTATAATTGCATGCAAAGAAACTCTGTTAATAAAATTTATAAACAATTGAATTTAATTTTATATTGAATTTACAGTAGTTAATAGTGCATGTTTCATTCCACTACTTATTTGCTTAGATGTTTCCATCTAAGCAAATAATCTAATCTGTCATCATAGGCTTACTTTGTGACCTAACTTTCTCAGAATTCTCTGCATACAGGCTGACCCGTTAGTGTAGGTCAGCGCAACTGGCTTCTGTGCTGGTTATCAGGTTTAATTTTTGGTTTAAGTCTGAAGTTTTTCATCATTTATTTTAATGTCTCAAGTTTCATCATCTGAATCAGTATTAATGTGCAAAACAGTTGAAAGTCAAAAAATCTACGTACTTATCTATAATACGGAGTACTAAATACAAAATTTTCTCATAACTGACTTGAATTATTTCGTTTGAATTCCATTCATGTTCTAACTGGAATTGTTGTGCTCATTAAATAATCCAAGGGAAAAGTTTTTTGGGTAGGAGCTTTGCTCTCATTTGAAAATCAGTTTTCATAATTCCAGCCTTTTTTTTGTTGTAAGTCTCTTGACTGGTTTGATGCACCTGCATATACTAAGTAAGCCTAACCAGAATCATACATGATGGAGTTTCCTCACGATAATTCTAGTCAGACAGAAAAAGCTGTAGTTTACTGTTGCTTTCAGCTTTTCGGTTGGCAGACTGAGTGCCCCAAGCCACTGTCTGCCGAGGTGGAATGGGCAGCCCTTCTAGTCCGTTCACCATAAGACGGTCATTGTGCTAATGAGCGGTCACATGGTTACTAACAGGCCACACAATGTGAATGTATGGATAGGACACTAGCCTTCTATCCTGGCCGGTAACCTTAAGCATTTTGTAAAAGAAATTAAGGGGTCTCCTACCAGTTAACGACAGAAGCCCTTTATAGCCCAATTCCAGCCTTAAGATGCACTTAAGCCAAAAGTGCTCTAAAAATTTATGAAATTTTTAGAAAGATACAATTATTCATATCCATAAGATTATATGCCTTGAGGCAGGTCCCTTGCACTATGTTTGTCTCCCAAGTTGTTCTGTTTTTTCACCAGTATCATAATTTCTTGATAAGATTTCCTCTTTTTAATCATCTACAACCTTTATTTTTTGTGTCATTTGTTCTTCTCACATTCAACTCATCCTTCTAACATAGTTTTAATTAAATTGTATCTTATTATGTATCTTAACCAATTAGATAAACTCCAGTGGATGGATTCATCCCAAATTCTCCTCACTTCCACTGTTTGTAAAACTTCTACATTCTCCAGTCTGTCTGTCCATTTGACTGTCTTTAATCATCTCCAAATGAGTATCCTCATATCAAAATCCTCTATCTTTTATCTTTCTGTTTGCTTCATATCCATATATCAAATCCATAAAGCAGAACACTCCAAACATAACATTTTATTAAACATTTCTGATAATTCCGTCTTGCTACATAGTAAGTTATCCTTTTAAAGTAGTATTCTTATTAAATAAATCTTTTAACTTGTCTATGCTTGTTTTTATTTCAGTATCACTTCTGTAATCTTCAGTCAGTACAAAATAATGTTCAAGTTTTCTTTCTTTCATGTAGAAGTTCATTAAGTTTTTATTTCCTACTCTCGTTAACCTGGTTTTTATATTTTTCCATACCATATTCTGTTGTCACATTTTTTAATTTTAAGAACATACTAGTTTTATGTTTGACATATTTTGTCAGATGCTCAGTTTAGCAGTAATGTACAATTCTTTTGCATAAAACTATAGCAGAATTAGTTTTTCCAGAACTACAGCCTTGAATCAAAATTTAGTAGAAAGTAGAAAAAAGCTCCTAATAAAAAGTAAGGGAAATAATAAATTCTACAATTTTTATATTTATGTATGAATCAGTTTCTGTCCAATGCTTAGTACTGCAGAAATCTGTCATTTTCTATTAAAACTGCTTCAAAATTGGTCCATTTACCATGAAAAAGTTTGTGCAGTTTGGCGCAATTGTTTTTTGTAGTATGGGTTCAGCAACTGAATAATTTAACTGGCCCATGATGTAGTGGTCAACACAACTGGCTTTTCTTGTGCTTGAGGTACCATATTTGAATCCTGGTCAGATCTGATGTTTTTACCACTAATTTTCATTTTTATCTATCACCCTTCATCACAAGCATCAACATTAATGTGGAAAATAGTCAGATGTAAAACAAGTTACCTACATTAAAAGTTTTTGTTTTAAGGGGGTAGTCAACTCAAGAAGATGAATTTTTTAAATTTTGATGTTTTTTGCATTTATTTGAGGTTTAAAATTTTCTGAATGACAACATTTGTTTACTTTGTTTATACTTTGACAAAAAGTTATAAAAACATCTGTTTAAAATAAAGATTACTAGCAAGGCGAGTGAAATTATTCCTCCAACTTTAAGTTTTCCAGAAATGTGGTTTTTACATGATTGTATATTCTTTGGAATTAAATATTTTGGTTAGTATTGGAGATATTTGAATGATGTTTTTTAAACTTTCATAATGTCTTGCTCTATTATCTGTGGAATGATAAAAACCTTAGTAGGGATTTAGTTAAAAAATAATTTGTGAATACATAAAATATTTTTGAAAATATGGTTTTTTTTCAATAAATTTCTTGTAATAAAAAATACATACAAGCTCATACAACAGATAATGAACAGAAATTTTCTGTATTTTGTAGCATAAGAATCATGTTGATATCTTTCTTTGTTCCTGAGATATTTGATTCCCCGTAAAAACCTGTATTTCCAACCTCTCCCTTATATTAGAGGCTGTAATTAATTTTTTTGGCTTGGTTCAAATGGTAGATGAGTACTAGTAAATTACTCTTTCATTTAAAATAAATAATGATAAATTTTAGCCAGTAGTTTTGATTTTCATTTTCTGGGTGACTACCCCGTTAAGTGTAGTTTGCCATTGATGAATTCCGTCATAAAGGCCGTTATAACAATGATAACCCAATAATAATATTTATGGCAAACAGTTCTGTATCAGAATAAGAAAACTGAAAATTTTCATTACAGGATTGATAATAATATTTTTGTGTGACACAATGAATACTATGAAATTTAACCTTGATATATGATTGTTTTTGACACATAAATTTAACAATATAAAAAATATGATTTATATTATACTATTTTTGTCTTACTGTAAATAAGATAATAATGTTGCAAAAATAAAAGGAACAAATGCTTGAATTATAATTACAGTGTTAATAATTGTTTGTTTTGTAAATGCTACGGATTTCTATTGTTTGTATTACAAGCTTCATTAACTTTGTTTTTTTCTATATTATTTAAACCTATTATTAATAAACTACTAATAATTTACAGCTAAAGTGTCTTTCTTTAAAAAAATTGTAATTATGTCAAACCATTGTATTTCCTGATTATAATAACAGTCGTAATTGCTAAGAAAATTCTAAGTTCTGAGAATCTTGGCATACAATTAACTGGTACTGACATCAACTATTATTCTTTTTTATACATTTATTAGAAATGAAATATTATCCAACCTCCTGGGCAGTAGTTAGCATGCTACACTCAAAACCAGAAGGTCCCGAGTTCAATTCCAGGCAAAGGTCTGAAAAATTATTTCATGTTCAAACCCATAACTTAACCCAAAGTAGACGCTAATGACCTAGCTGTTGATGCGACTTATAATACAGTTAGAAAATAAAAATGAATTTTAAAATTTGGTGTGAAACACTCCCATGACTTTCTCTTGTCAATGTAAATTATGAAAAACATCATAACCCTTACAGTGCCAGCGTCCTAACGTTAACGTCAAGATTTAGACTAAAAAATGGCAGCCTACTTTTTTGCGATTGGTAGCATTTTATATCTATCCATACAAAACAAGGCTATTTTTCAAGGTATCTTAATGATTTTTTTGTTTTGTTTATAATAAAATTTGATCTTGTATGACATTCAACATGGAATATATTTCTTACAATTTAAAAATAAAATGATACGTAGACATTTTTATGGAAATTTCCTTTTAAATTAAAAAAAATTTTTTTTTTAAATTATGTTACTCAATTTCACTTAGGCCTATATCACTTTAAAGACAATTTAATAACGCAAAAATCACAAAGAAAACATTTTTTATGTATTGTAAAAAATAAAAATACTGTTTTTTAATCAATTACATTCATAAAAAACTCTACATGTATTTTTTTTAATCTACATTTCTTACTTATTATTTTCATATGTTGTTTATAAAAATTAAGTGAAAAATAAAAATCCTATGAATTTTTAAGTCAACGTACTAATAAAAGGATTACATCGGCATTTTTTAATCTAAATCTTGATGTCCTAATATTAGGACGCACACTGTAAGGGTTAATCATGAGTAGACTATGATAAATGAAAATCAAATTCTGTTAGACTTTCATTTAATGAGGAAAATATGGAAACTCACTAACTGACACTAAACTAAGCTTGATTTAAAAGTTGTAGAATTTGTAAATTTCTATAAATTCAATTCTGTATACTTTCCCTATATGCATATTAAGGTGAGACTTTCGATGGTTTTGATCAATTTTCCGTGTTTTTCAGTACTTTAGGCCTAGATCTACTAGAAAGTCATTAAATTACGTAAAAAAATTAAGTATTTAGCAGGCTTACCCAGCAAAATTATCATGTTACCAAGAAAGAATATTTTTCGTAATTTTATAATTCTCATTTTAGTGTAAAGGGGATTTCAGTTTTTTAAAATATCTGCTTACTGTTTTTAATATTCTCAAAACTGTTGGTTCAGCTTTCTAACCAACTGTTAATGGGAAATTTGCATGTTTGTGTACATTTTGTTTTTAATTTGTGCCTTTTTGTTTATGTCTGTTCCCAGAAATTTAGATTTTTAACATTTAGGTACATTTTTCTCAGAAACCATTAAACCTACCATGTAGAAATCTTTACCAGTTATTCATCATGTACATGCACATTCACTGGCATTTTTATGACTTCCTCAGATGCTCCTGAAATTAGTAATTTGCAAAACATGTAGAAATAAATTTGTAAAAATTCTATGTTATTTGTTATTTTTTATTTTATGGTCTAACAGACTAAATTGAAAAAAATCCAGTAGCTAGAGAAATCCAACATCGATAAGTGTGTAAAGTATCATTTTCTTATCTTTAATGAAACCTATGAAAAATGTACCTATATATTGCAAATTTAACATTGGTGGGATACAAAGTACAGTTCACCTCAAAGCATTTCATTTCATTAAAGAATTTAAAGCAATTTCAATGAATGAAATATACAAAATCACTGTTTGGCACTAAACTAAGCTCTGTAGAATAAAGGCATGAAACAAAAGTTTTAGGTTTTTAATTTTCTATTAATTTGATTATATATGCATTTCCCCTAAAATTTATATTACGACTAAAATTTTTAAAAATTAATTTTATATCATAAGAGCTCACCTTTCCACAAATTTCAGCCGACACGCCGCTTAGTCCATCTTGTATACCACACAAAATACAAGACAATTTAAAAAAAAATCTTAAGAGCCATTTTAGAGAAAATTGTAAAAAAGTAAAACATTACATAATAAACTACTACTTCTAGTTGAAAAATTTTGATGAAAAGTTTGTGTTGGTTTCTTAATTGTACATAACTTAGGTTCCATGTTTCAACTGTGTACAATTTACTGTTACGAGTTAGTAATCAGTTACTTATACGATACAAATAGTGTTAGGGTCCCTTTAGGATCTAAGTGAAATAAATAGTTAGGGTTCTGGGTTTGTTTCACGATCAGATCTGACCCTTTTTATCTGTATATCTCTCATTTTATATACATCATTACTAAATAAAAAGTTTATGAGATTTCTAACAATATTCTTAACTCACTATTGTGTAAAAATAGATACTAAGTACTAAATATTTTCTTGATATGTTTAAAATAGTTAAGTCTTAAGTATCTGAAATATTTAAAAAAATAGTTAGGTATTAACAACTATAAATCTAATCTCTTGTTAATGTTATTCTAAAGTACAGTACTTAATTTTTGCCCTTGTATAAATCCTTTGTTAAGTACAAAATCTGTTGTAATCAATTTATTTCCCTTCATACACAATATTTTAAGTAAGCTTATTATTCATTGAAAGCATACGTAGATAATTGAAATAATAACTTTTAATTAATCATAAGACTTTTATGTACTTTTTATACTTAACTTTCATTCATTTTAGTTTTAAAAATATATAGGTATATGAATACTAATGAACATAAATACATTAATAAAAGAAAATTATAATAAATTTTTTATTTACAATTCATACTATCATGTACATTTTGCTTACAATTATTATTTTTTTCTTTAATTTCAGATTGAATAATTAAAACAATGACTGTTGCTGGACAAAAACTGGTTGTCCCTGATGGAGAATGGGGATGGGTTGTTGTATTGGGTTCGAGTATTATAAATGTGAGTAAATAAATACTATTTATTTAATACCTGATTATTCCACACATTATTTTGTAACTGGTTTATGTCCTACTTAGTTATTCTAGTAATAGAATACTGAATATGAACATAAATTAGATGACTCTCTTATGATTGGTATCGATATAAATTTAATTAAAACACATTGATATTATTATAAACAATAAACTACATTGTCTGCCTACATAGTATAGTGGTTAACGCACTATCCTACAAAGCTTGGAAGGTCCTGATTCAATTTCCAGCTAGTGTCTGGTAATTATTTTAGTAATATGATTATAAATAAATGAAAACTTGGTTTAATACGTACAGTTTTTAACCCTTTCAACCCCAATTTTTTTTAAATATACACAAAAAAATCCGTTCATTGTTTCATACAACAGTATGAATATGTAAAATTATGTTCAGGCTTCCTAAACAAAATATATTCTCTTACTTAGATTTGTATCAAAAAAAGTAAATATGATTTTAATTTTAAAGCAATATTTCACTCCAGTGTGACTTCTTCGTCACACTGGGTTAGAAAGGGTTAATACATTTTTAATTTGTCCACCTCTGTGATGTAGTGATCAGTGTGCTGAACTACAAAGCATAACGTTGTGGGCTTGATTCTCAGCTAAGGTCCCAAAATTATTACATCTTAAAACCATTGTTCGATAACCAGAAGTAGTTGTAATCAAGATGTTAATGAGATTAAAAATAAATTTAAAAAATTTGTAATGTACAGCATATGCATAATGCTGTAAAATACTCCGTAATTTAGTTGTTGGTTATTATTACCGAGTCCAAAATGCAGTATAAAGTATCTAGTATTTGTGAATTTCTCCATACTTGATTTAATGTTTCTTTATCTCAGTATTATGAATCTGGGTAAAAATTCTCAGTTTTAATAATTATGTTTTACTTGTTGAACATGCGGTATATTATGATTTTAAATGATGGAAATGTTTGATTCTTCCTTCTTCATCCTACACTGTAAATAAGCCCATGGGTTTGATCATATTACAGTCAAATTCCGATTAACCGGACCCCGCTTAACTGGAATCCGGGTTAACCAGATTAGTTTTTTTTAATAATTGTACAACATATATATGCCCAGAACGGGCAGGTGGAGTGTTATTTTAATTGCACTCTATCTGTTTGGTCCAGGGCTAAAAAAAATAGTTCTGTTTCTTATCACATAGTCAGCCACCTATATGACTGAACTATTTAAGAACAGAAGAGGTAGAGGTGTAAAAGACACTAGTCAGAGTTATCTCCTCTGAGAGTAATGAATTTCACTATGCAGCCAGACCCTGTGGTGAATGAAGTGAAGGTGTCATTTGCAGGGTGGAAAGTGAGTGCTTTTCGGAGGGCCTGGCATGCTGATAAGCATACACTTTCAACTCAGTGAGGAAGGCAATGGTAAACCACCTTACTCCTCGTTTTTACTTAGTAAAACCTCTAAAGGTTCAAACCAGCTTTTCGGCTGTTGACCTAAACAACAACAACTACATATATGTATCAGTTTTAGAAAATAAGAAAAATAACAGATCAATTCCGTTTTCCCACAATGTGTACTAGTACAGTATATAAATGTTGTAGCCGTAAATGTGAATGTACAATATTAGTTATTTATTTTCATATTTAAAGTATTTTTATACAGTAAAACTTGTCTAAACCGGAACCTTAATAAAACGGAAAACTGCCTAAACGGAAAAAAAATCTGGGTACGGATATCTTCCCCATGCTTAATACCCTGTATAAAGCGGAAACTTGTATAACCCGGAAACGGAAGACGAAATTAAGAACAAAGATATTGTAAAACGGAAAAAATTATTGCTGGGTTTGCTCCCAGTTGATTTTCACGCGTAGGCTAGTGCTAATGTACAAAGACCTACACGTTTATCATATACTACATACTATGTATTTCCGGTAGTGTACAATTTTACGAAATGTGATTACTCTTATCTACAGTATTACCGTACGATGTTTTTTTTTTGTATTGAGAGATAAGGAAATTTGGCTATGTGATTACTTATCGCTATTAGAGCGATTGCGATAACGGTTTTCCCACAAACGATCAGTTCAGCCAGTAACCTAACTGCCAGTGAGTTGTGTATTGGTAAAGTTTTGTTACGTGTTGTTTTGACTTGAAGTTTATTTTTTTTTAAGTTTTATTTCGCTTAAGTGTTTATTCCTGTAACAAAAGTTTAGTTTTAAAAATTAATCATGCCAGGCGGCAAGCACATAACTTTATCTTTTGCAGATAAAGTAAGGTTAATTGAAAAACACGAAAAAGAAAAACGATCGGCGAAGGAACTTACCGTGGAATTCAAAGTTGGTAAAACTCAGGTTTATGACACCTTAAAAAATAAAAATAAGATTATGGACGAATGGTTAAATGGGACTGCGGGTCAAAGTAAAAGACTAAGTAAAAGTACTCCAAATGAGGAAATAAATAGTGTCGTTTGGGAATGGTTTGTTGGTGTTAGAGCAAAAGGATTGCCACTTTCTGGGACACTGATTCAAACAGAAGCATTAGAAGTAGCCAAGAAGTTGGGAAAATTTGATTTTAAAGCGTCAAATGGCTGGCTTGACAGTTTTAAGTCTCGTCATAACCTCGTTTTTAATGAAATTTGTGGTGAAGCTAATGATGTAGATAATCAGTCTGTTAGTGAGTGGAAAGAAAAAATTCCAAAACTGATCGAGGGTTACGAAACCAAAGACATTTTTAACGGTGATGAAACGGGCCTGTTTTTTAGAATGTTGCCAACCAAGTCGTTAGTAGAAAAAGGTGATAAGTGTGTTGGAGGGAAAATGTCAAAGGAGAGGGGTTAACTGTGTTTCTTTGTGCCAGTATGGAAGGCGAAATAGAAAAACCACTAGTAATTGGGAAAGCTGCTTGTCCACGGCCATTTAGACATCTTGACCGAAATTCCTTACCAGTTCATTGGAGATTTAACAAAAAGGCGTGGATGACTGGTGCAATTATGGAAGAATGGCTAAATATGTTCAATGAAAAAATGAAAATCCAGAACAGAAAAGTGTTATTGTTTTTGGATAACGCTACCTGCCATCCTCACCTTTCACTGACAAACGTTAAGCTTGCTTGGTTCCCTCCTAACACAACCTCCATCACTCAGCCTTTAGATCAAGGTGTAATATCCAACTTTAAATGCTTTTACAGGAAATTTGTTTTACAATCACTTATTGTGAAGTTGAAAGACGTTTCCACAGTCTCAGAGCTGTGTAAATCTATAAACGTGCTTGATGCCGTTTGCTGGATAAATCAAGCGATTAAAAAAGTAATTCCACAGACAGTTAAAAAATGTTTCGTAAAAGCCGGGTTTCCTAGCCAGGAAACTACCGAAGTTGATATCCCGAATAATGAAACAGAGGGCGAAGGTGAAATCGCTGTTTTATGTCAGGAAGCCCATCTTCAGTTCGAACCGGATGATGTTGTTCACTTTGATGATGATCTCTACGTATGTGAAAATGTTAGCCATGCTGTCGATTTATTGGAAGATACAGAAGCTCAGGAAGATGATGATGATAATGGTCGAGATGAAGAGGACGTAAGGGAACTGAAAATAAAAACATTCAATGAAGCGCTATCTGCAGTTAATGACTTGCACGAATTTGCAGCTTTTAAAAATTGCCCAAAACTTATTGAACTGATGCAAGATGCAAAGGAAGTTATTTTTAACAGTTCTTTAAAATCTACGCGGCAGATGACTATGAAAGACTATTTTCGTAAACAACAGATGTAGTGGTATTAATTTTATGAATTATTTTTAATTTTTCAGTCTAAATAAAGATACTGTAGATTAGTACTGCTATTGCTTTATTTCTTAATTTTATAATTTATTTCTAAATTAATTTGTTCCGTCTAATTAAAGACGATTTAATAGGGCCTACTGCTACTACTTTTGCTACTCGTTTAAGTTAAATTTAGCTGCCTAAATGTAGATATACTGTATAAAACGGAAAACTGGTGAAACGGAAAAAAAATTCGAGAACAAAACGATTCCGGTTTAGACAAGTTTTACTGTATTGTGATGAATCACGAAACAAGTTTCTAATTAAGTTTCTTAAATGTAGATATCAATAAGTGAAGCAGTCACAGTATTGTCTGTGAAATTGCCCTCCAACACAAACATTTTAAAAAAAAAACTAGTGGAATCGATTGTTCTACATTTGTTCGGGGTTGCTCTGCAAAATCGCAAAAAACGGTGGAAGGCTAACTTCACGCTGCCCCCACTCAAGTTTTTAAACTTTTTTTGACCTAAATGATAACATTCCATCTTATCCGGGTTGGAGTCTGCCCATATTAGTCCAGTTAACCGAGGTTGTACTGCACAAAATATTTATTTTTTGATCAGAGTGTATCTGGTAGTTTTATTGTGGACTTGGTTCCTGTGCTTAGTATGCTGTTCGTATCAGGTAAATAGTATCTGTCTCCTACGACTTGCCCCATCACATAATGGAACATAAAAGTTACTTACCATAAAATGAAGTATATTAGTTGGCTAAGCCATTACTGTTGGTCAGCACAACTGGATTCTACGCCAGGGGTCCCAAGTTTGATTCCCGATCAGTTCTGGCATTTTTGTCACTTATTTTCATTTATTACTCTTCATCATCTGCATAAGCAGTAATTTTTAAAACCGGCAGACTTAAACAAAAAAAAAGGAAAAGAAAAGTCTGACTAGTTGTGATGGAGTGATATAGTCCAGATAATTTAACCTTAATAAGTTGATTTGAACTTATTAAGTCCAGATTTAAGGTTGTTCGTATCCAAATTAAAATTACTTTATAAAATTCAATTCATTTTCTTGTTTTTGGTTAAATGAATTACATATGAATTAATAATTTTGTACCTACATCAGAATTCAAGGATGTCTTTAATGTAGATGACGAGGAGTTATTATTTTTGCCTGTTTCCGTTCACACTTCAGAATAATGAAGTCAAACCAGAGTTAAATTACCTTACATTGGCACAATTATTTTTAAAAACAAAAATTCTTCTCTACTTTACGTTATTGTTTCATACCTAGAAATTATTGTATTCTGACTGTACAATACAATAGACATTATGTACTGTTATTCTCAAACTTCTAGCTTAATTTACTCTGTATTTATATGATTTATATAACTGTTACTACCTGCCAAAAAAATATTAAAATTTTATATGTTAATAAAATTTATTTGTTGTGTTAACATTGAAACATATTCATGATGAAAGCGATTAACCCACTCATTATATTTCCTACAGTTTTGTGTAGGTTGTTGTATTATATGAGAATTTTAACAGATTTTTGTGGGTAGGTATGATGAATTATTAATTTCAATATACTTTTATTGTTTAAAACATTTATGTTATTTAACATATCATAATTAAAATCTCTGCCCATAACAGACAGGTAGAGTGTCAAATTATTTACACTCAATCTGTTAGTTGCAGGGCTAAAATAAATAGTTCTGTTTCTTATCACATGGTCAGCCAATTAAATGACTGAATCATTTAAGAACAGAAGAGGTAGAGGTGTAAAAGACACTAATCAGAGTTATCTCCTCTGAAAGTAATGAATTTTATTATACAGCCAGACCCTGTGGTGAATGAAGTGAAGGTGTCATTTGCAGAGTGGAAAATATGTGCTTTTCAGAGGGCCCGGCATGCTGATAAGCATACTTTTCCACTCAGTGAGGAAGGCAATGGTAAACTACCTCACTCCTCGTTTTACCTAGTAAAACCTCTACAGGTTCAAACCAGCCTTTTGGCTGATGACCTAAACAACAACAACAATTAAAATCTGAAAAAGGAAGTGAGAGATCCAGTCTACATTTTATTTCATGTAGTTGATCCTTGTAACAGATGTTCATCTTAGTTGAGGTGTAATATCAGATCTTCTGATCATAATAAAATTATCTTTTTAATACCCATCAGTAAGTTTCGTTTGTTGCTCTGATAAAAATGTAAAAAGTAATACTTAAAAAAGTTTATTGGCTGCCTCTGTAGCGTAGTGGTTAGTGCGTTAGCCTACTATGTGGAGGTCCTGAGTTCGATTCTGGCCAGGGTCTGCAAATTTTCACAAGTCTAAACCCACAGTTACAGTCACATAAGCCACCGTAGTCATTAATAACCAAGCAGTTGTGACTTTAAATAAATAAATAAAAACAGTTTATTTTTATAGTTTTATATAATTTTATCCATAAGTTATTAACTGCAATGTTATGCAATTTATTTATGTTTCAGTTATCTACAAGATCAATTGAACCATCTTTTGGTTTACTTTTCGGAGATCTCCTTAAAGAACTTGGTGTTGCTACAACTGGAGCTTCTATTATCATGAGTTCTTTAGATGCAATTATTAACTTTTCTGGTAGGTATTTGTTTGTAATCAAAAACTTCATAAGTTCTTAGTAACAATTGTTGCTACATTTTTTGAGTAATAGGATTGTGAATTATATCAACAGATTTAAAAAATTGAATTAATACATTTCGGTTTCACTTCTATGCATATAAGTGAAAGCTTTTTAGCATCTGAAATACCTTTAGCACAATAGTTCTTGTAAATATGAAAGCTGTTCATAACAGGCAGGTGGCGTGTTATATTATTTACACTCAATCTGCTACTTCCTGAGCTACAAAAAATAGTTCTGTTTCTTATCACATGCTCAGCCAATTATATGACTGAAGCATTTAAGAACAGAAGAGGTAGAGATGTAAAATACACTAGACTATTTTTCAGGGCTCATGAGCTCTGAACATAGGCATTGCCCTCTACCCACTTCATAGCTAGCCAATGACTTACCAGCAATGTCGCCAACACTTGCTCTCATAGCTCTTATATATTTTGTCAACCATGTTTTTTTGTATTTCAATAACAATTATAACCTATGAACATGCAATCAGCTGATTATATTATAAAATATTGCATGATAACACGCTCTATAATCTATAATCGATGAGTTCAGTACGAGATGCAAGACACGAGTGAACTACTGCAGCTCTTATGCCCATGCATGTGTAATGTTTCTCAAGTTGGTACAGGTCATTTGTTCTAGCTAGAAGCTTTCCCTCCAACGCTCTGTGCCGCTGAGCTGTTCTGTTTAGTAGTGGGGGAAGCACCTCCTAGTTGTAACAGTAGTATACAGTTAGAAAGAGAGGGAATGATCATTAAGTGAGAAGGAGACAACACTTGCCCCTTGAAACTATCCCTACTCTACCTACTCGCCCTCCCCTTACAAGCTTCTTCCTAAAACAAATGTACTATACATTTGTACAATCTGACAACGCTGTCAAATATTCTGATTAGTCTAAACGCGTGGAACAGCGGAGCTCATCAACCATGAAAAGTAATGAAATTCATCATTATACAGCCAGACCCTGTGGTGAATGAAGTGAAAGTGTGATTTCCAGGGTAGAAAGTAAATGCTTTTCAGAGGGCCTGGCATGCTGATAAGCATACTTTTACACTCAGTAAGGAAGGCATGGTAAACCACCTCACGCCTCATTTTACTTAGTAAAAGCCTCTAGAAATTCAAACCAGCCTTTCGCCTGATTACCTAAATAACACAAATATGACAAAGGCATTGATATTGTAGTAGAAGACCTTTTTATTAGGCCTTCTGTGAAGAATATCCAAATTTTTTTCTAAGATCAAATGTTATTTTTTTAGTCTTTTGTTAACTTTTAATCCATACTGGAAAACAAACTCAGAGTCCATGGCACAGAATTATGTCAAAAACTTTTATCTGACCTTATCATTAACACTCACATCTAATTAAAAGAAAAAAAAATCAGTAATTGATTATCCAAAAAAATCTAAGTAACTGTGGGACACTAAATAAATGCATTGTTTTATATAAAAGGAGCAATGAAAATTCAATAAACACCAGTATGAGTATTATTTATAGTGTTTTTGTGAGTCAGCCATTTATACGAGTCAGTAGTTTCTGGTGTACTTTGATGGTTGGATTTAATTAACCATACTCTCTCAGGAATGGTCAGCCTGAGTCTGTACATGACTACACCTCATTAACACGCCATACATTTTTTTTTTTAACATATCATCCTCATCTCATTCGATCATGGGATTGGTTATTGTTCTTAAATTAAACAGATTCCATTGTACATACATTAGAGATTTTTTTAAAATAGTTATATTTGTTTTAATAAACCTTACTGCCTGTTTTCAGAATGACTACATTTATTAAATTCATTAAAGAAATTAAAGAATTGAACTGTGTCAAGTACATCATAAATATATGAAGTACATTGTTAATGAGTTTTATGGAATAATCTTATGAAATCACCTCAATTTTACAATTAATAATTGTTTTTACTATTATGATTATTTTATAAATATTCTAAATGTTATTCTATAATTCTTAACAATATTTGCTTCTTTTACAGGTTTATTTGTTGGTCCTTTAATAAAGAAATTTTCTTTTCGTGTAGTTGGTATAATAGGTGCATTAATTAGTTGTACTGCTCTTGTTTTGACGTCCTATGCAAAAAGTATGACTCATATTATACTCACGTACAGCATTCTCGGAGGTAAGTCAGTACTTAATACCATGTTGTAATCATTATTTTTTCCTTTTTTATTGTTACTCTAATTTTATTTGTTTTAGACCAGCGTTGCAGGGCTTTAGTGTTGCAGGGCTAAAATAAATAGTTCTGTTTCTTATCACATGATCAGCCAATTAAATGACTGAACCATTTCAGAACAGAAGAGGTAGAGGTGTAAAAGACACTGATCAGAGTTATCTCCTCTGAAAGTAATGAATTTCATTATACAGCCAGACCCTGTGGTGAATGAAGTGAAGGTGTCATTTGCAGAGTGAAAAATGTGTGCTTTACAGAGGGCCCGGCATGCTGTTAAATGCACTTTTCCATTCAGTGAGGAAGGCATGGTAAACCACCTCACTCCTCGTTTTACTTAGTAAAACCTCTACAGGTTCAAACCAGCCTTTCGGCTGATGACCTAAACAACAATTAGACCAGCAAATGCCTTTAGTTTAATTTTAGGTTAAACAAACAGCCGAAAAGTAATTTTATTAAGCACATTTTACCTTAAAGTTGGAATGCTATTCATGTTTTTTTCTTCTAAAAAATGAAAATAATTTTTAAAGCTTGCACCAGGAGTCAATAGTTTTGATATCTATATTATTTAATTACAAATTTTTTTGCCGGCCGCATTGGCGCAGTTGGTAACGTGCTTGCCTCTCATCATGCGGTCCTGGGTTCGAATCCCACTCAGGCATGGCATATTTTCATACGTTACAAAAAATCATTTCATCCTCCATTGTATATAGTTACACCCCAACGTCGTCGCTAATGACCTTAGTAGTTGATGCGACGTTAAATAAATGAATTAAAAAAAAAAAAAAAAAAATATTTTTTAATTTATCATGAACTATTTAAAAATCAAAAGCTTATACTTTAATATTATATTTGATCAAAATATGGTAGATTACATGTACTATCTTGTTCACAAAAAACATGACAATTATAAGCAAGTCAAAATGAAGTAGATGTCATTAAATCATATGTTTTCCGTTTTTATTAAAACTGTTTTTAATAACATGCAGATTATTACCTACTTTTAAACTTCTGGTAGGCACTTGTGTTGGCACAATTAACTATTCCTAGAATTCACGTGACATTCAGAATAATTCTAGGCCAGGAAAATGTTGTTTTGGTGAAAATATTTTCAGCTTAGTATCAGTGTTATCATAATTAAATTTGTAACTAAACCCAATAAAAAGAAAAAATCAGGACAGTTTTTACTCACCAAAAAAAAGAAAAAGAAAAAGGAAGTATGAAACAATTTAAACTGAACAGAAATTGATTATGTTTTTAGTTTGCCCATACCAGAGACTAAGGTGTGCAAAATGTTGGTGCATGGACCATATATCTTTGCACCAACGTAAGTGTCTATCTCTCAACCACATTTTATACAAAACATGTCAAAATTTTGTACTTTTATAAAATAAATTGTTTAATTTGTGCATAACTTTATCTATCCAAATTAAATTTGTTCTTCAGACAAAAAGAATTCTTTCAAATATATTTTACTACTTTATCGTCAGCCACATTGGCGTAGTTGGTAACGTGCTTGCCTCTCATCATGCGATCTTGGATTCAAATCTCATTCAGGCACAGCATATTTTCATACGTTACAAAAAAATCATTTCATCCTTCACCATCTGCATTTGCAGTAATTGGAGAACAGTCAGATGTTGAACAAAAAAAAAATACTTTATCATTTAATTAACATAATATAATGTTTAATAAACTAATATTTGTGTAACAATAACATTTGTAATTTTTAGGATTAGGTTTTGGATTAGCTACAGCGTCAACATTTGTAGCATTAAATTCATACTTTAATAAAAAGCGAGGTCAAGCAGTAGGTCTTGCAATGGCTGGAACCGCTCTTGGATTTATGGCGATGCCTCAGTTAATCAGTCGGCTTCTGGAAGAATACGACTTCCGTGGAACTGTTTTTATTTTAGGGGCTTTAGCTTTAAATGCAGTTGTTGGAGCATCACTTTTACAACCTGTTCAATGGCACATGAAACCTGATAATACAATACCAATTGTTAAAGAGGAGCCTCCACCAATAATGGTAAGATTTTTTTACACGTTCTAGTTAAAAAAAAAAAAGATTTTATTATGTAAGCAGGAATTTTTAATTTATAGTTATCTTAGAGTTAAGTTTCCACTGAACTTTTATTTACTCGGAAAGGTATAGGTACTGACGTCACAAGATTGCCTTTTGTGTATGTAGGGGCTGTGAGGAAGGGAAGTGAAATATTTGCAGTGCTGCCAACCTCAACAGTGAGACACTACTCTTACATTTCACTACCATGTAGTTTCTAGATACATTTTGTAAGCTGTGGCTCATTCCAAGAAAATGTTTTCTTCATAAACCTTATAAGAAATAAATGTGACTTGTAATATTGCCTATAACTTAATTACAAGACTAGAAATGTTTGATTTACTGTAATTACAAATGAATCGCCTTCTTTACTATTGCTGTCATCAGCATTTTCATTATCAGTCTCTCTAGTATCTACCTAACCGTTTTCTTTTTTTACCAGGTGTCAACAAAACTGTTGAATAAAAGCTTCTTCACATCCTTAATTTCCTTCTTTATTTTTCGAATTGTGCAAAGAGAAACATCACAGTAGTTAGCCGCTTGCTCACAGCTTTTGTTAAGAGGCACAGATAGACATTTTTGTTTAGCTTCAACTTTACAACATTTTGTTACATTGCGTTCAGCACTGTGAATAGTTCGATTTCGTTTGCGAGAAACCGACATTTGTGTTTACGGTAACAAACCGTTATATTCATACAGTTAATGTACAAAAGGTTCTGTGATATACTGTATATCCTCTGGGTATAGTATACGTTGTTATGTTTGTCGTACTGAAATTAAAGCAGTCGCGCATGCGCACTGATGCTATTCCCCCTTTACCCCTCTTTACAAACAAGGTCAAACTGACCTTGACTCAAGTGACTATGTAAGTAAATTATTACAAAGAGCAAAAAATTTGTTTCACTGTGTGTAACACAAATGGAAATATTGAAGAATAAACAATATAGTATAGGAAGTGAATCAGTTCTTCTATAGTTTGAATAACACTTTCATAGGAAACAGAGAAATCATTAGAAACACAAAAAAAAATCTAAATAAAACTTTAAAAGTCAGTGTATCTTCCAATCTTGTTTTAAGGATCAAAGATATCGCCTTTGAGGGATAAATATACCAGTAGAATAACAGCCACGAAGATTAAGTTCTCGAGAAGAGTGGTGGCGTAAACAATATAGGATAAAGTGAGAAATGTGAACATTTGAGAGGAGTCAGGTTTGATTTTGGCAGTGGATGTGATAGAGGGGTACACGTTTGAGTGGTTTGAACTCATAATGTGGAGTGATACAGAAAGCAGATTGCGAACATACTTCAGGCCAGGGGCGGTTTCAGGGAAGGGGCCATGGGGGCCATGCCCCCCCCCCGAAATACTAGGAAAACTTGGTTTAATATTTTCTATAAGCTATTGTTTCTAACAAAACTGAATCCCAATACTCGTACCTATCAATTAACAATAATTATTTTAGTATAAAAATGAGTCAAACAGAAAGTATCTATTTTTAAATAGTATTAAGATAACAATCAGTGTCAGTAGTCAAAAGCCACTCGCATCCAGTCAGCGTCTTGAAAATTTCTCTATGAATTAAAATTGTGGTTACAGCAATACAGCATAAAAGAGGACTTTTCAATGGCTCAATTACAAACTATGTATTACAAATTATGTAGTAAGAGCTACATAAAAACAAGATAGCGCCCCCCCCCCGAAAATCAGCCCTGGAACCGCCCCTGCTTCAGGCAAGACTGGAGTAGAAGGACCCACAATAGAAAGCAAGGAATACATCAGAGGGTTGGAACAGAAAAGGGGTTAGGATCGGAGAGTTGAGGATGTTGGTGGTAAAGAGGAGGGAGTTTGGAAGTCTTAAGATGACCCGACACTGCAAGTAGAAGAGACATTTTTTTTTTTTGCGCCCTGGAGACTTCAGGAGGAGTATAGGACATGTCGTCAGATATAACACCTGAAATACATATAAGAATCACACAATGTATCACTACTATCAAGAAAGAAATTCTTGTACGCTATAAAAAGTGTCACCGATCAAGTAATTTTTTAGATTTTTTTAAAGGAATTCAAATCCTCACAACACTTTAAAGATTGGGGTAATTTATTTATGAATTTTCTCCCTGCATAAGTAGGTTTTTGTTCAAACAATTTTGTGGAGTGATTAGCCACATAATAATCATTCCTGTTTCTCGTGTTATGATTGTGAACATTGAAATTCTGCATAAAATTACATATAAAGAAGGAGAAGCAAAATAATGTAAATTTATTCCTCTTTGTATTACAAAATGACATTAGAGAAACAGGAATTAAACATGACCAGTTATTTTCTCAGTAGTTTGTAACTACAGGTTTAATATTGACTCATGCATTATTAGCTAGCTATACAAAAGCAAGTAGATAAGATGGAACTTTAGTAAAAAATGTTATTTTAGTTTTTATTATTGTAAATACAAAATGCATTTTTTTTTGTACATGTGTTGTAGTCCTTCAATAATTCTGGTCCCATAATTATTGCAATCCTTCTGTGCATAGAAGCAACTTAGGTAAAGAATAAGCAGTTCTTTACATTATGTTGATAACTGTTCTTTACCTCTCTGGTTTTATTTACATGATACAGAGTGATTCACGAAGAATTACAAATACTTCAGGAAATGAATCTACATCGAAAAAAATAATAAAGTTCATTTAAACGTATATAAGTTCTTATAGCTCTGTAAATGCTTCATTAGCATGTTACTGCAAATAAAACAGATCCCAGAACCACATCTTCAGTAATTTTTGATAAATCTGGGAAAAACCAGAAATAAATAGGGGTAAAACCCCTGTTTTTTATGTTTTTGTTATTCACAATCTAATGTTCTTGAGTTGTAGATATGATTTTTAATATAAAATTGTAGATTGAATATTACACCATATTTTGTTAAATTATAATTTGACAATGAAATTCATGATTATGTGTTTTATTCAATTGTAAAATTAAGTTCCTTATTTTTTTGCATTTTAAAGCACTTTTAAATATCTTACAAGTAATAACTTTTTTTAATTATTTAAGATTACCATCAGTCTTCTTACAACTTATTTATAGTTAATAAACTTATAATGTATTAATTAGTTTCTACTACAGTAATCAGTATTGTAGGAAGTGGGAAAATAAAATTTTTATATCATTTTTAAGGTTTGGAAAAGGTAATAAAAAGGAAATAATCAAAAAATATTTATTTTATTACCGTGTATGTTTTCATTTTGTAGTTTTAATAATTTTTGTTGATTATACTAATATAATTTACTGAGAAATTGTTATTTTAATCATATTGTGTTTGATTATCTAATATTGTACTATTTAACGAATTAACTTTTATTATCTGATTAACAAAGGCATGGTTTTTTAATTGTACAGGAACTGCATGCACTGCCAGAGGAAAATGATACAGAAAATGATTGTAATCACCTTCATTTACCTCAAGATGTAGAAAAAGAAATGTCTCGATCATTATTAGGATTAAATATCCCCCGTAAACCTAGTGTAGCGAGTGGTCTTCATCGACAAATAAGTGCGACCAGCTGTACAGCTATGCAAAATAAATTAGGTTCAATTGTCATGCCAAGAAATGTGTCTGCCGTTTCAATAAGTTCTCGACGGCGGAAAACTTCAACAGTTTCAACTATTTCCCATCTCGATCTTATGGGCAGTACAATGCATGTGCATATGCAAATTGTAAGTTAATTTTTGATTTTTATTATTTATTATTCATTTAATTAGTAATAGATTGTACCTACTAATATTACAACTGAATGTCAAAAGCAAAGTTTGAATTGTGGTAGTGTTGTGTGACAGATGAAATATTTATGCATGCAGTGCCGTTATACACTGATACTGAATTTCTAAATCAGAATGAGCATCTGAAGATGCACTTTTAATTTCTGTGACAATAGAGTTCTATTGTGTAGGGTTCATTATATGGAACATATTGTAAGATTTTGAAATTTATTTGAATGACTGATTCCAAAAGATTTCCACAACTCATATTGCCTACTAGTTAAGAGATACAGTAGACTCTCAGAAATCCGGACTTATGTGGCGGACGGCCGGTCCGGATTTCAAAAAATCCGGATTTCCCAGAGGTTGGCAATTTCGTCTTTATGGCGAATAATTATGACAATAAGCATTAACGTTTATCTGCTAATATAAGAGTGAGCTTCTGAAAAAACTTTAAAACACTGTAGGCCTAATAAATTACAGTAGGCTACTGGTACTGTAATTATTCAATATACGAAGCACAAACATTGACTAAACTTAACGCTACTGTACCATAATAAGATTCGATTGCTTTCTTTGTAAGATTAGCAAGTTACGGATTTCGAACACGTAACAATGAATGTCATATATGTCTCAATTATAGAGTAATTACACGATCAACTAAATAAAATCTAAATGTATTGTAGTACGGTACTGTGCTTAGTAAAGTACAGTTCTGGAATTAAATAAAATGCCTTGTAAAATCATAAATATAGATTTTACTGAAACACAGAGCTCCCGATGACGCAAACTACTGTGGGCCCTAAATGACAAAAAATGACATTTACATACATTTTATATTTGCAATTATTATTAAAAAGTACATACACACAAATTATAGTGCTAATCGCATTATCGTTCCTCGGGCCAATCCCATGAAAACTTTTTAATGGTTGTTAATTTAAAAGTTGTAAATTTTCAGAAAATAAAGTAAAAAAAAAAAATCATCGTCCGGACTAGCGCGATCCGGATTTTTGAGAGTCTACTGTACTTCCAGATGTGTAAAATGCTCATTTTATATTATATACATTAAAGAATTACGATTATTTAAGTCACTAGTTAGCATCATAGCAGCAGAACCCATATTAATCTTTAGTTTTTTTATGTATATATAAAAAAAATTTATATTTACCTTATACGGCTTTTTATACTTTATTCTTTACAAGCACACTCACGGTTCACAATGCTCCTTCAAGTAATACTAATACCTTCTAGAAATTATTTTACGAAGATTGCATCTTCCATTTTGTAATCAGTTTGATTCAAACCACTGACAAAGGAAGATGCAATCTTCATAAAATAATTGCTAGAAGCTATTATTATTACCTGAAGAAGCGGTGCCCACCACGAAAAAGCTTGTAAGGAAAAAAGTATAAGAAGCAGTATATGGTATATTTTAAAAAATTGTTTATATATACATAGAAACAAAACCTGCCCATAACAGACAGGTGGAGTATCAAATTATTTACACTCAATCTGTTCATTGCAGGGCTAAAATAAATAGTTCTGTTTCTCATCACATGATCAGCCAATTAAACTGAATCATTTAAGAACAGAAGAGGTAGAGGTGTAAAAGACACTAATCAGAGTTATCTCCTCTGGAAGTAATGATTTTCATTATACAGCCAGACCCTGTGGTTAATGAAGTGAAGGTGTCATTTGCAGAGTGGAAAATATGTGCTTTTCAGAGGACTCAGCATGCTGATAAGCGTAATTTTCCACTCAGTGAGGAAGGCAATGGTAAACCACCTCACTCCTCGTTTTACTTAGGAAAACCTCTACAGGTTCAAACCAGCCTTTCAGCTGATGACCTAAACAACAACAGAAACAAAACATTAATGATATATTAAAGGAATAAAAAATATTCTGGATGTTGATACTGGAAACTTAAGGTTTTCTTATGAGTTTTTTTTACAATTCAGATTTCCATTAATTTATTTTTTCTACTAAAAAAGTAATTTTACACACAATCTATGCATTTGTAAACATTTTACAGGTTGATGCAAATTTTCCGTAAATTGCATTTTTTAGGGCTTCAAGGAACATCTTTTCAAACATCATTCATCAGATCTGGCTCAAATTTTCAGGGGAGGTTTATGATGTATTTATACAGCTATTCAGTTTGTGATTTTTAAAAATATTCATGAGAACTTTTTTACAGCCTCACAAATGACTTTTTTCTAATCATTTCCGCGGAGAGTGATAAATATTTTTTATTTTGAAACATATAAGGAATACTTCAAAATGGTTAACTTGAATGGTGGAAATAAGTGCTATAATGACTACAAAAAAAATCAGGGTGATAGTTTGAATGTAAGCTGAGAAAATGTTCCTTATGTTAACATGGAGTTCGAATGGAAGGTCCCGAGTACCTTGATAATGTGATGTAGTAGCAAATCACATGTCGTCCCTCCAATGGTAAACTTGCGAATGTGCAAATTTTACGAATATGAGTTTGTTAGTGCATGCTGATGTATCCAACCCAACCCATATTGTAGTAAACTCGTGAATATATATCTTGTTCGTTTAGGGAGACACAGGCTTTGTAAAGTTACGAAAATACACGA
Source organism: Catonia carolina (assembly GCA_035578175.1). Classification (NCBI taxonomy): domain Eukaryota; kingdom Metazoa; phylum Arthropoda; class Insecta; order Hemiptera; family Achilidae; genus Catonia; species Catonia carolina. The sequence continues at coordinate 123,073,301 of JAQMRL010000002.1, forward strand.
AGTGTGTTAAAGAAGAAAGCATTGAATTTGTTTTTTGCTCTCCTGTAAAACAGAATTTGCACATTCGCGAGTTTACCATTGGAGTGACGATGTCATTTATTTTATACTCTATTTTAGATCATTTCTCAGCACTGATTTCAAATATTGACTTTTCTTCATCATTAAATTTGAGTTGACTTCATAGAATATGGAATCAGGTCACAATACTAATTTGACTTTAGTTATATGTTCAGTCAAATCGTAATCCTATTGTCGCACAGTTTAACCTGTATAAATTTTAGTATTGTTAAGTTTTCAGTATTGTAGCTGTGAATAGAACATCTTTTAAATAAATTTGTGATGAAAAAGCTGTCAAAGAAAAATACTTTTCTCAGTTAACAAACTGAGAGATTATGATTTTTTTTATGTACATTTGATTAAATCATTAATAATACAATATTTGAAATAAGAACGTGTAACTAATAAGCCTTTTTAAAATTTATCTTTTTATATCAGGACAGTGACAGTGAAGATGAATCAGAACCAATGAAAAAACCTCTTCATAAATCAATGGAATTAAAGAATGGAAATGCAATTGCTGGTAAAAAGAACGTAAAACCCAAAAAGCCTCGAAGTTGTTGGGCTAAATTTTCACACTTAATGGATTTTGATTTATTAAGAGATTTAATATATTTAAATATTTTGTTTGGAATATCAATAACATATATTGCAGAATTAAATTTCAAACTTGTTATACCTTTCTTTATGGCAAATTTGAATTACACCAAACGAGAAACTGCTATTGCATTGTCAGTCATGGCAATGGCTGACGTGTGTGCCAGAGTTGTTGTACCTCCCGTATTGGATCGTTTTGAATTCTCCCGCAGAAAAACACTGATGATTGGATGTGTATGTGTTGCTCTTGCCAGATCAGGTTTGTTTTTATACAGTTTTTTTTTTAAATTCCTAATAATATGTGTACGTTGCAATCTGTTCAATTCAGAACAATAAGCAACCCCATGACCCAATGAGATGAGTTTGATATGTATGACGTGTAAATGAGGTGTAGTCTTGTACAGACTCAGGCCGACCATTCCTGAGAGAGTATGGTTAATTGAACCCCAACCATCAAAGTACACCGGTAACCACTGTCTAGCATTCAAATCCGTTTAAAAGTAACTACCTTTACTAGGATTTGAACCAGGAACCTTCGTCTCCGAAAATCAGCTGTTAAACAGCTGATTTTGGCGACGACTTTACCTCTAGACCAACCTGGTGGTACAGTTTTTATAATTTACATTTTAATAAACAATGATGGTCAAAACAAACACTGTGTTTGTTTTGACATTTTGTGTTCATAAACACAAGGATAATAAATTAAAGTTCAGCCGTTCTTAGTTTGCTCCTACTGTCAACAAACCAAAGCTAGCTACTACAGGGTGCACCCTAGGGTCCACCACTTTATGGATGTCGTATTCCTATTAAGTTAACTATGTTTTAAATTATAAGTACTTAAAGTACTTAAAACATCAGTCATGATATGATGTAGGCCTAACAATTTTATTTATAAAAATACTTTTAAAAGTATTTTGTTGTTACTTTTTAATCAGTGTGTACTTATTTTTAATAATGCGCATGCTCAGTGACCTCATTATTTGTTTACATTAGGAGCAAACTAAGAAAGGCTGGACTTTACATATAAGTAGTTCCTAGAGAAACACATTAATTATGTTTCTGGCTAGAAATAAAATAGGTTACATTTGTTTGGTTTTACATCTGTTTTGCAATTTAATGCTGATGCAGATTTTGAAGGATAACAAACAAACAAAATGTCAAGACTTGAATGGGAATCAAAATCAGAACCCCAGGAATAGAAATTAGTGTTGTAACAATATGAACAAAACATTGAAATGTAACCTTTAGTGATTTTTTGTATTTCTAAATCGAATAAAGTTGACCATATTTTTTGACGAAGCTTAGAGTTGAACAAAGCTTCGTGTTTAAATTTAATTGTGTAGTACCACTTACAATATATTTTGTTGTGAGTACAATTTTTTAAAATTTAGTCAAGAAATGATTAAAATTCCAGTAAATTAAAGATCAGTGCAAGAATAGTACTTTATAAAGCAATTTGTTTATAGATCTTAAAGTTTTAGGATTTAAACGTAATCCTTAAAGTTAAGGATCACTTCTTGAAAATTAATAAGAACAAAATGAAAGTGTTGTGTAGCAGTAAGAGTGGTTTAGAAGAGATGGAAAATTTAAAAGTAGGCAACGAAAACATACCTACAGGAAGTTTGGGAATTCTGCTATCTAGGGAGTAAAATAAAAAAGGATGGTAGAAGCACAAATGATACCAGAAGCAGGATTGCTCAAGCTAAAAAAGCCTTTGAAATGAAAAACAGCTTACTGACTACAAACATTGACTTACAGATTAGGAAAAATTTCTTAAAACACTACGTTTGGAGTGTAATATTATATGGGAGTGAAATGTGGGTCATAGGGGCTACATAAAGGAAGAGGATAGAAGCTTTTGAAATGTTAAAGATTACGTGGGTGGACAAAATAAGTAATTTAGAGGTTCTTAGGCGAGTGGATGAAAAAAGAAGTTTACGGAAGCATCTTACCAGAAGAAGGGATAGGCTAGTGGGGCGTATCTTAAGGCATCCAGGTATTGGTCTATCAATAATGGAGGGTAACATTGAGGGAGAGAATTGTAGGGGTAGGCAAAGGTTAGAATATATAAAGCAAATTAAAAAGATGTAGGGTGTTACAGGTATGTAGATATAAAACGACTTGTGCAAGATAAAACAGCTTGGAGAACTGCATCTAACCAGTCGAGAGACTGTGACAAAAAATAGAAAATAGATCTTGAATTTAGTTCTACCTACTTAACAAAAAGGTGTTAGTTAATTTTTGCTACTTTTTAGAATTAACTGTTGTTTCTGATATGAATTACTTACAAATTTGAGTCTCTTTGTGTTCACAGTATTAGCTGAACAAACTGAATGGATACCACTCATGATTATTCTTGTTATTCATGGATTCTTTCGAGGTTTTTGTTTGATTAACTTTCCATTAGTTATTTCTGAATATGTACCAGTTGATAAATTTGCAGCTGCATATGGTTTGTCCATGGTATCTAAAGGCATTTTCATCGTATTATTGGGCCCATTACCAGGTGAGTGTATTACAATATTATTACAATATAAGATAAAGATATTGATCATGATTATTTCACCATTAATTATTATTTCCTCATAATTGGATTTGAGTATCTGATGAAATACTAATATTATTAACTGTGGTTTGATTATGGTCATTCATGAAAACTCTAGTGGTGATTTTCCTTGAATGAAATAATCATAACTTGTTTTAAAAAATATTATTTTTTCTTGCTCTATATAAATACATAGGGAAGGAAAGTTTAGTTTCGTGTTGATTTTTCACTGGAAATATGAGTTTTCAGGCCCCCTGAACCCAACAAACATGTTTTTGGCAATTGGTCTGTGTGTGAACGAAATATCTTAAGAACAGAATAGCTTATAAAATTGAAACTTTTATTAGAGACCACAAGGGGACCCGAAACAAAAATTTTCGTCACAATCTGTTAACTTTAAGTAGTAGTTTATTTGTAGATTTTTTTACAAGGTAGCCCTACAAGACAGGGTAAGTGCCATGTCAGCTAAAATTCTTGTGGGCTGTGCTCTCATGGTAAAAAATTGTGTTTTTAAGATTGTGGCCATAATATGCATTTTACGGTAAAAGCAAATATAAACTAAGTGGTAGATAATTTAAGGAACCTACAACTTTAATTTCAAATATTTTTTCTGCATCTGGCTTCTACGTTGAGGTCCCGGGTTCAATTCCCGGTCAGATCTGGCATTTTTTCATCATTTATTTTCATCTATCACCCTTCTCACCATCTGCATTAACAGTAATTGCAAAGCAGTCAGACGTTAAACCAAAATAAAAAAATTTCTGCATCGCTTACTTTAGTGTCAATTAATGGTTTTGCATATTTTTCTCATTACAATTGGTAAAAAATGGGGTTTCTTAGGACTGTGACCTTCGTGCGTTTTATGACAAAAGTGTATATAATCAAAGTTATAGATATGTAAATATATTTTCACAATGTTCAAAAGGGTTTTGTGTAAAATAAACAATACTTAACAGCAAAAAATCTGGTGTGAAACACTCACACAACTTTCTCTTGCTAATGCAAATAATTAACAATAAACCTAAAATTAAAAAAAAACAAAAAACTCACCTCAATAAACATAACCTAATTTTAATCATGAGTGAAAGATGCAAAATGAAAATCTACCTCAGTGTGGCTTAAAAATACGGATAATCACTCTTTTATGCTAAACTAGGCTCTGTAGAGAAAAATATTTTAAATAAAAGTTGTACATCTTTTAATTTTCTATAAACTTGATTATATAAACTTTTGTCGTAAAATGCATACAAAGGCCGAAATCGAAAAAAAAATTGATTTTTCACGTTTTCGTGAGAAAAAAACAGAAAATCGCTAATTACCGCTAAACTAGGCGTTATACAAAAAAATGTTTGAAATAAATGTTGTAGAATTTTTAATTCTCTACAACTTTTAGTGTATATTTTTTTCGCTAAAATGCAATATTATAGCCACAATCTTAAAAAAACACTTTTTTACGTGAAAACAGCCTGACCAACAATTTCAGCAAACATGGCGCCTACCCTATCTTGTAGAGCATAAAAAATTAAGTAAATAAGGTGATTTAAAAAAAATTGTAGAGCTAGTTTTTGAGAAAATCGCAAAAAAAGTGAAAAATTACACGAATAAACTACTACTTCTGGTTGACCGATTTTGATGAAAATGTTCGTGTCGGGTCCGGTAGTGGTATGTAACTTAAGTTTCAAGTTCGTACGATGTTCCGTTCTTGAGGTATTTTGTATTCACACACACAGACCAATCGCTAAAAACGTGTTTTTTGGGGTTCAGGGGGTCTGAAAACATGTAGATCCAGTGAAAACTCGATTTCGAAAAATCGACATGAAAACAATACTTTCCTTCCTATATATTCATATAGGCTATATCTTCATATAGGCAAGAGAAAGTAAAAATAGGAGTAAATATATTAAAACCATAAAACATCCAACATTTTATTCTGATGGGAACGTTTTTTTCAAACGCTTACTCTTTGACAAAAAGTTCGGTTTTTTTGCATTTTGACTGAAGCAAGTACAGTAACTTCCTGTTCAACCAGATTTAATGGGATGGGGCTCAGGACCAGTTAACTAATAACCAAGATTAAAGAGTAAATACAATTTAAGTAATACGTTAGCTATACATAATCACTGCCCATAACAAACAGGTGGAGAGTCAAATTATTCACTCTCAATCTGTTCATTGCTGGGCTAAAATAAATAGTTCTGTTTCTTATCACATGGTCAGCCAATTAAATGACTGAATCATTTAAGAACAGAAGAGGTAGAGGTGTAAAAGACACAAATCAGAGTTATCTTCTCTGAAAGTAATGAATTTCATTGTACAGCCAGACCCTGTGGTGAATGAAGTGAAGGTGTCATTTACAGAGTGGAAAATATGTGCTTTTCAGAGGGCCCGGCATGCTGATAAGCATACTTTTCCACTCAGTGAGGAAGGCAATGGTAAACCACCTCACTCCTTGTTTTACTTAGTAAAACCTCTACAGGTTCAAACCAGCCTTTCGGCTGTTGACCTAAACAACATACATAATCAGTGTTCCTTATTAATTTGTACTAAAAGTCTAACTATAAAAAACTTTTTAATGAAAAATAGCTATAGTACAACTGTGTAATGTAATAATAAAATGTTTTTTTTTCTATTTATGGCCTCCATTGGACCACTTTAGTCTGTTTTATTGCTAGGGTTCTTCAAATTCCTGTTAGCAATGTACTACGTTATTTTTTCAGATCTGAAATTTCTTTCTTCATATGAAATCACCTTTCTTATTGTCTGCTTGTTGATCTTGGTTTATTGTAGTGGTTTGTTTGTTTGTGAGTCTTTTAATTTTGTCTGTCTTGTTTTTCAAATTTTTATATGTTTTTATATTTTCAAATCTTTATATTGTAATATGTAGTTTTCACACATATATCTTCTCTAATTTCTGTAATACCTTATACTTTTCCACAATTTTTGTTGCTTATACTGTTCCACAATTTTTCCATTATTTTTTTATGGTGCCCTAATTAAATGGCCAAAGAATGAGATCCATTCCTTTTTAATTGTGGTGGTTACTGGTTCTATTTCCTAAAGTCTACACTGTTTTCATTGTTAGCTAGTCTGCGATGTCCATTCGCTTCGTATTTTTTGTTTATGCATATTCTGACAGTTCTTCATAAAATGTATTTTAATATATAAATTAGAATACAAAAATAAAAATCTCTATCTTAAGCACCTAGTTTAACTTGTGTGCTCCAGCTTATATTCAAATACTACAAAGAGATCTGGTGTTCATTGACTTTTAAAACCATCAACTAGAACTTAAGATTTTTCCATTTCATCCAAAGGCTTATGGTACGAGGGTAGGCTGATGAGTAATGCACACATGCTTGTAGAAGACAACTAAATAAACTTCAGTAGCGCGCCTGGTGGCATGTGGAAGTACTATTTCTCCTCTACAAGCCTGCGCAGTTTGAAGGCGTTGCTTTCATTCAGTTTGTTTTGAGTAGTGGAAGTATGGCGTCGTGTTCTGGTGCTATGTCAACGAGAATTAAACAACGCGCTGTTATCGAATTTTTAACTGCTGAGAAAGTGAATCCTAGTGAGATTTATCGTCGTTTAAAGGCTGTTTATTGTGACGATACTGTTGATAGGTCTACTGTGAATCGTTGGGTAATAAAATTTCGTGATTGCCAACCTGGAAAAGCCTTAATTGTTGACAAAACACGCAGTGGACGACCAATCACTGCCTCAGACGATAATCGTCGCAAACTCATCGATGATTTGATTCAAAATGACCGGCGAATCACTCAACAGCGTATCGCAAACCAAATTGGAATATCTAAGGAACGTGTTGGCTTCATTATTGAACAATTGGGATACCGTAAAATCTGTGCACGATGGGTACCACGCCGTCTGACAGACGAGAATAAACAGCGTCGATTGGAATGCTGTGAACAACTTTTGAAGCGCTACCGTGACGAAGGAGACGACTTTCTTTTGAATATTGTGACGGGGGACGAGTCATGGGTTCATCATTACGATCCCGAAGAAAAAAGGCAGAGCGCTGAATATCGTCATCCACATTCTCCTGTTGTGAAAAAGTTCAAAACACAACCGTCCGCAAAAAAAATTCTTTTGACTGTGTTTTGGGATGCTCGCCGAGTTTATGTGACTGATTATCTGGAACGAGGGGCAACGGTAAATTCTGCTCAGTATATACAGACTCTGAAACACCTCCGACGTCGAGTTTGTCGTGTTAGAGGCAACCTGGCGCCAATAATTTTGCAACACGACAATGCTCGTCCACACACTTCGCGTGCAACTGGAGAGGCTCTGAGAAACCTGAAGTTTCAACCAATTTTACACCCTCCGTATTCTCCCGACCTTGCGCCTTGCGATTTTTATTTTTTTCCTCTACTGAAGAGAGACCTTAAGGGTAATCATTACAGCTCGGACAATGAGGTGAAGGCAGCTATTGCGTCCTGGGTTCGAGGAAAGTCGGAAGAATTTTTCAGTGACGGAATGAAAAAACTTGTTAAACGTTGGGAGAAATGTGTAATGCTTAACGGTGACTATATTGAAAAATAAATAGATAATTTGGTAGGTTAAGATTTGTACTTTAATTTGTTATTTACCCCATCTTGCTATTTCTTTTTGTTCGTCTTCTACAAGCATGTGTGCATTACTTATCAGCCTACCCTCGTATATATTTTTTTTTCTCTTGCCTATATGAATATATAGGAAGGAAAGTATTGTTTTCATGTCGATTTTTCGAAATCGAATTTTCACAGAATGTACACGTGTTCAGACCCCCTGAACCCAAAAAACATGATTTTAGCGATTGGTCTGTGTGTAAGTGTGTGTGTGTGAGTGTGAACTGAATATCTCAAAAACGGAACATCGTACGAACTTGAAACTTAAGTTACATACAGTCGTATGTAACTTAAGTTTCAAGTTACCGGACCTGACACGAACATTTTTATCAAAATCGGTCTACCGGAGTAGTTTATTCGTGTAATTTTTCATTTTTTTGCAATTTTCTCAAAAACCGGTCCTACGATTTTTTTAAAAATCGCCTGGTTTATTAAATTTTTTATGCCCTACTAGATAGGGTAGGCGCTGTTTGCTGAAATTCTTGGTGAGGCTGTTTTCACGTAAAAATATTGTTTTTCTAAGATTACGGCTTCAATATGCATTTTAGCGCAAAAAATTATGTAATAAAAATGTACACAATTTAAAATCCTTCAACTTTTATTTCAAACATTTTTTTGTATAACGCTTAGTTTAGCGGTAATTAGCGATTTTCTGATTTTTTTCTCACGAAAACGTGTGGAAAATTTTTTTTTTTTGAGATTTCGGCCTACGTATGCATTTTACAACAAAAGTGTATATAATCAAATTTATAGGAAATTAAAAGATTACAACTTTTATTTAAAACATTTTTCTCTACCGAGCCTAGTTTAGGGTGAAAGAGTGATTTTTGGTATTTTTAAGCCAAACTGAGGTCGATTTTCATTTTGCGTCTTTCACTCATGATTAAAATAAGTTATGTTTTTTGTTTATTTCTAATGTTTTATTACTAATATTAGGTTATATTGGTCATTATTTGCATTGGCAAGAAAAAGTTGTGTGAGTGTTTCACACCAGATTTTTTGTCATAATTTTATTTTAACTTATCATTGAAGTTATAACCTTAAAAAAATTATGTTTATTGTTTATTATATTAACAAGATTATCTTTCTGTACGAAATATTACAGTGTGAAAAAATAATTTATTATATAATTATAGTTTTTAACTTGATAATGACTGAGTCATTTAAAAAAAATTAAAGATCACTTTGGGTGAACAGGATTCAGTTAGATGGAACATTTTACATTACAGTAAAAAAATGGAAATCTGTAATCTTTAAAAATTATGTTAAGATGAGTACCATTATATTAATTGTGTGGTAATTCTGTTTTCTGTAGAATTCAATAAAAGTCGCCTTAGAATGTACAGTATTCAGACGAACTAATGTCCCCTAGTCGTGGGAGTGAGAGAATGCATAACGCTCTCACTCGCACAAGCCATACGCGCCATTCCAATAACATTGTCTTTAATTTTATTCATTCTTGTGAGCAAGCGTTGATGCATGCAGTAAACTAACAAGCAAGATAATGAATGTAGTTTGTTTTCAGATTTGGATTATAACAGTAAAGACCTTTGAGCGGATGCGTAGTTATGCCACAAATCTCCCTCTCTGTCATTCGGCACTACTATGCAGAAGAAAAACATCGACCCACTCCCTGACGTGATGATTATGTTGCTATGTATGTTGTTTAGCACAATGTTTGTATAAAAGCATGATTAATGCTCCCCGCATGTCACCTTGTCATAGCTTTCTAACTCTGACTGAAGTGTATTTTTACAGGACGGTTATTGTACATTATTTTAATATTTATTTAATTTTGTTTTCTTTTTTTTAGGTTTCATTCGTGATCTAACAGGAAGTTATGCACTGTGTATTCACAGTCAATCATTGATGATAATGATGTGTGTAGTAGCATGGTCTATTGAAAGTGTAATGTGCTGGAGGCGTTTACAGATAGAAGCAGAAGGAGCAGATTTAACATAAGATCTATAGGCATTAGCACGAGATAAAAGTAGAAGAAAATTATTTCAATGAGTCATTCTTCTTTTAGAATGCCGACCAAAGTTGGGTTTTTGATATTCGTCTTTGTGTATTACAATTATAAATGTAATTGTATATTGGTATCGTACAATTGCATAATTACACAAAGTGATATCAAATGAATTTTGTGTTACATACAGGCCTTTGGTATTTTAACTACCACTTATACTATACCTATTTAAAATATGTATGTATTTTTGATAATCATTTGTAGATGTGATATATATGTACAAATATAATATAGTGAATGTACAATAATTAATGGTAGAATATTAATTGCATTTCATTAAAATGTGTTTTTGTTTTGTACTTAAAATGACTAAATTATTATATTAAGAGTACATCAGTTTATATTTTAATAATAGTACTACTAATGTTACAAATTTAATGTTCATGTTATGAGCTTAAATAATTGAATACTTGTAATCTTTTACAAAAATTGTACAACTAAACTTTATCAATATAATAAAAGCACACATAATAGACCAAAAGTATTAACATAAAATTATTGTTGACGGATTTGTCAAGGTATTATCAATTAGTAAATGGAATATAAAAAATTATTTTTTTTATTTGTAAATATTTGTTAGAGATATTTTTCAAATGATACATAATTATGCAAGGTCTGAATTTTATTTTGAATTTATGCGTGGCCATTATTCTGATATAACTGCACAGAATTCTATGAAGAAATTTAAAATATATTTAAATACATATCCTGTGACCCTGTTCAATTTTTATCAGAATCAGTTCTATATATTTTTAAAAAAATATTAAGTTAATAGTTTTTGACTTTTAATTTAAATTTGAAAATTACAGATTTTATTGTAAAAATATTTAATTTTTAACTGACCTGTTCTGCTACATCACTTGTATTTTACCCAACTTTCTACACACGTGGTGGATTCACGATCATCAGAGTACGCAAAATTGAATCTAAACTTTTTAAAAAATTTAATGAAAATTTATCTAAAATCATTTTAGGGTATTTTCCGTTTTCTGTATACCACTATCAAATCCAAATTCTCTGAAGGGTTACAAAATTCTCCCACTCCTGCGTCTAGCGCACCAATCTGACTATCAATATTCCTGCGTAATGTCAACTCCACTCCCATTTCACAGTTAGTTACTACACAGTCTGCTATGAATTTTATAGAGTTACTTAATAATATTTGGACGGAGGAAGATACTGCAGAGTTCTGTCAGGAAAAGAGGTTATTACATAATCCCAGAAGATGTGACAACTAAAAAAGTATGTGTAAAACACTCACATGACTTTCTTTTCCCAATGTAAATAATTAAAAAATTTAACGTAATAGTATAATGTAGCCTAATAATAGCAAAAAATTCAATTAAAAAATATAAATTAATAGTAATGTAGTAATAGCAAAAGAAAACAATAAAACAATCAAAATATGAAATAAAACAATACAACATGTATCATAGTACTATATACTGGGACTGGGAAGGACGTGTGTCTGTCTCAGTATGAGTATTCTGTAAGGCAGGGAGTGGGAGAAATAAACAAGTGTGCAACCCTTCAGGGAATTCGTATTTGATAGTGGCAAACAGAAAACGGAAAAGACCCTCATTTTATACAAATAACTGAAGATACTTCTGTAAATTTTATTAAATTTTTTTAGTTTCAATTTTGTGTACTTTGATGTTGGTGGAGCCAGATCCACCGAAACATGTTGTAGAAAGTAGGATTGTACAAAAAAGATAAAAAAAAACAATTGATATAGCATCTGTAACAGGTCCATGAAAAATTTGATATTTTTACAGTAGAATACTTTTAGAATATTTTTACAGTAGTTGAATATATGCTGAAGGATACATTATTAAAATTTATTATAAATGACAGATTTGTTACAAACTGATTACAATACAATTCATTTGTTTAATTATTGTAAAATCATTTTTTATTGTCTTATTAGATGGTAGAAAGACTGCATGGGTGTGTTCATCCTGCTGCTGAATGTGGTTTGATATGCGCAATTAGTTCATTCACCTAAAAACCAAGTCCTGCCATCTCTATTTCTCTCTGGATTTAATTATAGTGTTACAACCAAATACAGGTATTTTTAGGTTAGCTTCCGCAACTGATACAGAACACTATGTCACCTGCAATTGGAATCACAGAAAATATTTTAAAGAACGCTGAAAAATATTCACAAACATCTCTACAACTCAGCACCATATAATGATACAAAGCTGAACAATGCAAATGACATCGAATGTGACTTTGAATCTGTTACAGAAAGATGAGGAATAATGTCTAAAATGACATCACAGCAACATGTACATTGGCACACTCATGTATTCTTTTTGCCATAGACTTGTAAGAGGATCTTGCTTCATAAATTTAACAAATTAGCTAATATCATCAGTATATCAATTTCTAGTCTAGGAAATTTATTTTATTATTATAGAATGTTTCTAGAATTTCCTTTAATTCTATTTTTCATTCATTCAACATAATAAACATAATTTATTTTGTGATTTTGTAAAGTAGTGGTGTGTCAAAGAATATAATAGTATAAAATTTTGTATCAGAAATATTTTTTTAAATAAAATGTGGTGCCTTAATTTTCTATAGTTGTATAAATTATGTGATGTTAATAAATATCTCTGTTCTGGTTAACAGAGCTTGCTTTATCTTCTTACCTTTTGAGTTTAAAATAAAGCTTTGAAGCAGTTAAAAGATTGTTCGACATGTCTCAAATTCTCACCAGACTTGTAATTATATTATAAGTTCAATACTATTTGATTATCAACTTCAAAATTGTTACCAAATGCTCTCCTCACTTGGCATTCTTGGAATATATATATACTTTATAAAGTTGTGTAGCCAAGAATGAAATGACAGGTATCAAGAAATAACTGAAAATTATTGTTAAAAAACCCAAAAAAGAAAGGAAAAGGAGTTTTTATTTTGCTATACTTACTGGCCTTTGGACCAGTCCAGTCATTCAGCTGGTAGAGAGTTGCTATTAACTGTTAAGTAACACCGGTTTGGCAAGTGACTTTGTATGAGGATAAGCTGACAGCCAATCATGAACAAACTCCATTGGGAATCCCTGTTCAAATTCATGCCTAATCACATTAAAAATACAGCACAAAAAGCAGAAAGCCAATTGCGTGGTTGTCAATAATGTACAGTTCCACATTTTTTTTTTATTCCTAATTTGTGTACGTTACAATCTGTTCAATTTAGAACAATAAGCAACCCCATGACCCAATGAGATGAGGATGATGTGTATGAAGTGTAAATGAGGTGTAGTCTGGTACAGACCCAGGCCGACCATTCCTGAGAGAGTATGGTTAATTAAACCCCAACCATCAAAGTACACCGGTAACCACTGTCTAGTATTCAAATCCATATAAAAGTAACTACCTTTACTAGGATTTGAACCAGGAACCTTCATCTCCGAAAATCAGCTGTTAAACAGCTGATTTTGGCGATGACTTTACCTCTAGACCAACCCGGTGGGTTAAAGTTCCACATTACAAATAAAAAAGTTAAAAAATTATACCAACCATTTTTCTAGATTGCGTTTAATATTATAATTTAGTCATTCCAATTCAACAGATATGGAATTGAGGCTTGTCAAATAACTCTGCGTTTGATGAGACACGTATAATCATACAAAGAAGTATGCTTGTTGTGTTATAAATGACTTGAAAAAGTTAATGAAACAATATTTTGTAGTCAACAAGTGGTGATATTAAATTTTCTTGTAAATAGTCCACAAAGTGTCATGCTACTAGACTATAGATTCAATTTTGTTCTCAAGCATTTATTTGTGGGATGAAAATTAATTTCTGATAAATAGCTCTGCTATAGTTAATACTATTTTAGTTCCATACTTGATTGCATTTAAATTTCCTTTAGTTTTATAAGAAAATTAATTAAATTGCTTAAAACTGATTGATGTATTTAGGTTGACATCACATGCTGCTGAACAAGTAATTTATAAAAAAAGAACAAATAAAATTAATTTACTTTTGGATGTTGAATGATAGATGTGTTAGAATGGCTGCGGTCACCAATAGCTTATTATTATTTTGAAGGAATTCTTTATCCCTGTCATTTTTATACAATTGAAGGAAAATATGTATTTAAAATCTGGTAGAATTTGTAAGAATCCCAGTAACACCAACAAAAGCTATGTTCATTTAATAATTTTTTAATTTTTTTTACATCCCAATACCAGTACATGGATTAATGAATTATCGCTGATTATGCAATTATTTGAGACTGAACATTGGTGTGCTAATTGTAGTCTGATATTAAAGAATTGTCTTCAAAAACCAAACTATACAATGTATAAATTATTTAATGTTATTAAATAGAGAATTTATATTTTTATCATTAAATTTTTTATTGAAATATTGTTAACGTATAATAAATTATAAAAAAATATTTTCCAAAATATATGTTTTTATTTTGTTGCATCCTTATCTACTCAGAATATCCATGCCTATTAAAAAAAATTACATAGTTATTGCTTAGAGTTTACTCAAAGAACAGACACAAATTACGAGAGACTAATTATTATAATCTTAAAAAAGAGTTTATTAATTATTACTATTACCATTTAAGCAGCAATGCGGTTGGCTGAAATAAATAGTTCACTTTACCGATTATTATTTAAACGTAAATTTCCCCCAAAAGTCGTTTGTGTATACCCGCCTTGATCAGCTGTGTGCGCCACAAACCAATCGGAGCAGACACGTTCTTAGTTCTTGCGTGTGGAGTGTTTAGATATTAGTAGAATTGGGTTTGCTTTTTGTTACGAATGATTTACATGACTACAATAAAACTCTGCAGTGCTCTTTTGGTTGCGAGAATATAAGGTGATACATCATATTTATTTTTTTAAATTTGCTGTAAATAGTTTTTTAAAACTTTAAGAGGTTATGTATATGGAGTAACAGTACGCATTAAATACATGTGATTGTACTACGGCTCGAAAAGTACTTGTTATTGTGACTATTAATTCTATATTTCTGTCAGAAACAGTTAACTAATTAAGTTAAATATTTTAAAGCTGACTAATTTTTTTCCATTGTATCAGATAAGACAAGTTTTTAATATCGTATAAAATAAAAATCAAGGAAAAATGTCACGTCTTTTATCGAATGAATACAAAAGTATGTGTAAAGAATATAGGTAAGTTCTAAAGAAAAATTGTTTTAGTTAATTTTGTGGGTCATTTCCGTTTTGTGTATGCCACTATCAAATCCGAATTCCCTGAAGGGTTGCACAAGTGTTGTTTTATTTCTTACTACAGGTGATTCATTTAAAAGTAGCCCGCTGCATTTAACAGCGGCCTTCGGCAATCAATTGGATTCAAATAGTAAATGAATAAATAGAATAAATTACTTAATACATAATTTTACATATTTATTTAAAATTTATGTACAAATTTCAACTTCACCTTTACAGTAGATGCTGAAAGTGGGGTCCTTGAACGCTTACACAATCATGTTTGCGTTCGTTCAATGTTATTAATGCACACATGACGCAATACGGAAACGTCTATAGCTGGAATGGCTGCCACGATGTTATTCTTTAGCTCATATATACTGCGGGGGTTTGTTTGGTAAACAGCTCCTTTTAAATAACCCCATAGAAAAAAATCGCACATACTCAAATCGGGTGAACGAGGAGGCCACAAATCTTTACTAACAACTCGGATGGGAAAAGCCTGATTGATATGAGATAGGGACTGGCGAGACGTGTGACATGTTGCACCATCTTGCTGGGAAAAATTGTACTCTATAAATAATTAAATAATTATATAAATTGTACTATAAAGGCCAGTCGATCACATCGTGATCAATGCTGCCAATACAGCATATGAAAATTACTCGAGCGGCGGGCTACTTTTAAATGAATCACCCAGTAATATTGATTTATTTTGAGTTTTTTGTTATTATTACTTTCTCTTGCCTATATGAATATATAGGAAGGAAAGTATTGTTTTCATGTCGATTTTTCGAAATCGAGTTTTCACCGGATCTATACGTTTTCAGACCCCCTGAACCCAAAAAACATGTTTTTAGCGATTGGTCTGTGTGTGTGTGTGTGTGTCTGTGTGTGAACAGAATATCTCAAGAACGGAACATCGTACGAACTTGAAACTTGAAACTTAAGTTACATACCACTACCGGACGCGACACGAACATTTTCATCAAAATCGGTCAACCGGAAGTAGTAGTTTATTCGTATAATTTTTCAGTTTTTTGCGATTTTCTCAAAAACTGGTCCTACGATTTTTTTTAAAATCGCCTATTTTACTCAATTTTTTATTCTCTACAAGATAGGGTAGGCGCCATGTTTGCTGAAATTCTCGGTGAGGCTGTTTTCACGTAAAAACGTTGTTTTTTTAAGATTACGGCTTTAATATAAATTTCAGCGCAAAAACTTATATAATAAAAGTTGTAGAGAATTTAAAAACCTACAACTTTTATTTCAAACATTTTTTTGTATAACGCTTATTTTAGCGGTAATTTGCGATTTTCTGTTTTTTTTCTCACGAAAACGTGAGAAAAATCGATTATTTTAACATTTCGGCCTTAGTACATTTTACGACAAAAGTGTATAAAATTAAATTTATAGAAAATTAAAAGATCTACAACTTTTATTTAAAGCATTTTTCTCTACAGAGCCTAGTTTAGAGAGAAAGAGAGATTTTCCGTATTTCTAAGCCAAACTGAGGTTGATTTTAATTTTGCGTCTTTCACTCATGATTAAAATTAGGTTATGTTTGTTGAGGTTAGTTTTTTGTTTATTTCTTATGTTTTATTACTAATGTTAGGTTTATTGTTAATTATTTGCACTGGCAAGAGAAAGTTGTGTGTGTTTCACACCAGATTTTTTATTTATAGGTTACTTTAACTTATTCTAATTATTTACATTAAATTATTATTACATTACTATTACGTTATATTTTTTAATTATTTACATTGGGAAGAGAAAGTGTGAGTGTTTCACACCAACTTAATTAGTTGTCACATAATCCCAGATTATTGCATAATCTGGGATTATGCAATAACTCCCTTTCCTAAAAGAACTCTGCAGCATCATTCTCCGTCCGAATATTAAAGTAACTACAAAATTCATAGTAGACTGACTATGCAGACTTGGTAGTATAACTTATCAATGTTAAGTAAGCATGATCACGTGATGCGCAGTAGTTCAATTTATGTGTTGTTGGCCCAATAATGGAGGGGTAATGTTGGGTCTCCGGGGTCCCTGGTGCGTGGCCCTCCCACCTAGCAAGGAAAGATACCAGTCGCTCTGTGGACTTCACACTTTTTACGTGTGTCGTGGTCTACGTTTTGACAGTTTTCATAAACAGTATTTTTCAATACTCTTTACAGTTTCTTAAACAGTATTTTTTATACTCTTTACCGTTTAGCGGTGATTAGTGATTTTCTGTTTTGTTTTTTCATGAAAAAGTAAAAAATAAGAGATTTTTTAAAGATTAAGGCCGTAGTATGCATTTTACGACAAAAATGTATATATATACGTATATTTTTTTTGCTTCAACTTTATTTTTATTTACAACTGTACAGTTTTTTAAAGTACAATTACTAGTAAATCAAATGGTAAAATTTTCAGGAATGGCGTGAATGTGAATTGATCCAGTAACCGATTTCAGCGTGACATTATACAAGGAATGTGTTGCCAATATTTAATGATAATGATTTATAATAAACTATGATGATGGATGATTTTTTTATATGAAATAATTTTCAACAGGCATGACAAGTTAATTTGAAATGTGTTTTATGGTGGTCGGAGAAGATCCCTGTTCCACCTTCTTTTCAGTCGTCTGTTAACAGGAGATCATTAGTTAAAAGAGATGGGATATTTAATTGATGTGTCTTGGTGTGTAATGAGTTATATGTTGCGTTTACAATGTCTCGAACGATTGATAATCAAATATATAATGTATATAATCAAAGTTATAGGAAATGAACAAACCTACAATATTTATTTCAAGAATTTTTCTCTACAGAGCCTAGTTTAGAGGCAATTACAGATTTTCCGGTTGTTTAAGTTCTTCATAGGTTTATTTTCATTTTGCATCATACACTCGTGATTAAAATTAGGTAATATTTTTCATTGTACTTTGTTTACTCATGATTAAACATAAATCATTTTGTTCATTATCTACATTGGCAAGAAAAAGCCGTATGTGTGTTTCATACCAGATTTTTTACTTTCTCTTGCCTATATGAATATATAGAGAAGAAAGTATTGTTGTCATGTCGATTTTTCGAAATTGAGTTTTCACCGGATCTACATGTTTTCAGACCCCCTGAACCCAAAAAACATGTTTTTAGCGATTGGTCTGTGTGTGTGTGTGTGTACAAAATATCTCGAGAACGAAACATCGTACAAACTTAAAACTTGAAACTTAAGTTACATACCATTACTCGACCCGACACGAACATTTTCATCAAAATCGGTCAACTTGAAGTAATAGTTTATTCGTGTAATTTTTCACTTTTTTGCGATTTTCTCAATAACCGGTCCTATGATTTTTTTTAAAATCACCTGGTTTACTCGATTTTTTATTCTCTACAAAATAGGGTAGGCGCCATGTTTGCTGAAATTCTGCGTGATGCTGTTTTTACGTAAAAAAAGTGTTTTTTTAAGATTACAGCTTTAATATGTATTAAAGCGCAAAAATGTATATAATAAAAAATGTAGAAAATTTAAAATCCTACAACTTTTATTTCAAACATTTTTTTGTATAACGTATAGTTTAGCGGTAATTAGCGATTTTCTGTTTTTTCTCACGAAAACGTGTGAAAAATTGATTTTTTTAAAGATTTTGGCCTTAGTATGCATTTTATGACAAAGGTGTATATAATCAAATTTATAGGAAAATAAAAGATCTACAAAGCATTTTTCTCTACAGAGCCTAGTTTAGCGTGAAAGTGATTTTCCGTATTTTTAAGGCAAACTGAGATCGATTTTCATTTTGCGTCTTTCATATATGATTAAAATTAGGTTATATTTATTGAGGTTAGTTTTTTGTATATTTCTAATGTTTTATTACTAATGTTAGGTTATATTGGTCATTATTTGCATTGGCAAGAGAAAGTCGTGTGAGTGTTTCACACCAGATTTTTTTTAAATTGTAATAACGTGTATGTATATTTTATTTTGTGTTTTGCTTTTAGGTTATTTCCGGATGTTAAGGGTGCGCTCTACCTCTGCCGCGCCGCTCAATGTAAGGGTTTAGATGATTACAACCAACTCGGTTGTTATGCAAGTCATAATTAAAGTTTGACATGCCTTTTAAAGCTTAAAATACGCTCCATTTACCAGTTAAATTTTTTTGTATGAGCATTAAGTTTAAGCTTTAAAAAATTGAAGTAAATCTCTTAAAGTTGTAAAGTTTTCTAAAATTATTTCTAAAGATAGGAAAGTATTTGTCGCAAATTAGTCTGTATCAGTAAAAAGAATATCATTTTTAGATTCTAAAAATATAAACTTTAACGTGTTTACTTATTTATCAGCGGGGATGTCTTGCAATCCAAAAAACCTTTACAAGCACAAATTTTCCAGCCGTTCGATGGCGTTCCGAGCTGACAGTTACGGAACTACTACACATTACATTATCTGCTAATCAAGGACATTTCCCCTCAGCTTGATTTCGCTCTAGGTCATACAACGTTGCCGGATAGAGTAATACGTTTGTCTCCTGTAGACTGTTTACTCCCGTTGACTGTTTACTCCCGTTAGTATTTGTTTTGACAGAAGTAAAATTAATCGCTCACCCAACCTACACAAATATTAACTTTAATTGATTATGAAAAGGATAATTGTTCGTTTAGGAAAATATTATACTGTTAGACCTACTGATTGTTATTTCTGTAATTAATTGGTAGCCTACTGTTCGGATAAAACAAATATTTTTTTATTTCTAATTTTTTCTAATAATAATTTTAAAATTAAATTTTTAAAATTTAAAAACAGGTATTTTTACTTTCTTTTGTTCTATGTGAATATAGCCTATAGGAAGGAGAGTATCGTTTTCATGTTGATTTTTTTAAACGAGTTTTCACGGGCTATATATAAGTTTTCAGACCCCCTGCAGCCAAAGAACATGTTTTCAGCGATTGGTCTTTGAATGTGTGTGTGAACAAAATATCTAAAGAACGTAATAACGTACGAAGTTGAAACTTGGAATTTAAGTTACATACTACTAAAGGGGGCCCGACACGACCATTTTCATCAAAATCGGTCAACCGGAAGTAGCAGTTTTTCGTAAAATTTTTCACGCTTTTGCAGTTTTCTTAAAACCGGTCCCTACGATATTTTTTTTAATTGCCTCATTTACCACATTTTTATGCTTTACAAGATAGCGTAAGCGCCATGTCTGCTGACATTCTTGGGGAAACTGTGCTGTCGCAGAGAATATAATGTAATGCAGCCTTAATATGCATTTCAGAGCAAAAGTGGATTTTTTATTTCACACACTTTTTTTGTATAAAGTTTTACGGCAATTTGTGATTTTCTGTGTAATGAAAATCTGTAAAAAAACGGGATTTTTAAAATTGCGGCCAAACTGAAACTTATCCACAACAAAAATGTATATATAATTGAAGTTATAGGAAATATAAAAAACTTTTACTTCATGTATTTTTTTGAACATCGCTTACTTCAGTGGCAATTAGTGGTTTTATGTTTTTTTTTTGTTCATCAAAATCTGTAAAAAAAGATTGGGGCCTTAGTATGCATTTTACGAGGAAAGTTTTTAAATAAAATATTACATACTGTAGACGAATTATAATTATTTTAGGGGAGACTGTACTTTATATATTTATATGTAGGCTACTGTACTTTATATGCTTGTAAATATTCTTAAAATCATTTTTAAAAGGACCTAGATATTATCCTGATGTAAAAATTATCACAATCTTCTGAATCACATTTTGATCTTATAAACACCTGGTTCTTCATATAAACTAAATTTACTATTTATATATTATTAGCTGTATTTAGTTTTACTATGTTAGCGGTAATGTCATTTACTACATAATGCTATGTAAAAATTACTAATGTATAATGTAGGCAGTAGTGTAATTTACTATTTTTGCGGTATTTAGTTTTGTTTCATTTATTATCGTAGGTCTACTAGGTTTTTAATTGTTAGTTTCAGTTTATAGATTGGCTGTTTTTGATAATATGTACGTGTACCATTTTTTTGTTAAATGGTAAATATTTATTGTCTGTAATAGGTATTAAATGTGGAATGATTATTGTTTTTAATTTGGTTAATTAATGTTTGTTATTTGGAGAGATATTGATTTATGTTGTTAAATTAAAAACGTGATGCAGATATTTAAAAAAAATCCCTTTGCACTAAAACGACCAGTATAAAATTATGAAAAATATTCGTTCTTGATGATTCGATAATTTTTCTGGGTAAACATAATGAAAACTTAATTTTTTTCATTGAAGTAATTTTTTTACGTAACTTTGCTATTCTGCTATTTCTTGTATTTTTTACTGGTATTTACGAGTACTTTTGCATTGCGCATCGCTTCATCAAGTTAAAAATACATAAAACTTAAAAATTGTATGAAGAAAAATTATTATTCATAAATGGCAATTGGAACTAAAATTTATTTACCATAGATAACTTTTACTTATGCAGTAGACCCTCTGTTAATCGACTTCTGTTATCCGACTCTCCGGGTTAACCGTTGAACCCCCTGCCGACCACTAAAACTCCGGTTTTGTTTTTTAAGGTAAAAAAGTTTTTTAATTCATGAGCTGATGTAAACTACTTTTCTTATAATTTTGTACGATACTTAAATTACTGTATTAATCTAATTAGGGCCTATATTAGTTAAGTACAATAGTAGTAGACCAACATGCGAAGGACAGATTTTTATAAACTCGACATTTTACATTTGAAAAAGCGGACAGATTACACAGCGTGCTGTGGCCAAACAAACAAAAATTACAAGTTATGTTAAACAAAAGTAATCCACTGAATCCTTTAACTTTGTTACGTTATTAGTGTAGTACCTATACTTTATTACATAGTTAGTTTATTTTGGTATCAGCATATTTTTGTGTGTAAATCGTGTGCGTGTACAGTACAGTGTAAATAGTAACAAGAGTAGGGGTAATGTTTTACAAAAATCATAGAAAAAATTATTTATTTAAACATTATTTACAAATTATTTAACATTACATTATTTAAACATTAGACAAATACCTCTTCGGTTAAACTGAGCTTTTCACTTGACCGACTACCCGTCGGTCAGCACTAAGTCGGTTAACAGAGGACCTACTGTGGTAGATTTTAACCAGTAATAATTATTAAATTGTGTTAATTCTTTTATTAAATTATCACTACATATTAATGTTTCTATTTCAATTTTCTCCGAAGTTTGAATTTTGTATTTCTTGTAAATTGTTTACAAAAGTTATGTGTTTTAATATAAAAAATGTATCGTTATTTATTTGAATGTGTTATGTATTATTATATTTTTGTTTAACATATTTTATACGTTTGTAAATATTCTTAAAATCATTTTTAAAAGGACCTAGATATTATCCTGATGTAAAAATTATCACAATCTTCTGAATCACATTTTGATCTTATAAACACCTGGTTCTTCATATAAACTAAATTTACTATTTATATATTATTAGCTGTATTTAGTTTTACTATGTTAGCGGTAATGTCATTTACTACATAATGCTATGTAAAAATTACCTAATGTATAATGTAGGCAGCAGTGCAATTTACTATTTTTGCGGTATTTAGTTTTGTTTCATTTATGATTGTAGGTCTACTAGGTTTTTAAATGTAAGTTTCAGTTTATAGATTGTAATCGCTGTGTCTGTTTTTTATAATATGTACGTGTACCATTTTTTGTTAAATGGTAAATATTTATTGTCTTATAGGTATTAAATGTGGAATGATTATTGTTTTTAATTTGTTTAATTAATGTTTGTTATTTGGAGAGGTATTGATTTATGTTGTTAGTAAACAGGCTGGTTTTAAATTATGGTAAAATGATTTTGTACATTATTGTAGAGCTAAAAATAAGAAAAAAGTTCATATAAACATAATGTCCGCAAACGCTTCATTTGCGAGTTACAGCTAACGAAAAATTTCGCCCTGATTTCAGTTCCTCTGGTGAAAAACAGTTGTACTGAATTTGTTGGGGGCTAATTTTTGCATCAAATATGGTGGATATAGCCTATATGGAAAATATCACAACCTACATTAAAGTTCAATAGTTCTAGTAGGGCCAACATGCGAAGGACAAGTTTGTATAAAATCTCATTACGACGTTTTACATCTGAAGGAATGGAGCGACTACGCTGTGTGCTGTGGCTAATGAAACAAAAATTACAAGTTGTGTTAAACAAAAGTGATCCATTTAATTTTTTAACTTTTTCATGTTATGAATATATAGCATTTTACATTATTTTGATATCAGCATGTTTTTTGTGTGTAACTCGTGTGCGTGTATAATAATAACAAGAAATTATGTTTATTGGATTCGAAATAAAATTAAAACAATTTTTAGGCTATAATGTACTCGTATATAAACTTCAGTTCAAAAACACATCTCGGCATGTTTCCAGCCGTCTGCCGTCTTCAGTGTATATAAATACGGTACATGTAAATATACGTGAAATAAACACACATTTCAAAGTAAAACACGCATGTCAATGTAACAATGAAATAAGTACAAATCAGCATTATAATTTTACCTATGCAATTACTGCTACATTTTAGAGTTTTAATAGGGGTTATTTTATACAAAAATCATAAAAAAATTTATTTATTTAAACATTCATTAACAAATACCCTTCGGTTGACTACCCGTCGATTAACAGAGGGCTTACTGTAATTGTTAACCAGTATAAAATCATTAAATTAGTTATTAGTGATTTAATCATTATTAAATTGTGTTTGTTCGTTTATTAAATTATCATTATTGTTCTTTATCTCAATTTTCTCTAAAGTTTGAATTATGTTTGTTGTTTTTTGTTTCCAAAACAGTTAGTGTGTTACTATAGAAAATGTATGGTTATTTATTTGAATGTTTTCTGCATTATTAGATTTTTGTTTACCATATTTTATAAGCTTTTAAATGTTCTTGAAATAATTTTTAAAAGGACCTAGATATCAACCTGATGTAAAAGTTATTACAATCTTTTGAATCACATTTGATCTTATAAACACCTGCTTTTACATAAAAACTAAATTTACTTTTTAGCGGTAGTGTAATTTACTATATTAGCGGTATTTAGTTTTGTTTCATTTATTATCATACTAAGTTTTTAATTGTAAGCTTTAGTTGATGTATTCTAATCGCTGAGTGTGTTCTTGATATGTAAAATGGTAAATACTTATTGTCTTCAATAAGTTGTAATGTGGAGTGATTATTGTTTTCAAATCCACTCACAAAAAATACCACTAAAAATTGTTACAGTCGTCTTAGCAGCATTCAAGTAAAATGTTAATTTTTACAATAGGCTATATCTTTCCAGCTTTCGAGCAGTTTTTTCTAGAAAACGAGCGCGTTAAACTTTTTTAAGTGAACTGAAATTTTTAAGAGAAGTAAACAAAAAGCGGTATCTGTAGGCCTACATAAAAAGTATAAGTTACAGAAATATTTTTGTAATTAGGAAGAGTATTTTGTTACGCTTGCTAATAAAATGTCACAACATTTAGTTGAACATAAAATAACAAAGAAATAAAATAATTTCTAAAGGAAATAAAATAAAAATTAAAGGAGGCCTAGGTTAAAAATTAGATTTCTTTAAATTAAACGTGTCTTCGTTTTTAAATTCGTAAGAACCAAATTGAATACATGAAAAATCATTGAATTTTAAAATATAATAATTATTAAAACTTAAATTCTGTACAGATACTAATATTAATTTGTAAATGAAAGTAAGAGTTCCGTTTGATTTTGTATTATTTATGAGAGTAGAATATTTAATATTTTTATTATGAGTTTTTAAGAACCTGTAACCAAATTATACCTAACAATATAAGTTGTAATACAAATATTTTTTAGTAATAATTTAGTAGTAGAGTAAGTAGTCTTAGAATTCGGCAATCTAGTTTTATTTCATATGGTTGACATCATTCGATGTTATAGTCAGCCTTTTGCCAACACCGGACCACAGATACTCGCATGCATAACAGCACACGTTGATCTCCAGCTCCCTACTACTGCCTTTAAATGCCCCCACTTTTACCTACACAATACTGAGATTATGAGAGCGCACCTAGCGGTAGCAACTGAAATCGCTCGGCGATTTTCTCCTACTTCTGAGGCGCACCCTTAAGACATGTTGTGTTGCAGCAAGACTTTGAATCTTTGGTTGTGCACAACAGATGGAATCTCCAGTAATATAATTACAGCATAATTTAACAACACCTTATTGAAACCCATAGTCCAATTGCCAACTGTCCATGTGAGAATCACTGCAATGGAATATGCCAGATCATCTGATACTGTTTGAATAGGAACCGATAATCACAGGTAGGTTTCTATTTTTACTTTCTCTTGCCGTGTATGAATAGTATGTAGGGAAGGAAACTATTGTTTTCATATCGAGTTTTAAAAATTGATTTTTCACTGGATATACACATTTTCAGACGGACCCCTTCACCCAAAAAAATCATGTTGTTAGTGACTGGTCTGCGTTAGAACAAAATATCTTAAGAACAGAATTGTGTATGAAGTTGAAACTTAGAATGTAAGTTAGGTACCATAAGGGGACCTGGCACAAACATTTTAATTTGTTATTCTATTTAGTAATATCACATATCAAGGCAGTGCAGAATATCTCAAGAACGGAACATCATACAAACTTGAAACTTAAGTTAGGTACCACTAGAGGAGGTTTGTAGAGAATTTAAAAACCTACAACTTTTATTTCAAACTTTTTTTTTTGTCTAACGCTTAGTAATTAGCGATTTTCTGACCAAATTGTAAATTTTCTGATTCTAATTAGCAAATTCTTGTTGAGGTTTCTCATAAAAAATTAGCTTTTTAAAATTGCTGCTTTAATATGCATTTTAGCCAAAAAATGTATATAATAAAAGTTGTAGAGAATTAAAAATCCTATAACTTTTATTTAAAATATTTTTTTGTATAACGCTTAGTTTAGCGGTAATTAGCGATTTTCTGTTTTTTTTCTCATGAAAATGTGTAAAAAAGAATTATTTTTTTACACGAGTTTTTTCATGAGACGCTTCATCTCATGAAAGGGATTTTATTTATTTTAATTTATTATTAACAATTTATTCTGATCATGATTATCACAGAAAGTCCCAGACACGATCAGTTTTAATTTTGAAATTCGTCTAAAATATTAAGTATAAAATTTTGTTTCACTCTTCTCAGTTAACGTTATTTAATTGAACTTGAAATATTATAAAAAAAATTTAAAAATGATAAATTGTTAATTTGAATTCAATCTTTTTAAATTATTAATATTCATTTTTACTAAGTCACTTCACTAGATTCGTTCACTGAATAAGGGAATTTGCTGTTAGCAGCAACTACCATTCTACAACCTATGCTTAACATACCCAAAATGGCTAGAGTTAAATGTGTTAAATTTAAGCAAATGGTCCTTACTCTACCACAAATATGCCTTGTATTTGTAAATCATTGCTATGAATTTCATTGTGATGAGATTTAAAAAATTTTTTTTTTTTTGGTTTAACGTCCGACTGTTCTGCAATTACTGCTAATGCAGACGGTGAATGATGAAATGAATTTTTGTAACGTATGAAAAAATGCCATGCCTGAATGGGATTCGAACCCAAGACCGCATGATGAGAGGCGAGCACGTTACCAACTTCGCCAATACGGCCGGCAAAAAAAATTTTAATTTAAGTGCTTCTTTTTCAGGACATAAACGTAGCTTCAAATGTAACAAGAGTGACCGGCATACAAGAACCAGTTTGTGTGACACCATTAATGGCATGTAAATATGTTTTAAGGGTTGGTACAGATGCCAGCGTTAGTTTGCCAGCAACAGTAACGGTACAACAATTAGAAGGTGTACTGATAAATCAGCGGCGACGTGTCATACCATGGACATAAGGGGCACTGTGTCCAACTTATGTTAGCTTTAGGATCCGCTGATTGTTTATAAACGACCTCCATTAAAAGCTCTCGCTTGTGATATTTACAGATTACGAGATTCTACCTAAAAGTTCCAGGAATCTGAGGATAATAAAAGTAATCGAAGTTTAATAAAAAAATTTATTGATCTCTTTCCAAAGTAACGGGTGATTCAAAAAGAGCGCCGGTTTTTAAATGGCTGGTAAATTTTTGTTTATCGGTTGGCAACATTGTTAGACCTCATTTCTATTTCGGAGAACATTCCGATTGACGATTCAGTTGTAGTTTCTCTTGTTCGCAGTGTAGTACTCTCGCAGTCTGTGTCCAACCATGGAGAAGTTTACTATTGCACAACGAGTGTTAATCGTCAAAACATTTTACCAGAGTGGAGAGAGTTATGCGGCTACTGTCAGGCGACTTCGCGGTACTCTAGGACGTTATGAAGCACCGAATGAATCAACAGTTCGCAGGCTCATGAAAAAGTTTTTTGAGACGGGTTCAACAGTCGACCTTAAAAGTTCTGGACGTCGTCGTTCTGGCCGAACTGAGCAGAACGTTGCGTTGGTTTGTGACAGTGTGGCTGTTAGCCCAGCAAAATCAATACGTCGCCATTCTCAACAATTGGGTTTACGATGTTCTTCTGTACGGAGAATTCTTCGGTACGATCTCCAATATCACCCGTATAAAATTCAGTTTCTGCACGAGAAACAATGTTGTTGCTCCGTGAACGGTTCCAGGATCGCATCATTTCTCGTAATTCCGACCATCAATGGCCACCAAGGTCGTGTGACTTGACGCCTTGTGACTTTCATCTTTGGGGTCATCTGAAGTCATTGGTGTATGCCAATAAACCCCGAAACATCAATGACTTGAAGGAGGAAATTCGACGGGTTATCGGGCAAATGGAAGTCGAAACTTGTCGTGCAGTAATATCCAATTTCATGGACAGAGTTGATGCGTGCCAGCGCAGTAGAGGAGGACACATGCATGACATCATTTTTCATACATGAAATCGGAAGGTAAGATGAACTTGTTGATGTATTTATTTTCAGTTTTTCAATAAAATAAATCTCTTAATTTGATATATCAAAACCGGCGCTCTTTTTGAATCACCCTATAGTTCCTTTCCGCAGCAATACGGTGTTGCTAATGATTCTCCCATGACTGGAACTCAAGTGTAGTTAACGCCTTTAGAACCTGTTATAACAGTATAGTATTCTATACCATTGGTCTCAACCAAAGCACCGTAATTTTTCTCATCAGGACTCAAGCAGTGCAATATATTTGGTATAGTATACTATATATATATAGGTCTCAAGCCAGGCACCATGTATAAAACTGCTGGATCTCAATAAATGCCACTACATGGTATAGTATATATATACTATACTGTCAGGTGTCAAGAGGTTAAAGCTTGGTTTTTGTGATTTTATTCGTATAAATTATGAAACTTGGAAGTGTATTAGGTATTTTGTAGCGATTTGGAAACAAAATAAGTACCCGTTTTTTAGTGCATTTTTCACATCAGTGATTCTGAACATGTAGCACGTTTAATTTGAAGAATTTTAAAAATATGTTTTAGAGGAGTGTTCCTTCTAGTATAAAGGGTAAAGGAACTAGAACGTTTAAAAAAAATGGTTATTTTCGTTACCAATGGACATAATGAATTAGAACCAATGTTATATCCCTTTAATTAATAAGGGAATGCAATTTCACTACAAATAAATTTTGAAAATTTTTCAGTTGCATGGGAAATATTGAAAAAATGCTTTAAAATTGTGCGTTCAGCTGTAAGTTGTTAACATTTGTGTTATGCAGCAGAGGAACGCTGTACAGTCTGGTTTTGAATGAAGTAGAAGTACCCACATGAGAATCTTTCATTTTTATGTTGTTCCATAGTATATGGCTCATGTTCAACATGAAACTGAGTATACAATGCGACACCACTCACTACCCACTTTAAATAAATAAACCTTTAAAAAAATCTACTTTTCCTTTAGAAAATCCATTAAATGTAAAATAATTATTTGTAGTGTAATTTTTCCCCATATTAATTGAAGGTAACAGCATTTGTTCTAACTTGTTACGTCCTTGGAAAAGTAAAATAACATTTTTTAAAAAAATGCTATAATTTTTTTTTTTATTGAGTGATGATGCCTACATTAGCCTTGGGCTTGTGCGTAGGTAATGATATGTGGTGATTTACAGATGAACAAAATGCCAGACCTAACCGGCAATCAAACCCGGGATCCCGGCATAGTAGCCAGTTGCGCTGACCACTACACCACGGGCTGGCCAGTTCCTTTACCCTTTATACTAAAAGGGTGAATTTTAGCTGAAATTAATTAAAAGACATGCAGGAACGCTCCTCTAAAGCACCATATTTTTCCTCTTAAAATTGATTGTGCTACATTGACTAAGTGAAAAATGTGCTAAAAACCAGGTACATATTTTGTTTTTAAATTGCTAGAAAATGCCTAATACACTTCTGTGTTTCATAATTTATACCAACAAAAAACCCATGATTTAAAACGACCCGTTCCTGAAATTTTATGTTTCTTACTTGATGAGGTGCACGATTCCAAAAATAAGCTTTCATGTTTCATTATACATACCTACTATAGTTCGCATGTTTCATTCCAATTCCTGGAACTTTTTGATAGCACCTTGTATTGCTACATATTATTTTATAAGGAATAATTACTTAGTAATGTTAATAAAATTTTTGTTTTTTTTGTTTAACGTCCAAATGTTCTGTAATTGCTGGTTATGCAGACTGTGAAGGATTTTTTTTTTTTTTTAATTCCTGATGTGTGTACATTGCAATCTGTTCAATTCAGAACAATAAGCAACCCCATGACCCAATGAGATGAGGATGAGGTGTATGACGTGTACAGACTCAGGCCGACCATTCCTGAGAGAGTATGGTTAATTGAGCCCCAACCATGAAAGTACACCGGTAACCACTGTCTAGCATTCAAATCCGTATAAAGGTAACTACCTTTACTAGGATTTGAACCACAAACCTTAGTCTCCAAAAATCAGCTGATTTTGGATGGTGAAGGTTGAAATGATTTTTTTTGTAACATATGAAAATATGCCATGTATTAACATTACTTGGTAGATATTCTGTGTAAAATAATGTGTAGTGTTATTTAAAATGTATTGTATTTATTAAAAATGTAGGTTATTTACGAATGAACACTATTATCGTTCTGTGGAGAGGTATCACTGGGTGGTGTCCTCCTCAAAGCCCTTAATGCAGTTGAATCTTTTTGCTGGTTGTTTTTGTACAGTTGCAAAATAAATAAAGTAAAAAAAATGTATTTATGTAATGTACTGTAACATTTTTATTTTTTAAATAAATTTCTCTAATTTGGTTAAAATTTATGTATTTGATTTTTTCTTTACCTTACCTTACTGTATTACTTTTCAACTTACCTCTGTGGTTAAATAAGAAAATTAGATAATAAAAATTGGTAGATTCTAAATAGATAGTTCTTATGCTATCTATTGAATTTTGTTGGAACTAATGTTTGTTAAAGTGCATTCTCACGCCATCTAGCGGATGGCAGTAAAACAAACATCTTGAAACGTATGGATATATTTTAGAATTCTTATATTAAGATTGTCGGCAATCTTATGTTGTTTGTGTGTGGCCCGCCCGGTTCTAATGGAACCCCTATATGCTGTTTTACTTATATAGCCAATACTATAGGTAGTATTGTATTACCACCATTTAAAATTTTACCTAATATCACAGAAATTTCCCTTATCACGTCTGTTCTTTAACATCGACAAACTCCGTTTTCTATTTTACTGTACAACTACAATCCGGTAGATAGCGTGCTCTTTCAATAATACACAATTTTCATTGAATGATTTTCTCCAACCACAGGTAGATTGCGTGGTAGCCTACTTCACTTTCATTCAATCATGTTAATATTAATAACATGATATATATTGTTAATATTATTAACATATTAATATTTTAAAGTACTGCAGTCCTCGAAATTTTACGTATTTTAAATCATTAATTAAAGTACCAGCACAACAACCTTCCCTTCATCATCTGTTGTGCGTATTCGTTGCAAACATTTTTCGAACAGCTGTTCGACTCCAGTATATATGATTCGTCCAATCAGTTACTTCATAACAATTTTTTCACTACCTCAAGCCAAATTTACCCAGCTCTATTAATTGGGTAATTATTTAAATTCTCATCTATCTCTTCCTTTGTACGTCCATCCAGCCATCACATCCAAATAGCAACAAACGATTTTCGAATCCGTAATCTACACTAAACGTTGAAGGCCCTAAATTGGGGTAAGGCTCTAGCACACAGAACGCGATCCGATCGCGTTGCCCGCTGCGATAAAATTGGCATCAAATAGAACACGATAGGATCGCAGCGATCCAGTTTATTACATATTTGTTCCTGTGAGCCTACAGCCAAACATTACATAATGTCGAACAGTAGCGATGAAGACGAACTTCTTGTCATTCTTTCTCTTTCTTTAAAAAAGTTCGTTCATGTAATTAATGAAAAACGAGAAGAGTTGGGAGAATTTCAACATCTTTATGTAGAACTTGCTTCATTTGAAGATCGTCTCTTCAATTATTTTCAAATGTCTAGAGAACAATTTGAGACTCTACACAATCGCATTCAACAAACTATAATATAAATAAGGACGAAGCCGCACAGAGTCTATTAATTTTTTAATTTCATCAGAAGAAGCCATTTTCCTAATCAGTCCGCCGCTATCTCGACTGATCGCTCTTGTTTGCCCGCGTTCTGTTGACTAGGATGATGCAATACTATGTAATACAGAGATCGTAGCGGGCAGCGCGATCGGATCGCGTTCTGTGTGCTAGAGCCTTTAATGTTCCGGTTACAACCGGAAGTCAAGTAATCAATGTCAGAAACTACAAAAGATAGCAACCAACGGTTTTCGGATTCGTGATCTACACAAAAGGTTAGTTGGCCTGGATTGGGTTTGAAGTTCCAGTTTCAACCGTAAGTGGTCCAAAACCGTATAATTCAAAAAATCAAAGTCCGGAATTTAGCTCCAGATAGTGTCATTCGGATATTCTTAAAGAATACATACAGAAATCATTGGGTTTGAAATCCCGTTTTCGACCGGAAGTCAAGAAATCAAAGTCGGAATATGGAAAGAAAAATAGTGTCATTTAATTCCTCTTAAAGAGTACATACACAAATCACTAATGGTTTTTGCCAAAGTCACAAGTAATTTAAGGTTAAAACTGCAACAAGTCATGAGATGCATAGTCTCATGGAAGGGATTTTTGCAACTCTTATTTATGAAGGCACCATCTGCCACTACAATTGTATGATACTAATAACAGTGGTAGGCTGGAAATGAGGATATCATTAAATACAATCAATACTCGATTTAAAGGCCTAGCCTCCTAAATAAATAAAACGGTTTGGAAATTACAAAAATTTAAAGAATGTTAATTTTTGTGTAGAAAAACCTGAACATTTGTTCCTGGAAGATACAGTTTTTTGAATGTTATGATAAGAATAAGGCTACAAGCAAATCCAATGATTACTTTACCACATTATAGAAACATATGTGACCGATTGTGTTTCAACTGAATCACTTTCAATTTAACGAATTTTAAAAATAGACATCAGTATCCCCCAATTAATACGTTAAATCAAGCATTAACTGTACTATAGATATTGAGCGACAGAAAATACAATGAATAATTTGAGGATCATAATAATATTATTTTTTTGGTTCCCCCTTCAAATCTTATTATTTATTTTGTACAAAAATAATAAGATCCAATAGTAAATAATTTGTAAGTAATTAATATTTACAACAAAGTATCCGTCATTTTAATTTACACTTCGTAAATACATACAATATTATTGTTATTTGTAAAAATGTTGTAAAATTTTCTAATATGAGTTAGATTGTAATTACAAAACAACCCCAAAAATCCCAAATACAGTAGAATTTAAAGTAAAACAAACCTGGAGCGGTGACGGTAGGGGTAGTGCTCAGGGCTCTCAACCTCCAGTGTTGTCAATCTTTGTGCAGACTGAAAATTCTCTTCAGAAAAATGATTTTGAATCTGCCTGTTAAAAATGTTGACTCACGTGGGTGCTTTTTGTTTAGTTAGAAGTTATTCTTTTTACAAATCTTCCATTACACATTTTCTTGCCACGAACTCCCAAGAAACTCATTGCGAACCCAGAGGGGTTCTCATACCCAGGTTGAGAACCAATGGTATAGACAATACTTCCTTTCCCTATACATTCAAAGCAAGAGAAAATAAAAATCTAATCTGGAACACTCACAACTTTCTCTTGCCATTGTAAATAATGAAAATTAATCTCTTCCGTTGGATTTCAGTATTTTGATGAGAAAAATACACAATTGGTGCTAAGCGCTGTAGAAAAAAAAAATGCTAAAAATATGTTGTACATTTTTTTTAACTGCCCATAGTAGACAAGTGGTAATGATTATTTAGCTAATCATTAATTCAATCAAATTTAGTTTCATTACTTGAACTGTAAAGCATGTTAATTTGAAAAAATTCATATATAATCTTGAACATTAGAGTACAAGAAAATTTAAGAAAAAAATTATATGGAAACTCTTCACAAAAGAAACGGTTAAGTCCATCTGATAAGCTAAAATCATTGATACTTTTAATAATTATTAATTATATATGGCTAATTTATTTTAAATAAGTAGGCCATTAGTTGTACAAAAGTTTACATTTAAAATCACTAAGATAATACTACGATCATTAAATCAATCAATTAAGGTTTCATTTTTAGTTTATAAAATTTCACTACAATTTTTTATTAGATGAAACACTTGCAGAATTTTTTTTTACTTTTTTCTGTCCTTAGTTGGACATCATATTGAAAGAAATGAGGTACCCACTTGACTAACACTCCGTATTGTAATGAATACTACAACATTTGATTGAACGAATGAAATTTATGTAGTGGACATTTTTTAAATTCCAAAAGATAAAATAATATTTTTGTTTATTTTATAAATTAGGACATCCCACAAAAAGTCTTAAAAAATACAAACAAATTTTGTAATGGATCCTACCAACCATTTAATTTATAAATTACAATATAAATGATTATTTCTTATCTCTCTTTTGGTTGTTATTTAGTTTTTATGTTAAAAAACTGACAATCGTTCAGTGGTTTTCACCTTCTTCAGAGTATTTTAAAAATTAATATTAAATTAAAATTCAGAATGGTCGTTCCATATACAAGTCAACATCTTAATTTACACACCGATTCTTGTAATGCATCCTGCCAACTATTTAATTTATAAACTACAATATAAGTGAAAAATAGTTTTATTGATGTGACTCAATGGAATGACAATTCTGAATTTGTCTTTAGTTCAAGTATTTAAATTTTTACTTTCTATTGCCTATATGAATATATAGGAAGGAAAGTATTGTTTTCATGTCAATTTTTCGAAATCGAATTTTCACCGGATCTACAAGTTTTCAGACTCCCTGAACCCAATAAACATGTTTTTAGAGATTGGTCTGTGTGTGTGTGAACAAAATATCTCAAGAATCGAACATTGTACGAACTTCAAACTTGAAACTTAAGTTATATACCACTACCGGACCCGACACGAACATTTTCATCAAAATCGGTCAACCGGAAGGAAGTAGTAGTTTATTCGTGTAATTTTTCACTTTTTTTAAATTTTCTCAAAAACTGGTCCTAGGTTGTTTTTTAAAATCACCTGGATTACTAAATTTTTTTATGCTCCACAAGATAGGGTAGGCGCCATGTTTGCTGAAATTCTCAGCGAGGCGTTTTTCACGTAAAGAAATTGTTTTTTTAAGATTGCGGCATTAATATGCATTTTAGCGCAAAAATGTATATAATTAAAGTTGTAGAAAATTTAAAATTCTACAATTTTTAATTCAAACATCTTTTTGTATAACGCTTAAGTTTAGTGGTAATTAGCAATTTTGTTTTTTTCTCACGAAAACGTGTAAAAAATCAATTTTTTTAAGATTTCGGCCTTAGTATGCATTTTACGACAAAAGTGTACATAATAAAATTTATAGGAAATTAAAAGATCTACAACTTTTATATAAAGAATTTTTTTGTACAGAGCCTAGTTTAGCGTGAAAGAGCAATTTTTCGTATTTTTAAGCCAAACAGGTTGATTTTCATTTTGCGTCTTTCATATATAATTAAAATTAGGTTATGTTTATTGATGTTAGTTTTTGTTTATTTCTAATGTTTTATTAATAATGTTAGGTTTATTATTAATTATTTGCATTGGCAAGAGAAAGTTGTGTGAGTGTTTCACACCAGATTTTTTTTTTTTAAAGTACTCAGAAGAAGATGGTACCATCGTAACGATAGTAAGTTTTTTAACATAAAAACTAAATAGCAACCAAAAGAGAGGTAAGAAATTATCATTTATATTGTAATTCTTCACAAATAGTTCAGATCACCCAACCCATTTTTAACTACAAAGTTACATTTGAAAAAAGTACAACAGAGAGACAATGAAGTGTAATAGGATATCTTTTAACAAGAACTTCTTTGCATACCTCCACATTTTTAAATCAACTGAAAAAGTTCACTTCATTCAGTTAAGAAAGACAGCTAAGTTAATTTTCTTGTGCAACACTGGTTAATATATAAAGGTTTCTTACAAGATTAAAACCCAAAATTAATGCATAAATAAATAGTATATATATTTTACAAATTTTTAATAAAAATGTTGATAAGATGAACAGAATAAATTAAAAAAACAACATTTAAACTAAAAAGATTGTAACAAATCTTCAAATGAAATTACATCAAAACCAATTATATTATTAAAAAGAACATACACATAAATTTGAACTGCTCTAACATTTTATAATAGAAGGCAATAACTAGTCAAACAAAACTCAACTTTAATCAAATTTGGGCAGCAAACAAAATATTCATTTGAAAATGTTTGTGATTTCAAACAAATTTACTGATGTCTATCTAATAAACATTCATAAAATGGGAAGTGACATCAATATTTTCATAACTTATAATTTTTGTTTTTAAATTTATAATATGTGTACGTTGCAATCTGTTCAATGCAGAACAATAAGCAACCCCATGACCCAATGAGAAGAGGATGATGTGTATGACATGTAGTCTTGTACAGACCCAGGTCGACCAATTCTGAGAGAGTATGATTAAATGAACCCCAATCATCAAAGTACACCGGCAACCACTGTCTAGTATTCAAATCTGTATAAAAGTAACTACCTTTACTAGGATTTGAACCAGGAACCTTCATCTCCAAAATCAGCTGATTCACAGCGACGACTTTACCTCTAGACCAACCCAGGGGGTCAACTTATAATAATATTTCAAAAAACAAACTAACATCTATTTCTTTGTCAGAACTAATAACAATGTTAGTTTAAAAACAGATCTAGAATTCACAAGGACGTGACTGTACAATGTATAGAATCCTCATCTCATGATTAACACAACAAAGTATCTGAAAATTAATTTAAACCCAGAAAAATATTTAAATGGTAGCCACTAAATAAGTTTTGTGAAAGTTGTTCATTACTATTAAAATTCAATTTAATTTTAAATGTACAAATTACATTTTATGCCAAAAATTCAAATCGCATTGAAACATTTTAATTTTTACATATAATATAAGCATGTTCATCATGCTTTTCTTAACAGTAATGAACACAAAATTACAGTCAATTCCAATTACAGTGAACCCGTGGGGACCAGTGCACTTACTGTAACTGAAAAGTATTTTTCTAACAAGAATGGTATTGCATAACCTAACGTGTAAACGTTAAGTTCAAATTATTGCTTAAAATTTAAAAGCAGTAATATTTACGTTTTGAAAAAGTAAAATTTTTATAAGAATTAACCCACTGAACATCACTTCATTAAAGCACAACTTGTATTGTACTGGATAGTGCCTCCCTTTGCCCGGCATTTTTATAATTTATAAAGATAGAATGTAGCCTATTTTTATTTATTTAATCGGTTTAAAATACAGAATGCCAGTTTCACCAGGTATTGACAATAATCAGGGTCTACATGTTCACTATAACCAGAGTTGAGGGTTCACTACATCAGAAGTAATTTCTTACGTATAAGAGTCGGGACTTACAAATTCCATTAATTACAGCTGCGTGTTCACTACAACTGAAGTTGATTGTAGTATTTAGCAAAGCAGAAATAATCATACCGCACTAATGTACAATTTATTAATTCATTTTCATAAGACAAAATTTGTTTTCACTACAAAATTTAATTGTTGTTGTTTAGGTCATCAGCCGAAAGGCTGGTTTGAACCTGTAGAGGTTTTACTAAGTAAATCGAGGAGTGAGGTGGTTTACCATTGCCTTCCTCACTGAGTGGAAAAGTACACTTATCAGCATGGCAGGCCCTCTGAAAAGCATATATTTTCCACTCTGCAAAAGACACTTTCACTTCATTCACCACAGGGTCTGGCTGTATAATGAAATCCATTACTTTCAGAGGAGATAACTCTGATTAGTGTCTTTTACACCTTTACCTCTTCTGTTCTTAAACGATTCAGTCATTTAATTGGCTGACCATCTGATAAGAAACAGAACTATTTATTTTAGCCCTGCAACTAACAGATTGAGTGTAAATAATTTGACACTCCACCTGTCTGTTATGGGCAAACAAAATGTAAATAAACTCTAAATTAACAAAGTTATTCATTTATGTAATATAGAATATTAAAAACCACTGTGGTTTTCTGAGTAATAAAACAATTATAATGCTTTTCACGGTTGATGAGCTCTGCTGTTTCATGTGTTTAGACCAATCAGAACATTTGCCAGCATTGTAAGATTATACGAATGTTTCAGCCTGACAAACATTACAAGTGCATATATGTATAAGAGCCGCAATAGTTCACTCGTGTCTTCCGTCTTGTACTGAACACATCGATTATAGAGCTCGTTAACACGCAATACTTTATATTATTACAATCAGCTGATGATATGTTCATAGGTTATAATTTTTACCAAAAAAATGGCTGACAAAATGTGTAACAGAGCTACAAGAGCAAGTGTTTGCAACATTGCTAGCAAGTCATTGGCTAGCTATGAAGTGGGTAGGGGGCAATGCATACATTCAGAGCTCATCAGCCCTGAAAAAATAATGTAGTTATTATTTAAACTAATTTTTAACCGGATAATTTCTTCAATGGCCCAACAAACAGAGTAAAATATAGAAATTTTTCTATCAAAATCTGTAAGAATGAACATAATAGGTTCATCATATAAGTAATAAATAGATCACATTGTTTGTAAATTTTATAACAATTTATTTACATATAATACTAAAAGGTTTTCTTTTACTCAGAAAAACTGCAAATACGTAAAAAATATATAAATTTTTTACAGATTACATCATCCCCCAATATTCTAAATACATTACAACATAAACAGAATTCTTAAAATTGAAACAAAATTATTATACATACTGTACCTTCAAGATGTCAAAAACTTCCTTACTTTTTTACTGCCTAAACCAAGAGGTTTAGGCACAAGGAGGTATAAATCAAAGATGATTTATTTATCAATCCCTTTTAATATTATTGAATAACTTTTGATTAACCAAACAATTTATTGGAAAAGATAATATGAAATTAGATAACTATCAATTTATAATTGCAGAAATACAATTCATCCAAAAAAAGAAAAAAACTATACATAAATTTTAACCCCAAAAATATCAGTACGTTGCACTGTGAATTAAAAAACAAGTAGCCTCAACAAGAAATATTTAATTTTTTTGAATTCAATCAATTCATGAACTTTACTAGCTCATCTATACAACATGATATATGTTTCCAAAATAATTTTTTCACTTAGTGTCTGAATAATACTAAAATAAATTATGACTTTCTTTAGTCACATATCTGAATTAGATTAAATCAGTTAATAAAAAAAACTTCATTGGATTGACAATTGAAAAGCTGAGTGGATGAAGGTGCTATGTAACATTTTCTCAAAAATTTATTTTTAGTGATTGCTGAAGGTGTTAAATGCATACTTAGTTACTTAGATGACATAGAACGCTGTATATCTACAGTTTACAGAAATACTAGGTGATGAACGGACTATGTACAGCTTAAGTTTAAGGTTTGTAGAGGAATAAGATGTTAAGATCATTTGACACCTTCTACCATAATTCACTAGAGCCTAATAGACATCTTTTTAGAGTAATAACAGTTAAATCTAGTAATGAACACCTATCATCATCATTAATATGCTTTGTGTGTTCCTTTAAAAAAAAATGTCTGTGACAAAAAGTTTTACGAGGATTTTGTATTATTAAATTGCTGTTAAACCATTTATGATACAGATGATATAGTGAAAAAGACTTTTTAGTTGATGAAAGTATTGTACCTGTATGCATAAGAATAATGGCCGTAAGGTGTCCAAGTTATATGACAATGGTAGTCGATGCTCATTAAATCAAATAAAAAATGACAAAAAGTAAAATTTTACGAACTTTTAATTGCATAAGACAAAATTTTCATGGAGGGAAGCCTTAGTTTTTTCATAGCAATTTCCACTAAACTATATTTTTGTTACATAGCACCTTCATCCACTAAGCTCTTCAATTAATATAATTTTACGAACAATACACATGCATGGCATTTTATATTAATACTAATACAAATTTTAAAAAATACAAAATAAATTGTCATGCAGGAAAATCTACATTTTTTGGCTCTATTTTAGCATAAATCAAAATACAGTCAATGCTCGATCAACAGACTAGCCACCAAAATAAATAAAACAGTTTGAAAATTATAAAAATCTAAGGAATGTTAATTTTTGTGAAGAAAAACCTGTACAGGTCATTTGTTCTAGCTAGAAGCTCTCCCACCAACGCTCTGTGCCGCTGAGCTGTTCTGTTTAATGGTGGGGGAAGCACCTCGAAGGGAAGTGATCAGTCTCTCCATAGTGCTAGCAGTGTTAACAGCCTAAGTGTACTATAAATCCTAAAAGACATTGACTGTAAGTTGTAATTTTATATTTTTGTTGTTCTATTCCCTTCACACATCATCAACTCGTGCATTCGGTAGTAGGCCTACTGTTTTTGGAACATATTGTTTTTACTCTTTTGCTGTTTGGTTTTGTTTATATTAATTTTTTGTATGTATTCCTTGTTTCGTTTCTACTTTTTATTTATTTAGTTATTACAATGGAACCTAGTTGTAGTAGTGAAAATTCGAGCACGAGTGCTAGTGTAATACGGAAAAGGCAGGTAATATGCGATCAGGCTAGGGAGTATAGTCAGTGTATACAATTTTATGAAAAAAGAAGCTGAACAAAACGGACCAAGTCTAGCGTAGTAGTTGTAACAGAGTAGTATACAGTTAGAAAGAGAGGGAATGATGATTAAGTGAGAAGGAGACAACACTTGCCCCATTGAAACTATCCCTACTCTACCTACTCGCCCTCCCCTTACAAGCTTCTTCCAAAAACAAATGTACTATACCTTTCTTCCTGAAAAATACAGTTTTTTAAAAGTTACGATAGGAATCCAGTGTTTACTTAATCATATTATAGAAACATACGAGACCAATGATGTTATAACTGAATGACTTTCAATTTAACGGACAACGGTATCCTCCAATTAGTCCGTTAAATCGAGCATTGACTGTACAAAAACAATTCATTAACTTCCCTAAAAAAGTAATTAAGTTATAAATAGTTAATTTTTCATAAATATATAATCTTTCAAAAAGTTTTACCGAACATGTTCAAAACAGCAGTTTTGGACATTCACCAAAAGGTTCATTCAATATTTACACTTTTAACATTTCACAAATTACATTAGTAATTTTAATAAGTTCTAATAAAAAAAATATTATTAACATAAATAGAAGCAGTTTACCGGAATTGCAACTGACTTATTCGTAAGCCAATTGTATCCTTTCCAATAGTTGCCACTCCACAAACATTACACACTTGACCTTTATATTTAGGTTGATACACTGCACTGCAAAGTGGGCACTTCTCTTCAGGTTTTCCTCTATAAATGGGAGTATAACTGTAACCACACACAGCAAAAGGATTGTGTTCATCGTACAGCAACTGTTGTTCATCGACAGGGTTCTTCTCACAGGCGACAAGCATTTTTCTTGTTTGTGCAGCAACTTCAGCTCTTGGTCCAAGTTCAAGTTGTCGACGAGCAAATGAGGCCGCTGTTTTATAATTCTTCAGTTTAAAAAACAGATTAATAGCAGTACGAAGTGTTAGTACTTTATGAACAGGTTGTAATTCACAATGTGTGAAATATGCGGCTAATTCACAGATTCGTTTTTGTTCTTCAATCGTAGCTTTTGGTAATTCTTTTCTCACAGATTCCATTTGCAGACCTAATATATACTCTTTACAAATCTTCAACAATTGTTGAGCTTCAGCAATATCTTGTCTAGTATCAACGATTAACAGTGTAATACTTAAAAGCAAGTTTCTAAATTTTTCAGTTGCTTCCGTAAACTTTCCTCCTGTAGTGAGATGATAACATGCTTGTAATTTAGTAACAAGATCACTTAGTTTAAAAGGAACAGTCGGTTGAACTGTTTTTGGTGTGGCTTCTTTCCAATTCCTAGCAGGATAACCAAATAAAGAAGGAAGTCCAGCAAAAGTTGAATACGATGTCCGTGAACGGCTAAAAGAATTCATAAATAATGATTTGTACGGAGCAAATTCAACTACGCCTAATTGATCATGAAGCAATCTGAAAGCAGATTCAAAAGATCCTGCCATTACATGATCTGCAACAAGCTGCGAGTTGTTTGCCCAAATTTGTGACGGTGATATACCTTTCGTAGGAGCAACAAAAAATCCTTCTTCTCCAGTAGTGATTCCAACATCTAAGTCAGGTGGCAATTCTATATCATCATCACCAGCATCCCAACCTCCACCTTCTTCTGCATTAGTAGGAACAGCATCTTCAAATTCTTCATCTGGGTTCTGATCATCAATACCCAACTCAGGATCTGCCCCCCAACCATCACCAGCTGTGTCTTCTGCCACCAAAGCACTTGATACAACTCCTCCTTTACCAGCAACCATTGCTCCTTCAAAGAAACCTTTTGATACAGTTAATAATGGCCAATTTGTTTCAGCTTGCATAACTGGCACAGGTGGTTTCATTAATTTTGCATTATTATTAACATCAGGTATATTTGACTGACACTGTTCTTTTAAGTTTTCTGCTTCTTCATCTAAACCATGGGTTGCTGCTGTTAGATACGCAAGAGACAGTTGACCACAATTTTTCAAAATATTAATTCTTTCAGCAACATCACCAAGTAAGAGAGCTCCCTGATATTGCCCAGAGACATCTTTACGAATTTCAGCAATTTTGGTCATTTTACGAAGTTTTTCCAAATTTCCAGTAATTAGATATAAAAATGAAAGTTTATCAAAGTTTTTAGTCCTCTGATAACACATTTCAACCACTTGATGATTACCTTGCATTAGCGCTGCTTGGCCAAGTTGTTCCCAGCAATTCTTATTATCCAATGCTCTAGCAGCTTC
Organism: Catonia carolina; assembly: GCA_035578175.1. Classification (NCBI taxonomy): domain Eukaryota; kingdom Metazoa; phylum Arthropoda; class Insecta; order Hemiptera; family Achilidae; genus Catonia; species Catonia carolina. Next base: position 123,115,904 of record JAQMRL010000002.1, read on the forward strand.
CAGAGCAACTTCAATATTTCCACATTCCAAAGCCAAAGCAAATCTTGTTTTTTCATCCTTAACAAAATGTAAAGCTACCTCTGGATAACCTTTCTGCTGAAGGTATGCAATAATTGACTGGCCAACAAGTTTTGCATTACGCACCATATGTAAAACTTCATCATATTTTCTGTTAATTAAAGCAAGTTTGAAACGATATTCGGTTGGATCAATACTGAGTACTCTTGGACGACACTCTCTGTCTAAACAGAATACTTGATTACCTTTTACCTTTGTAATGTAAATTGGAAGATCAAGGGTACGGATAATTCCATGATCACCATTAGAAATAGCATACTTTATGTGATTACTGGTGGTGTAAATAAACACACCAGATTCATCCCAAGCACCAGATTTTACTCTAGTGTTTTCATGAATAGAACATAGCGTTTCCATTTTTCTGTTACAGATTGTTACATTATGTTTGGCTAGAAGAGCCACACTAGACATATCATGAGACCAAACGACGTACCTGCATTTTGCAATTTTAACTTGTGCTAACGTTCGCTTTTGATGGACATCAAAAAGAATTAAACCATCTGTGTCTCTTAACAATAACATTCCGGTTCCAGCATAAAATATTTCATCACAAGCTGGATGATCTACTTTCTTCGTAACTTCATTTTTCAAATTCTTTATTACAAGAGAATGGCTGCGATCTAATACTGCAAATCTGTTTCTTGCAACCCAAATAGCTGAAATGCCTGTTGATCGTTTTGGTTCACACAATTCTGGGTTCTGTCCAACATCTTGAGGTACACGATACAGATCATAAGTACTGTTTTCAACATTACTACTTCGTGTACAAACCAAAACAGCATGTTCTGCAATATTATATCCAATACTGTAAGCAGGTACTCTTCCACCACCTCGAAGCTGCATAACGACAGTATCTTTTGAACTAATAAAATCAAGTTTATGTAAGAAACGATCTTTGACATAAAATAGTATGTTAGCGTGAACTGCATAAGCTGGACGTTCTCTCTCCAATTTAAAGATGACCATTCCAGAATCATGACCAGCAGCAAATAAATTTAAAGTAGGATGAGCAGTTAAAGCCCAGAATCGATCATGTTCACGCCTAAATGTGTGTAAACATGTACGTTTATTCATATCCCAAACTCGCATGCTTTTGTCTTCTGCATTTGAAAGAATTAACTCTTGTCGTGGATGAAACAAAACACATGAAACATTATTATAGTGCCCACGACAAGTATCAACTTCCCATGCTTTTGCTTCATTCATTCTCCACAATTTAATCTGTCTGTCATCAGCACCAGAAACAATAAATGGCAAACTTGGATGGAAACATGCCCAATTCACTCCTCGATCATGGCCTTCAAGTACATGTTTAACAACAGCATCTGGAGGTACAAAAAGATCAGTTGATGTAGGATTTTTTAAATGATCATCAAATCCTCCTGGACCTGGCGCAACTTTCTTCCTCAGTCCTGAAATGTCCCACACTCGAACTGTCTGATCCAATGAAGAAGAAACAACTATATCATCTGTTGGATGGAACTGAGCACACATGACATAATGATTGTGACCTGTGAGAACAGATATACAAGTTCGGCTCTGCCAGTTCCAAATTCGTATAGTTTGGTCATCAGAAGCACTGAGAATCCAAGGATACTCATGATGAAAAACTGTTGTTCTAATATAATCAAGATGTCCAAGTAAAGTAAAAATACATCTTCGCTGTTTGTAATTCCACACTTTTATTTTATAATCATCACCACCGGACACAAAAATAGGCTGTTGATTGTGAAAGCAAATGCCTCTCACTGGACCATCGTGTTCATCAAATTTGTCCAATAATGTACACATACGATAATCCCATAGTTGTATAACACCATTATGCAAACTAGATAAAACCCACGGTCTTTTAGGATGAAAAGACAGCCCCTTAACACGGGCTGACTTAGTTTCAAACTTTGTCAACATTTTGTACTCCAACACCCTACTTTAAATAGGGGTTTTAATTAAACAACAGACTCTTACCTTGAACTATCCAAACAATATTCTTGATGAAGTCTACTTCATTAAATAGAATATCAAAACGTAATATAACAGTAAACAAATTTACACAACTAAATGACCACTTATTAACCACTGCCCGGTTGTCAGGTTATGTGTGTACGTGTATCATAGCAGTGATGCACAGCAGACACAAATAATTTAATTGTCGGAGATATATAAAAATAGAATAATTTTAAAATATTTATATGTTTCTTAAAAAAACCATATAAATAATTAATTAAGAAATTAATAAGTATTCATAATTCGTTAAATAGATAAAAGTTAATGAAATCTATTATTAAAATGTGTGTTAGTTAACATAGGACTTCATCGTCGAGTAAAATATACTCAAATGACTCCATGTTTTACTGTATCTGTTAAAACATTAGAATTTTAATTCCGCTCTCTGTGTTGCACAGACCAAATTACATTAAATTCTTGTAAAATGTAAATCCCGTATGTGGCTAGTTAGATAATATCCAATTTGTACTCAACAAATTATAACTAGCACGGTACTAATCTAATTCAGCGTTGAAAAATTGTTTTGTGTAGCAGTTAATAAGTATACCTTCAACAACAGTACAACCTAATACTAAATATTCCTTTCGTTAATACTAAAAATATTACAATATCGACTATATTAACATTCTAATTAACAAGCTGTTACGTTGGTACAATTTTTTTATACAACGCCTTTAAATTGAGCTAAGGACCTTTAAGTTTTTTTTAAAACAATACGACTACATAGACCTGTCCAGTTACATAGATAAAATAAGAAATTAGTGATAAAGTGCTCATCATTAATTTTATATCAATTGCGTAATTTCTTTACCTTTAGTAGCTATTAAAACTGCACACCGGCTAGTATTTGTGACGTCATCATCTCAGTGCTGACCTTTATTTTGTAATGAAACAGCTGTTGAGAGATTCTCTAAGTTGAATAAAGTTGTTCAGTGTGATTTGTTTTCTAGGTTAGGAATTTGTAATGAAAGGAAAGTGGGTAATGTGTTTTTAGAATTTATTAAATAACTTTTGCAAATGTTGAGGTCAGTAAAGATATTAGCCCAAAGGTTACCAACGTGCAGCAATGCACTGAGGCAACCTTTTTTTATTCGTAAGTATTTAACAAGTGCATTTGGTTGTGAAGCAGCTTGGAATAAGAGACTGGAGTCGCCATACATTAAAAAAATTAAGATATCAGATATGTTTTACGAACTTGAAAATCAGTTTCTACATTTTGGTAAAGCAAATGGAATCGATATTGATTTATTTGCGAACGCCATTACTGATGATTCGCATTTAGATGAAGTTGAAGACGTAATTCACAAACTGAGGTTAAGCCCAGAAGCAACCAGTTTGTTACCATCTACACAACATGCTCTTGTTCGAACTATGTTGTCATATGGAGACGTAGATGAGCTGTTAAGGATATTAGATGATAGATTAAATTATGGTATATTTATGGATGACTATTGTTGTATTTTATTATTAAATAAATTTCTAAAAGTAGAAAACTATAAAAATGCAGCCAGAGTTGCTACAATTCACATGTTGCAAGAGGATTTTTCGCACCCAATAATTAAATATATGTCTTTGTTTGCTTGTCATAAATATGTTTTAAATCCTATTTCCTGGGTACCTGAACAACCACAATCTGAAGAAAATAATGACGATGATGAGGAAGAAATTAGATTACGAGTTCGTTATATAAGAAATCCTTTCTTTGATGATCATTTTGATTTACGAAATCCATCTCATCTTGTTGGAAAAACTCTGTGGATGATTGGAAATGAAATACCAGACATTTTAGGTAGGTCTTATACACTTTTGGGTTACACACTTCATGAAAAATGGGATAAATTACAAGAGCACATTTCTATTTTATTGGATTTGAAAGAGAAGTCTGTTGTATTCAAAGAATGTGTTGCTATGGTTCAAAAACTGATTGACGAAACCACTGTTAAAGAAAATGAAAGTAATTCTGTAAAAAATAAGGAGGAAATTATTTCTTTGCTTTCAAAATTAGCAAATTCTGGTGTACTTTCAGAAGAAGACTTTTTAAAAACTACAGAAGATAAAATGAAACAATGTGTTAGCGAACATGAGAAGAAAACCATAGAACAACAATTGGAGGTAAGTTTATAATAATTTGGAGGTTCTTGTAAAGCTTGTTTAGCATTGAAAAATATTACCTTGACTTTGTCCCCTATAAGGTGGTGATAGTTAAAAATTGTTTTAATTTTAAGATGTCCAACACCTGTTATAGCCTGATTTTCGAAAGGAAAGCGCTGGGTGAACTGTGCGCCTGCATTAGTATAGTCTTGTATGTACTGCAATAGTGCAGTGTATGTAATCAACAATGGAATAGCATGCCTACAAAATACAATGGGTGTTGTCAATTTTCAACAACAATCTGACTGTACATCTTACTGTAGGTTGGAGGAGTATGCGAGGTCGAAGTCAAATATACGCATATGTAGTCCAGCACTCAAAGCAATTAGCTTCGCCTTTAACTTCGAGCTACTTTTAAATTGTTACGGAAAAAGCAAGGAATTCATTAGTCATTATTTATTATTATTTATTAGTTTGTAGCATTTTTTCTCTTTAGTAAATTTTCATTTTTGGAATTTTTATAGATTGTATTTCAGACCTATTTGGCCTATTTTAAACATATAACACAATTTAGGCAGTTATTAAGTGTATAAACCTAAATTTTCACAACAATAAAATTATCATTCAAAGTTTTTTCTGTGTACCAATTTTTTTGACACCGGTGCCGTCGTGGTTAGCACACTAGCCTACAAAGTAGAAACTCTCGGGTTCAATTCTCATTTAGGACCTGGAAATTATTACAAAGTTAAAGCCCACCACTCCAGTTCTGCAATCCACAGTATTTGCAGAACTCTTCAATTATGTGGTTGCCACTCCTATTGCAGATTTTTACTTTCTCTCGCCTGTATGAATATATAGGAAGAAAAGTATTGTTTTTATGTTAATTTTTCAAAATCAAGTTTTCACCGGATCTTCATGTTTTCAGACCCCCTGAACCCAAAAAAAATGTTTTTAGCTATTGGTCTGTGTGCGTGTGTACGTGCGTGTGAACAGAATATCTCACGAACAGGACATCGTACAAAGTTGAAACTTGAAACTTATGTTAGATACCACTAGAGGACTCGACACAAACATTTTCATTAAAATCAGTCAACCCGAAATAGTAGTTTATTCGTGTCATTTTTCACTTTTTTGTGATTTTCTCAAAAACAGCTACAATTTTTTTTTAAATCATCTCGTTTACTAAATTTTTTATGCTCTACAAGATAGGGTTGATGCCATGTCTGCTGAAATTCTTGGGGAGGTTGTTTTCTCGTAAAATTTGTTTTTTTTAAGATTGCAACTTTATTATGCATTGTAGCACAAAAAAATTGTAGAGAATTTAAAATCCTACAACTTTTATTTCAAACATTTTTTTGTGTAACGCTTAGTTTAGCAGTAATTAGCAATTTTGTTTTGTTTTCACAAAAATGTGTAAAAAAAATCGATTTTTTAAAGATTCAGCCTTAGTATGCATTTTACGACAAAAGTGTATATAATCAAATTTATAGAAAATTAAGAGATCTACAACTTTTATTCATACCATTTTCTCCACAGAGCCTAGTTTAGCATGAAAGAGTGATTTGCTGTATTTTTAAGCCAAGAGGTTGATTTTCATTTTGTGTCTTTCACTCGTGATTAAAATCAGGTTATGTTTATTGAGACTAGTTTGTTGTTTAATTCTAATGTTAGGTTATACTGTTAATTATTTGCATTGGCAAGAGAAAGTCGTGTGTGTGTTCCACACCAATTTTTTTCTGTTATACCAATTGCCAGGTCACCAATGTGTAAATTAATGGAATATGGTTACCTGTTATTTACAAATTTTGAATTGCATTTATTTATTATGGTAAAACCGTGTGTCCACATAATTGCCAAATGACCCTTGCCATTTCTCCTTTATCAGAACATAACTTGCCTGTCGTCTTATCTCTGCTGGTGTGTATTTTATTGTTATCTAATTGTGTCATGATCAGCCTTTGTATACATTTTACAACAAAAGTTTATATAATTAAATTTATAGGGAATTAAAAAAAACAAGTTTCAACTTTCAATGCTTGCCAGTGATAAAGATTTCCCCAGGCCAAGTTACGAGCCCTGCGTTGGGTAGTCCAATAATGTGGCTGCCACATTAGAGCCTCTAGACGGACCCTGGGCTTCATTTGGAGACCCACTTCCTAGGTTTCTCCGCCCTCTCCACCGTTGGGAAAATTCCGAGACTCCTAGAGATTGTTGACCGTTTCTCAGGGCTCCACCTGCCCTAGATTTTATTTGGGTTGACTCCCTTAGCTTTTCCGCCCTCCACACCGTTCAGAATCCTCCATCTCCCCCGTGAAGACCATTGACCAGTTGAAAACTGATCGAACCATTTACTTCGCATGCCAGTAAACAGATTTCCGCTATGAGCTTGGAATTATTAACGTAGAGGGAAGCGAGGCTTGGGAAGACCTAAAACGAGATGGATGCTGGGATAGGCCATTGAGCCTAATCCTTGACAGGTGATGATCTAATCGTGTACATAATTTGATAAATCAAAGTAAAAACGTTATTAAAGTAACCTGTTTACTACTTTATGTATGATAACATTATTGCCTGTAGTGTATAAATTATTTTCTGGGTATTAACTTGTTTTACGCAAGTCGATAGCGAGAAGGAGTGGCGAATGATAATTTGGAATCGTCTCAAGTGTGAAGAAGATGCAGTGAAATTTTCCTGGGGATGGGAAGTACTGCCTCATCAAGTCTGTGGGAAAGCTCACGAATTTACTTTTACCAGATGTACACTGTTGGGCATTGGATCTTAAGATCTATCTTAACCTTGCTGGTGAATTCAAGTTAGCCTATAGGCTAATTAACTGTGACTCAATTGACATGAAGATCATTGGCGCTGGTGTATTGATGAGAGTGTATAGGGTAGTAATTCCATTATGTGGCGGGCTTTATTACATTTCATAATTCACCAGTTTTCAGCTTCGACAAATACATTACTGTAGCTGTTTTTTTTTGTAAAATAACCAAACTATAAGTTTGGAAGAAATCAGCGGAAATTGGAATGGCGTCCACATTATGGATGAGTCAGTACTCATCCATTATGTGGACGCCACTCCATTTTCTATTTTATTCTATTATTTTAATTTATATTTTTATTTGCTAATGACCAAATTGGTTTTTTATTAAGTTGCATCAACAAATAAAAAAAAATGGTTTAGGCAGATACTTAAATTTGACAACCATTAAGTTTTTAGAATAATGGCATATTTTATTTTTCTACTTCACTTTGGTTTTGTGTGTACCTACCTAGAGTACCTACTACCCTCTCTATCCCTCACTATTCACAGAGGTTACATTTTTACGAGCCTAATGTAAACAGCAAAACCAAACCTGTAAAAAATTGCCAATGTTATACTCAAGTTTCATCATAGGAATCATATGCTCATGAATAATAGGAGCTGTTTTTTGAGAAATTTGAAAAAAGTAAAATATCGCTCAATTAAACTGTTTCTTTTTGTTGACTGATTTTGATGAAAATGATCATGTCAGGTCTTCTTCTGGTATCTAACTTAAGTTGTAAGTTACAACTTCTTATGCTTTACTACTGTTTGTTATTTAGTTCACACTCACAGACCAATCTGTAAAATTTTTGTTTTGGGTTCAGGGGACCTAAAAACATGTTTTTCTGGTGAAAATTTGATTTTGTAGATAGACCAATGGACAAAAACATGGTTTATTGGGCTTAGCGCACCTAAAAAAGTATGTTTCTGATGAAATTTGACATAAAACTTTCTTTACCTAAAATATTTCACATAGGGCAAAAGAAATGAATACCTTATGGGTCAGAATAGTAGACCTGTAATAGAATGTTGTGATAATTTAATGTCTTTAAATTTAATCGTCATGTATGTGTATTTATATCCATTTCACCTTAATATGTAAATGATTTCAATTGGTTTATTTATTTTCTGCAAAAATTACTCTTAGCGGAGCCTGCTTAAATGAGATTCATCTGTATTACCGGCCCGTGGTGTAGTGGTCAGCGCAACTGGCTACCTATGCCGGCGTCCCGGGTTTGATTCCCGGTCAGGTCTGGCATTTTTTTCATCTGTAAATCACCACATATCATTACCTACGCACAAGCCCAAGGCTTATGTAGGTATCAACACTCGATAAAAAAAAAAAAAATTACCCAAAATAAATAATGCATTGCATTGTCTGACTGATACAGAATGTTTTTGAAAAATAATTTTAAGGTAAATTTCATATTTCATAAATTCTGGAAAATCATGTATTTTTGTTCCTGGTTTTAGGTGTATGATCAATGGGAGAAACAAAGAGCAGAATTGATTAATGAGCACATAGAAAAATTGAAACGTGAAAAGACTTTGAAAGAAATCGAAGAAACAAAACAAAAACTTAAAGAAAAAGAAGATGAATTGTTTTTCTTTGAAAATGAAGATAAATTGGATATGATTATTGAAAATAAAAGAGTTCGCTATCCAAAGAAATGGTTAGGTAAAAAGAAACAGAAACGAGCAGTTGATGCTGAATATGTACCGCCGGAAATTGAAAAACGACGTGAGAACTAAGTTTATTCATAATAATAAATTTTGTATTGTATTTTGTTATCTTGATTAGTGTTATTATAGTAAATAATAATGTTTTTTTTACGTAGAGAAATTGTATTTTATTTGTTATCCTGCAAAAGTATTACACAAAAAAGAATTAGGAACATTTAAGTTTCTACTAGTTCGAAAATTTATTAGAACATTTTTTTCAGTATTAGAGGTATCACTTTCATAAAAACTCTTGAGATTTCCTTTGGGTTTGGCAAACGAGCTTAAGATTGAATGAAACCGGGGATTTGCACAGTAGCTGTATTGCAGTTAAAATTCTACAAAATAAGATGAGAACAGCTGTCCATGTTTAATTTTCTTCATTTAAGTGAAAATTTTGTGTTATTTTTCATTTAAGTGAAAGATTTTTTTAAGTAATTTAATTCTTTTTGTTTAACATCCGACTGTTTTTATTGTACAAAACGTCTGTTTTGTACAATAAATTACCCTTAAAGTAGCCTGAAGTAGTTACCTGAAGATAAAAATTAAAATCATATTAAGGGTAAAATATGACTGCAATTCAGTTTAAAGTTTACAAAAAACCGGAGCGGGAGAAGAAGGTAGAAGTAGAACAGAAGTGGGCAGTCCTTAGCTTCCTGACTCGTAATGTGACAACTATAATCTTTTTTTTAACCTACTCATCTACTTGGGGCAGAATTGTTGTGGGGAAGTGTAATACATCTATCAGATGTTTTTCTACTGTAAATGGTGTCACTTATTAAGTTATGTGTGTTTATGTCTTTAAATACGGGTGAAAATAAAGTACGACACTCTTATACAACAACTTTTCACCATCTCACTAAAAAAAATGAAATTCAGGATATCCAATATTAAAATCATCTACCTCTTCAAGTTATCCTTGCTTCTTGTCACCAAAGTGTAGAGAATCACTTAGAACATTTTAACTGAGTAGACAAGTACTGATTTTTGACCAGTTACTTATTTAATATGCCTTCATTAGTCCCCCCAAAGTCATGTATCGCATTCAGCAGGTTTTTTTGTAGCCTTGCTGAAAGAGGGTAATGAAGTTTTCTAGATTTAAATTCATTGTCACACTTTCAATAACTGAAAATTATATGCCGAGCTTCACTGTTGACTACAAACTATTTTTTCTTGTCAAAAAAATTTGCTAGGGCTCAGATTTAGTTCTTAGAAGGATACAGCACCAAAATAAAAATTTAACAATAAACACAATTTGCTGCTAATTTCAATTAAATTATTTTATTAAATACTATTACTATTGTTAAATGAAAAAATAAAAAACATCTTAAACAACGCATGTTAGTTACAGACAGGCTACTTAAGAACTAGTGATAAGAAATATATTCTCTGTTGGATTTACAGTCAATGTTTTTTGAAACTATTTAACGCATTGAATGACACTTGGATATCAGGCATGAAACATTCCTCTCACCCTTTGTCCCACAAACACATGGAGTTGGTGACAATGCTGTAACACATATTGCTAGTCCTGGAGTAAAGGGAGTTGGAGACCCATAATTTGAATAGTTTCTTTTTATTACAAAGTACTCTCTGTATCTAGAAATGTAATTGGCAACACAGCTCCTTCCAGACTAGTTATGTTTGTTCCTCCTCATTGCTTATGGACATTGATTTAGTGATCAACACCATTGGCTAGATCTATAAAAACCATGGTGGGAGTATAACTTATACTTACACCATGATAAAAACATATCATGACAGTTTTGTAGCTGTTTTTAAGTACTGCAGTGGAAACTCCCTTATCAATTTTGGTACCTAGGGTAAGCCGGATATGAGAAAATCCAGTTATGAGAAATATAAAAAGGGATGTTTGAATTCTGAAATACAGTATAGTATGTATATAGTACAATGGATGTACAGAATTGAAAAATGCCAAGTTGTCAATAAAAATTTACATAATGTATGCTATATTTGTTTATAAAATGAACTACAGTATACAGTACGTCAAAAAAGATAAAAGTAAGTACAATATTCAGATGAACTAATGTCCCCTAGCCGTGGGAGTGAGAGGATGCATAACGCTTTCACTCGCACAAGCAATACACGCCGTTCCAATAACATTGTCGTATAATTTTACTCATTGTTGTGAGCAGTAAACACCTTTGAGCGCATGCATAGTTATACCACATATCTCCCTCTCACTCGCTCGGCCATGGGACATTAGTTCGTCTGATACCTACGTATATTAGGTTTTATAGAGCACATACAGAAGATTTTGTATAGTTGTATACATAACACAATCACGCATTTTTACAAACTTTGTTCTTACATTAGTCACAACAAATGTAAACACATAATACATAATAGATTTATTTATACAATTGAATAATAATAACATAATAATCCAGATAGTTATGTTATTTAAGTAATGTTCATCGTATTTTTCTAACTCCTTCAACAATTTGATCCATGCCATATTAATTTAGGCCTTTTTTATTGTGTCTGGATATGGGAGGATCCGGATAAGGGGGTTTCCACAGTACTTTTGATTCCAAAACTGCATTTGGATTCATTTATTAATATATAAATTTGGAGTGTCAAATTATTTACACTCAATCTATTCATTGTAGGGCTAAAATAAATAGTTATGTTTCTTATCACATGGTCAGCCAATTAAATGACTGAATCATTTAAGAACAGAAGAGGCAGATGTGTAAAAGACTTATCAGAGTTATCTCCTCTAAAAGTAATGAATTTCATTATACAGCCAGACCCTGTGTGAATGAAGTGAAGGTGTCATTTGCAGAGTGGAAAATGTATGTTTTTCAGAGGGCCCCGGCATGCTGGTAAGTGTACTTTTTTACTCAGTGACGAAAGCAATTATAAACCACCTCACTTCTCGTTTTACTTAGTGAAACCTCTACAGGTTCAAACTAGTCTTTCGGCTGATGACATAAACAACAACAAATTTTTATACAGAATGATTGGGAAATCAAACACCACAATATTTTCATTACATTGGTTTCAGACCAAATTCCATTTTTATTAGTTATCAGTTGCTACCAATGTTTAACATTTGTAGCTAAAATAATAAATTTTTTTTGTTCACTAATAAGATACAGTTGTTTTATACATACCGGTAACATATTTCCTATATCTACATAAACTGTTTATAACTAACATATAAATTTACACTAATTGAAAAACGTCTTGTACATGAAAAAATAAAATAAAAATATACACATCAGTTTATTATGCACAAAATGCTACCTTGGCCTACATACAAAGGAAATCTTGACTGTATGCAGGGAATTTGTGAACATATATTGTATTCAACTTCATTTTTATTGGTACTATTACAGTGGTGGTAAGTACAAGGGGAAACCTTAAGATTTTATAAATGTGCATTAGGGGTTATACCCTGTTTGTTAAAACTAGGTTTTTAAGATACGCCTATACAATTCAGAAAACACAGGAAAAATAAATAAATATAAAATATAACATATTTCATTCTTATTATAATACATTGTTTTTCTGCCCAATCACGAAGACATTTTAAAAGCTTGTAACTTAAAACAGTATATTTTATTGAGGGGCTCTGCCCCATAAGTTAGGAAGCAAATTTCTAAAATTGAGTTTTGAAACTTATGAAAAGAGTTCATTGCCCTTGGACTAGCCGTATGAAAAATACAAACATTTTAAACACGTAGGTTGTACACGTAGTCGGTCGCATTGGCGCAGTTGGTAACGTGCTCGCCTCTCATCATGCGGTCTTGGGTTCGAATCCCATTCAGGCACGGCATCTTTTCATACGTTACACACAATCATTTCATCTTTCACCGTCTGCATTAGCAGTAATTGCAGAACAGTCGGACGTTAAACCAAAATAAGAAAAAAAGGTTGTACACGTAGGTTGAAAAGTTACCACAGGGACAAGAAATTATGGTATTACGGTGAAAGAAATAAACAAATTTTTTTTATGAAAGAATTTTACATTTTAAATTAAGTCACTACAATTATTTTTTTATTTAATATTTAAACGAAAACGATGGGCTCCATTAAATATATATATATATTATATTTATATATACTATTACAGAAATAAACATAAATACAAGTATGTTAGGATAAAAGAAGAGGGAATTCGAGGGAAATTTTTTCTTGTAGAAGGCAACCAACAGCACAACTGTATAATGAATTGGTTCAAAACACTGATGATTCCGTAGTTCCGTAGAGTCTAGTTTTAAAAATACAGTGTAGTGTGCAGCACGTTTAGTTTAAGTAGTGTGACTTCGGACTGTCGTCTTTTTGATTTTTAGTGACGGTTGATTACTGTTTTGGTGTAATCTGATTTTCTTGCCAACAAAAAATAGTCTGCTTGATCGCCTTTTCATCACTTTTAATTTTTGTAAGTACTATTCAAAAACTAAAACATATTATGAAAAATGAATACTAGAACATAATAATCTGCGTTTCTTTCATCCTTCAAAAAATTCTTTATGTAAAAATATTGCGTAATGATATTTCAGTTAAATAAAAATAAACAAATTGTGGCTAATAATTTTACGGAGTGGTTTAGTCACGAATTTTAAGCAATACACTAACTGGCCCAAGCCAGCGTCGGCTTTTTTGTTTTTCTTGCGCTTTGTACCAGTTCCCATAGCAAAGGGTGGAATGTTAAAAATCTGTATTTCATCTAAATATTCTAGTTTATTGAAAATTTTGATCCCCATTTGTTAACAAGACTTCGAAATTTAACAAAATTTTATAGTTTCAAACAAAAACGCGTAGCCTTGCTATTTACAATGCACCTGTTAATTGACGTAAATTTTGTATTATTTTCATTATCTTTTTCGTTTTTAGTGAGGTAGGAATGTGTAAGGAAAACTAATTGTTCGAGGTTTCCAATTACTGATTCTAATGTTCAATAATGAATGAACTTTTGTTAAAAATTGATATTTTAAAATTTAGTCGGTTACCGTCCTTGTCGTATGATTGCGCTTACAGCCATTTCTCTTGTATTTTTCCGCTTGATTGCTGGCTAGATAGTTGCATTTTAGATCGAAAGGTCTGAAACACCGTCAGTTTTGCTTACCTTACGCTCTTTGAATTCTCACATTAATAGTTGGTTCTGAAAAGAACAATTGCTAGTAAACATCATATCGCTTGGTATTTTTCTTTCGTAAATTTGGTTTATTTGCATACGTTCGGTTATACCCACTACAGTCAACTCCCGATTATCCGCGGAATTGGGTGGCACGAGTGCCGCGGATAATCCGCAAAATGACGAAAGAAAGCGTAGGCATAAAATCTTTTTTAATTTTTTGTTATTTAAAGTACATAAATATGTACAATAATGAAAACACTAAATTAAATTACAAAATATAACATCAAATTTTAAATGTTGTTAATTATTTTTTGTCCCTAAAAATGTTTACTGTAATTTTTTACATACAATGTATTTAGAAAAAAAACATAAAAATATTGTTTACTTACAAAATTATGTGCCGAAGCTATGTTGTAATAGAAGTCACAAAGTTTTAAAAAAGTCAGTCATCTGCTTTTGTTTTTTTGAGTTAAAACACTTTTTCTTGATTTGGGACAGAAGTTTTCTCAACATAAGTTTGTCACAAAGCAAAGCGTGTGCTTTACAAATTTAAGCATGTGCTTTACTTAACAAAGCGCGTATTTACAAATTTAAGCGTGTGCTTTGCTTTACAAAGAGCGTACTTCCTGTGCTGTACAAATTTTATCTTTAATGTTATCACATTACAAAAATTTACTTAACGTTAAGAAAATAGAATGAAAAAAAAATTCATCCCACGTGCGCGGATAATCCGCAAAGTGAATCCGCCCGCGGATAATCGGGAGTTGACTGTATATTCTATTATAACTGACGAGCTCAAGTTTTTCCCCCTGTCGAGCGTACTAGTCAATATTAATAATATCGGTCCAATACGGCGTGCCATTTTCAGCTGTAGTTAGCCTGTACTAAATAGTCGGGAATGATACCAGCGACAACAGAATAGTACAGGCGGTATTTTATACCCTACGCGCCTTGTCCATTCTAGCTACCAGTCTATTCAGTACTCAAGTACTAGGGAAAAGCTTCAGCTCGTCAGTTATACACACTTAGTGCAATCAGTAATAGGAAGTTTAGGTTAACTTTGTCAAAGGGGGCGATAATACCCCCTTGTGGGTGCCGAAGGCCTTCAGGGGTTTTGTAGAAGGCCCACAAAAAATTGGGGTGTACAGACGATCTAGAAAGGAGATGGTTGATTAAAAAAAGGGGAAACATTTTATTTTCTTAATATTTCAAACTAAAATTAAGTAGCCTACCTACTGCAATGTAGCAGTTACAAGAAATTAAAAAAATGTTTATTTTGTAAGATGGCTGATTAAAAAAAAGTGAAAAATTATATTTTCCTAAACTAAACTAAAATTAACTGCTTACTACAATGTAGCAGTAATATGAAATAAAAAATAAACCTATTTTGTAATCTTTAGACAATTTATTATTCTTTACAAGTTGGTATGTTTAAAAATTATGGGGGAGCTAGAAAATGTTTGATCGATGTAGGTGGTGGGCAAACAAGTTTGACAATCTATAGGTTAGATAATATAAAAACTCCAATAAGTTATTCTTGTTTCAATACTTTACGAATTGTTTTATTTAATCTTATTGTCTTGGAAAGCAACTTAAGCTTTTTGCAGGTTTTCCGCTTTAGTATGGATTGTATTGACTACAACGACAATATACTGATAATTTTATTTTTGTTTATATTATTATTATTATTATTAATTCGTTGATCGACCAACTAAGGATCACGTTAAGCACTATGCAATTTGGTTTCTTCTTCTCAGGATGTCATTCCTCTTATCTGCCCAAAAAGCCTTCATTCGTTCGGAATGCTCCTTTCTTCTCTCATCCGTCCACCTCCCACCAGTATCCTCTCTTCTTGCAGATTGCACAGTCAGACTTATCCTTTTGTCACTTGTCTTCTGCCTAAATTTGTCTCTATCGTAAATGTCTTCTTCTTCAACTCGAAGTTTTTTTAGATCCTCTTTAGTATTGATAAACCACTTCAAAATAGTCTTAGTATTATCAAAGTTATTCAAAATTTTCTTTGTCAGTCTGTCATTGCTCATCCTCTTTATGTGCCCGTAAAATCGTGTTCTCCTTCTTCTGAAAGTCTCTGACATCCTCTCTACATTTTCATACAATTTGGTGTTTGAAACGTTTTTATAGGTATTGTGTTTGTTTATATTTATGTATAAAAATATATTAAAGTAGTAATTTTTAATTTTAGTGACTTAACACCTCATATTTTTTTTAAGTAGATAATTAAAGAATAGTGAAGTAGTACAAGGCCAGTTTAATTACCGAGACGCAGATTAAGGAACTACGGTAATGTTAAGTTATTTTACTCACATAATGGTCGCCTGCTCATTTCATTAAATGCTGTACATAACCGAGTAATATAATTTAAATCTTGAATTAAATTGAATAGGTCGTAATAATTTTAATGAGGAGAGTTGGTATTTGTGTTTAAATAATCGTTAAATTTGAAGTTTACGATTATTAGCTAGAATTTTTTAGCACGCGTTAATAATATTGTTTGTTGTTCGGAAATAATTTATTGTTCTGATTGTTTGCGAAGGCCAGTAATTATTTAGCGAAATTTCGTGTCACAAAGGCTCAAAAACATTTATTTTTGAAATAATTATGTAATAAATTTAACAATACGCCATGTAATTAATTCTTAAGCTAGTCAATTAAAGCAGTGGGAGCAAATTATTAAATTATTACCTTCGACGGACGTTGGGCAGTTTCGTATCACGTTCAGAAGTACGGGATATTACAGTTCAGATTCGAAAAGTGAAATAGATGTAAGTGAAATTAAAAAAAAAATTGGTGTGAAACACTTACACGACTTTCTCTTGCCAATGCAAATAATGACCAATATAACCTAACATTAGTAGTAAACAAAAAAACCAACCTCTAAAAACATAACCTTATTTTAATCATGAGTGAAAGACGCAAAATGAAATTCAACCTCAGTTCAGCTTAAAAATACGGAAAATCACTCTTTCACGCTAAACTAGGCTCTGTGGAGAAAATGGTATAAATAAAAGTTGTAGCTCTCTTAATGTTCTATAAATTTGATTATATACACTTTTGTCGTAAAATGCATACTAAGGCCGAAATCTTTAAAAAAATCGATTTCACACGTTTTCGTGAGAAAAAAAACAGAAAATTGCTAATTACCGCCAAACTAAGCGTTATACAAAAAAATGTTTGAAGTAAAAGTTGTAGGATTTTAAATTCTCTAAAACTTTTACTATATAAATTTTTGCGCTAAAATGCATATTAAAGCCGTTATCTTTAAAAAAAAAACAATTTTTTTACGTGAATACAGCCTCACCAAGAATTTCAGCAAAGATGACTCCACAGAGCCTAGTTTAGCGTGAAAGAGTGATTTTCCGTATTTTTAAGCTGAACTGAGGTTGAATTTCATTTTGCGTCTGTCACTCATGATTAAAATAAGGTTATGTTTTTAAAGGTTGGTTTTTTTGTTTACTACTAATGTTAGGTTATATTGGTCATTATTTGCATTGGCAAGAGAAAGTCGTGTAAGTGTTTCACACCAATTTTTTTTTTATTTCACTTACATCTATTTCACTTTTATCTTGTAAAGCATAATTATATAAGTTAGTAAATCAGGCGATTTTTAAAAAAATCGTAGGACCAGTTTTTGAGAAAATCGCAAAAAAGTGAAAAATGACACGAATAAACTACTACTTCCGGTTGACCGATTTTGATGAAAATGTTTGTGTCGGGTCCGGTAGTGGTACGTAACTTAAGTTTCAAGTTCGTACGATGTTCCGTTCTTGAGATATTCTGTTCACACGCGCGCGCGCACACACACACACACACACAGACCAATCGCTAAAAACATGGTTTTTGGGTTCAGGGGGTCTGAAAACGTGTAGATCCGGTGAAAACTCGATTTCGAAAAATCGACATGAAAACAATACTTTCCTTCCTATATATTCATATAGGCAAGAGAAAGTAAAAATACATTTTAAAACAGTACTAGAATTATATAGTATAGTAATTTAATTACTATAGGCCCCTACGTTATAGTAATGTTCGGCTTTCTAGTAGGAACTCATTTTCAATATTTTTGTTTTTTTTTTGTTTAACGTCCGACTGTTTTGCAAATTTCTGCTAATGCAGACGGTGAAGGATGAAATGAATTTTTTTGTAACGTATGAAAAAATGCCATGCCCGAGTGGGATTCAAACCCAAGACCTATTATTTACCTCAGGTTATTATCAATAACCTGAGTACAAAAGTTCTGATGCAATCTCTCGCATCAGGATGAAGCTTGTTCGTTTTATCCCTAACCTTTTGTAGACCTAACTAAATGTCGTACGTTAACATTTACGGACCTTACTGAACGTCTTACGTGTAAAATAACATTTCTCCGTAGCCTACATATTACAGTATAATTAATATTTATCAATTTTGTTGAGTTAAAATACATTTTTTTTGTATTTGATTTAACCGTTTATTGTTGCTTTGCATTTTTAAATTACATTTTTTTTTGTATTTGATTTAACCGTTTATTGTTGCTTTGCATTTTTACTTTCTCTTGCCTATATGAATGTATAGGAAGGAAAGTATTGTTTTCATGTCGATTTTTCAAAATCCAGTTTTCACCGGATCTACACGTTTTCAGACCCCCTGAACCCAGGTGTTGTGTGTGTGTGTGTGTGTGTGTGTGTGTGCGCGCGCGCGTGCGTGCGTGCGTGCGTGTGTGTATCTCTGTATCTGTGTGAACAGAATGTCTCAAGAACGGAACATCGGACGAAGTTGAAACTTTAAACTTAAGTTAGATACCACTACCGAACCCGACACGAACATTTTCATCAAAATTGGTCAACCGGAAATAGTAGTAGTTTATTCGTGTTATTTTTCATTTTTTTGCGATTTTCTCAAAAACGGCTCCTACTTTTTTAAAAAACAAAACGCCTCATTCACTCAATTTTTTATGCTTTACAAGATAGGGCAGGCGCCATGTCTGCTAAAATTCTTGGGGAGGTTGTTTTCTCGTAAAAAAATAGTGTTTTTGAGATTGCGGTTTTAATATGCATTTTAGCGCAAAATCTAAATAAAAGTTGTAGAGAATTTAACATTCTACAACTTTTATTTCAAACATTTTTTTTGTATAACGCTTAGTTTAGCGGTAATTAGCAATTTTCTGTTTTTTTCTCACGAAAACGTGTAAAAAACTCGTGATTTTCATTTTGCGTCTTCACCCATGATTAAAATAAGGTTATGTTGTTTGAGGTTAGTTTTTTATTTATTTCTAATGTTTTATTTCTAAAGTTAGGTCATATTGTTCATTATTTGCATTGGCAAGAGAAAGTATGTGAGTGTTTCACACCAGATTTTTAAATTTAACATAATAAATACTTTATTGACGTAGACTTGTGTAACCGTATAGTTCTATCAACGTCATTTGGGCTTGTAGGCTATTACTCATATCCACTCTTTAACCTACTCGTTATTTGTCTCGTGATTATGAATGTATGCAATAAGTCAGCCGCTGTACAACAAACATAGGCCTACATGGAAATGAATCATTTTAGTGCGTATTTAAAGTACATCAGTATGAGTTAATTTTTCTTAAAATTTTTAAAGAATTTGTCAAATTTCTACTTTTAGAAAACGCGTACGAATTAAAAAAAAAAAAATTTTAGTTGTTAGGGTTTTCTTTCATTCACATCGTCCCCCCCTTTGTAGAGTTTCTCTAAACGAAAATTTATAAATAGGTAGTAAATAAAAAGTTATTTTATTATTTTGGTGGTATGCCTTGGGTTGGAAAGCGATGGTTTTGGGTTCGATTCCTGGCCAATATACGTATGTAAGTAGTACTCGGTTCAGTACAAAATCATAGATCCAAAAATAATATAGCGTATGTTAACTCCCTGTTGATGCAGTTTATAATTATTTTAATTAATTTGTAATGTTCCGATTTTTAATCTTTTAAAATTTAAATTTTGTAAAAATTTTAATGGATACGTATATTTTTTCTGTCTCTTCTGCCTGGCGACGTCGGACCATTTTTAATGTTCCAAATTCCTCCTGTCCATCGCCAACATCCTCGTTCTCTCCAACTGATTTTTTTTCCGTCCACCAAACCCTTTAAAGCATTCCTTCCACGCAATCCAAGGTGGCCGGCCCGTTGGTTTAGTGAACAGAACAGGGTAACTGGATTCTATCCCAGAGATCCCAGGTTCGATTCTCGGTCAGGTCTGGCATTTATTCACTATTTTCATCAATCACCCTTCACTGTCTGCATTAGTCTAAACGTGAATAAACATTGGAAGTAAAAACAAAAAAGAATTCAGGATCTTTCACCCCTATTATTCTCGCCCGGTCTGGCTTCAATATGTTCTCGGTATCCTCATATTTTGCATTTGTTCAATTACTCCAGAGCGCGCTCGTCAATGACATCTTCTGACAAATAAAATCAGTCCTAACTTTTCTCTAATGTTCACGTTTCATTTTTTGTACCTTCTTATTTTCCCCACATCTCTTCTTAAGAAATTTATTTCTCTTATTCTGCTGGCATGTTTACCCTCTACATACCATTTACCTACGTAAAACAATGTTGGAAAATACTTTGATTTAAATTATTTAATTTTTCTAACCTTATTGACTTCTATTTCACCTACACCTGTATTAAACTACAGAAAATCTGTTTCACTTTCAATACTCGATTGTTTATTTTTTCTTCAATTGTTCTATTTGTACTGAAGATAGTTCCCATAGCTTGATAGTTCATCCAATGTTATAGGCCTACGTTTCCATTTTATGCTTAATTTTTATAATTCTCCAGTTTTTCATATCGTTTTCAAGTCTGATATTGATGTAAGTTAAAATTAAAATTAATTGAGCCCAAATTACAAAATACTAGTTTTAGAAAATTGGTTGTTGTTGTTTAGGTCATCAGCCAAAAGGCTGGTTTGAACCTGTAGAGGTTTTACTAAGTAAATCGAGGAGTGAGGTGGTTTACTAGTGCCTTCCTCACTGAGTGGAAAAGTACACTTATCAGCATGCCAGGCCCTCTGAAAAGCACATATATTCCACTCTGCAAATGACACTTTCACTTCATTCACCACAGGGTCTGGCTGTATAATGAAATCCATTACTTTCAGACGAGATAACTCTGATTAGTGTCTTTTACACCTCTACCTCTTCTGTTCCTAAATGATTCAGTCATTTGATTGGCTGACCATGTGATAAGAAACAGAACTATTTATTTTAGCCCTGCAACTAACGGATTGAGTGTAAATAATTTGACACTCCACCTGATTGTTATGGGCAAAAGAAAATTGGTAAAGAGTAAAAAGGATTTTTGTTTTTCGAATGAACTTAATATTCAGACGAAGTAAAGTCTAATACAAACCGGGAAACTGGAACTTAACCAATGAATATCTATTAAAAAACCTTACCAATAATTTTTATTATATTGTACGTTTGTTAATATGGTGGTTTAGTGGGAACAGTTACGTAAGTAGATGATTATACGATACCTATACCAAACTCCGTATGATAGGTCTAAAGACTATAGGTACTTATTGCATAATATGTGTACTGCATTATTCAAAGAACAAACTCAATGTAACACATCTGTATACGTATAGTTGTATAGAAAAATCATGATGCAGAGGAGCGTGGCTAATCAAACCATAAAATTTAATAAGCTTTACTTTTGCTTGTTTAAATTTTTATGTACTCTCACTGTACGCTTAAATAAGCAGAACGATCGTGCTAGTTTTCTCGCGAAATTTTCAGCAACATTACTTGTTGGTTTTTTTGCCAATTTTAACAAAACATCTGCTAAAAAAAATCTGGTGTGAAACACTCACAATCTTTCTCTTGCCAATGCAAGTAATTAACAATATAATCTAACATAAGTAATAAAACATTAGAAATAAACAAAAAAACTAACCTCAATAAACAATAACCTAATTTTAATCATGAATGGAAGACGCAAAATGAAAATTAACCTCAGTTTGGTTTAAAAATACGGAAAATCACTCTTTCACGCTAAAATAGGCTCTGCAGAGAAAAATGCTCTAAATAAAAGTCGTAGATCTTTTAATTTCCTGTAAATTTGATTATATACACTTTTGTCGTAAAATGCATACTAAGACTGAAATCTTAAAGAAATCGATTTTTTACAAGTTTTCATGAGACAAAAACATAAAATTGCTAATTACCGATAAACTAAGCGTTATACAAAAAAAAAAATGTTTGAAATAAAAGTTTTAGGATTTAAAATTTTCTATAACTTTTATTATATACATTTTTACGCTAAAATGCATACTAAAGTTGCAATCTTAATAAGAAACAATATTTGTATGAGAAAACAACCTCCCCAAGAATTTCAGCAGACATGGCGCCTATCCTGTCGTGCTGGGCATAAAAAATTTAGTAAATGAGGCGATTTTTAAAAAAATTGAAGAGCCGTTATTGAGAAAATCGAAAAAGTGAAAATTGACATGAATAAATTACTACTTCCGGTTGATCGATTTTGATGAAATGTCGGGTCCGGTAGTAGCATCTAATTTAAGTTTCAAGTTCGTACGATGTTCCGTTCTTGAGATATTTTGTTCACACGCGCACACACACACACACACACACACACACACACACACACACACACACACACACACACACAGACCAATGCTAAAAACATGTTTTTGGGTTCAGGGGTCTGAAAACGCGTAGATCCGGTGAAAACTCGATTTTGAAAAATTGACATGAAAACAAACTTTTCTTCCTAAATGTTCATATAGGTAAGAGAAAGTAAAAATTGTAGATTAACTCAAAATGAATCAGTCATTTCAGAAAGCCCATAAGTGAAAATTCTACATTTTTTCTTTAATGCATTTTAGAACTAACTGAATGTAAACCTACCATTCCTACAAAAAATCACATAAGTATGGCTTTCCTTAAGTAATATATAACACTAAGAAAAGGCGTACCCTTAAATATATAAAGTGCTTCCTTCTAATTAAAATATGAAAGTGGCTCTTCTTTTGAAGTTTAAGCTCTACTTTCTAGTGGAAGAGGCCATACAAAGATTCTATGCAAAAATCTTTTTAAGATGTATAACTACTGTTACTGTTTATGACTACGATGGAGAACGTGAATAGCAAATCAACATTTATATTTCTTAACGGGGTAGTCAACCCAAAAAATTAAAATCAAAATTTCCGGCTATAATTTATCATTATTTATTTTAAATGAAAGAGTAAGTTATTAGTAATAATCTACCATTTGAACCAAGCCATAAAATTAATTACAGCCCCTAATATAAGGGTTAGATTGGAAAAGTGGGCTTTTACGGGGAATCAAATATCTCAGGAAACAAGAAAGATATCAACATGATTCTTATGCTACAAAATAATTACAGAAAATTGCTGTCTATTATCTGTTGTATGCGCTTGTATGTATTTTTTCTTACAAGGCATTTATTGAAGAAAAGCCATATTTTCAAAATATTTATTTTATTTATTCACAAATTATTTTTTTACTAAATCCCTACTAAGGTTTCTGTAATAATCATTCCACAGATAATATAGGAAGAAATTATGAACATTTGAAAAAAAACATCATTCAATTATTCCCAATACTAACCGAAATATTTAATTCCCAAGAATGTACAATCATGCAAACACCACATTTCCGAAAAACTTAAAAGTTGAAGAATAATTCAACCCGCCTTGCTAGTGAGCTTTATTTTAAACAAATGTTTTTATAAACTTTTGTCAACGTACAAACAAAGTAAACAAATGTTGTGATTCAGAAAATTTTAAACTTCAAATAAATGCAAAAAACAATCAAAATTTAAAAAAAATCTTCTTGAGTTGACTACCCCCTTAAAGTTAAGAATCCTGAATCCTGAATCCTGGTTGAGAGGGCTGAGAAGCCCTATGATGGCGACATCGTGTTAAGGAACACCTGGTCGCTCGGGGAACAATTTTACCGAATAATTGCAACCTCATGAAATTTAGGGGGAATTTTATAGTTTAAAATTAGGAAATAGGATTCTGGCTCTTGCGGGATTGGGACTGGGACTTCAAAGGAGGTAATGTATTTTAAGAAGTTACTCGTGGATGAAAATTTATATTAAGGGACAAGTGGGTTTAAGAGCGGCTCTTTTCTTTTTTTTGTTTTTCAGTGGCCTTTTTCAGTTATGTGGGAGTTTTATTGTCTTGAGGAGGGGAAGGCACGCGCCGTACTTAACGTGGACAAATGGTACAATTTTAGGTAGGGGTTAGTTTATGATTTTAGGGGAGACGGAAAGGGTAGAGTTTGGCATAATCACCGGCCTTTTATTTTCTAAGTGTTTAATAATTTAAAATGGCGGCTCTTTTCACCGTAGTGGAGTGATTATGCATAGGAACATGGGGACTACTACCAACTGGGGGGCGTGAGTCATACAAGTAGATGAAGGGGCATGGGTATATAAGAGGAATACAGGGCGGAATAAAAATGTGGCAACTCAAAATTTTGATAAGTGGGTCATACTGGAATTTAGATAAAGTCGTGGAATGGTAATGGCATAAAGACTTCGGGCGGATGTGGGCGTCAGTACAAGTCCTGAATGATCTGGGGTCCGTCAGTTTTCCCGGCGTCGTGGAGCCGTTTCGAGGTATTGTAAATAAAGTCCTCCATAGAGGGGAAGAGAAGGTGTTCGTGTACGATGCGATTGGAGATAAGATAGTGAAACTTTGTGATGCAACGGAGGACTTTGTTCTGGTATGCTGAAGTACGTTTTTTGTTGGTCTTGGAGAGAAAGGGCCACCATACCGGCGACCCGTACAAAAGGAAAGGACGTAGAATGGAGGAGTACATCAGAAGTTTCAGTTTTGAGGAGTATGCAGTAGAAATGAACAAAGGGAATTTCAATTTATATTATTGCAGAAAGCTATTTTAAGTCATAGTGTAAACTACTGAAATAAATAAATGAATACTATTGTACAGCACAATTTTCTTCTACTCTAACGACGTTTTTTACAGAAAACAACGTAAGTTAATATTTTACTCGAATTAACTTCAGAAACACCTTTTAATTCTAAATTTTCAAAGTTTTTTTTAAACAAGTGGCTTGTCTTTAAAAATACAAAAGTATATTTCATATTAAAGGGGACATCCCTCTGAACAACTAATATTTTTTTTATTTGAAACATAATCAATTAAAAGTTTTTTAATTTTTCCAAAAGTTAGTTTTTTGACTTTGTACTTTTTGAAATGACCGATTCAAATACACTAGGCCTACTGTGAAATAATTACATACAGAATATCCACAAAATGTAACAAATTATATTTTGGGGGGGATAACAGAAAAGACCTTGTTTATTTTAATAATAAATTGGGTCAAGAAGGGTTACCCAAATTTTGTTGTAGATTTATTTTCAAAGATGGTTTAGCATTACTTATTCGTAAATGCGATGTACAGTTTTCTTCACCACTTATATTTTTTAATTCAAATTTTATATTTTAGTTTTATTATTCTGACATGATTAATAGACGTGTTTTAAGTGGAAATTTTTCATTTTATATTGTTTTCTATTTTAGGCTTTACAATGAATAACTGTTTGTTTGAATTAACTCAATAAAACACTTAAAATAACCTAATATAATAAACAAACTCATTTATTAATGTATTTTTTAGAAACTAATCTTCTTATGTAACTAATATTTTTATCTCTATCGTGTTTTTATCTCTTTTAAGAGACAGGTGGTTGGTTAATAAATTAAGACGCAAAAATGATAAGTAATTTTTGGAAAAATAAAGTTGATGTATTAAGTATTCATTTCCTTTTCAATATAAGTCACTTCATAGTCACTTTTTATTTCAATTTCTGTTTAATTGTATGTATATGAAAATCCTTCATAAAATATATCACTGATTTTTATCATTTACTCATCACTATTCTTCTTTTCGATCGCCTGGAGGTATGAAATCCGGCATGTTTTTTCTGTAGGAGTTGAACAGAAGTACTAAAGCGTTAAGGCTTGCATCACGATGTTCCGCGACAAAGAGGTAAAAAGAGGTGATTATTGTAAGGTGGTAATACGTATTCCTATTCTAAAAAAATATTCACAATAAGAAAAATGTCCCCATAAAATGGAAAATTCAAAATTATACATTAAAATTCAACATTAGTTGTAAAATCGGTATTATTTATGGAATGGAAACACTAATGAAATCTAAAACACAAATTTGAACTTAAGAATTAAAAGAAAGGAAAATCCTCCGAATTTTTTTTTCATCTCTAATGTATGTATGTTGCAATCTGTTCAAATCAGAACAATAAGCAACCTCATGACCCAATGAGATGAGGATGATGCGTATGACGTGTAAATGCGGTGTACAGACCCTGGCCGACCATTCCTGAGAGATATGGTTAATTGAACCCTAACCATCAAAGTACACCGGTAACCGTTGTCTAATATTCAAATCCTTATAAAAGTAACTACCTTTACTAAGGTTTGAAAAATTTACGGTCTGAAAATCACGGAAACGGGTGAAAGAAAATAATTAACTTCCAAAAAAGGAACTCTACATTCACATTGGACCCCTAAAGGAATCTGTATTGGACAACAATAGATTAAGCAACCAGTTCTTCGGTAACTGTTGTGATCACAACAAAAGGCCTTTCAATTACAAAGAAGAACAGGAAATGCAAAAACTGGGGTTTCAGGATTCGGATTGCGCTGATACATCAAAATTGCCCTCTATGCCTACATTATTTGGGTTGAAATCCCTACGGAGGTTTTTGAAATCATCATCATCATACAGGAAATCGAAATTCTCCAATGAAAGCAGACAAGAAGTGTCCGAAAAATCTAAAGAAGCGTGAAGAATTGAATTCTTGGTAAAAAAATTAACTGCATTAGATTTTAATACACCCCTCTGAGAATATAAGTCCGTTCTCAGAGCAGGCGCAATAAATTTAACAACAAATAATAATTATAAGAATATTAAAAAACGTGGCGAAATGGAAATTACTGTATAGATTTTTACAAGATACACCTGTCAGTCTTTCTCTTCGACAGGGTGTAAATTTTAATATTTAATGTTGTTTGCTTTGGGAACACTATTAATATCAATACTTAACCTGTATTTTCTAAGTGTGTTTTAAAATTTATTATGTAATAACTTATTGTCGCGTAAACATTGAATAAATATTACGTAGCTACCAAGCATTTATTATTGACATGCAAATAAATTTAGTTTATAAAATAATGATTCTACGTTAATGCTACTATTTATTTAATTAACTATTCATTCCACATTTTGTCGAAACATGTTTTAATTAGCTACTTTAGATTTAATTCGGTTTTGGGACTTTTGTGGGTTTGTCTTTACTGTTTCTTCGCGTTTCTCTACACCTCATAAGTATCTCTATAGTTTCTATTAAGTATCTCTTTCATAGTTTTGTGAACAATACGAATAAACCTACATCGTTGTTGAAAATTACAAAAATTCTTGTTGTTGTTGTTGTTTAGGTCATCAGCCGAAAGCTAGTTTGAACCTGTAGAGGTTTTACTAAGTAAAACGAGGAGTGAGGTGGTTTACAATTGCCTTCCTCATTGAGTGGAAAAGTACGCTTATCAGCATGCCGGGCCCTCCGAAAAGCACATATTTTCCACTCTGCAAATGACACTTTCACTTCATTCACCACAGGGTCGGGCTGTATAAAGAAATTTATTACTCTCAGAGGAGATAACTCTGATTAGTGTCTTTTACACCTCTACCTCTTCTGTTCTTAAATGATTCAGTCATTTAATTGGCTGACCATGTGATAAGAAACAGAACTATTTATTTTAGCCCTGCAACGAACAGACTGAGTGAAAATAATTCGACACTCCACCTGTCCGTTATGGGCAGACAAAAATTCTTACATAATAAAATCATTAATTCTTTAGTAATATAATCACGTCTGCAGATTCTTTCTAACATTGTCATTTCATTATCAGAAAGTTTTAATTGTATACATAATTATTTTATCCCTAATGTGTATACGTTGCAATCTGTTTGATTCAGAACACTAAGCAACCCCATAACCTAATGGTTTAGCATGATGTGTATGCCGCGTAAATGAGGTTTATCACTTTTTTCTGCCCATAACAGACAGGTGGAGTGTCAAATTATTTACACTCAATCTGTTAGTTGCAGGGCTAAAATAAATAGTTCTGTTTCTTGTCACATGGTCAGCCAATTAAATGACTGAATCATTTAAGAACAGAAGAGGTAGAGGTGTAAAAGACACCAATCAGAGTTATCTCCTCTGAAAGTAATGAATTTCATTATACAGCCAGACCCTGTGGTGAATGAAGTGAAGGTGTCATTTGCAGAGTGGAAAATATGTGCTTTTCAGAGGGCCCGGCATGCTGATAAGCGTATTTTTCCACTCAGTGAGGAAGGCAATGGTAAACCACCTCACTACTCGTTTTACTTAGTAAAACCTCTACAGGTTCAAACCAGCCTTTCGGCTGATGACCTAAACAACAAAACTTTTTTAAAATATTCTCAAAAACGGCTCCAACGATTTTTTAAAAATATTGCCTCATTTCTACATTTGTTTTAATCTATGGCTGCTGAAATACATCGGAGGCCTGTGGTGCTCTTATAGCAAAAAATGATTTTTTTTAAGATTGTGGCCTTAATAAGTATACATTTTAGAGCAAACATTTATATAATCAAAGTTATTGGAAAGAAAAAATCTACAACTTTTTTTAAAGCATTTTCTTCTGACAACGTTTAGCTTTTAGCGTCAATTAGTGATTTCTGTATTTTGTGCATAAAAAATCGATATAACTTTTCGAACTTTTTAAAATTGCTGTTTTAGTTTGCATTTTACCACAAAGTGTACAATAATAAAGTTATAGAAAATAAAACAATTTAGAACTTTTATTTCATGAATTTTCTTCTCCAGAGCTTAGTTTAGCGTCAATTAGTGATTTTCCTTTTGTTTTAAGTTCTACAGAGATTGATTTTCATTTTACATTGTTTACTTATGATTAAACATAGGTTATGTATTATTATTTACGTTGGCAAGACAAATTTGTGTGAGTTTTTCGCGCCAGAGATTTTATTTCTGTATCATGATTTGTTTTACTTGCTGTTATATTTATTTTTATGCCTTATTTTCATGGTTCGTTATTATCTTTATAAGTGCTGTGTTAATTTGTTAAATCCTTTAAGAGTCCGGAAGATATTGCTTTTTTGTTTAGCTTTTCATTCGACTGTTATGAACAGTAAGGTTAATGCTGACGATGAAAGGTGGTAGATGAAAATGAGTAGAAAAAATACGAGAATCCGACAAGGAAACTCGGACTCGGGACCCTTGGAAAGAAGCCAGTTGCACTGACCACTGCAACTACGGGCCGGCTCGAATCGAGAAGAGATTGAAATGCCTGTATATTGTGTATTATATTAATGAAAGCGTGTGATATTGTTAAGCACAATGGCTTTCTAGCAGTATTTTCTGACTGAAGTAATTTATGTTGCTATTTTTACTGTAATAGAGTTCATGTTAGTTACAAAACAACATTTCCAATGATAACGAGTACCAATGACCTTGGCCAGGTACAGTATTTAACACACACGCACACACACACACACACGCGCGCGCGCGCGCATAGGTACCCACACACTATTGATGATTCTAATTAACATTAAGTGTAACGAGGACGCTTTCTAGATTACATTGTAAATCTGTTTGTTTAGTTCCAAAGAAAAACCGGTCGATTTAAAATTAATTTAGTAGGCGGAGTTAATAAAATTCATTATAATGATTTTACTGCTCGGAAGCGATGCAGTGGGGGCGTTGGCTTATTAAGTTTGTCATGTGACTGTCCTGAAGATATGTGCGTTTTATCAGGTGTTACGTAAAGTCAGGCTTGTTATTATGTTAATTTTCGTGGCCTAAGGCACAAAAAATCAACATGAATATTGTAATAAAGTAATGTCTCAACTTACGCTGTTTTCTATTTTTTCCTTGCACAATACGGAGAAATGAAATGAAAATGTACGTATTGTTTACGTATTATGTATTGTACGATAGCTTGTATTCATGAGTAGGTACAGTATTACATCGTTAGGCTGTTTTCACACTCGTCGACACTAACACCTGTACGGCGCCAGTGATAGTAAAATACAGTGGAATTTTTTAATGATCTTTTAATCTTTTAAACATTAAAATTATTTAAAAAAATAAAAACCTTAATAAATCAATGAAAATGTTTTAACATTTTATTTTTTAATCTTTTTTATAATAATCGTTTAATAATCTAGAAGATAGGATATGAACAACAGGCACAGGCTGAAAAAAAATACTTGTGAACCCGTAACCGCCTTTCGTGCATCTGATTTGGTTTGTTTCGCCTTAAATCTAACAAACATGCACAAAAATTTTAGTTTCACCCATGTGTAGGCTAATATTGCAACAAGTTCTTGACAAAGGATTGAAAAACTTTAACTTGTATCGGCGTCGGTAATTAACCCATTAACGCCGTGCGTGATCGTATGATCACGGGCGGACGCTTTCATCTTCTATAAGTTTTCTTGCCGAACATTTCGGTTTTTAATGTTGGTAAGGGTGCTAATGTACGTGTAGGTGTCCTGGCGAATGTTTCCCTTTCATAACGTGTCTTTAGCTGATTTGAGTAAGGCACAATGGACAACGATTTCCATAGCAAGTATGATGCGGCGGCATTCAGCGACTGCCGACTGACGAAAATATTTATTATTTCCTTATTGATGACTTTATATTTCTGTTATACAGTAATATGTAATGTACACATACCACTGTTGTTTTGTATAATGATATGCCTTTATTATTTTCTTCGTAAATGAATTTATTCCGCATTATATGTCACTGTGATCATATGGACACGCTAGGCACTTGCTGGGTCAAATACCTTATACCGTTCATAAGAAGTAATTACTGTTCTTTTATAACTTTTAGGGGCTTAACTCTGCAAGAAGCGGTTGATTTGCTTGAATCCGATGATATTGGGCATGTTGACAGTATTTTCATTGAACCACCTTCAATCAATGTTGACACTGATGAGGATTCTGGTGACGAAGATGGCGGCGGATATTTAGATAACTTGACTGGTAGGCAGTTAGCAAGTAATGTGGAAGTAGTAGTGACTGATTCTGCTCAGAATATAGATAAGTCTGTAAATGATAACGATAAGGCCGTGCCTAATAATTAAAGCAATAAAATACGAGTATGTCTAGCAAATCCAAGAAAAAAAATTAAACGAGAAGTTTTGAATTGGAGTGATGAAGGTTTACCACCAAGAGCTACGGGAAATAGTCATCACATATTTAACAAAGTACAGACAGTTACCAATGGGGCCAGGACGTCCATCAATTTCAAAATTCAGTAAAATGAACTGTAGGGTAAGTGATGACATAAGATTAGATGGGCTTGGGCATCTCGTAAAACCATGCAATAGACGTCGCTGTGCTGGGTCCTGTACAAGTACTGTAAGAACGGAGTGCGTTAAATGTAATGTCGGATTATGTGTAAATAGTTTTATTTTATTTCACAGTAGATAAGTTAGTCATGTAACTACGGAACTTTTTAATATTTTATAATTCTTACACTAATCGTTTTATTAACAATTTTGCAATATTCACCTGTGTTTATGTTATTTTTATATTTTTATAAATATTTTGCACTTTTTATTTTATACTTTATATTACGTATTTCTTACATTTTTTTATTTGTTTATAGTAGTTTTATACACGTATATGTTTTTCAACGAATTTAAACATTTGTTTCTTCTAATCTGTTTGTTATAGGATAAACAGACTATTTGTTATAAAATTATACCTAATTATTATTTTATAAAAAAAAAGTTTTATAAATAGACTACTAATATGTATTGTATTATAAGTAAGTAACGCATTTGTACAAAAAAATACATTTAAAATTGTTATTTTGAGGTTTATTTTACACAGAACCTAATGCGATAGGGCCTACTATAATCTAAAAGTATCAATTTTCCGACCCCACAAGCGCCTAGCGTGTCCATATGATCACACCCCATATCTCACGTTTGGCTCCAGTTAATTTAATAATATTTCACAGATAATATGTCCTATATGTGTATTGTCATATTCACAAAAATTAAAAAGATCGGGTGAAAAAAAAAATTTCGGCGTTAATGGGTTAAGAAAGACCAAATGTCGGTGTCGTATCGGGATCAGCGTGTGAAAACGCCCTAAAAATATTAAGATAACAGTATGGGATAGACAACCAGTTCGCTGTAAGCTACGCTAGATATGTTCATCAAAACAGGCCCAAGCTTCCAATTATAATATATATTTTAGTGTTGCAATAAACGAAATTTCATAAATTTCCGTTAAAAATTTGAGACAATAGTTAGTATATTGAAAATAAACCACGGGGCCTGTAGTATTCATAAAATAGTCTTATAATTGACAGTATTTTGTACTGTTGCGCTGTTGCATTTTTGTTGTTTAGGTCATCAGCCGAAAGGCTGGTTTGAACCTCTACTCTAGAGGCTTTACTAAGTAAAACAAGGAGAGCGAGATGATTTATAATTTTGCCTTCCTCACCGAATGGAAAAGTATGCTTATCAGCATGCCAGGCCCACTGAAAAGCATCTACTTTCCACCCTGCCAATGACACCTTCACTTCATTCATCACAAGGTCTGGCAGTATAATAAAATTCATTACTCTCAGAGGAGATAACTCTGACCATAAGTGTCTCTTACACCTCTACCTCTTCTGTTCTTAAATGCTTCAGTCATATAATTGATTGACCATATCATAAGAAACAGAACTATTTTTTGTAGCCCTGGAACTAGCAGGAGTATATACTTTAACACTCCACCTGCCTGTTATGGGTATGCTGTTGCATTATAATTTATAATTCTCGATATTCTGTTAGTCTATTTGAATTTGTCTTCCGAGTAATTACTTAACATTAGATTACTCCACCTGCCGTAAAAATGTTAAGTTAACAGTACGGTACGAAACTGTTAAACACACAGTTTCATAATAAGGTACGTATTTATTTATTTTAAATTTAATAGTAGGCCTATTATAAAGAAACAGAAATACATCAAATTACATAAGAAACATAAAAACTAAAACGAGATGAGTGAAATTAATTCTAAAAATAGAAAGAGAATCCTTAGGACTTGCATAAACAAAAAAAACGGAAACTCAAAAATATCTGGATCTTAATGTCTAATTTTGAACTCTACCATGAAATTTAGCCAATTACTGACATTACGCGGAAGAAGCGAATTTCTTCGGGAATTTACTTAGAATACTGGGCTATCGAGTAACTACTAATTTCTATAATTAACTCGTGAGAAAATCCTCTAAGGTGGTTCACCGAAATAAGGCAAGATGTGAAAAAACTTACAACTGCAGAACAAGATCTTTTAGAACAATCTGTGCAGCTTAAGTTGCTTAAAGATAAAGTCACAAGATTCGTCGAAAAAATCTCGAGCTCCGTCCTCAATGATTTGTACTGATAAAATCAACGCCCATAAGAGACAGGTGGAGTGTCAAATTATTTATGTTCAATCTGTTCGTTGCAGGGCTAAAATAAATAGTTCTGTTTCTTACCACAAATAAATAAATAATAATAATAATAAATGGCTGAATCATTTAAGAACAGAAGAGGTAGAGGTGTAAAAGACATCAGAGATATCTCCTTTGAAACTAATGAATTTCATTATACAGCCAGACCCTGTAGTGAATGAAATGAAGGTGTAATTTGCAGAGTGAAAATATGTGCTTTTCAGAGAGCCCGGCATGCTGATAAGCGTACTTTTCTACTCAGTGAGGAAGGCATGGTAAACCACCTCACTCCTCGTTTTACTTAGTAAAACCTCTACAGGTTCAAACCAGCCTTTCGGCTGATGACCTAAAGAACAGATAAAATCAGACAGATCAGATCCGAAAATGTGAAGAATTAGTGGGAAAAACGTAAGAATCCTAAAACCAAACCAAGAAGGATTTCTTAATTTAATTTAAGTGGTCCAATAAGGCCGTAAAACCAAAAAAAAAAAAAAAATATCAAAGCACCACTTAGATAATTTTTTATGTTTCCTTTGGAGCAAACCTCTTTCTGGAAATATATTACGATTGTGGAATTTCATTACCTACATATTTAATTTATGATTAATCCAACTATAGTATGAATAGAATGCAGACATGTATATAGATAAAAAGCTACTCGTAGAAGCAGATATTCGTTGCTTATTTATTTATTTAATACTGTATAATTATATAAGAATGACCTTGAGAGAGATTCTTTTCGTTACGTAGTCGAAATGTTTGGTATATCAATGGATCGCATACCAATGTAATGATGTTGATGCTGTATTTTATTGTGTACTGTCTGAAGTGGGTCGTAGGCCTGTTAGCGTATAATTTTTTTGTAATAGCCTTGATTTTTGGTAGGTACCAGATGATGTCCATACTGAGTATTTTTTATCACTAATTATGACGTAATGGACAAAATTAAAGTTTTTCTTCTATTACAAAAATACTTACGTGTACGTAGTAAATAAATTTATTGAGATTTTAAATAAAATTCGGTTCACATTCACAACATAAATTTGTTGTTTATCTTTTACGGATTCATTGCACCACTTTTCATAATTCATTCATCTATTTTGGCCTTGTTTCTCAATTCAGACATTTTTATATATTCTTAATTTCCTATCTTTTTCATCCTATATCTTGCTTGTATATTTGCCTCTTGACTCCTCATTTGTTTGTCCTTGGTAGAAATCGTATAATCTTCTACTTTTTTCAGTTTCTCTAAATTCTCTGTTAACCTCTGTAGGTAGTGTCATATCGTATTCTTCTGAGTTTTCTTTGATTTCCCGACTACAAATAGCGGTACATATGTACATATTTTCTTTTTCCGTTTCTTTTCTAGTCGTATCTGTCTAATAAATCTATCTTCTGGCGTTCTCATCAATTTTCCGAAAAAGGAATATTTTCTTTTTTATTGTATAGTCATTGATTCTCTTTGAAAACCATCTCCTTTAGTAGGATTCACCACTCCCTTCTTTTTGAAGATTTTTCATTTATGTAAGTTCTATTCTTCTTCTTTATACTTTGGATATTTTCTCTTTTCTGTTTTTCTGATTCAGTTTGAACTAAAGTTCACTTCCATCAGTTAATTCTGGTTTTGCAACCGGATTTTGCATTGTTTCAGTCTGGTGTGAATTGATAGGGATTTTTCTGAATGTTGTTATCTGTCGAGCTTTTGATTTTCGTTTGTTTATTTTCATCCGAAGGAGTTTTGTCATCAACATATTGTAAGTTATTTCTCTAAAACATTTAAATTATTTTCCTATTGTTTTCTAATTTTTTTGTTATTGTTCAAAGCAAGATTCCACCAGAAGTTTATGTAGTAAGAATCATTTTAACATAGAATAAATTATTACTATAAGAATGTATATTAACACAATTTCGTGGAATCAGGACAATCGGCTGACTCGATTGCCGAGTAGCCGAATGTTCACTGTGAATTATTTATTTTTAATACTTTCGTGGTTCGGATTCCATTGAAAGAAGTTCGAATTCAATAGTTCCAGTTGTTGAAAATTTTCAACCCGCTCGACTTTTAATCCTGCTGGGGCGGTTGGACATTTTCGAACGTTGGAGTGTTTTCAGATGAATGAACTACCATTATATCTGAGCTATGAAGATTTTAGGATGGTCTAAGAAGTCAGAAAGTCTAGGATGTAGATTTCCGCTGTTGTTTTTTGTCATATTTTCATCATACTGTTAAAAACAGTACTTTCTGCAATACAATGATTTATGTTACATTTCAAACCACCGCCATGTTATTATTTACGAACAAAAATTAAATAATATTTTTTTCACGCTTAATCAATATTTTCTTTAATATTTTTTAAAATGTTTAAGTTTAATTTGATATGTATTATTGCTACCAGTGACGTAGATAAGGGGGGGTCCAGGGTTTCCAGACACCCCCGAAATGTAAAAAAAAAGAAAAAATTATTATAACGGTTAGTAAATTTTACCAATAGGAGGAAATCTACAAAGTTAAATTAAATAACTAACCAAAATAATTTAAACTTGCGTCGCTTAGCGAACTTCTTTAATATTAGTTATTAATTCAAAAATAAAATGTTATTATTAGGTCGTTCAGGTTTGGCTGCACTCGGTTTTTTAGGTCATGAATAAAAACACCCACCACTGTATACTAGGTAAAAGGAGCTCGTTCTTCTGCTCCGAAAAAATTTCGAGCGATCAAAACCGGAAAATGCTTCTTCCAGGGATGGTCGCTAAGGTACGACAGGGAATATATGACAACCGGTTCACAAAACAAATTTTTAAGACACTAAACAGTAGACCTAAGGTGTCGGATAAATGGTTTAAAGAAGTCAGAAAGGAGGTTTAGAAAACCGTAATAAACCAAGAAAACTTACTGAACCGAACCAAATTTAGACAACTAATTACGGATTTTAATGGCTTCCATGAAGAGTAAAAATGGAACTCCGGTGGACAGAAGGAAGGAGAAAAGCCTACAGTGAGCGAACGCTGATAATGTGAGCTTGCAAAACCAGCTTCCTAAAACATCTAAAGTCACCTCATTTGGTCTAAAATTGCCCCTAAACGAGCGGAAAAAATATTGGTGAAAATTATAAGTTGAAATTTCCTTTTAAAAAACGAAGGGTTTTAATTTTTTAAGCACTTTGAGGAAATAGAGGTGTTGGCAGTTATATTACGTCAAAACCGACACCCCGAACAAAATTTGTATCAAAGCTACTTATCGCTACAGAAGTGGTCCTATGTGTCCGTTCCGTTATGTATACATTCATTCCAGTTTTAATTTTAGGAGCCGGAATACGTTGAATTCTCAGGCGCGTTGCCTTTAGTGATATTTCTGATAAATATACCACACGTGTTATAAATAATACTGTGGTTTTAAATAATAATAATAACCTTTATGTATATAAACTATACAAATTCAGCCTTAGCTGACGTTAGAAATAGAGTTGCTTACAAAAGAATGATATTTTTTATAAAGTGGTACAAAATACAGTAAAATTGAAATACAGTGTTTCTGCATTACCTATAGGCCTAATTAACTATTTGATAGAGTTCCTTCAATAGTTTAACTTTATATAACTTATTATTGGCAATGATTTTATAATTCTTAAATTCGGTTCCCCACAGAGTCACACTTACAAAAAGAACTATTTTTGTTTCCCCAACGTGATAGGCACAATTAATTATTAGGCCTGCAGTAAAATTTCACTTAATTTTACATTAATTTTATACATTTTATACTAATTTTCCGTTAATATTTAAAATAACTTCATCTTACTACAATCTATATTTTCCTAATAGGTACATACTATTTTAACGATTATTATATTTCACCTTCTGCAATATTGTCAAATAAATCTAAAGAAAACGTTTTGTAGGCGTAAAACGTTCCTTGTTCGAGTGTTATTAGTTGTAATTTTGTTCAATCAACCTGAAAGGCCTACTTCAATAAGCATGATTCTTGCTTCAGATTTCACTTTTTAATAAATAAAAAAATAAAACATTACAATGTACAGTGTTGATAAAATTATGAAATAAACACTTTATGTTCAAACAAAGAGTATGAGAAACTGTCTACTCTGTATCAAATTAGAATTTACTTTCTAACGTTACCTCGATGGAAAAATACCTGTCGCTGAAACACTATTATCGGTGTAGGTGATTCAATTCGACATAGAAGTTCTATATCTCTGGCACGGTTACCAGTTTAATAAAAATTTAATATGTTTACAGTAATTTTTAGCATACCCTAATCCAGTTTTGTTACAGTAGTATTAGAACGGTTTGTGTAAATTACTTGTAAAAATATCCTTTGCTACCTTAAACTTCATTTACAGGGCTATATTTATGCTCAGTAGCCCTACAGTTTATATTGGTACTTGTTACTATAATACTTTTCACAGTTGATGAGTTCTGCTGTTCCACGCGTTTAGACCAATCCAGAACGTTTGCCGGCGTTGTCAGATTGTACGAATGTTTCAGTCTAACAAACATTACGCGTGCATGCCTACAAGAGCCACAGTAGTTCACTCGTGTCTTGCATCTCGTACTGAACACGTAATTTGAAATACTTTTATATAATACTTAATATGAAATACTTTATAATATAATCAGTTTGTTGTATGTTCATTGTTATTAAAAGATCAAAAAAATAGCTGACAAAATATATAACAGAGCTACGAATCAAGTATTGGCAACGTTGCTGGCAAGTCATTGGCTAGCTATCGGCCGCATCGGCGTAGTTGGTAACGTGCTTGTCTCTCATCATGCGGTCTTGGGTTCGAATCGTATTCGAATATGCACGGCATATGTTCATACGTTACAAAAAATCTCTTCATCCTTCACCGTCTGCATTAGCAATAATTGCAGAACAGTCGGACGTTAAAAAAAAATAAAAAATTGGGTAGCTTTGAAGTGGGTAGGGCGGGCAAAGCGTACGTTCAGAGCTCATCAGCTTGAAAAATAGTATAATGGACTTTTTTGACCTGATAACGCTCACATGGCATGTCTCACTTCACATCAAATTCATATTATGTTATCTAGAGAGTATTGTATTGTGTTGCAAATTTAACATCCAGAACAATTTTACCTCAGTTTTGTTGACTTCTGAAATTCTTCAGTTAGTCAAGAAAAGTGTTGTTGCTGTAACTGAAAAAAACTTCAGTCGTTTTGTCGATGTTAGTGGAAACACTTTCATGTTTTACAATAACTTAGAAACTCTGGCACAAAATCAATAATGTACGTTTACCTACTTTGCTGTGTTTGTCTTTTTTCTAATTATATGAAACACGCAATTTCATGAGTCAACTGTTGTTATATCGTATAATGTAGAACAGTAGGTTTTTACATAGTACCTATGTGCGCTAACCTCATGTACAAATTTCCATAATTAATTATAGTATAACCACATGCAATGTGGCTATTGTTTTGTTTACGAGTATAAGAATATCGCCCGAAATGTGTGCATGAAATGGTTGTAAAAAAGTTTAATTAATTAAACTGTAACTAAATAGTTTTCCATGTAAAAAATCGAATAATTTGGTGACCCAATTAATGAAACAGGGAGGAAAATAGGATAAAGTTTGGAATAAAGGGAGAAATTTTCACCGAAGATCAAGTTTGGTGTATAAACAATTATTATTGTAATACAGTAGTTGTATATTGTAATACAAATTGTAATAGACCTATTGTAATAATTATTGTAAGCAAATTATTGTATATTTCATGTCTTGTTGTCAGTTGCTCATCATAATAAGTGACTTGTTCTATCGGCGTTACTTAGCTATTGCGAGTTTTACTGGTGGACTGAATGTCTAAATAAATAAATATCTTAATTTATGATTACTTAGTGATAATTATTTCCAAAAGTTTATGTTCAGATGTAATTCATGCCTTCACAAATGAGACAGATTCATCTGAAAGTTTTCACTAAGCAAAAAAGAATAGCTCATGTGACGCAAAATAAACCTACTCAAAATTTTCGTAGATAATTTCTACGATATAGCTCTACTGAAGACTGTAGTTTTATACCATGTGTTATAAGTGGAGACACATCCACCAGAAGAACCTCGGTTGGCATATTACTTTAATATCGTAATAAAAAAGCACCCCAGTAGGCCATTTTTATACGATTATACCCCCATATTATTGATTATAAAACAGCAGTATGTTGCTATATAGGCTACAGCTATTATAGTCAAATAAGAGTATTCATTTTGTTATTTTATTTTATTTTAAACCTGTAATGTCACCTTATAGTCACTTATAAATTCATTAGTGTACTTTTCTTTATTCGTTTGAGCCTATTAAGGACCACGAGAAATAATTTAATTGTTGGTAGTTTCTTCTTCTTTTCTTTTTTAACAGTAAAGTATTTCTTTTGCAATCAGTTAATAAATACAATAACTTTAAGCAAATATGAAAAAATCTGAGTAATGTCCGTAGAATTAAAACAGAAACCACACTCAGTAGTGTGTTTGAAAAAGACCAAACTGTGAAGAAAAAAAAATCTATACAAAATCAAACTTGATGAACCATGAATCAACATCCCGAAACACAAAGTGTTGAAGTTGGAGATGACAATGACGATGGTAGAAATGAAAATGACGCCAATTATGAGATGCCGATGATTAGGAGTTGAATTAGAAAAGATAAAATTAAATGACTAACAAAATCGTAGAGGTAAGTCCAATGGTTTAAAGCGTTTCAGTCTGTGAGTATCTTCGCTGTTGTCAAGGAGGTTAATCGCTAATGGATTCTGATGGTCTTCTTTTCTAGTCGACATTCCGTCATTTCTTAGCTGTGTAATTTTCACGTCATTTAGCTACCGGGCGTTCAATTTTATTTTCATTAAAACTTCTGAACTCATTAATTTCTAGTCTCCATACAACTCAGAATTTTTATATCTTCACTTGTTAATTTTATCGGTTTAACATCATTCTTCACTTTCTTAATAAATTCATTAACGGTTTTAGAACTATCGTGAAAATAATACAAATTTTTCTTAAAGAGTTTCTGGTTTTATTTTCGCTGTAGAATCCTATCTTTTTTCTAATTTTGTCCGACATCTTCTCAAAGTTCTCAAAGTAAAACTTTGTTTAAATATAACTAATATGTTAATGGTAGCCTTCTTAGTAATAGCCTATGAATTAAAAAAAACCTTTATCCGTGTAAGTTGAAACTGTCACTCAGCAGATTTGCAACATATTGTGACAATATCTAAAGGCAATTGCCTTTCTCGAACAGACAATTGTCTGTTCGAGAATTTTCGAGGAGAACGGAGATTATAAAAATGTTAACGTAAATAATAAGAGCGATAAATAGGGTTTTCATGAAATAGTTAAAAATATTATGTGTACTATAAATGGTCATGTGTAATACAGGTAGGCCTGCCTATTGTTGTACGACTACTGTAAAAAGTTTCGGGTACGTACGAGTATTAAGATAATTGGCCTTTTTGTTGTAACACCGTTTATTCAGTCTTAATTTGTTTACAGTTTGTTTAAATTGTAAGAGATTATATTTATCCCCAGAAGGGATTTGCCAATTTGTAGAGTAATTTTATTTTTTACACAGGATGAACTAAAATTTGTAGTGTGATTACTTATTCCTCACACAAGAGAATGCCACTATCTATCTTAAAGGAGATGCTTTTAATTATCATTTTACTTATGTGGTCAATGTGCTTGTTCAGTTCAAATCATATCTCCTGAATCATTACAATAATAATAATAATAATAATAACAAAAAATAAAAAGACACACAATTTCTTCTAAGCTTTTTGTACTTCTTTAATGGAAGTTTATATATTAATGAATAATTAATATAAAGTTGCAGTGTACAACATTTTAGTATTTACTTACTTACACAGGGTCATTATTATTTATATTTCATAAAAATTACGAGCCTGTACATTTATTTATTGCTTAGTTATCGCATTCATAAACAATGATAAGTCAATCATAATAAAACAAGATACATATTTAGTCAAATTTCAGAAACCACTAGCTCATTCCGTTGCAGTAGCTCATTTAGTTGATTAAAAAAAACAATCTGTCGATCTAGCAAACACTATCAAATATCTCGAGTGTCACAAAATAAAACAGATCTAATACACTTAATGGACGGTAAACTTAATCCATGTTAGCAGTTTGATGTTAAACCGCCCATTAAAAAAAATTACAAAGATCCCTTCTTATTCTTAGTTGCCTAGTAACTAAATAAATAACTCTTTTAAATATTTTCTGGTAATATAAATTAAATAATTTTTAAAGTATTAATTTTTCAATCAGGTGGAGATGTTTATTTTTATTTCAATAGACTCAAAAATGAACAACTCCAGATGTGCATTAAATTCGTCTTATTACAAAATTTATCCAGAAGCCGTCAGAAGAATTTTTGTATTTTTATTTTTATATCGGAAGTCTCCATAGCCTATCTATGTAAGAGAACAAGCGCGTTTGAGTCAGTTTCGATTTTTCTTCAATCCAGTGAGCGAATTACGTAGTGCGAACAGTGCGTTAGAGACGTTCAACGTTACTGTGAATTACTGTGTATTGTTTAACGTTATTTCTGTATCTTTTGTAAGTAGTCTTTAGTAAATTGTTTAAGTTTATTTACGGTTA
Organism: Catonia carolina; assembly: GCA_035578175.1. Lineage (NCBI taxonomy): Eukaryota > Metazoa > Arthropoda > Insecta > Hemiptera > Achilidae > Catonia > Catonia carolina. The sequence goes on from JAQMRL010000002.1 coordinate 123,157,925, forward strand.
TTAGTTAATTATATTAGTTTGTTATTTATTAATTGTAATTTACTTGTAGATTTTATTTACTTCATTAATTGTAATTTTTAGTTGAAACAAATACTTGTAATTTTAAACTTTAGTGTTTAAATTATTTAATTTACGCAGATTCCGAAACGGAGCTTAGAGAAAATTGTCGCAATACATACAAAAAGATATCTAGTTGTTTAATATAGTAGTTATAACTTATTCAGCAAGATCCTCAATTTAACAGATAACTTCCATTGTGCAAGAATAAGTGTGTTACAGTGGGTCTAAATTAATTTTTAAGCAAATGCACGTTTTCAACGAAGTGAGGAATGCTATTAGAAATTCCATATTTTATGATTTCATTTTTATGATAAAATGTCCTCAGGGTTTAAGTTAGCTTTCAGCCCGATAACGTAAACAATCATTTAATTTAGTTAGGTAAGTTACGTTGCTTGTTAAGTCTTTTTTAGACTATAGGCCTACAGTCTGATTTACCCTGCAGTATGTTTTCTTCGTGCTTACTCGAATACCGTTTTCTACAGGCGCACTGTTAAGTAGAGGCATTAACCCATCGTAATGCATATAAAGCCCAGCCTTTCTAAGTTTGGTCCTACTGTAAACAAATAATGACGTCACTGAGCATGCGCATTATATAAAAATGAGTACACGCTGATTAAAAAGTAATAACAAAATACTTTTAAAAGAATTTTATAAATGAAATTGTTAGGCCTACATCATATCATGACTGATATTTTAAGTACTTTAAGTACTTATAATTTAAAACATAGTTAACTTAATAGGAATACGACATCCATAAAGTCGCGGACTCTAGCGTGCACCCTGTAGTAGCTGGCTTTGGTTTGTTGACAGCAGGAGCAAACTAAGAACGGCTGAACTTTTTTTTGTAACTTATTTTACTACAGAGTTATGAATTAATAGGCATTAACCAAACAAACAAACAAACGTCCGATAAGGGACGGTTGTTATAACTATGTAAGTTGAAACTTTTCTCATGCGCAGCGAATTCTGCGTATTACTAACTAACTACACGATTAGAATATATAATACCTTATTAATTACTAATAAATTACCATTATAACGTATGTATTACCCTATCATTGGCTGATGACCACAGCAGCGTTGTTTAGGTCAACAGCCGAAAGGCTGGTTTGAACCTCTAGAGGTTTTACTAAGTAAAAACGAGGAGTAAGGTAGTTTACTATTGCCTTCCTCACTGAGTTGAAAGAGTATGCTTATCAGCATGCCAGGCCCTCCGAAAAGCACTCACTTTCCACCCTGCAAATGACACCTTCACTTCATTCACCACAGGGTCTGGCTGCATAGTGAAATTCATTACTCTCAGAGGAGATAACTCTGACTAGTGTCTTTTTACACCTCTACCTCTTCTGTTCTTAAATAGTTCAGTCTTATAAGTGGCTGACTATGTTATAAGAAACAGAACTATTTTTTTTTAGCCCTGGACCAAACAGATAGAGTGCAATTAAAATAACACTCCACCTGCCCGTTTTGGGCAATACACAGCAGTAGAGGCCAACAGCAGTAGAGGCCCACAGGACCACAGCAGTAGAAGCCCAATTACTTACTTAAATAAAAATAATAACCATACAATAAAGTTGCTCCCTGCATAAAGTTTATTATTAGGTATACACCAAAACGTAAAACTACCAAAAGCCATTCGTAAATAATTATGAAATTTTTTAATTTATTTATTGTTTTACATTTTTTAAATTAAATAAAAGCGACTGCAGTGGGTTACGGAATAGTAACATTAAGTTTTAATGTGTTAAAATTTCTAAGCCCTTGTTGGAAATCGAACCCGGGCTTTCTGCTCTGTTGTCCGGCATGGTTGGCTGCCACTATGCCGTAGAGAAAACAAAAAATATGGTTTCCTTATTTTAGTGAAAAGTACAGATTTGTCGGTTCCAACTACAAAATTGTGGTTTAGAATTGAAGTTTGTTTTTATTTTTTTATGAATACACTTACACAAATACTTTTTTTGTTATGTATGCCTCAAGAATGATAACCACATTAGGCCTTCAGCTCATTTTTGTGGTGATGAAAATGTGTCGGCAGCAGAAGCAGTTAGAACCTGCGCTAAGAACCTTCCTTTAGTTTTTTTTTCAGTAGGAAACAACCACTGTATCACGTTTCCAACACCAGTTTTAGATGAAGAAGGTTCATTAGCAAAGTACTACTTACTTATTTTATGCGTTATACATTAGTGGTTTATTGATATGACGTGTAAAAAAACAGCATGAAATGTATGCTACCCACCGGGTTGGTATAGAGGTAAAGTCGTCGCCATGATTCAACTGTTTAACAGCTGATTTTCGAAGACGAAGGTTCCTGGTTCAAATCCTCGTCAATGTAGTTCCTTTTATACGGATTTGAATACTAGACAGTGATTACCGGTGTACTTTAATGGTTGGAGTTCAAATCAAAATTTGAGAGTGCAATTACGAAAAATTAGAGAATTTGGAGTGCAATTTACGATACTCTCTTAGGAATGGTCGGCTTGGGTCTGTACAAGACTACACCTCATTAACACGTCATACATCTCACTGGATCATCATCATCCTCATTTCACTGGGTCATGGGGTTGCTTATTGCTCTGAATGGAACAGTACACATTAGGGATTTTAAAAATGTATGCTACCCACCGGGTTGGTCTAGAGGTAAAATCGTCGCCGCGAGTCAACTGTTTAACAGCTGATTTTCGAAGACGAAGGTTCCTGGTTCAAATCCTCGTCAATGTTGTTCCTTTTTATACGGATTTGATTATTATACAGTGATTACAGTGTACTTTAATGGTTGGGGTTCAATTAACCATAATCTCTCAGGAATGGTCGCCGTGGGTCTGTCTGTACAAGACTACATGTCATACACTTCATTCTTATCTCGTTGGGGCATAGGGTTGGCTTATTGTTCTGAATTGAACAGCTTGCGATGTGTACTCATTAGGATTTTTTTAATGTATTCAAAGAGAACACTACCTATTAAATTAAAATTGACTAACTACACACGTTATCAAACGTTATTAGTTAGTTTGATATGACTAATCTCGATAACGAATTGTAAAGAAATCGTACAAAGACTTGAACAATACACTTAATGAGTTTATCTACTTGATTAAATATAATGTGTATTATGTATATGCAGTAATTTAGTATGAATAACACTTGTGATAAATAATTCAATTAATGACTGTTTTTACTGTAATGTTCGTAAATTGGATCAGAAACAATGGTGACAATTTTTTCACCAAGTTTCTATCTCGTCTCTTATTCACTTTGTGGTTTATTTTCTTGTATGTATTTATTTCTTCCCCTTGATTCGCAGAAAATAACGCAATCTCGCTCCCTCATTTGTGAAATGCGTAACTGTGTATGTGTGTGTCTACGACAAATGCATGATGTCATCCACTATTTTTAAGTATAAATCATAAAGAATTATAATGGCCGGCCATTAATTACATATTACGCGCCACGAAAGAAGTCCGTTGTGTTTGAAGAACTCATATTTCATAAACTACCCAACGGAAAATTTTTAATGATACATCAAATAAAAGCTTATCCTTTTCTGCGTTGACTGATGTGACGGAAATTTTTTTAATTTAAAAATTAGTGGAAGATACGTTACGACTAACGTTTTACATGTCCGTATAAAATACAGTAGGTTCAATTTAATGAGACAGTCTTGTTTAAATTAGGAACGTATGAAGTGGTTAAAAAGGGAAATGTTTTGTTATTATTATACCGCATTCGTTACACCTAGAGGGAATTTTTTCACAATTTTGTTAATTACCATATCAGCTGTTGCATCATATGATACCTATTCATTATGGTTAAAGTTTTAAATTGATAACCAAATAAATTGATTTACAGTATTTATACCGTGAATTACAAGAATTTGTAGTTACCATGGTAAAATAATAGTTTAATTCTTTCTGAAAACATTATTATTGAATAAAATATTTATTAATATACTTTATGATGACCGACAAATTAACAATACAACTTCAATGTTAAATTTTTTTTTTTTTTTTTCGATATGGCTGCGGAAAGATTTTTCAGACTCATTATTGTTAAATAATACACAATTTAAACTTGTAATAACAACAATGAAAAAATTGTAGAGGGACATTTTAAATTTCAAACAGGGAAATTTAAAAAAAAAAAATCTGAATATCCCTCAGGGAAAAAGTTACTATCTGCATAATTTGAAACTACCGTAGAATTCTACCTACATCATTCTCAGAATGACCAAGGAACTAACACTTGTAGCATGTAAGATATTGCTAAAGTCCAGCCTTTCTTAGTTTGCTCCTACTGTAAACAAATAATGACGTCACTGAGCATGCGCATTATATAAAAATGTGTGCACGCTGATTAAAAAGTAACAGCAAAATACTTTCAAGGCATTTAAATACAAAATACTTTTAAAAGTATTTTTGTAAATGAAATTGTTTGGCCTACATCATATCATGACTGATGTTTTAAGTACTTATAATTTAAAATATAGTTAACTTAATAGGGATACGATATCCATAAAGTCATGGACTCTAGCGTGTACCCTGTAGTAGCTGGTTTTGGTTTGTTGACAGACGGAGCAACTAAGAACGGCTGAACTGTATATACCCTGGTTAACCGACACAGCAGAGTTTCAATACACGATGAACCTTGTCAATATTCAGTGAAATGTTTTTAGCTTAATTTATCATCGGGACTGTATACTGTGGACAATTAGAAGTGGCACAACTCTTGCTCTACGTGTACACACAGTTCCGCATAAAGTATATCCATTACCTATTCTTTCAACAAGGTCTACAAATTTTTCATGTACGCAAATGCCCACAAACTTATTACAATGGATAAACTTACAAATAATTATTTCATTTTAAAATATGTATTTAATTTGTCCCAGCAAAAATTTAAATTATAAATTACAAGAACTGAACTGCAAAGACTTTCTGAACTATACTCTACAGACACACGCAACTAATTAAATAAATTGGTCTGAATATATTATAATGAACAGAAAATCATATACGAAAACAAAATATTAATCGCATAATTATGTCGGACAGATTATTATTAAGAACAGTGAAAACAAAGCGTAGTGATCGTGCGTGAGTCGCACATTACAGTAGCGATTGTATACTTTTGTGACTGTACCGTCGTTGCATGGCGAGGGGCGAAGAGTGGAGTAGATAAACACCGAAGCGGTTTGTGCCAATTCGAATTGTCCAAGATATACATTACTGACAACTACCTATTTAATCGCTGCTTTGCTGTATTATTTGACGTGAATTCGGCATGAGTTTGAACAGGGACCCCCAGTAGAGTATGGATGGCTGTCAGCTGGTCACCATACAAAATCGCTTGCTCAACCCGTGTTACTTAACAAATATTAGCGACTTTCTACCAGCTGACTTCTGGGCTGGCCCGAAGGCCTCAGTAAAAATAATAAGAGGAAATACTTTAACAAACAAGAAAAATATGATTTCAGATAATTCCATATTTTGAATTTATTTTTAGTCCAAAATAAATACTACTTAAAACTTACTTGCTTAGAACCTGCCGAACATAAAAAAAATCCCTTGGCCAAATCCCTTAAGTAATAAATTTATTAACAGGCACAGTTTAAACTGTTGTGCTTTGATTATTCATAAATAACTCGTAGGCCCGTATATATTTGTTTACAAATATATACATATTTACAATGTATTTGTTTACGTAGTTTTAAGTAGTATTTATTTTGGACTATAAATAAATTCAAAATATGGAATTATCTGAAATCATATTTTTCTTGTTTGTTAAAGTATTTATTAACTTATTATTTCTTATTATTATTCATAAATAACTCGTAGGCCCGTATGTATTTGTTTACAATTAGTGAGTAGTTGTATGTATGTAAAAATTACTACTTATTAAAAAAAAAAAACATTCAATAGACAACTTTGTTCAGTTATTTAGTGCATATTAAAATGTTTTTGCGTGGTTGTAATTTCGGATTATGTCAAACGACCTTAATCGGCGAATCAAATTTTGTTTTCTTCTTATTCATTTAACTAATTTAAAAAAATCCAAATAGAAAATGGCCTCCGGGCCAGCCCAGTCAGTAAGCTGGTAGTAAGTCAAGTCGCTATTATTTGTTAAGTAACACCGGTTGGGCCAGCGACTTTGTATGGTGACCAGCTGACAGCCATCCATAAACAAACTCTACTGGGGGTCCCTGTTCAAACTCATGCCTAATTCACGTGAAATAATGCAGCAAAGCAGCGATCAAAATTGGGTAGTTGTCAATAACGTACAGTTCCCGATAACAAAATAAAAAAAGGAAATAGAAAATGATTATTAATAATAATGATTATTAATGATTATTAATGTACTATGCAGTGGGAGGACGCACAAAATTGAGTTATAGAACTGACTGTACTCCCAACGATAAACCAGGGTATAAAATTATTATGTTGTAGCTACTGAAATAAGAATTTCTTGGTAATTCTCATTTCTACTTCTGTTTTATCTGTCACAGTCAATAGAAAGAGACATAGCCTATTATGCTTGGCATAATAGTGTTGTAAAAGATTATGGTTCAGTCCAAAAACATTTACCTGGTTTTACTTAAAGCCGAGATAGCAATTTTTGAAAAATGGCCGCCGTATTAAAACAAATATTGGATTTTACATTCAAAATATTCACTTTGTAGAGAAAACTGTGATCTTTAACGTAATGTGAAACCAAATTTTTTATCTTTATCCTGGATGAAGTAACGCACATTTTAAAAGCGCATTAACAGAATACCAGCTAAAAATGGGTACTTTTTATTATTATGTAAACTTTTGTAAGACTCCTACTAATTTTTTTAAAATAAAAATCTTCCATCATATCAGTCAACCCAGTAAAGAACAAGATTTCATTTGGTCTATGTATCATTAAATGTTATTAATGTTCCGTTTGATAGTAGTTTATGTAGAAGTTCTTCAAACGCAACAGATTTCTTTCGTGGCGCACACTAAGCCTATAGTAGGTCTTTTTTACTCTCTCTTGCCTGTATGAATACGTGGAAGGAAAGTATTGTTTTCATGTCGATTTTTCGAAATTGAGTTTTCACCGGATCTACACGTTTTCATACCCCCTGAACCCAAAAAACCATGTTTTCAGCGATTGGTCTGTGTGTGTGTGTGCGTGCGTGCGCGTGTGTTTTTTTTGTAATCCCTAATTTGTGTACGTTGCAATCTGTTCAATTCAGAACAATAAGCAACCCCATGACCCAATGAGATGAGGATGATGTGTATGACGTGTAAATGAGGTGTAGTCTTGTACATACTCAGGTCGACCATTTCTGAGAGAGTATGGTTAATTGAACCCCAACCATCAAAGTACACCGGTACCACTGTCTAGCATTCAAATCTGTATAAAAGTAACTACCTTTACTAGGATTTGAACCAGCAACCTTTGTCTCCGAAAATCAGCTGTTAAACAGCTGATTTTGGCGACGACTTTACCTCTAGACCAACCCGGTGGGTTGCGCGTGTGTGTGAACAGAATATCTCAACAACGGAACATCGTACGGACTTGAAACTTAAGTTACATACCACTACCGGACCCGACACGAACATTTTCGTCAAAATCGGTCAAACCGGAAGTTCTACAACTTTTATTTCTAACATTTTTTTGTATAACGCTTAGTTTAGCGGTAATTAGCGATTTTCTGTTTTTTTTTCTTACGAAAACGTGTGAAAAATCAATTTTTTTAAGATTTCGGCCTTAGTATACATTTTACGACAAAAGTGTATATAATCAAATTTATAGGAAATTAAAAGATGTACAACTTTTATTTAAAAGCATTTTTCTCTACAGAGCCTAGTTTAGCGTGAAAGAGTGATTTTCCGTCTTTTTAAGCCAAACTGAGGTCGATTTTCATTTTGCGTCTTTTACTCATGATGAAAATTAGGTTATGATTATTGAGGTTAGTTTTTTTGTGTATTTTTAATGTTTTATTACCAATGTTAAGTTATATTATTAATTATTTGCATTGGCAAGAGAAAGTTGTGTGAGTGTTTCACACCAAAGTTTTGTTAATTGCATCCAGGAGACTATTCCAAAGGATATGTAGACATGGCAAGAACTTTCAGTTAGGTAACTTAATAAATATTACTTAACCCTTTATAGGTTAGTGTTCTAATGTCAGACCACCGTACAAAAAGTACCTATAGTCCAGCCTCTCTTAGTTTGCTCCTAATGTAAACAAATAATGACGTCACTGAGCATGCGCATTAGTATATCAAAATGTATACACGCTGATTAAAAAGTAACAACAAAATACTTTCAAAAGTATTTAAATACAAAATACTTTTAAAAGTATTTTTCTAAATGAAATTGTTAGCCCTACCTCATATCATGACTGATGTTTTTAGTACTTTATGTACTTATAATTAAAAAAATAGTTAACTTAATAGGAATACGACATCCGTAAAGTCGTGTACTCTAGCATGCACCCTGTAGTAGGTGGCTTTTGTTTGTTGACAGTAGGAGCAAACTAACAACGGCTCAAGTATAAGTGGGCAATTTTTTTTATTTTCCGTTTTAACTTTTATGATACATATTTACATTACTTAATATGCACTTCGATACATTTAAAAACTATTTTGAATATGCTTTGTGTTAGAAAACGGTGTCCTTTTATTTAGCCACCAAGCTTCTCTAAAGTTGACAGTTGCAAAGTGATTAGTGTATTACAATTTCACTAATGTTAGTGCCATTAATATCGCATAAATCAAAAAATAATAACTATAAAATAGACTTTATTATATTAAAGTCTATTAATAGACTTTAGACTTAATAGACTATTAATTAGTAATTAGATATTATTAATAATTAGACTATTAATCTATTAATAGACTTCGTTTAATACTTGAAATTTCCAAAAAAAAAAACCATTTACAATCACCGAAATGGATAGTATTTTCATATATGGATACTTTTCAAGTAGAGTGCAGCACCAGCCAAACAAACATTTTAATTTTGATAAATGTGCATAAAACAAAACTCCAAGCGTTTACGAATATACCCCGGCATTCCTTATCATGTAACGTTCAAATTTGTTCATTTACAACCCGAAAATTTAAGTGTCCTTATTTTCAAGCACCATCTATTTACAAGATTTTTATGAAAATTAATTTGTTCTGTAAAGAGTTAAATTACACATTAACCAAGTGCTGCATGGTTACTTACTTCAATAAATTAGCCATCTTCTAATATTTACGTATTACTACACAGCATGCAGATTTTCTTCATCATTTGCTTAAATGTTTATTTATTCTTTTAAAAAAAATTATTTAGAATAAATTCTTGCTCACTGTAAAAAAAATCCCATCAATCAAGTAGTTTCAGATTTTAAAAAAACATAATGCAAATTAGCTCAACTTTTTTAACTTTGTGGTTAAGTGATTGATTGATAATTTTCACCCTGCATAAATAGGTTTTTGTTCAAACAATTTAGTGTTGTGATTAGTAATCATTAGTAATCAACTCAGTAATCATTTCTGTTTCTTGTGTTGTGGACATTAGGCTAAGATTCTGTATGAAGATATTTTGCCTTACATAGGTATATAATTGGGGCTACAAAAATATATATTATCCAGGGCTACATAAAATATTTCTAATTCTTATCACATGGTCAGCCAATTATATGACTGAAGCATTTAAGAATAGAAGAGGCAGAGGTGTAAGAGACGCTAGTCATAGTTATCTGAGCTAGTCTGAGAGTAATGGATTTCATTATACAGCCAGACCCAGCCAATTATATGACTGAAGCATTTAAGAATAGAAGAGGCAGAGGTGTAAGAGACGCTAGTCATATTTATCTAAGCTAGTCTGAGAGTAATGGATTTCATTATACAGCCAGACCCTGTGGTAAATGAAGTGAAGGTGTCATTTGCATGGTGGAAGCTTTTCAGAGGACCTGGGATGCTGATAAACATACGTTTACACTCTGAGGTAGGTATGGGTAAACCACCTCACTCTTCATTTTACTTAGTAAAGTCTCGAAAGGGTCAAACCAGCTTTTCAGCTGATAACCTAAACAACAACATAATTATCACTTAAAAAATGTAAAGTGAGGGAACTGTAAGCGATTTAAGCTCCTCAAATAGATGTCTGCATTATATTTTACCCCGATAATGTTTTTTTCTGAATTTAAAAACTCTTTCCATAACCCATACAAGAATTAAATCTGAACTCCGGAATACTACATTTTATAGCTTTATATGCCAGCTGCACTGACGTAGTTGGTAACGTGCTCGCCTCTCATCATGGGGTCTTGGGTTTGAATCCCATTCGGGCACGGCATATTTTCATACGTTACAAAAATCATTTCATCCTTCACCGTCTGCATTAGCAGTAATTGCAGAACAGTCGGACGTTAAACAAAAAAAAAAAAAAAATTTATAGCTTTATAAACTATTTTTGTATTGAACTTTTCTGTACAGGAATATTATTGCCAATTTTTGTAAAAAACCGTTTTAGTACCTGTATTAAAAGTTTTAGTTATGTTAACTTCTTTAATTTTTGTTTTATTTTTTGAGTATTAAGTTTTATATTAATTTGTGTTCTAAGAATTAATTACATACCTTCTGTAACATAAAATAATATAAAATGCACAACATAAAATATGAATTTTATATTCATTTATGTAAAATATGCTTCTTGCAGCGTTATTATTGTCCTACACTAAAAAAAAAAAACAACAGGAATGAGACATATTTTTAAACCATGATAAGTGGTCATTAGTAATTTTTTATAATTTAATCTAGCAAATATTTTAATGCAACCCAAGATGATATTCTATCGAAGATTTGATCATTATAAAAATTCTAAGACAAATATCTATCCAGTGTTACTTCTAGGAACTCATTGTTTGTATGTGTTCTGAGCTATTACTATGAATAAAGACATCCATTTCTCTATTTTCTTTTACGTTTACTTTTGAACTGTAGCCCTAAGTATTGATTCAGAACCATTGCAAAAATTATTTGTTAGTCTATCAACAATAAAATATAATATAACATAATATATTTAACCATTTGTGCGCACTGTACATTTCATAATCAACATTACTGGTACGGTATTGTTTTAAGTTTTTTTAACTTTCTCTTGCCTTTATGAATATATAGGAAGGAAAGTATTGCTTTCATGTCGATTTTTCGAAATCGAGTTTTCACCGGATCTACACGTTTTCAGAACCCCTGAACCCATAAAACATGTTTTTAGCGATTGGTCTGTGTGTGTGTGTGTGTGTGTACGAAATATCTCTAGAACAGAACATCGTACGAAATTGAATCTTGAAACTTAAGTTACACACCATTACCGAACCTGACACGAACATTTTCATCAAAATTGGTCAACCGGAAGAAGTAGTTTATTCGTGTAATTTTTCTCTTTTTTGCGATTTTCTCAAAAACTGGTCCTAAGATTTTTTTAAAAATCGCGTGGTTTACTAAATTTTTTATGCTCTACAAGATGGGGTAGGCGCAATGTTTGCTGAAATTCTTGGTGTCGCTGTTTTCACGTAAAAAAATTATTTTTTTAAGATTGCAGCTTTAATATGCATTTAAGCGCAAAAAATTATATAATAAAAGTTGTAGAAAATTTAAAATCCTATAACTTTTATTTCAAACATTTTTTTGTATAACGCTTAGTTTAGCGGTAATTAGCGATTTTCTGTTTTTTTTCTCACGAAAACGTGTGAAAAATCGATTTTTTTAAGATTTCGGCCTTGGTATGCATTTTATGACAAAAGTGTATATAATCAAATTTATAGGAAATTAAAAGATCTACAACTTTTATTTAAAGCATTTTTCTCTACAGAGCCTAGTTTACCGTGAAAGAGTGATTTTTCGTATTTTTAAGCCAAGCGTAGGTCGATATTCATTTTTCGTTTTTCACTCATGATTAAAATAAGGTTATGTTTATTGAGGTTAGTTTTTTGTTTAGTTTTCTAATGTTAGGTTTATTGTTAATTATTTGCAGTGGTAAGAGAAAGTTGTGTGAGTGTTTCACACCAGATTTTTTTAGTTTATTTAAAGTCACATCAACAGCTTGGTTGTTAATAGTAACTATGGTGGGTATTTTAATTCTGCGGTTTTTTTATACAAATTAAATATTACATAATTGATGTAATGAATTTCATCATGGCATGTACTCCCGCGTTTAAGTTTAATGATACTACTTACATAAAATAAACTTTTTTTTCTATGTTTGATAGTTCAAGCTTACTTAATGGTTTTTATTATTAGATTATTATTAATTAAGTATATAAATTTAATAAATGTTCATTTGATATATTTGTAGTCTTAACTGCATATTAAATTACGTTTATTATTAGGCATAAAAATGTATTCTTAAGTATATTAATAAATGTTATCTTTATAATTCATATTTGAAAAATGAGTAATATAGGCCTTCGTAATAATTTAAATTGAACAGATGTCTTTGCACTTATTGAGTATTATACATAAAAATAAGGAGAAATTTATTTAAAATAGATAGTACTATTTTCCTACTGATAAATAATGAAAACAATAAAAATATTTTAAAGGTTTTTGTATTGATCAAATACTATATTGTTTTTAAAACAAACAATAATGCATAAAATAATATAAATTTTTATTTATACAGTCATTAACCTCATGATTCTTGCGTAATATTTTCTAGATTACATTAATTTCACAAATTAAGTTACTGAATTATTTAATCATGTGTCTCCTGACCTATTTTAACTTCAAACTAAAGTCTTCTTCTTCTTCTTCTTCCAAACAAGGATTAGGCCGGAGCCTGTTCCGAACTTCAAGCTTAGTAATCTGCTATTTCTTATAAATGTTAGGATGGCCATCTCTTAGAACGTTGTCCAATACCCCTGAGTCTGTTGGCTTGCAAGTAAACACCTATTTGGGTGTTTGTCTGGCATCTGCAACAAATGACTGTACCACTCTTGCCTGTATTTCCAAATATTTAATTAAATATCTTAATTTATTTTGTTATTTGTGTTGTTTAGGTCATCAGCTTAAAGGCTGGTTTGAACCTCTAGAGGCTTTACTAAGTAAAATGAGTAAAGAGATGGTTTACCATTGTCTTCCTCACTGAGTGGAAGAGTATTTTTATCAGCATGCAGGGCCCTCCAAAAACCACTACTTTCACCCTACAAATGATACCTTCACGTTATTCACCACAGGATCTGGCTGTATAATGAAATTCATTACTGTCATAGGAGATAACTGTGACTAGTGTATTTTACACCTCTACCTCGTCTATTCGTAAATGCTTCAGTCTTATAATTGGCTGACCATGTGCTAAGAAACAGAATTATTTTTTGTAGTTCTGGAACTTGCAGATCAAGAACAAGTAATTTAACACTCCACCTGCCTGTAATTTATTTTATAGTGTAGCATTGATACCCTACCTAAGATTAATAATGTCATCGCAGCAATTTCTATTCTTGATATCTGCTGAGTAGTCAGGAGTCCTACACTCAAAACTGTACGATAAAACTAGGAGAATCAAGGTGTGATATCAATCCCTAAAATAACAGTCTCCTTTCATGTTGTATCAACCTTTATTTATTTATATATATGATGATTAAATATTCCAAAACATTCAAAACAATAAAAAGGTGATTTGTACTTATCAAGTAGTTTTCCAAGGGTCTATTTCTGCTGTAAATGGAAAGTTAACTCAATTAAGTGAATGTTTTTTTTTTTTAACGTCCGACTGCAATTACTGTTAATGCAGACGGTGAAGGATGAAATGATTTTTTGTAACGTATGAAAATATGCCGTGCCTAAATGGGATTTGAACCCAAGACCGCATGATAAGAGGCGAGCACGTTACCAACTACACCAATGCGGTCGGCTTAAGTGAATTTGAATGAAGTAGTTTGTTAAAGCATTAATAAAATAACTTATGTTTTAATCCCATTCGTACTATTTATTCTGTGTTTGAATATTAACAAAATTATTTTTAAAAAATGACATGAAAACAAAACTTTCCTTCCCAATATGTTTATTTAGGGCAAGAGAAAGTGAAAATGTATTGGCTAAATAAAAAGAAATAAAAAATTGTTCTATAAGGTGAAATTAGAAAATTTTTCTTTTTGCTTCTATAAATTATAATTCATACTTTTTTGATATCTTACCACTATTGAATTTGATTTATTGTCATTTAGGTAGGTACTGCTAATTAAAATATTTGTTATAACTGACTATGTACAAATAATAATATTTATGTTAACAGCCTTTTTAATAACAAAGCTAACTGCGTATTTTGCTTTCTTTTTAACAGATATCCTTCTTGATAAAAAAATGTCTCAATATCCTCACCAGCAACAACCACCGCCATATGGAATGCATGCTCCTCCAGTACAACGTAAGTAAAACTTATAAAACTTAATTATCATGTACAATACTCTAACAGAAGTTTTATTAAGGATGCAACCCTGATTATAAGAAGATAGAAGCAATACATCAGTAAATTTTCTGTCCCCCAATCGGTATGTTGGCAACAGTGTACTCAAGGCCAACTACCTAAGACAATTAACATGTTCCAGTCAAGCATTAGTGTGGTGACAGCAGTCGTTTCGTTATATTGTGTCAGCAATGGTTTTTTTCCTAGGAAAAACGCATGTTTATTGTAGAGACTTACATAGCAAGTAAATCTTACAAATGTGTTAGTTGAAGTTTGATTCAAATCCGAGTAAAAGTAGTTACTTTTAAAGTGGCAACAACTTTACTACTTAAACAACCCAGTGGGTTTAACATAAAACGAAATAAAATAATTTTTTCAGTTAGGAAATTCTACGTACTGAACTTTCATGAAATAACCCATACCTTATCATAAGTAATAAATTTGGCTTGAAATTTATCATTTCGTCTTGACATAGGGCCTAGGTGTAATAAGTCTTGCTGTTGTTGTTTAGGTCATCAGCTGAAAGGCTGGTTTGAACCTGTAGAGGTTTTACTGAGTAAAACGAGGATTGAGGTAGTTTACAATTGCCTTCCTTACTGAGTGGAAAAGTACACTTATCAGCATGCCGAGCCCTCTGAAAAGCACATATTTTCCACTCTGCAAATGACACCTTCACTTCATTCACCACAGGGTCTGGCTTTATAATGAAATTCATTACTTTCAGAGGAGACAACTCTGATTAGTGTATTTTACACCTCTACCTCTTCTGTTCTTAAATGATTCAGTTATTTAATTGGCTGACCATGTGATAAGAAACAGAACTAATTATTTTAGCCCTGCAATGAACAGATTGAGTGTAAATAATAAGTCTTGCTATAAACCCAATTGACAGAAGCGTAAGTAGTTCAGTTTATATTCTATTGACTGCAAAATGGTGGTCTGAACAAAATGACGGAACATCTGCTTCCTCTTGCTTAGATCATCTGATATTGCTATTCTATGAATGCTACCTAGAGAGCAGCCTTAGGCTACTTGCAGTTTGAACAATTTACTCCAAAGTTTTCCTTGTACATATTTATTAAAAAACTGGTTTATTTTCTTTTATCAGAAGTCAAGCTATTAGATATCTAGTAAAATCCTGTTTTTAAATTTGTACTTTTTTATTTATTTATTCATGAATTATAATAGAATTTCTGATTTTTCCTTAATTATAAATTAACTATCATTTAAATGAAGTATTAGTTCTACTAAGGTACTGTTCAAACTATGATTTAATCATGTACCTTCTTTGATTAGGTATGATAATTTTTAAATTATTTTCTTGAGCAAATATAGTTAAATACCTCTAAATGGATTTTAGGTAAATGACTGAGATGGTGCAAACATATTCATA
Source organism: Catonia carolina (assembly GCA_035578175.1). Classification (NCBI taxonomy): domain Eukaryota; kingdom Metazoa; phylum Arthropoda; class Insecta; order Hemiptera; family Achilidae; genus Catonia; species Catonia carolina. The sequence continues at coordinate 123,173,805 of JAQMRL010000002.1, forward strand.
GCAAACAGAAATAGCTAAATTAAATTTTTTAAAGTTATTCCAACTTGTAGAATAGAAGTCAAAGTTATCAATAGAAAATAAATTATCTGTGTGTAAAATGATTTTGAAACTTGTTAAGATGTACGGGAGCCAACTTTAGGTAATTGCTTTCACCTCAAGATATTAATATATTGCAAATGTTCTTATCAACAGCATTAAAAATGATATTTTTGATGTTATGGTATATACTGGGTGATGCATATGTCACTTTCCTCTACCCAAAGTGCGTTGGGTCACCAAGTTGTTGCCTGACGAGTGTTTGTAAATTATAAATAGGATTGCTTTCAAAGTTATTATAAAGTTGTATAATCAAAGTTATAGCAAATAAAGAAACCTACAACTTTTATTTCAAGCATTTTTTCTGCAGAACCTAGTTTAGCGTCATTCACTCATGATTAAAATTAGGTTATGTTTTTCATATTATATTGTTTACTCATGATTAAACATGTTAGTTAATTCATGGTATGTTTACTCTCTACATACCGTGGGTTAATTGTTCATTATCTTTATTGGCAAGAGGAAGTCATGTGACTGTTTCACACCAGATTTTTTTTGGAATCACATGAATGGTTAACTCATAAGTTTTTAACAATTTTGAAATGTTACACCTATTGTTTCCTGAAGATGGCGTAAGTTTTAATAAATAGAAAACTGTTTAAATCAGAGTAAAATTCATGTAAAATACTTAGGCTGTTTATGAGAACAATAAATGCAGACAGTTCTAACATTTCAGTATGATTCCTAAATATTTCTTGGAATTAGCGCTTAGCTATACAGGATAAGAGAACTTGATTGTTAAGTTGAAATATTAAAAAATTATGTAATTAAAACTGAAGTGGTGAGACTTATACCATTTATTGAAGAGATTATATTCAATTATTATTTTACTGTCATTCATGCAAGTTCATAGGAGGGATGATCAATATTTAGTATAATACAACTAATTTATAGATAAATAGCTTTTAAAATATCACAGTTAGCTAGAATATTAATGCTTAATCCAATTATGTTTTTTTCTAGAATTAATTGAATCATACAGTTAGATAATAAAGAACTGATAATTTTTTGAACTAGTCTGAGGGAGGAAATGTTTATCATTTACTGACTCATTTAAGTTTGAAGGAGTAAACGTTTATCAATTTATTGATGCACTTGTGTTCAAATATATTTATTCATTATATTATTATATTTTTACAGAAGTAGTAATACAGCCAGCAATGTTTGGACCAAATCCTACTCATGCTGTTTGCCCATCATGTCACAAGTCCATTTCGACTAGAGTTGAACACGAAGCTACTGCAAAGACTCATCTGTTTGCTTTGTTACTTTGTCTGTTGTAAGTATATTTATTTTATACACAGTTAAATTTCTCTTAACGACCAACCCTCTCTCCAACTGAATATTTGCGAAACCAATTTTATTACTCATAAGAATAGGGGTATTCTATACCCCTATTAAGCAACCACCCCTCACTCCGACCAACAACTGCCAGGTAAAAAGGCATTTTCATTTTCGGGCAACCATAAATTTTACAGCGACAAGGTTTAGGGAATTTTTAATACTGTAAATGGACACCAATTAAAGAGATCTATGTAAAACGGGCATGTATGCCCTTTTTAGGGAGATGGTGTTTTTGAACTCTTCCCGATTTTTTCTATAGGGTTGAAAAATTTTATTTCAATGTCTTTGAATTTGAAACGTTGAAATGAAGATGGCAACCCACTGAGCCTTTTTTAGTTGTGAATGAGGTTAAAAAAAGTTAAAAAGGCTCTTTTACCACATTACATATGTGTAATACAATATGTGCCTACAATACTTGAAAAAAAACCCGCCATTATTTCTTGAAACCCCTATTAAGCGACCACCGCTCAAAAAGATTCTGGTTACACTGTAACCAGAATTTATTGTCTGTATGTGGTGTTTGTCAAACAAGGTTACAAATACGTTTCATCAAACACCTTGTAAAAATATGTTTTATTTTACTTTTTCCCATTTTACATATATTTTATAGTAGTAAATTAGTTAAGTAAAATTATTCTAAATAAAAAACTATTCACTTAAAATAATTGGTTATCTGAGATAACTTTTTGTGAATGATCACATGGAAAATGTTTTTCAAGTTATTTAATGTGAAGAGGTATTCATCTGCTACTGGGTAGAACCCTGCTACTTCTAATTGTTATTCTATTTTGTACAAACAATTCTTTGTTCAGTTAAATGATTGAGTAAAATCATTTACTAATTTTCATTTCATTTTGTAAATTATTATAGTATGAATAAATACATTGTTGTTATTTAAGTCATCAGCCGAAAGGCTGGTTTGAACTTCTTGAGGCTTTACTAAGTAAAACAAGGAGTGAGGTGGTTTGTTATTGCCTTCCTTACTGAATGGGAAAGTATGCTTATCAGCATGCCAGGCTCTCTGAAAAACATCTACTTTCCACCCTGCAAATAACACCTTCACTTCATTCACCACAGGGTCTGACTGTATAATGATGAAATTCACTACTCTCAGAGGAGAAAACTGTGACTATTGGGGTTTTCTCGGTTGATGCACTCTGCTGTTCCACGCATTTAGACCAATCAGAACATTTTCCAGCGTTATCAGACTATACGAATGTTTCAGCTGACAAACATTACACGTGCATGCCACAGTAGATCACTCATATCTTGCATCTCATACTGAACACATCGATTATAGAGCGCTTTAACATGCATTCTTTGAAATAAAATCAACTGATTATATGTTCATTGGTTATATTGTTATTGAAAAATAAAAACAATGGCGAACGAAATTTATAACAGAGCAATGAGAGCAAGTATTGGCAACGTTGCTGGCAGGTCTTTGGCTAACTATGATGTGGGTAGGTGGCAATATGTACATTCAGAGCTCATGAGCTATGAAAAATAGTATAGTGTCTTTTACGTCTGTACCTCTTCAGCTCTTAAATGCTTCAGTCATATAATTGGCGGACCATAATATGATGAGAAACTGAACAATTTTTTGTAGCCCTGGAAATAGCAGATTGAGTACAAACAATTAAACATTCCACCTGCCTGTTATGGGCATATTATTGATTGATGACAATGAACATAAACAATATTTTTCCTTAAATCTGTATTAAACATGGGTCTTGATATTTGGACATATCCTGGGATTTGAATCTAGTTAGTGTAACAAGAGCTAGAAGAAGGAATTTAAATGGTGCCCCAATGAACAATTTGCAGTATGCAGATGATACAATTGAATTGTGCATTTTCAAAACATTGTTGTTTAGGTCATCAGCCAAAAGGCTGGTTTGAACCTGTAGAGGTTTTACTAAGTAAAACAAGGAGTGAGGTGGGTTACCATTGCCTTCCTCACCGAGTGGAAAAGTACGCTTATCAGCATGCCGGGCCCTCTGAAAAGCACATATTTTCCACTCTGCAAATGACACCTTTAATTTATCCACCAGAGGGTCTGGCTGTATAATGAAATTCATTACTTTCAGAGGAGATAACTCTGATTATTGTCTTTTACACCTCTACCTCTTCTGTTCTTAAATGAGTCAGTCATTTAATTGGCTAACCATGTGATAAGAAACATAACTATTTATTTTAGCCCTGCAATGAACAGATTGAGTGTAAATAATTTGGCACTCCACCTGTCTGTTATGGGCATTCAAAACATTGTAAATGCCAATTAGGGTGAAATGTGTTTTATTACAGAAACAAGAAGTAAATGGTATGTTTAACAATAGATTATCTGCCTACCTACTACTTACCCGATTGTAGTGACAAATATTTGAACTCAAGAAACATCTGTGCAGGTCAAAACATTGTAATCCAAATGTGTTTATTCCTTCTCCTATAAAATTTTGTAAATGCACGATTCAATTGTTGTTACTGACACATCAGAAAGATTTCACAAGCTGATGAATAAAATTACAGAAATAAGCACACGGTATGGCGTGGACATTAAACATCAGTGTGACAAAATTCATGATCATCAGGAGGGAAGAAATCTGTGGCATGCATATGTTTATAAATCAGGGAAGAATAGAACGAGTCTTGGAATATCTATACCTGGACATCATTATCAATAAGGAGTGGGACAACTCGCAGGAGATAAGGTGCTGCATTGGACATTGGAAAGGCCAGACTTCTCCTCAATACAATGAACTCAGCGTTCAAGAGCCACGACCTAACCTAGACACCACACTGCTACTCCTGAGTTGCTATTTGTTTTCAGTTATTTTGATAGTGTGAAGACTTGTTGGACCTTAAACAATGCAACTCCCAACAAACTCGAAGCATTTGAACTTGTTTAGGAGAATCTTGAGAATACCATAGATGCAGAAAGTCACCAACATGGATGTCTTACAAAGAGTTAAAAAAGCCTAGGGGTAATTAATTTTGTCAATTGTCATTGGCTTCAGTATCTCGGGCACATTACGAGAAATCAAAAAAATTATAAAATACTACAATGTATCCTGCAAGGAAAGATAGAAGGAACTCCTAACTGAAGAAGAATTTCCGGGCTGGCCAATTAGAGAGCCTGGTTTGGTAAGAGCTTCACAGAGTTGTTCTGGATAGCAACCAACCATGTCTAAATAGCCGTGATGATCGCCAACATCCTAAGCGGATAAGCACGCTAATGGGGCCCTTACACGATCGATAATATTGACAATACATACATCAATACTCGTGCCAATCAGTCTCAATACTTCTCTCTCTTACACGATCAATATTATTGACAAAATGTTTGTCAATAAGTTTGCTCAGTACTTACCTTTTTTGCCACGAGAAGGTTGTATCTACGTGGTTTTATTTGGTTATTTGTTGGTGTTTACTTTCCAAATATGGACAATAAATATATGGATAATTGTACAAAAGCTCGCACGGATATTATTTTGGTGCTTTGAACTGCTTGTCAAGTGAAATGCAAATGCTGGACGAAAGAATTGTTGAAAAGAGCACATTCTCAACTAGTAGGCTTGCTGTTAAAAGAAATTAGCTTCAGCAATGTTAACGATTTCAAGAACTACTTTCAAATGAAGGAAAGTACCTTCAACAAATTTTTACAGATGGTTGAACCATTTTTAAAACGAGAGTACATAAGTATGGGAGAAAGTATTAGTGTTTGGGAAAGATTAGCCTTAATCCTGAGGTACTTTGCCACAGGAAGAAATTTTGGAGACTTTTAGTTTAATTCAATTTTATAATTTGTATGAAGATTGTTTATCTTCTCTCCGACATCCTCCCTTTTGTTGGCTACCAGATTTATTTTCATAAAAAGTGGATGAGGCGGTCAAGTGCTGAATTTCTTGCTGTCTTCTTGAAATACAAGGGATTAGTCGGATTCTACATTCTGTGGATATTTTATAATCCTTAATAATATGACAAAGAGCATCTTGTTCCTTTTCATGAGAACTGGGAAAGCCAACAATATCTCAATCAACGTCATCAGTTATTTTCACCACTTCTTCTTCTTCACCAGTTCGCGATTTGAACAGAAATGAGCATTAATGGAAATATTGACGCCGCCACTACACGGTCAATGGTATTGTCAATATCCCCTCCAATTTCCAGTATTGATGGTCAAAAATCAGAAAATCCGGATTTTCGTCAATATTTCATCAATATAGACCATCAATCCAATTCATTCATTTTACACAGGCAATATTATCTCTATATGCTAAGGTAAAATAAAATAAAATAAAAAATCTATATGCTGAAATAAATAGTTGTTTCTTATCACATGGTCAACCAATTAAATGACTAAATCATTCAAGAACAGAAGAGGTAGAGGTGTAAAAGACACTAGTCAAAGTTGTTATCTCTTCTGAGAGTAATGAATTTCATTATACAGCCAGACCCTGTGGTGAATGAAGTGAATGTGTCATTTGCAGAGTGGAAAATATGTGCTTTTCAGAGGGCCCGGCATGCTGATAAGCGTACTTTTCCACTCAGTGAGGAAGGCAAAGGTACACCGCCTCACTCCTCGATTTACTTAGTAAAACCCCAACAGGTTCAAACCAGCCTTTTGGCTGATGACCTAAACAACAACAACATGCAAAGGTATTGTCAATATTTTTGATCGTGTATGGTCCACATAAGAAAATGTGTTTTATCAAGAATGAGGATAGATCCTTGTTCTGTATTTCTATCTGGAATTTCTAGTACTAATTGAAAGTATTTTAATAATTTTTTATTTTCTATTTTAGGTTCTGCCCATGTGCCATTCTTCCTTATTGTATGGATTCTTGTCAAGCCACAAACCATTACTGTCCAAGCTGTGGAGCTTACTTAGGATCTTATGACCAGTAACTGTGATATACATATTCCAAAATAAAGTACATTTATTTTTATAATGTGATTTTTACCAGTTTAAGAAACTCAAGTTTCTGAGCTAAATATTATTGAAATGCTTCATAATATATTATAGCACAAACAAACCATTATCCATAGTATATTGATTGAACCATCAGTTCTTTTATACAAGCAACTTGTTGATACCTATCAACAAACTGAGGAAAACTATAATTTATTGCCAATTGTATCTATTTGGTCATAACTACATATTTTTTATATAATGAAACATACATCACATTACTCATTTTTCTACACTATTGTAATTTGTCAATTTTGTATTATAATTATCATTACAATGTATTGTTATAATTTACATTATTTCTAATTATATTTGGGGGGGTTTTTGTACAGTATTGATTTATACAATATATGATTTAAATTGGTACAGTGTTTAAATTAATATTATATATCTATTACGTTATAAATATTGTTATTATAATGATTACCTTTAACGGATAATAAATGCATCATTGCTTCTATTATAATGGCTGTATTATTTTCTCATTAGTCCTTTATTTACTTTTCTTCCTTATGTAAAGTATGACATTTGGAAACGAGTTTTATGTGCCTGTCATAAATTGTTGTTAATAATTGTTGTTAATAGAAAACTGGAAATATTAGGTACTCTTTCATCATTAAAATATTCTACATACAGTCTATAATTAAAAATTACATATTTTTGTGTAACTTGATACCATTTTACTTTTAATTTTTACTTGCTCGAGATTTTATCAACAAAATAGAGTTCAATGTTTCGTTGTTTCAACTTAAGAAAAAACTACACTAACTTTATTGTTTTACATGTTGACATGCATGCGCGCAGGTCCCTGGCGCGCACTGGCGAGCGAGCGTGCGGTCAGCGGTTACAATACAAGGACAGCGACGCCCTGAACCCTTCAACTATAAATTCAAATTGTGGTGCTACCAAATGTACTGAGGCCAACACGTCACTCATTACTAAAGAAAATTTATTTTCTTCTATCACGTCACCAATCAGCAATATTATTTACAGCAAATGATATAATTGTAATTATTTTTAGAAAAAATTAAGTGTTTTCGCCAACTTCTTTGTACTTAATATTCGATTGATAATCTTTTTAGACTATTACAAACCTCCATGGTTAGTTTTATTTCAGAATTTTGGAAATAATCTGAAGTTTAGAGGGAAAAACTGCAATGATATAAATCAGGTAGAATACATTTGGACCAGTCATCTTGAAGGAGAAGGTAAAGTCAATGGTGGAGCGTATAGCAGCTTACTGTCGATAAATAAACAGTTGAATTCCACTCACCTTAGAAGTCCTGCGACTTACCAGCTGGTACCAGTGGCTTTTCGATGAGTGGTGAGCTGCCGAAGATCTTGAAGTGGACTGTATTTGCGGGTTAATTTTCGGAGTGTTTCCAGCGCGTTAAATCACTGGGGTGCGTAACTTAATATCAATCTGTGTAACGGAATATTATTATTATTGTGTTTTTAAAGTATAGCGTTAGCGATCACAGATAAGACTGGATAAAAAAGCGTTAACAACAAGATAGCGTCTATTCGTGTATCTAGTAAGCGGGCAACTGTCCAGTTCAGTTTAAAACTGTTCTGTATGTGCAGGTAGAAAAGAATCCTCATTGGTTGAGACCGATAAATGATATCTTACAATAGACAATACACAAAATAAACTGATGAATTGAATAAAACTAAACATAAAATTTATATAGTCCCAAACAGTCAATACTGTTTTAGTAAATATTTTAAATATCATACAATATGGCTGAATAACCCTAATTTAAGAAGCAACTCAGCGTACACTGTTTAAATATTTCAAGGCTAGAATTAAAAAGAACAGTACAGTATATCATAAAAATGCTAATATATTTTTATTGATGATACAAAAATATTAGTACAATAAAATAATATTAACCAAGCTACTTTTAGTAGAAGGCTACAGAAAATAAAATCTAGTAAAAACTAGTTAATGAAAATTAGCTGCATGCTAAGCACTGAATATTAAAAATCTATAAGGAGTTTAGTTATTCATTTAAATTATTATTCATCAAAGCCATTTACAATTCTCAAGCTAATACATAAAAGGGAAATCTAATGGGCAGAAATTTTTTGAAAAAGTTTAGCAGGATTTTGTCTGCAGCCTTATTGTTCTCTATTATTAGTGAATGACAAATTGTTCAGTAATAAGGCTAAATTGAGGTATAATACTTTCTGTTACAGCTAATAAAGTATAAATATACCTAATCTTACACAAAAAACAAAACTGAAAAGTTTTATTTTGTAATAGATCATGCCACAAACAGAACGACTGAAAAGGTAAAGTGAACTGCACAATACTGTTCACAGACAAATACTTATAATGCATCTTGCTAACCATTTAATTAATAAATTACAATACAAATGACATTTTTTTTCTTACCTATTTGTGGTTGTCTTTTAGTTTTCTTTTTCAAAACTTACACTCGATTCAATGGTACCACCTTCTTCAGAGTATGGTTTAAATTAAAATATAGAATGGAAATACCATTCTACATTTTTTAATTTAAATTTAAAACATACTTGGTTGAAGGTGATTACATCAAAACGTGTGTAAGTTTTTAAAAAATAAAACTAAAAATATGTACGAAAGAAATTTCATTTGTATTGTAACGTATGCATTGTATGTAGTAAATGTTTTAATAATACAAATGCAGTCAACTGTTACAAATACAGTGAATAATTAAATACAATATGTAATAAAATACAGTGAACTACAATGAAGACTATTACTTAAATAAATTGTATTTAAGTACTTTTTTAAAAGTCTTACATGTTTTTAAACCGAAATACCTAAAGAAAAAATGTTTATACCTGAAACTTTAATTATACTGTACAAAACTGCCAATAACAGACAGGTGGAGTGTCAAATTATTTACACTCAATCTGTTCGTTGCTGGGCTAAAATAAATAGTTCTGTTTCTTTTCACATGTTCAGCCAATTAAATGACTGAATCATTTAAGAACAGAAGAGGTAGAGGTGTAAAAGACACTAATCAGAGTTACCTCCTCTGAAAGTAATGAATTTCATTATACAGCCAGACCCTGTGATGAATGAAATGAAGGTGTCATTTACAGAGCGGAAAATATGTGCTTTTCAGAGGGCCCGGCATGCTGATACGCATACTTTTCCACTCAGTGAGGAAGGCAATGGTAAACCACCTCACTCCTCGTTTTACTTAGTAAAACCTCTACAGGTTCAAACCAGCCTTTTGGCTGATGACCTAAACAACAACACTGTACAAAAATTGTTCTGAATGAGAGATAGGAATACGGCAATTTTTAAAATTCAACTACAACATTGATACAAGTTGGATCTGATAAATTCACCTATCTAAAACCAACAAAATAGCTTTTCAATTTTCTTTTTGTACATTTTAGTGGAAGGCATACATAGTGTTACCAAGAGAATGCTGCAACCATCCAACAAAAATGTTTTGACAACTTTTTTACAATAGATTAAAACTATAAGAAATTTTGAAAATTGTTATACAGTAGAATTTAATCTGCCTTTTAAATAATCTATTCTTTTTGCTTCAGTATCATACTGCATCCAATCATAATATGGAATCTGCAACAGAGAAACAATAATTATAATTATTAAAAAAAAATACTGATGTATATTATATCAGAACACAAGAAAGTAAATATTTTTAGTAGTAATATTAAAAACTTGAAAAACAAACAGGTAGTGCTGTATTTTATCTACTGTTAAAATGAAGTCAACTGTTATCAAAGTAGTTACTTGATAACAAACAATTTATAAAAAATTTGTAATAACTTACGCTGTTAAAAACCAATTATAGTTACCTACATCAATTAGTACAACAATTTTATCACATTCAAGGTAATTTATATGAAATTTAAGTAATAATACTGATATTATTTCATAACAAATAACTACACTTTTTACACGTTTAAATATCATAGTATCTTGAGTGCCACGGGAAAAAGGGATCTTTTCTGTTTTGCGTCATGAAAGTTGCAGGTATGCCTAACTTCTTGATTAAAGGCATTTCAGTCCCACCTTTATTTATTACTTTGAATTAATTTTAGTTTACATGATGCAATATCTCTTAATTAGAACTACCTACATATATGGAAATCCACTGTCCCTTCATGAGGTGCACAAAGGCTGCTCGATTCTGGAGAGCCTGTACCAACATGCACAAAGGAACCCCAACCTTTCGGAAGCCCTACAAATAGTGTAACAAAAATGAACACTGGATAGAAAGGAGAAGAGCCTACTATGAAATAATGCTGAGAGTGTGGGCTACAAATGAATAAAATCATCTGGTTTTTCTATACAAAAAGGTATATTATTTTATTTATGCTCATTCTGGACAATGTAAAGTAACTTTATTTATTTTAAAATTGTTACACAGAATTTAACCTCCCTTTTAAATATTCTATTTTTTTTTCTTCAGTGTCATACTGCAATTTCTTTTAAAATAAATAAAATTACTTTACATTGTTACCTGAAATTTTTATGTTTTTGTTTGGTAAGATATACAGTTCCAAACACGCTTCATCTTTCATTTTACATACTATAACAGGTCTAATCCTAGCCAATTCATCAATGGACATTAGATGGATGCAAGATGTCCATCTCTTTTCACTGTTTTCCTCTTAAAATTGATCATGCTACATGTTCTAAAACATGGACTAAGTAAAAAATACGCTAAAAAATGGTACCTATATATTTTGTTTCCAAATCACTAAAAAATGCCTAATACACTCCTGCTTTTTGTAATTTATATGAATAAAATAAAAAAACCAAGCTTTAAAACAAATGGACATAAGGCAATAGTTTGTCTACAGTTCAGCCATTCTTAGTTTGCTCCTACTGTCAACAAACAAAAGCCACCTACTACAGGGTGCACGCTAGACTTTACGGATGTCGTATTCCTATTAAGTTAACTATTTTTTAAATTATAGGTACTTAAAGTACTAAAAACATCAGTCATGATATGATGTAGGCCTAACAATTTCATTTAGAAAAAAAAATTTAAAAGTATTTTGTATTTAAATACTTTTGAAAGTATTTTGTTGTTACTTTTTAATCAGCAAGTACACATTTTGATATAATGCGCATGCTCAGTGACGTCATTATTTGTTTACATTAGGAGCAAACTAAGAGAGGCTGGACTTTAAGTATAATTGTTGACAAGTGCTTGAGAGTCTGTCAGTTTGGTATCTACATACATTGATAACGCTTATTTTACTTACATCAATTGGAGTATAGCCAAACAATTTCAGTTGGCGTATTTTACACACTTGTTCACCAGTAGGTCGAAGGTCAGAAGAGGTGTGCATTTTAGCACCCATCAACAATGCACACCATTTAGCTGATGTGTTTGTTGGTTTTATACAACCAGTAAATGGTTCAACATTTTTAATTTCTTTCGGAATTACTAATGGTTTGTTGTTTTCATCAAGACACAGAAGAATATCTGAAATATGTTGACATTAATTATTTAAGTGGAATAATAGTATCTATTTTTAAATATTTAAAACTAAGTTTGCTTAATTTTAGCAATGTTCAGTATTAACAACAGCCACCAATAATGGTTTTTTTTGTACAGCACTGATTAGAAAATAAATCTGAGCACAACATCATTTAGTTACTGTAAATATACTTTCTGACAAGGAAACTGTACTCTGCAAAGCACCAGTGACAAAAATGATATTACATTACATTATTTTTTCAATCATTAGCCAACCAAAGTTGAAATAGATCATGTTAAATAACAAGTACATAAAGATACATAAAATACAAATAAAGATACAAACACAAATGAATTAAAACTTAAATTAAAACAAAGGCCATCAATCATCATTACTCTGCACTGCAATGTGGTATTTCAAATATTCATCGATTGAATTAAAAACCAAGGTAGAATAATTTAAAAGCATAATAATATTTGAAAGATTACACGAATTTACGTTGTACAGGAAAATAGAAAACAATTAATAATTTCAAGGTCTGTCAGAATCTTGATTACTTATGTGATACGCATCAAAAGTACTTTGCATCTAATTTACAATATTGTTAAGTCCATACAAACAAATACACCAGAACTCTGTTAATCAAAGTATGGTACAAAATTTCATACACTAAAAGCATAGTTTGTCTATGTCCTGCCGATTTTAAAGATTTTCTAAATGAATAGGTAAATATGGGTAAAATACAGGTAAATATGGAGAGGGTTCATTAAACCCTTAACAAAAAGAAAAAAATTCCAGTAATACTTCCAAAATTGAAAAGCCATTGGATCTGTATGTTTAGTTCAATGGGGCATTCTGTAAAATGATAATTATTATTAACATTATAAAAAGTTGGTAAAACCATGAAATAATTTAAAATCTAGCATAATTCCACCTTTTACTTTATTAAATCTTCATCATCATCCTCTGTATCTACCTTTGAAGTTTTCTCAGTTCAGGCTCAACAGATTTCCTCTTCACCTTTCCCAATCACAGGACTATCTCTCCTCCATTGCTCTCTTGGCATTACATATTTCTGCCAATTCATCCACAACTGAACTCATCCACTTCACTCGAGGTCTGTCTCTTGATTTTTTCTCCTCCATCTCCAAGTAGAGCGGACGCCAAATAAGCTTGTTGGTATAGCTGCGCAAACAGTTCGGATTCAATCGTAGATTTCATGTCTTAGTACCGAACTGCCTACTAAATCACATGTGCTGAACGATGTAAATTATCATCTATTAGCGACATTAAAAACATTCAATTGTAAACATTGTATACAACAATTAACATCTGCCACATGCAACATATTACAGACTAATATTTTCAGGTCAGCTGATACATAACGTTGCGAGAGTGACGTTACTCTGATCACAGCTGGTACAGCACTAACCCCTACCACTCGCTTAGGCAACCGAGTGCACCATTACCAAAATAAACCTTCTGCGCACTTCAGAAAACCAGCAAGCTTATTTGGCATCTGCTCTACAGCAACGTTTTAGGCAGTCTACTCTTCTCCGTACTACTGACATGACCAAACCACTTTAGTTTTATCTGTCCAACCCGTTTTCTTGTCAGGTTGTCAGTCTCCAATTGTTTCCTAATTACATAATTTATCATTCTATTTATTTTTGTTTTTCTTCGTATAATCATCTTAAACTATTGTCATCACATTACTGCTTGAGTCCCAGCTCCGTGTAGTTGGAAGGAATGCAGTGCGTAGTTATAGTAGTGGGAGAATGAATGAGTTAGTCGTGTTTCACAGCTGATGCATTTGTAGTGGTAGCGTGTACTAACTACACTAAAAAATTATTCTTAACATCTGGTGCATTAATTTAAGAAATACCTACCGGGTTATTAACTTGGTTGGATTCATAATATTTAACTTACCAATTTATATCAAAATATATAAATAAATAAATGTAATAAATACAAACAAATAATATTTGTTGTATTATCAGAGTAATACAACAATAGTTATCCCAGCGTGCGTCACTCATTCATTATACCTCACTCGTACCCTTCACCCCGCAACTACACAGAGCTTGGAACCGCAAAATACTTTAGACATTGAATTATACAGCATAAATAACAGTAATAATACAATAGCTGATTTTTTCCAACCTCCGATAGGACATAAATTAAAAAAAACAAGTGAATATAGAAAAAAATGTTTTATTACTAAAAGTTCCATACACGTACAGCTACTTTTCGACATAATCACCTTGACGATAGAGGATTTGTTGTACCTGTGGACAAGCTTTGCCATACCTTTTCATAAAATTTTGCTCCCAATGAATTTAAATGAGTCTTGACATTGTTTTGAAGCTCCTTGTTGGTTTAGAAGTGCTGCCCTCCTAGCCATTTCTTCAGCTGAGGAAAAATATGTAAGTCACTAGATGCTAGGTTGGGAACGTATGGCAGGTGATTGAAAATATCAAACAAAATTCAACAACCGAAAGGTCATGGCTTCCATGTTTTCGGACCAAAAAGGTGTATTACTTGTGGAGTTCATGCTGCCAGGGACCACGATTAATGCAGGTGTTTATGGTGAAACTTTACAAAGTTTGCGGAGATACATTCAAAACAAAAGGAGAGGCATGCTGACTTCTGAAATTGTTCAGATCCATGAAAACGCCAATCCTCACAGTGTTGGTGCAACCCAGAAGTACCCTGAGAAATTTCAATGGGAAATTTTCGAACATCCACCAAACAGCCCCAACCTTTTATCGTTTCCTTGAACTGAAAAAGTGTCTAGGAGGGCAGTGCTTCCAAAACAATGAGGAGCTTCAAAACTCATTTAAATTCATTGGTGACAACATTTTATGAAGAGAGTATTAGTAAGCTTGTCACAGGTATGACAAACGCCTTAATTGTCAAGGTTATTATGTCAAAATAAAAGTTCTTTTATTTTTATTTTAAAAATAAATAAAAATTCAAGGAGAAACAATAAAAATGTTGAGATTCACCGACAATGTAGTAGTATTAGCCGAGACAAAGAAAGAACTAAAGGATATCTTAAATGGAATGGATGAGACCACGAGAAAGGATTACTTCATGAAAATTAGTAAGAACAAAACAAAAGCGTTGTGCAGCAGCAAGAGTGGTTTAGAAGATATGGGAAATTTAAAAGTAGGCAATGAAAACATACAGGAAGTTGGGGAATTCTGCAATCTAGGGAGTAAAATAACAAAGGATGGTAGAAGCACACGTGATGTCAAAAGTAGAATAGCTCAAGCTAGAAAAAACTTTGATATGAAAAACAGCTTACTGACTACAAACATTGATTTACAGAAAAATTTCTTAAAACATTATGTTTGGAGTGTAGTATTATACGGGAGTGAAACAAGAGTGATAGGGACTGCAAAAAGGAAGAGGATAGAAGCTTTTACAATGTGATGTTACAAGAAAATGTTAAAGATTAGGTGGGTGAACAAAATAAGTAATTTAGAGGTTCTTAGACGAGAGGATGAAAAAAGAAGTATAGGGAAGCATCTTACCAAAAGAACGGATAGGCTACTGGGGCATATCTTAAGACATTCAGGGTCTATCAATAATAGAAGGTAATATTATTTTTTTTTATCCGAGGTGGCGAGACAACCTCATGTTCACTCCCTCACAATGGGGGAAGTAGTGTTGGACTCAATTGAGGCGTCATCATCCAACCCCAAGGAGGCCACAACCGCCTACCAACCAAAAACCCACCGCCTGGCCACTTGATCTGACATCAGCAAAGAACCCTCCAACTCCCTCGGAACTGTTTAAATAAAAACTACAAGGGAAATGTCGGGTTAAAAAATTTACATACTGTCAGCGGTGCGTGGAAGGGAATCGTAGCCTAATTCCCTCTTTCTGTCACTGACCAACACTCACTCTCTCACTTTCATTTATCTCTTTCATCACCGGATCGGGAAAATAGTGTGCCTACTTTCTGAGATCGGGACAGGATTAATTTATTGTGGGAGAGGGCGATCCCTCTGATCTCCAGATCACCCTCTCCGGAAACTGAGCGACAAACTTCCAGCTCTCCCCATCCCACAGCATCGCTGCCCCTACTCTCCCTGGGATCCACTGTGCAACGCCTATCTTCTCAGATGTCTCAATTCTTTTGAGGCCAAAATAGGGACATCTTTCAAAAATATGCACAATGGACTCCTCTTCATTGTCACGCAGTCGACATTTCGGCACTTCATTAAGTTGAACCTTGTCAAATAAGCCCTAAAGCATTGAGGGAGTGAATATTACCCAAAGAGGGTAATATTAGAGAGTGAATTGTAGGGAGAGGCAATGGTTAGAAAGTATAAAGCAAATTACAAAAGATGTAGGATGTTACAGGTACATAGATAAGAAACAACTTGCGCAAGATAGAACTGCATCAAACCAGTCGAGAGACTGATGACAAAAAAATTATTCAAAAGTAGCCATAAGTGTATGTAACTTTTAGTAATACAACATTGTTTCTATATTCTATCACCTTTTATTTATGGCCAATTGGAGATTGAAAAACAATGATCCTTATAATAATAACCAATAAGTAAGTCATAAATAACACTGAAAAACTGACCAGCCTTAGAAAAATGAGGTAACAAATATGCACAGTGCCAAAAATCATCATTATCATTACAGAATGCTCTTACAGCTCCCATCAAATCTCGCATCATTCTTTCAAACGCTGGACCTTTTGTTTCAAAAGATCCTGGTATTGGTGTACTATATTTCTGTAAAAATAACATAGAATATCATTTAATTTCACTAACAAGTCTACTTATCTCTCTTCAACAACAGTATTTTACTTAAATCAACTATCTCCCCTCAAAGCACAGTACTAAAAAAATCTAACTCCTGTGAAAATTATAAACCTGGTAAATTTCTTTCCTTTACAGGGTGACTATATAAATATAAGATAAATTATTTTATTAATACAAGTGCTGTATTAAATAAGCAAAACATTTTACGAATGGAACACACATTAAAAGTTTGTCTTGCACACAATTAGTTCAAAAATCATTACAAACTATTTAATTTAAAAAAAGAATTATTCAAGACCTACATAAACTAAGCAGATTTCCATTGTGTAGTTTCTCAGTTTAAACAATAAACACATTACAAATTTATAATGATAAAAATTAATAGTAAGCAGAACACAGTTCAGTAATAGTAATAGGAAAATTGTGCAAAGAAGTTCATGATATTATTAGTTATAATGCAGCAGATGATTATGAAGAGAGTGTTGGTAATTGTAAATATTTATGAAAATACAAAGTATTTTTTAATTTCTCTTGCCTATAAGAATATATAGGAAGGGAAGTAGCACTTTCATGTTGATTTTTCACCGAATATAGACCCCTCCTGAACCCAAAAAACATGTTTTTAGCGATTGGTCTGGGTGTGTGAACAAGATATCTCAAGAACGAAAAATTGTACGTAGTTGAAACTTGAGTTAGGTACCACTAGAGGACCTGACACAAACATTCTCATCAAAATCGGTCAACCAGAAGTAGTAGTTTATTCGTGTCATTTTTCACTTTTTGCAATTTTCTCTAACACGGCTCTTACAATTTTTTTAAAAATCGCCTCAACTACATTTTTTATCTTCTACAAGATAGGGTAGGCGCCATGTCTGCTGAAATTCTTGGAAAGGCTGTTCTCTTGTAGGAAAAACGGTTTTTTAAGATTTCAGCCTTAATATGCATTTTAGCGCAAAAGTGTATATAATAAAAGTTGTAGACAATTTTAAATTGTACAACTTTTATTTCAAATATTTTTATGTATAATGCTTCGTTCAGCGGTGATTAGTGATATTTCTGTTTTTTTTTTCATGAAAATCAGTAAAAAATAGATTTTTTTAAAATTTCGGCCTTAGAATGCATTATACAAAAAAAGGAAATATAATAAAATTTATTGAAATATATATTTTCTAACCACCAGAATACGGTAACATAAAACACTTACTAATGTTTATAGCGCTTTCGTGTATCTTGCACACATCTTCAGTAAATTAAAATTTATTACAAGTCAAAATTTAAAACTTCCTGCTCCTACCATGGTAGATAAGGAAGATTCCTTATCTACCATGGTAGGAGCAGGAAGTTTTAAATTTTGACTTGTAATAAATTTTAATTTACTGAAGATGTGTACAAGATACATGAAAGCGCTATAAACATTGGTAAGTGTTTTATGTTACCGTATTCTGGTGGTTAGAAAATATATATTTCAATTTTAAATAATACGGCTGTTTAAAAATCCTACATAGGATGTTTAATAAAATAATAAAATTTATATGACATTAAAAGATCTACAACTTGTATTTCATGCATGTTTCTCTAGAGAGCCTAGTTTAGCAAGAAAGAAAGATTTTCCATAAATAAGCCAAAATGAGGTCAAGTTTCATTTTGCATCATTCATTTTTTTATTTCTAATACTTTATTACTAATATTAGGTCATATTGTTCATTATTTGCATTGGCAAGAGAAAGTTGTGTGAGTGTGTCACACCAGATATATATATATTTTTTTGGACGAGTTGTTTTATTCTGACAGTATTTAGAAAATGTTCTGGAGATGTTTTTCACAAATGAAGTAAAGATCCTGATTGTTTGCTTGAACTGTTGTGTTTGTACATGAAGAAATCATATCAGGCTTTTGTGAGTTTCAGTCAATTAATTTATTTAAACTATTAGCAATAAAAAGTAATTAAAAGGTTTGGCACTAAACAAAATTTAACCTTTAATTCTAATACATATTTGCTTTTTATAACATCTAAGAAATATGATGACCTGTCATTTAACAATGAAAGACTTACCTTGGATAAAAAATTTCTTGTTTCAACTGGTAATCTAGGTCCATTATAATCTAAAAATTCTACAGCAACATTCTGATCCAATTGCAACAGTTCTCTTGACATAACATACTTAGAAGCTAAAAGTAAAAAATAAAATATAGACACAATACTGGAAAGTTTTATTATTAAAAACATTTTATTATTAAAAACTTTTAAATTTTTAAAACTTTTTTAAATTTTATTATTAAAAACACGAAACAAGAAACCTAAGTGAGGTACTAAGAAAAGAGTTTTCCTTTCTGAAACCCGGTCTGAAATTAAATAG
Organism: Catonia carolina; assembly: GCA_035578175.1. NCBI lineage: Eukaryota > Metazoa > Arthropoda > Insecta > Hemiptera > Achilidae > Catonia > Catonia carolina. Next base: position 123,192,824 of record JAQMRL010000002.1, read on the forward strand.
CCACTACCCAAAAATGTTAGAAATAATCAACGGCGTAGCCGTGGTGGGGCACTTGCCCCCTGGCTCATTTAGTAAAACAAAAAATTATAGGTCAATATGAATAATATTGCGCGGCAAGAAACCATAATATTGTCATGGCAGAAAGACACCATCTTGTTCTTCTGTTTCTGTTCTCTATTTAAGTGCTGCAGTCAGTGCAAGTTAGTCAGTTGTGAAGCTGAACTTTGGTTTAACCAAAGGAAAGGAAATAATGAGCTAAATGTTAAACTGAAGGAGATAGAACTAGCTGTCAAGTTAAAGAAACGGAACTGTTCTACCCGTCGATAAAACAGGGACTACTTATCTCGCTTGCATAGCCTTGCACAATGTGCACTGTCAAAAAATCCTTCAGCACCTTACGCAAGGTAAAAACTTCATTATGGTCAACAATGACAGAAAATCGACTTGACAGTTTTCATATGATGAGTGTGAATAAAAGATTCCAGGGGTTCTGGAAGCTAAAGATAAATTTAGGAAAGAAATTTTGTTAAGGTTTAGCCAGAACTCCCTAAGGCTAATAATGATGAAATAAGATTAAAATAGGTTCAACTAGCATTACAACTATTACTTTTAGCATTTCCATACGTTCAAATAAAAACACTTTTATTTCATTTTTGTCCCACCCTGTAGAAAATCTTTACTAGCGAATGGAAATAATGTATAAAAGGAAAATTAAGTTTGTACTGAACTACCGATGTTGAATTCTACAGCATATATATTCTTCAAGTACACTTTTTAAAAGATAATATTACTTCTAATCTGAACTGATAGTACAAAGAAGTAATACATCTTTGTTTGTACAAGGTAATCTCAGAAACTACGCAACTGGTTTCAAAACAAGTACACACTCTGGGAGTAGGTGTATCAGTTCTTTCATAGTTGGAGAGCTTAGAATTTCCTGAGTAATAATAAAGGCTATACATGGCATATTGTAATTTAAAACTTTTTATGATTAATAAAATAAGTTTGGGAATAAGTTCTTTTATCTATTACTATAACTGTTATGTAATATGTAATATAAAGTCCTACAAGCCGTTGGACTTAAAAATTGATATAATTAATTAACAATCAATTTAATGCAGTAAATTTTCCGGAGAACCAGGGTGTTTGTTTACGATCTCCACCCAAGACCGAGAGAATTACAGCAGTTAAGACGTTAGAAATGTACGGAAAATCCAGGAAAATAACTAATTAAGGTAAAACAAATTGGAAGAAGAAACAAATAGGAATCAATGTACGTAATAACTTAACCCTTACAGTGCCAGCGTCCTAATAATAGGACATAAGATTGGACTAAAAAATGCCAGCGTTCTGTTATTAGGACGTCAGCAGTTAAACCAAAAATGCCGGCGTCGTCCTTTTATTAGTACGCTAATTTTTTTTTTTATGAATGTAATTGATTAAAACCACTAAAAATTAGATTTTTATACCTTTTATCGCAGTACTTTTATTTTTTACAATCCATAAATGATTTTTGTGATTTTTTCCATAATTGAATTGTCTTTAAAGTGATATAAGTGAAATTGAGTAACATAATTTTTGTGATTTTTTTTTTTAATTAAAAAGGAAATATTCATAAAAATGTCTGTGTATCATTTTATTTTTGAATTGCAAGAAATGTGTTCAAAGTCGAATGTCATACAAGATTCATTATGAAACAAACAAAAATCATTAAAATACCTTAAAAATAGCCATGTTACGGATAAAATGTTACCAATCACATAAAAGTAGGCTGGTATTTTTCGGTAGGAACTCACAATATTCTCCTGGCACTGTAAGGTTTAAAGTAGCGTAATTTGAGATGGCTACTTACCTTAGCACAAAAACATAACATCAACGGTAGAAACAAGTCTAGTAGTTTTAACACATTTAATGAAGGCGACGCCCGTTAAATACTTAAACTTGTTAGCAAACAGAACACTTATGAAACAGTACAGTATAATTGACTTAATTGCAGTACATATCGACACAGCATGCAACATTAAGCAATCTGTAATAACAGCTATTGGAGAGCAAGAGAGTAACCATCCAAACACTTATAAGTCACAACGCACACTGAAAGACAGAGGAACGGAACAAAGGATGCTGAAGCCACAGACATGGGAAACTTAGTAGTAGGGGAAGGAAGCTGGAAAGATGTACAGGGATGATGAAACATATATGACATCACCACAAGACAGCAAAATACGAATAACAAGATGAATTTAACAGTGATAAGGTGTGTATGTTTGAAAATACTGCAAATAATCGAACTAAATGTAATAACACCGGAAAACATGACTTAACAATGACATTAACTTTTATTCTTTCCTTTTATAAAAATTTTTGAAAATTATTTATGGAACTTATGGAACAGATATCTAAAAAATAATGTCGCAACCAATTTCTGCATTGAGTTATATAAACATTTCAAAATTCAAAGAGATTGTACCATTTTTCGAAGAAAGAGTTTTGTCTATGTTTTTCTAGTAACACATATATTCAGTTATTTGTCGGTTGCATTTCTCCTCTTCCACTGTTCATTTATACTGATGTTAACAAAATTACTGTTTTCAGTACTAAATGGATTTCTACATATGTTGTGATTTTGCTTTCAAGTTTACTTTTGTTTAAGAAAGTTTGCTTTTAAGTTTAAAATAAATCTTTACAGTGCATCATAGAATCAATTCTAGTGAATAAATATTAAACATTTCTTTACTAACCTTTTGTTTGCCTTGATTTTCTTTTATTTATGATTTAATTCAAAAAGTTCCATGTTTTGGTGGATCTACCATCATCAGAGAAAAAACTACTTCTTGTAATAAAATTTTAATAAATTAGTTCCAATTTTTGTTAGTATACTCTGATGGTTCTGCCAATAACAGACAGGTGGAGTGTCAAATTATTTACACTCAATCTGTTCGTTGCAAGGCTAAAATAAATAGTTCTGTTTCTTATCACATGTTCAGCCAATTAAATGACTGAATCATTAAAGAACAGAAGAGGAAGAGGAGTAAAAGACACTAATCAGAGTTATCTCCTCTGAAAGTAATGAATTTCATTATACAGCTAGACCCTGTGGTTAATGAAGTGAAGGTGTCACTTGCAGAGTGGAAAATATGTGCTTTTCAGAGGGCTCGGCATGCTGATAAGTTCACTTTTCCATTCAGAAATGGTAAACCACCTCACTCCTCATTACTTAGTAAAACCTGTACAGGTTCAAACCAGCCTTTCGGCTGATGACCTAAACAACTCTGATGGTGGTGTATCCACTGAAACAGGTTAAGTTTTTTAATGTAATTTTAAATAAAAGAAAATCAAGGCAAAAAAGGTAAGTAAAGAGATTTAAAATATTTATACATTAGATAGTACATAACAAACTCTGAACGACAACAAAACTTATTTAACTTAACAGTTCAAAATGTTGAACAAGATTCATCCACAATTCACTAATGAACTCTTTTTTTATATAGGTTGCCAAACAAGCCTTCTAAAAGGTTCCAAACAGAATGTTCCAGAACCTTCTAAACAGTTAACTCAACACAAAAATTAAAGTGTGTGAGTGCAACAGTACATAAAACAACATGACGTACATCAAGAAAGATCTATAACAATAAATCAATTAAGAATTCAAAGAAGCTTGCATATACATACCATATTGACTTTTAATAAATTCTTCATCCAGAACATATAATGTCAGTTTCTCACTAAAATAATTTTTAAATGATAACGAACACAGACATCGAACAAGGGATGTACCATACAGAGTAAATTCAGCATGCCGTTCTTGTTTTTCTAATTCAGAAATAATCAACTGACACGTTTTATCTGTGGTCGCATTTGAGATATTAAATAAAGATATAAGAGATGCTATTTTTTCCATGTCCTGAAAAAAAAACAATTTTTTGTTAAAATAATAATTCTGATTTACCATTTAATAACAATTAAATAATAGTTATTATAATGGTTAATTAAAAATGCCTGTACACACAAAAACTCGACAATTTGACAAAGTTTGTATAGCTAAAACAATATAGCTTGCAGTCACTCAATCTAATGGGATGTATACAGTACTACCAATTATAACAATTCATATCAACACAAATACCCACAACAAAAAGGTGAAGTGTTCAATTATTTGCACTAGATCTGCTAGTTCCAAGGCTACAAAAAAAACAGTTTTGTTTCTTATCACATGGTCAGCCAATTATATGACTGAAACATTTAAGAACAGAAGAGGTAGAGGCGTAAAAGACACTAGTCACAGTTATCTCCTCTGAGAGAAATGAATTTCATTATACAGCCAGACCCTGTGGCGAATGAAGTGAAAGTGCAATTTGCAGGGTGGAAAGTAGATGCTTTTTTTGCTTTTGAAGCAAAAAAGAAGCTTTTTTTTGGAGGGCCTGGCATGCTGATAAGCATACTTTTTCACTCAGTGAGGAAGGTATTGGTAAACCACCTCACTAATTGTTTTACTTAGTAAAGCCTCTAGAGGTTCAAACCAGCCTTTCGGCTGATGACCTTAACAACAATACCCTTCATTGTCTTCATTAGCACTGATGTGCAAAACAGTCGAACATAAAACAAAACAAAAATCCTCTTTCTATTGAGGTGCTCGGAGGAGAATGGGCGAAGTCAACAAAATTGGATTTTTTTTTACCGATCCTATACAAAATGACAATGTACTTTTGAATAAATCTGTCAGATTTTTCTATTTCGCCTTGGTGCTTTTGAAATCAGTACGGAATCATTTAGACGTAGTTACTCGCTACCTGGTAGCTGTGCTAGGCTGTCGGAAGAGAAAGGGTGAAGTCCCTACTAGTCAATATACTGTCCTTTGAATATGAGTCACATTACTGGCAGTCATGCAATTCTTAATTTGCTAAGAATTATTCATATCAAAAAATAAAAATATTGAAAATGTAAAATTAATGTACACATTAAAAATTTTTAATTCTAATTTTATTTTCTACAATTTTCGTTTTAATCATGATGGGTATTTAATTTTCATACTTAATTAAATAGACTATAGTTTGTTGATGAAATTTGTTTTTTTTTATTTGGTATTTTGTTACGTAGGCCTATATACTTTTTTAATGTTGGCAAGTTATAAAACATCATAATAATTATTATTTTCTACATTGTTTCACGTTAATCGTAAAGTATCACATGGATTTTAAAATGTTCTTTATTAAATAAACAATGCTATGTTTGCCGGCCGCATTGGCGCAGTTGGTAACGTGCTCGCCTCTCATCATGCGGTCCTTGGTTCAAATCCCACTCAGGCAAGGCATATTTTCATACGTTACAAATAATCATTTTCATTCTCCATTGTACAATAATTTCACCCCAACGTCGTCACTAATGACCGTTGTAGTTGATGCGACGTTAAATAAATAAATAAAAAAAAAAAAATTGCTATGTTTACAAAATTTGTTGTTTATTTTGGCTTTTGTTATGTAAGCTTATTATACGAGAGAGAGATTATCTATTGATCAGTAATACTTCACAATAATAGCATATAAACCAAGAAGTAAGGGAATACGTCAGTACGAATTGAGTGCAGTAAATACTAAGACATGTTATTACAATGCTAAATAAATTCAAACAACATAAAAATTAAAATTACTGTTCAAATAAATATAAAATTAAAATTGACTAATTTGGTTTTCTAGAACGTATTTTTAGACCACTTCTATAAGCGACGCGTGGACTTCGCCTCCGGTACTTTTTGAGGTGTATGAAACTTCCAACGTGTTTTTCTCAAAAGTCAACTGTCGAGTCGCCCTTTCTCCTCCAAACCCCTCAATTCGTTCAACTTCTTTTAGAACTAAATCACAATGATATTTACATACTGATTACCTTCTTTCTTACATTGATATTGTCCCTTCTTTTCGATAAACAGATTTCAAACCTATCCAAATAGTTTTTATATTTAGAATAATTTTTTCTCATAAACAATTAATCAATCGACATAAACATTACATACAACTAATCAAGACAAAAACAATTTTATGAATGTATTTATTTTACTCACTTTTAGTCTGGCACTTTGAGGTGACAACAAGAACTGTTCTGCAAGATTATTAATGGTTTGTGGATGAGATAGTAACTGAGTAACGGTAGTCAATGCTAAATGCATATTAACTTGAAGAAGATTTTTGTGCATATCACATGAAAACTTGTCTAACATTTTCACTAGAGTAGTCTGGTTATTATGCTTCATTGAATATCTAATTAACTGTAATTTAAAAAATTAAATTAATCATTAGAATAAATTAAAATATCTGGTGTGAAACACTCACACGACTTTCTCTTGCCAATGCAAATAATTAACAATATAACCTAACATTAGTGATAAAACATTAGTAATAAACAAAAAACTAACCTTAAAAACATAACCTTATTTTAATCATGAGTGAAAGACGCAAAATAAAAATTGAACTCAGTTCAGCTTAAAAATACGGAAAATCACTCTTTCACACTAAATTAGGCTCTGTAGAGAAAAATGCTTTAAATAAAAGTTGTAGATATTTTTATTTCCTATAAAATTAATTATATACACTTTTGTCGTAAAATGCATACTAAGGCCGAAATCTTAAAAAAATCGATTTTTCACACGTTTTCATGAGAAAAAAAAGAAAATCACTAATTACTGCTAAACTAAGCGTTATACAAAAAAATTTTTGCAACAAAAGTTGTAGGTTCCTTAATTCTCTACAACTTTTCTTTAAATTTTTGCGCTAAAATGCATATTAAAGCCGTAAACTTAAAAAAAAAGTTTTCTACGAGAGAACCGCCTTCCCAAGAATTTCAGCAAACATGGCGCCTACCCTATCTTGTAGAGAATAAAAAATTGAATAAACCAGGCGATTTTAAAAAAAATCGTAGGACCAGTTTATGAGAAAATCGCGAAAAAGTGAAAAATTACACGAATAAACTACTACTTCCGGTTGACCGATTTTGATGAAAATGTTTGTGTCGGGTAGTGGTATGTAACTTAAGTTTCAAGTTTCAAGTTCATACGATGTTTTGTTCTTGAGATATTCTGTTCACACACACACTCACACACACACACACACAGACCAATCGCTAAAAACATGTTTTTTTGGGTTCAGGGGGTCTGAAAACGTGTAGATCCGGTGAAAACTCGACATGAAACAATACTTTCCTTCCTATATATTCATATAGGCAAGCAAAAGTAAAAATAAAATAAAACAGTCCCATCTTTGTGGTGTAGTGGATAGCATCCACACTACAAAGCAAGATGTTTTCTGAGTTCAATTCCTGAAGAGGATATGTAAATTATTAAAATTTTATAGATGGTGTCATTTTATACGGCTTGAGAAGCTGTCTGAAGTCTACAGTTATAAATAGTTAATTTACTATTTGTACATGACAATTAAATTGTTCTTATACATGCTTAACAATACAATTATAGATATAATAATAATCTTCTTCTTCTGCCTTTCAAGGATTAGGCATCTCAACCTGTTCCGAACCTCTTAACTCTGCCTATCTCTTTCTTGGGCGTCCTTGCTCTCTCTTTTCCTCCGGTTTATAGCCTAGTCTTTGCTTGGGTATCATATCCTCCCCCATTCTGTTCTGAGATACCCTGTCGTTTATAGAGAAGATGTTGAGTTCTTCATTATCTCGGTATTCCTATAACGATCTTCTCTACTAACCCTACGTATGTCAAAGCAATTTCATTTCAGATGCTTGCAATCTAATCTCCTCTCACTTTGATAGCACCCAAGTATCACTGCGTACACTTGGGTTTTTCCAATAGCGTCGTCTTTGTAAGCTGTGTTCAACATTACAACTGTTTCCGCGGCGTTTTTACCGAGCAAGAAGCAAAATTTCACAGCCGCACGTTGTTCATTAAAACTTGCCATCATGAAAAACGACACGAGCACAAAACAGCAATAGCGAGAACAATCACTGCACGAGAACAGAACAAGCTAGATCAACGAACAAAATGGCATTGAACTGGCAATGAGTAGCGCTACAAGCAGCCTAGTGGCGGGAATTTGTACTGCACAAGCTCCGCCCACAGCAGAGCTATTCCGGATACTTTTGGGTACCCCCTCGTATTAGCCAAATAGCCCTTAAAATTAGTAGTATTTCAGCACATATTCCACTTCTCTATCTTTTATAGAACTAATTATTGTATTTTCCTGTGTCAAAAAAAAGTCAAATGTACGTCAAATTTTAATTCAAAAATGTTATAACTTTCAAATGGCTACACTCAGACTAACGAATTGGGATGCAAGTCCCAATTCGAAAGGCACTTTGGGCCAGTCTCCTTTTTTTAAAAAAAAAAACACATTTCATCTTGGTCACAGGGTTGAATGCATCAATTTTTTAATTCTGCAGATAAAAAAGACCTATTTTTCTAACTTTGCTGTGTTCGTAATTGTCGCCATATTAATTTCAAACAGTTATTGCCATTCAATCGGGATCTGAGGAGCTGGTAGCATTGACGAACAACTGATTCCTGCCACTTGTCATTTATGCTGTTAAATTTACTAATAGCGAGTTTTAGGTTTCTTAACTTGAAAATCTAAAAATGGGTCGCAAGTCAGTGAATACCACTGTGACGTGGCAAATTTTGTTTTTTTTTCATGGCTGTCCTTAAACATTTGACAGACACTGTACATACAATTTTCAAAAATTAAATATCTTTTTGTTCATAATAATATGTCTAACATTTTAGATAATAAAAAGCCTTTCGACAAAACTAATGGTTTTCGTTAAAAACTGTTTTGAAAATTTCATTTCGTCACCATTTAGAAAAATATGGGAATACACGAGTCATATTTTTTAAAGAACATAGGTGCAAATATTTGTACCAAATTTCAATCCTTACACATGATATAATGGTTTTCCTGAAAAATACAAAATGACAGATAGAATTTAGAATGAAAGGTTAATCAACATTTTTTTATGAAATATTTTGTTTTGGTATATAGAATACGAAGAGCATGCTAAGGCGTTTTGAAACAACAGGTATACAGTAGAAGTATTATTTTTAAATTTTATCTGGTAGTTTATTAATTTATATTTTAAATTATATGGAATTTTTCCAATTGAGCCATATTTTTTTTAATAATTATCACACACATTGATGTATTTACATTGCAACTGATAATGGATAGATGATATCAGAAAGGATCTATTGACTTTTTTTATCAGGTCTCATTTTTGTGTATTTTTGTAGACAAAGATGATACTGGAAAATTTATTAAATCTTAAATTAAATTAATTTATTAAATTTAAATTTATTATTAAATTAAATTAATTTATTTAATCTAAACAAAACACACAAAATGGTTAAAATAAATAAATGTAGTTTAAATACTAACCTTACCTTTAGAATTGATGTGAATGTAATACGATCAACCACAGGATAATGTTCCATTAATTTTTCCATAATATCATCTACAAAGTCTTTTGAATTAATCTTACTTTGTGATTTGAAGAATCCAGAACAAACAATACCTATCTCTTCAATTGTTAACTTGTCTATTATTCTACTTAACTGATATTCTAATTCATAAATTGATCCTTTGTGCGGTACTTTTCGTATTGTATTTAGATAAAACATAACTTGAACTAACTGATGTTCCGTCAACCTAAATCAAATAATGACAACAGAAATCAGATTTACTGACATATTACTATACAGAACATTTAATACATTTCTGACATCACACCCTCTTAAGACTGACAAATTCACTTTCATCGTACTCACGATTTATAAATAAACATCTTGTGAAACAATTTGTAATAAATGTAAGAGTCTGCATCCATAGCACAGCAATAGAATGTTAACCCTTTCTTACCCAGTGAGGCATAGAAGTCACATTGGAGTGAAATAACAGACATAAAAACTTTAATTGTTAGCGACTACTTTTGATTAAAGAGCGCTGGATGTGAAGTGTAATAATTTTCTGTATCCTAGCCAGGAATCGAAGCTGAGACCACCACTTTGCAGTGTAAGATGCTGACCACTACTCCACGGACGCGACCATTAGTTTCTTTTTAAAGTTAGTTTTAGTCTTAAATATTCGTGTTCATTTACTAAAATAATAGCATTTCTTCGAGTATGTTGAATGTAACATACAAGTATATTTTTCAAGCTGTAAATACTGATTTTGTCCATTTTACCAATATTTTTGAATTGTAACCTTTTTTAAGTCTTAAATAATGCTCTGCTACAAATCTAAGCAAGAGAATTTTGTGTAGGAAGCCTGCACATGATTTTTACTTATTCATATTGTTGGGAACTTTGATACCATCAAGCCCAATGTGACATTATGTCACACTTTTTTGTCATGCCATCAAAAAAAGGCTGAAGGTCTAAAAGTGATTTTATTTAACTTAAATGTCAGTAAAGTGTATGAAACAATGTACACATATTTGTTTGTGTAAAGTTAAAAAATTTGGGATTGAAAGGGTTAAACAGCAAATTAAATAATGTCAGTTCAATTCACACCTATGGCCTGAATAACAATTATCAATAAAATAAAACAATTAATCACGCCAAATTAAATGTAGTCTATATCTTATTCCAATTAACTTTATTTCAGCAAACAAATCTTTTGAGGTTATGGTTGTCGCAATGAGTCTAATATGTCCATATTGGACAGCTAGGCATCAGAGCCAAATCACGTTACATCAAAATTTATATTTATGTCGGCTTCTGGCACAGTAATATGTTACTTTGGTGTTTGTGTGTGTTGTTTAGTGGTTTATCAAAAAAATCTGGTGTGAAACACTCACACAACTTTCTCTTGCCAATGCAAATAATTAACAATAGAATTTAACAAGAGAATTAACAAAAGAAATAAACAAAAAACTAACCTCAAAAAAAATAACCTTATTTTAATCATGAGTGAAAGATGCAAAATGAAAATCGACCTGTTTGGCTTAAAAATACGGAAAATCACTTTTTCACGCTAAACTAGGCTCTGTAGAGAAAAATGCTATTCATAAAATTTGTAGATCTTTTAATTTTTTATAAATTTGATGATACACTTTTATCGTAAAGTGCATTACTAAGGCCAAAATCTTAAAAAAATCGATTTTTCACACGTTTTCGTGAGAAAAAAAACAGAAAATCGCTAATTACCACTTAACTAAGCGTTATACAAAAAAAAAATGTTTGAAATAAAAGTTGTAGGTTTTTAAATTCTCTACATTTTTATTATATAAATTTTTGAGCTAAAATTCATATTAAAGCCGTAATCTTAAAAAAAAAAAACAATTTCTTTACGTGAAAACAGCCTCACCAAGAATTTCAGGAAACATGACGCCTACCCTATCTTGTAGAGAATAAAAATTTAAATAAACCAGGCGATTTAAAAAAAAATTGTAGGACTAGTTTTTGAGAAAATCGCAAAAAAGTGAAAAATTACACGAATAAACTACTACTTCCGGTTGACCGATTTTGATGAAAATGTTCGTGTCGGGTCCGGTAGTGGTATGTAATTTAAGTTTCAAGTTCGTACGATGTTTCGTTTTTGAGATATTTTGTATATATACAATCACACACACACACACACAGACCAATCACTAAAAACATGTTTTTTGGGTTCAGGGGGTCTGAAAACGTGTAGATCCGGTGAAGAGTGTATATCTTAAAAATCGACATGAAAAAAATACTTTCCTTCCTATATATTCATATAGGCAAGAGAAAGTAAAAACTGTCATGGTTAAATACATTTTCAATTGGATGTAATTTTCCCTTACCATTAGGATGTCCTGCACACACATTTTCTGTAACTACAAATTTGAATCCAGCCAATAGCAAAGCAGAGCGATTATTTACAATAGTTCCAAAGATAAGAGGAATGAAAATTAAAAGTAATATGCGGAAAGTGAAACATTAAACTTACCTTCTTCCTTTAAATATGCATTTGTCAATGCCCTTAAAGACAAATAAACTTAGCCTTGTTAACTTCAGACTGTACCATAGATCAATCATATACAACAATTTTTTATAACCCCACTTAGTCCTTCTTTGTACACAAATGGCATCCAATGACTTCCATACTTTTACAAAATTTTCATCTTTAACACTAGGTGCTTGCGGCCAATTGTGTAAACAAATAAATATTTTTACCAATTGATCATCACTGAATTGGAAACATTTTGATGGGAAAGCATTACACAAAGAAGTAAAAATTGGATTGGAAATTGTTGTACAGTTCTGAACAGAAAATTTAGCAGCATTAACAAAATCTGCAAAATACTCATCTACCGTCTCATGATCCCAACATTGTTTTTTAATCACAACATTAAACTCTTCTTCACTGACATCAGGAACATTTATGCTCGTTGTTCTTTTGTGTATTGTTTTAGCATAATTAGGATTATTCTCTAAATAATTATGAAATTCTTCATTTTCTAACTCAAAGAAAATTTTCCCTTGTTGAGCATCTGGTGCAACTATTTCATTAACGTTCTCTTTTGCAACTGTTGAAAAACAATTAAAACATGATTTATCCCTATTAGTGAGAACTGAACACGAAAATTCACTGGTCCATTTAACACTTCTGGAAACGTTTAAATTTACCGGGTATGAAACTTTTAGTAAATACCTTCCTTCATGGTAACACTTAAATTTAAGACAGTTCTTATTCAATATGAATTTCAATCCGTTAATTCTGGTATTAACTCTTCGAAATATAGAACTCATTATAAAAAAAATTATACAAAATAGGAAATTTCAACTCGTGGTTTAAGTAGCATTTGGTCGTAAACTAAACATAACCTAAAACGAAACAATAGGGATCCTATTACGTACAACACACACGCACACACACAAGGTAAAACTTTATTGTACGTAACGAGCGAAACGACAACGTGTTACAGTTTTAAGCCTATACAAACGAAATTGTAATAATAACATTAACTCCTAAAACAAAGTGCTTGCATATCCCGCGTGCTCGCGCTAAAGGAATAATACTTCACATTCTAAATACAGATAAGTCAACCAATGGTAAACAAATGTCAAATTCTACTCCTTTGATATCATCCAATAAGACAGAAGTATTAACAGCTGTTTACGGAAAGCAAACAACCGTGGAGTATTGAAATGTAGGTTAAGGTGAATAATGTCAAAAACTTCGTATATTTTTGTGCAATTACAATGACTGTATTCAAATAGTGTGTGATTATGCAGAAATATTTTAGTATTAGATGTAAAGACATAATGAGTGTTATTTAAAATCTTAGAAAATAGTTGTACATAAAAGTAGTCATGAATAGGTAATTTTTAATTGTGTTTTATTTTGTTTACGTTTGCGTTTTGTATTCATTATACTTTTTGTACCAGTAAATTTTAAGTAAGTGAGAACAGTTGGTCAGAATTTTTTTTAAAGTGTTATCCAAATGTCCGCGACAAAATTTATTTGTTATTTGTATATTTAATTAATGTTTGTTTAATCGTATCGCTAAGAAAATGTGGTCCTCGAATTCTGGGTACCAGAATATTAGGTAAACTCATACTCTGAGTAAATTCGAAACGTATTTAAGTGGAAACGTCTATCATTATTATAATTTATTTATTAGTACAATATTTAATAAAATGAATTATTACGGATTATTAAATAGTTAAGTTTGAGATCCACGACTTTGATTGCTAAAGATAGAATGATGTCGCCCAAGGGTACCTTAACGTCAATTAGTTTTCTATTTTCCTCTTACAGTATCAAATAACACTTACTTCCTGCTCTTATAAGTGGTTTGGTCCTTTCGTATGAATAAATTTTTTATATCTTCATTGTTATCTAAAAAATGCTGTATAAACCTTTCCTCTGTTGGCTTATTCAGAAATCTAAACTTTTATATATTTGCACATTTGTTTGTAAAAACCAGTTTAAATTATTATAGTTTATACCTATGTACTGAAACCATATAAAATATAAACAAATCCAAAGTTTTGAAATTAAATTTCATTATTAAATTTTATTGTGTTAGTAAATTTAATTATTAAATTTTATTGTGTTAGTTATCTGTTAATTGCTAAGGTGATGTTAATTATATATGTTTAAGTTAGTAATTTCCCCTCCAATGGTTTCACAGTATACAGAGAAAATTACATTTTGACACTACCAATATCTTTGAAGACTTTAATCATCAAGACTTTTATCCCATATTTAGCATTTGGTTGTTAACAAAGTTGGTTTTAAAATGTACACTGATTTATTGTCTGATTGGTTTGACAACATGTTGTGATGAATTGTGTAGCTCAATATTCTTACTGTTATGTTTGTGGTTTTCCCACTTTTGTAAAATCTTGATGGTGTTCATCCTCGAAAGTACACCAAAAATGTATTATTTAACATGTGGTTTTAATACCAGTTACATTGATTTTGTGAATGCATTGCACACTTTATATACACTGTTTGGTATAATGTGATTTATAATAGACAGCATGTCAAATTAGACAGTTAGGCTCTACAACACTGGTTGTGAAATATTATTTTTCATCATTTAAGATTTGTCATTTAAGATCAGAATTACATTCATGAAAAATATTTATTCGAAATAGAATTATTTAAATTTTTAATGTATTACTATTCATTTATAAAAAAATGAAAAGTAATAGTTTCTGAATAATAAAGTGTGTCTTCATTTTAGAAATACCCTTTTGGGTTTTATAGTACTTTCAGATAAATTCACTATAATGTAAACTGTACTTATATCATTATCTGAAACATTAATGTCGTTTACTAAATACAGTACAGTTGTCAAATCCATAATGTTGAGATAAGATGTTATACTTTTTATTGAACTCATGTCAGAAAGTGTATGCTTTATTTTTGGACTTTGTTTTCATTGGTGGTCATTTCATGAAAAATTAAAATATTTTTGGAAGGAAATGCAATGATTTCTCTGTAGTATGAGTTTTCTTAGTAATTTTTTTTCTTACTCCAAATAAGGCTAGACATACACCTGTTTCGAACATGTTCTCTATAATTTTGTATTCATGTCTTTTTAGGTCTGTAAATGTTTCTCTTCCCCTTTGGACCGTACCATTAGACTTTCTTTTTTTTTTTTTTTTTTTTTTTTTTTGGTTTAACGTCCGACAGTTTTGCAAATTGCTGCTAATGCAGACGGTGAAGGATGAAATGAATTTTTGTAACATATGAAAAAATGCCATGCCCGAGTGGGATTCGAACCCAAGACCGCGTGATGAGAGGCGAACACGTTACCAACATCACCAACGTGGCCGGCACCATTAGACTTGCAGAGGTATCCTTTGAGCTGACACCCTTTCCATGTGCTGTATCCAACCTTCACAATATTGTTTTATCTTCTCATTTACGTTAAAGGTACAATTCCACCCTTACAGCTTCATTTCTTATTCTATCCAAAGAGGTACAGCTTTCCATTGTTAGTAAAACCCTCATCTCTGCTGTTTGAATTTTCATATGACTTCTTAGTTGTCCATGTCTCATATATAATCATGCTTCCTTGTTTATAATTGGGGTTCCCATATTTTTATAGAACTTTAGTTTTGTTTCTTTCCTAGTTGTATTTCCTAAAGTTGTGATTATGGCCTCTAATATTTAAAGAGGTTTCGCGTGCTAGATGATGATTGGTGTGTCTGCGGGGAGGTCGAGTCACGAGACCATCTGCTGTACGACTGCCCCACTCTTGGGGGGTCCAGGTAACAACTGACCCTGAAGCTTCAAGGCTAAGAGGAAAATTGACCCCTCACTGTACGTGAGAGCTTGGGCGAAGAGGTGCATAGCTCTTCGGTGTGGGAGTTCCTGGACAAGGTATCAAAGTTCTATCATCATCATGTAGTATAACTAAGGGGCTGTCCCTGGTCTGAAATATAAGGCACCGAGTCACAAATTTATTTTCCCTTGCCGGAAACATATAATGGTGATAAACACTTGCTGGTACGACGTAAATTGGCGACAATAGTTCTTACTAGATTTTATAAATTTTAGTCTACATTATATTTTCTGAACGTTCATTCTTTTGACTGTTAGGACCACCTTCTATTTAATTTCTGATAATGGGCGCCAAGAGGCTCCCCTGGATGTGAGCGCGAGTTCATGCACACTCCCCAGGTTGCCAACCTGTCTCACCCTTCCTCTCCAAATTTAGTTTTAAAATTTTATTATAGTTAGATTAGTCTGTGAAAGTCGCCAGTCACAAAATATATAAGAGTTCTGCGGAACGGCCTCTAGGTCTATGCTTTCGGACGACCAATTGGAGGGTAGGTGGCAGGAGAAATGCCAGTAAACCAATTATGGCCCCTCATATCCTTCGAAACTTGTTCACTTTGTGTTCCACATCTGAATCAGTGACAAATCCAACATCTTATCTCTAGTAATACTAGTGAGAGACTCGTTCCAGGTTGGTATTATCTACCACTATTTTTGACTGAATCATATACTTACCCCTAAATGTTATTATTTTTGTTTTGCTAATGGAAATTTTCAAGTCTTCATCATTATTTATTTTATAAAACGCATGGAAAGTTTGTTTAAGGTCATCCTCTGTATCTTGTACAATCTATAGTCACTAAGTCATCCATAAATAACAGTTCATTCAACTAATTGTTCTCGTTTAACTGAATACATGGGCTAACTGCATTATAATTTTCTTGTAATAAATTTTTTTCAGCCAAGAAGAAGAGAAAGAAACCGTTAGTGATGTCAGTAGTTGGAACTATGTTCCTGATACAATTCTGTTGGATATCTTCCAGTATTTAACAGCTAAAGAATTACTTGATGTAGGGTTAACTTGCCAGTCTTGGAATAGAATATCTTATGATGAGATGTTATGGAAACATTTATTTTACAAAGATTTTAAGATTGATCCCAGTGTTGGAATTATGCCCAGTAAGTATTTAATGTTTATTTTTTTTATAATACTTGTTTATTTAGCTCTCCTTGGCAATTAATGTTTTATTACTTTCTCTTGCCTATATGAATATATAGGAAGGAAAGTATTTTTTTCATGTCGATTTTTAAGAAATACACTTCACCGGATCTACACGTTTTCAGACCCCCTGAACCCAAAAAACATGTTTTTAGCGATTGGTCTGTGTGTGTGTGTGTGTGTGAACAGAATATCTCAAGAACAGAACAACGTACAAACTTGAAACTTGAAACTTAAGTTGCATACCACTACCGGACCCGACACGAACATTTTCATCAAAATCGGTCAACCGGAAGTAGTAGTTTATTCGTATAATTTTTCACTTTTTTGCGATTTTCTCAAAAACTGGTCCTACGATTTTTTTTTAAATCGCCTGGTTTACTAAATTTTTTATTCTCTACAAGATAGGGTAGGCGTCATGTTTGCTGAAATTCTGAGTGAGGCTGTTTTTACGTAAAAACATAGTTTTTTTAAGATTACAGCTTTAATATGCAATTTAGCGCAAAAACTTATATAATAAAAGTTGTAGAAAATTAAAAATCCTGCAACTTTTATTTCAAACATTTTTTTGTGCAACGCTTAGTTTAGCAGTAATTAGCGATTTTCTGATTTTTTCTCACGAAAACGTGTGAAAAATCGATTTTTTAAGATTTCGGCCTCAGAATGCATTTTACGACGAAAGTGTATATAATAAATTTTATAGAAAATAAAAAGATTTACAACTTTTAATTATTGCATTTTTGTCTAAAGAGCCTAATTTAGCGTGAAAGAGTGATTTTCTGTATTTTTAAGCCAAACTGAGGTTGATTTTCCTTTTGTGCCTTTCACTCATGATTAAAATTAGGTTATGTTTATTAAGGTTAGTTTTTTGTTTATTTCGAATGTTTTATTACTAATGTTAATGTTAGGTTTATTGTTAATTATTTGCATTGGCAAGAGAAAGTTGTGTGAGTGTTTCACACCAGATTTTTTTTTGTAAAATAACTACTTTGCTTTGGCTAATATAAGGTTATGTATAATTATACCAGGCTTGGGTCATTTGCTACTATGTTAATGTATGAAACTATGCATTAAAATTTTCCAGGTCTTAGGCTGAAATTGAGTAATTACTAGCACTGCAATCTGCACTATGCAATTTTTAAGAGCCAGTGTGTGATTTCTGGCAGGAGTAAAATGGAGCCTGTTTCTCATATAATTCTTCTCCTGTCTATATAAATGAGTTACAGGTGAAACTAAAACCAAACACACTGTGGAATGCACCCTTCAAACCCAAATTATATTGTTCCCAGTGTGCATGTGTCAATACCTGATTGTTAGGCAATTCACGTTGAAAACAGAGAAAGTTGATATAGAAAGAGAAGCTGATGTAGAGATTAGCTACCACTGCTGGTAGGTCGTGGGAAAACTACAAGTCGGCAATGCATTGGTTCTGTAATCTCGACCACTAAAGTACTATCACTACATCACTGAAGTAGTTTTTGTAGTCTCGTTATAAACTGCATAACCGACCTAGTGTTCTAGGATAATCAGACAATCATTTTGTGGTTTTTACGTAAGTTCTAAAACATATTGAAAATAGAATGGGCATTTCTTTGTTTTAAAATACTAAAGAAAAAACTTGCATCAGCTGTAAAATTGACATAGTTTTCTCTTTCTAATAGTTTTTGCTGTCAACCAGAGAAATTATTGAGTCATTAAAAATTTTTATATTTTAGCTTTATGACATTTTTTTCGGGGTTTTTCAGGATCTTCCTTTTAAACTTTATAACAATTTTTTTGCAAATGGATTACTGCATTAAATATTATTAGTTATTACTGCAAGGAAAGTATAGTAAATGTCTTACCTTACTACCAGACTACATAAATTACAGATTAAAATTGAAACTATAGACATAAACTAAAAATAAAATGTGGGTAATTTTTTTAATGATGATACCTACGTAAGCCTTGACTTGTACATAGGTAATGATATGATTCTATTTTAGAATTTTTAGAAAAATAAAGAAAACCAACAGAACAAAGAGTAAAATAGAATAATAAAGACAATTTTAGATAAATAAATACATAATAGCCACAATAGAGTTCTGCCCTATTCTAGAAAGACTACAAACGAGAAGCTTGTCGGAGGACAATAAATCACTCCTGACACAATTTTCACAAAATACTATTGTCAAAAACCTCATTGTCCATTCAGCTGATAAGTTACAGTATCAATAACATTTAAGTTGTTAGTTGAATTAAAAACTTCCTGGGGAAATATGCATTTGATGTAAATTTTATCGAGAGATTTTTTGCTGATAAAATTGTTTTGCAAATCTATACACAGATTTCTAGGAAATTCTAAAATAAAAATAATGACTTTATAATTTGTCTTTTTTGTGAGATTCCTTTTCCTGCTAAAGTAGGATAAATAATTTTAGCTGTTTTGTTTTATACTCTATCCTTTTTGTATTTTATTAAGTCCTGCTCCTGTAAGTCATGATGCATGTATTCAGTTTTTCTTGTCATCCGTTTACGAGGGGGTACCCAAAAGTAACCGGAATAGCATTGCCGTGGGCGGTGCTTGTGTAGTATGCATTTCTGCTGCTCAGATAAGTATAGCGCAACTCATTGCGAGTTCAATATTTATCTGCAGTGATTGTTTTTGCTAGCACTGTTTTGTTCTTGTTTTGTTTTTTATGATGGCAAGTTTAAGTGAACAACATGTAGCTGTGAAATTTTGTTTTCTACTTGGTAAAAGTGCTGCTGGAACTGTTTAATGTTGAAAACAGCTTACAAAAATGATGCTATGAGAAAATTTTAAGTATACGAGTGGTTTTCTCGGTTTAAAAATGGCGACATGTCGATTGATGACAAACCTTGTTCTGGATGTCCATCAACTGCCCGAATCAACGAAAATGTTTAAAAGATTTAAGAGTGTGTGCTCTGAGACCGTCGACTGACAATTAGGAAGTTTTAAGAAAATTGTGCAACAGTGTTCGTCAAAACATATCCGATTTGTGGCAGACAGGGGGCTGGTTCTTCCACCATGACAATGCACCTCCACACATAGCCATCTTGGTGAAAGATTTTTTGACTAAAAATGGCATGGTTCCGCTGCCCCAAGCACCTTACTCGCCTGACCTGGCTCCGTGCGACTTTTTCTTATTTCCACGCATGAAAAGGGACATTAAAGGACACAGATTTGACAACATTGAAGCGGTCAAGAAAAAAAACTAGGAAGGAGCTGTCAGCTATTTCTAAAGATGGCTGCAAAAAATGTTTCAAACAGTGGAAGCACCGGTGGGATAAATGTATTAGTTGTAATAGAGAGTATTTTGAAGGGGATTAGGTTGTTTTGTAAAAAATTGAAAATAAATAGCTTTTGAAAAATAATTCTGGTTTCTTTTGGGTACCCCTTGTATATTACTTTTGTAAAAACTTAGTAACCATTAATACAATATTTAACATTTACTTATGTATAAATACAGACTATTGATATTCATAAACTATACTGTATCAACTATTGAGTCTTAGTTATGAATAACTCGTGCATTTGTATTTTCAGACAAGGATTCTTGGTTGGGTGAATACAAAAGGTTGTCTTACGAAACACCTACTGTTTGTTCAGAAATATTGACCAACCATGGACATCAAGTTTTACATGTTAGTTTTGCACATAATGGTACAATGTTTGCCACGTCATCAAAGGATGGATACGTTATTGTAAGTAGTTAACATAAAATTTCAAGCGTAATTGTAATCACAGTTTTGTTAGAATTAAAATTGTTGAAATAAATCACTTTTAGCCTTATTAAGTTGTACTTTGATTAAATCCCTGCAGTGTATTATTATCTGTTTTACTAGTAAACAGTGCAACTTACACAGACAATATCGTTAGAAATTTGTATGGGTTGTTACAAACTAATAGTGACCATTGAACATTCTTTTCTGTTTTTTGTAGTCCTCAGATGAGGTATCCTAGATGGACAACTTTTTTTCATTTTGTCAGTAAAAAATTCTATTATTTTATTTATTTCCTCTAAAATAGTCGACAGACAACTCAACATGTGCAGTCAGTATGCAAATGAAACTAGACAAAAACTACTCAAATCTGTTGCCTGCGGTAGAGCAGTTGACAGCATTGTTGTGACTTGCTCAACTCATGCAGCTGCATAAAGGTACAGATAATTTACCAAATAAATATCAGATTCATGAGACTTTTTGCTGGTGGGTTTGCTAAAGTAATGTGACTTTTACTGAGCAATAAATTTTACACACAATGGTGTATTAGTAGGTTAACTTGTTACAATTTATTTTTTACAAGTGACTTAAAATCACATTTTTATGTGCATGATATGAATTGCATGTATAAAAGAGTACAGTACTAAAAGAAAATAAGATTGGATGTACCAATAGCCAAGGAATAGCTCAGAATTTTGCAGTGCTATCAAGTAAATTGTAAGACAATACAATGCGCCAGCCGCATTGGCGCAGTTAGTAACATTCTCGCCTCTCATCATGCGATCCTGGGTTCGAATCCCACTCATATTCCCACATATCAGAATCCCACACATATTTTCATACATTACAAAAAATCATTTCATCGTCCATTGTACAATAGTTACACCCCAACGTCGCTTATGACCGTTGTAGTTGATGTGACGTTAAATAAATAAATAAATAAATAAAGACAATACTTTTGTATTAATAACAATTCCTAAATTTTTAACATTGTATGTTTTACCATTAAGAAAATATTTTAAACATTGTCTTACCCACATACTTGGTTGCACTTTTTTTAGATTTTTAAGGGTTTTTTTTAATTCTACTACAAGGGTAAATTGTAATTTTTAGACTATAATGATTTTCATGGTTGATGAGCTCTGCTGTTCCATACATTTAGACCAGTCAGAATGTTTGCCAGCGTTGTCAGATTGTACAAATGTATCAGCTTGACAAACATTATGTGCCCATGCATTTAAGAGCCACAGTAGTTCACTCGTGCCTTGCATCTCGTACTGAACACATCGATTATAGAGCGCATTAATATGCAGTACTTTATAATATAATCAGCTGGTTGTATACTCGTAGCTTATAATTGTTATTGAAAGACCAAATATGGTTGACAAAATATATGACAGAGCTACAAGAGCAAGTATTGGCAACGTTGCTGGCAAGTCATTGGCTACCTATAAAGTGGGTAGGGGGCAATGTGTACATTCAGAGCTCATCAACTTTGAAAAATAGTATAGATCTCTTATTATGCTATATTGAAATTGTTCTTTGGTTTTAGGTTTGGAAATCAAAATATCCAGCTAAAGAGAAATATCACCATGATATGAAAACATTTAGTTGGCAATATACACAGTTTTCACAGTTTAACCAATCTGATACACTTTTATTGGTTTCTGGTGTTCACTTTGGTACACCAAACACTACTTCTGGTGAAATAGCTGTTTTCTCATTGCAAGGTAATACATTTACATAAATATAGTGTTTATATTGTAATACTTAATTAATTTTATTTATACATTACGACTTATTTAACTTATGTTTAACATTTAACATGTTCAAATAAATAACTACAAATTTTCTAAATTAGAAAACATTACTGTTTTGGAAATAAATGACAACAAATATAACATTGAAACAGTATAAAATATACATAATTATATTAAAAAATATTAATAATGATAAATTAAACGAACAGATACAATTTGACAATGATAACTTGTTAAAATTTATCATAAATTATTTATAATAAAACTTTAGTTCCAATTTCAAACACAGATAGCAATAGCAGAAGATTTTCAATTTATTAATCTTTTTGATTAAAACCTTGTTTGACAAAGGAAGATGCACTCTTCATAAATAGTTTCCAGAAGCTTATGTTATTACCTGAAGAAGCGGTGCGCACCCCGAAAATATTTGTAAGAAACAAATAACGGGTGATTCAAAAAGAGCGCCGGTTTTTAAACGGCTGGTAAATTTTTGTTTATCGGTTGGCAACATTGTTAGACCTCATTTCTATTTCGGAGAACATTCCGATTGACGATTCAGTTGTAGTTTCTCTTGTTCGCAGTGTAGTACTCTCGCAGTCTGTGTCTAACCATGGGGAAGTTTACTATTGCACAACGAGTGTTAATCGTCAAAACATTTTACCAGAGTGGAGAGAGTTATGCGGCTACTGTCAGGCGACTTCGCGGTACTCTAGGACGTAATGAAGCACCGAATGAATCAACAGTTCGCAGGCTCATGAAAAAGTTTTTTGAGACGGGTTCAACAGTCGACCTTAAAAGTTCTGGATGTCGTCGTTCTGGCCGAACTGAGCAGAATGTTGCGTTGGTTCGTGACAGTGTGGCTGTTAGCCCAGCAAAATCAATACGTCGCCGTTCTCAACAATTGGGTTTACGATGTTCTTCTGTACGGAGAATTCTTCGGTACGATCTCCAATATCACCCGAATAAAATTCAGTTGCTGCACGAGAAACAATGTTGTTGCTCCGTGAACGGTTCCAGGATCGCATCATTTCTCGTAATTCCGACCATCAATGGCCACCAAGGTCGTGTGACTTGACGCCTTGTGACTTTCATCTTTGGGGTCATCTGAAGTCATTGGTGTATGCCAATAAACCCCGAAACATCAATGACTTGAAGGAGGAAATTCGACGGGTTATCGGGCAAATGGAAGTCGAAACTTGTCGTGCAGTAATATCCAATTTCATGGACAGAGTTGATGCGTGCCAGCGCAGTAGAGGAGGACACATGCATGACATCATTTTTCATACATGAAATCGGAAGGTAAGATGAACTTGTTGATGTATTTACTTTCAGTTTTTCAATAAAATAAATCTCTTAATTTGATATATCAAAACCGGCGCTCTTTTTGAATCACCCTATATATAAGAAGCAGTATATTGTTAATATAAAAAATTTATATACAAATATATATACATAAAAAACAATGCATTCGTATGGATTCTGCTGCTATGATGGTAACTAGTAACGTAACTAAAAAATAGTTCTGTTTCTTATCACATGGTCAGCCAATCATATGACTGAAGCATTTTAGAACAGAAGAGGTAGAGGTGTAAAAGACATTAGTCGCAGAGTTATCTCCTCTGAGAGTAATGAATTTTATCACTATTCAGCCAGACCCTGTGGTGAGTGAAGTGAAGGTATCATTTTCTGGGTGGAAAGTAGATGCTTTGCAGCAGAGGACCTGGCATACTGATAAACATTCTTTTCCTCTCAGTGAGGAATAGATGGTAAACCATCTTACTCCTTGTTTTACTTAGTAAAGCCTCTAGAGGTTCAAACCAGTCTTTTGGTGACCTAAGCAACACATTTTCTTGTTTGTAAAATATCTTTTTGGTAATATAAAGTGCACAATGCCCTCAGAATTGAGAAGAAACTTTTTGTTCATTGTATTTTATTGTTGATCTGATTTAGATCTCTAGTAGGCTACATGGTGCGTTAACTATATTTATGAATGGGAGGGAAAAAATTGAGATAGCATTATCTATTCCCCCTCCCAAAGTTACCTCAACTATCTACCTGGTACGGTTGCAGTTTATATCAAAGTTAGACTAGATTGGTAATTTCTGACTTCTTGCAATTTATCTCTTGAAAGAGTCATGTTGTTTTGTGTCAAGGTAAACTGCTGCTGTTTACTATTGTCGTATAAATGTACTACTATTTATATAAAAGTACGATTATTGAATTTTTTTCTTTAATATGAAAATATTAGTGTATTTTACAAAAAGTAAGTGAACTTGAAGGAAAGTAAAAAACAAAGATTGAATTGAAACAACCATGAGAAGAATAATGGATTAATACAGTAAAAGCTAATAATATATTTTTATTTAGATTGATTACATCCTGCTGGATGCACTCTAAAGATTTAGGCTGTGCGACCTGATTGGAGCAGAGTGTTTAGCGTGGCATGCGGCGTTGAATGAGCATGCAATTCATCTCCTCAGTCAACTGCGATCAATTGCAACAGTTACGTGAATCGATGCCAGAATTTCAGGCTATTTTTCCATGTCTTTTTGTGATTTCTGTTAAATGGATATAGCCAAGTTGTTATTATTGGAAATGGTCTTAGAAGAAAGCTCTTGTTTGAAATTATACTTATTTAATGTTAAATGGTCTTAATTCAATAGTGAAAAAAGAGAGAAATTTGGTGAGTTGGCTACATTGTATGAAACATTAAGATCCTAGCCTGACAAATTCCATGGCTATATCAAAATGTCAGTGTCTACGTTTGATTATGTTTCTATTTTATATAATAATTTCACTAACCTTCTTTTTAAACTGCGTCACTTTTATTTTTACTTACACGTGTTTCGGTGGATCCACCGTCATCAGAGTAAATAAAATAATTGAAACTAAAAAAATTTTTTATCTCACTTAGGTATTTAAAATCTATAGAAGATGATACATTTTCAGTCATTTGTATAAAACGTTTTATACATCTTCAGTCATTTGCATAAAACTTTTTATACAAATGACTGAAGATGTATCATCTTCTATAGATTTTAAATAAGTGAGATAAAAAAATTTTTTAGTTTCAATTATTTTATTTATTCTGATGATGGTGGCTCCACCGAAACACGTGTAAGTAAAATTAAAAATAAAAGTGACGCAGTTTAAAAAGGTTAGTAAAATTATTATATAAATTCATTATATAAAATAGAAATAATTTCAAACTGCAGGATGCATTATAAAGATTTATGTTTGATTATATTTTACAAAAAACTTGAGCTGCCTTTGAAAAGAACAAATTCTAACTTCCATTGCAGTATTTCTCATGTGGAAAAGTTCCTCGTAAGACATTATCTGCACGCTCATAGCGCTTGTAAAATACAAACTGGCTTGAACTGAACGCTCGACGCTGTAGCCACTGCAGCGAAGCACACTACATGCTCCGCTCTACTCAGGCCACAGCCTCATTCATTATTGTACTTGGTATATCAAATTTTATTAAAATAAATTTTCTTTGTTTTGTTGTTTATAGATGGTTTTCAGCTTCAATGTAGAGTAGTTAATAAACCATATGATATATTTGGTACTTGGTACAGTGATCAAATGTTACTTTCTGGCGACTTGTACTGGTTGGCTCATCTGGTCAGCACTACTGGAATTTGGTTGAATAAAGCTTCACAAGAAACGGCATCTGAGCATACACCTATTATGAATCAGTTGTTCAGATTTTATAATATGAATGCCAGTTCAGTTCGAGCTATTATGGTCGCTAATTGTCTGATACCTGATTCAACAACGGTAAACCCAGTCACCACCGATACTGAAGAAGAAAAAAAATTGGATAGGTCGTCTTCGTTCAGTGAGCGAGGAAATCCACTGTCACATAGAGACCTCGATCGCAGGTCTAGTAGCTCGAAGATCAGCTTGCATGATGATAGGCCACATTCTGAGTCAAGGTATTGCATGCTGTCCTGCTGTTTGTTTCCACTAATTAAATTCACAGAAACCAAAATAATGTAATTGATGTAGTATAATACATCATATGTGTCAACATATTGATGGTTAGTAATGAAGAAACAGAGATCCTGATGTAACGCAGCATATTTTATTTCCATTAATTCTTATCTAAAAGTCCCAGATTTAAAAAATAAATTTTTAGGAATCATCTCTCCATCAGCTACAGGTGAAATAAGCAATTTTTTTATGGTTTATTGTTTCTATCACACACCATGTAGTAACTAAGTGATTTGTGGTTTGTTAAACATGTAGTGCACTATTTGAACTGATAGAAGTCAGTATTATAAATATACCCTAACGAACTAAAGACTGCAGATGAGATCTAGCCAATAACAGCCAAGGTCAGATGTGAGGTTGCCCCTTCGCTAAGTCACACTCTGTTCCACCGAACTCCTGCTGACTTTTTGTTTGACTGTCACCGACAGCGGGACCACAACGTGACAACGCAGGATACGATTAACGAAAGTCAATTGGCTCTGTGCTGTGATCTAGGTCACTATGCTCCGCCTTCATCTGCAGTCTCTAGTTCGTTAAACCTTTTTAACAATAGGTGAATGTTGGAATCATTTTAAGATATTTATGAATCATATTTCATGATAATGTAACCTATAACCTAATTAGAGAGAGAGAGAGAGAAGACAAACCATTAGAAAAAAAAGATGTGTGTATGTGGTCATGCTTGATGGACATATTCATGACTGAAGTATTTTCTCATTCCCGACATATACATCTGTTTTTTTGTTTGTACAAATAACAAATATTTTTCATTTTATATAGTGCTGCATGTTAGTATATTTGCTTTACAAACTGAAGAGATGTGGAGGTTTTAATATCAAGCAATGTCATCTTGGATTAAACTGGGTTTTAATAAGCAAAATTTAAAATTATCTATGTTTTCTTTACTCTTATTCTAAAATTCACCCTATAACCAAAAATTGTTATGAATAGTTTTTCCAGTGTATCGAAGCTCTTTTATCTTTTTCTCTTTAGCATGAAGTTATTAAAATATCTTTCAAATTATCCTGATGTAATCTTTGTGCATTTTGTGGGTATGTAAAAACTGTGATTGTGTATTAAGCCTCAACAACTGACTTGGAATTTTGTCTCGTGTAATCACAATATTTACTAAAACATAACTGAAAATTTGTAATTTATATTAATATTTTATTGAAAATTCTTTTAAGTATAATCTTCTCTTTTTGTAAATGTAGTAGTTCTGATTGACTAACTGATTCACTCATCATTCAGTATTAATCTCTTACTGCGGATCACCTAGAAAGCTGAAATTCAGCACATTCTTTCCTTAGAGGTTGGACAGAAAAACTAAAGCATTTATATTACGAGGGCCATTCAATTAGTCCTTAGAAAAAAGAAGAAAAATTATTTTGGGTGATTTTTTTGATTTTTCAACATAATCTCCTTTTACATTTTCTGTACGTTTCTCCAACTTTTTTAACCCGTCAAAAAAGTAGGATTTTGGAAGGTCCTCAAAATAGGTACCTTTTGAGTTTCAAGCGGTGATTAAACACGTGTATTTAAAAAGGCTTAACACTGAAAGAGATCAAAGCTGAGTTAGATGAAGTTCATGCCACATCTACTCCTGTATTTGCAACTATTTACAATTGGGTAAAATGAGTTTAATAGTGCCCATACATCCACAAAAGATGAACATCATCTGGGATGACCTGTGGAAGTCACTACCTCCAAAAGATTGATAAAATCCACGATATGGGTTTGAGTGATAGATGAATCAAAGTGCGCGATGTAGTTGAGGCCACAGGGGTAAAGGCCAAGCCAATTGCTGTGAGCACTGGGCTATGCATGCCCATACTTGACTTGGACCCTGCATACCCCTCCGACCTACAGATGTACAGTCAGAATATTGTTGAAAATTGACAACACATATTGTATTTTGTAGGCATGCTGTTCCATTGTTGATTACATACGCTGCACTATTGCAGTTAGTACAAGACTATACTAATGCGAACGCACGATTTGCCCAGCGCTCTCCTTATGAAAATCAGGCTATATCCTAAAGTACAGTATTTTCAATTTTGTAGCAAAAATTGGGTGCGAAAAATCTCAGCAAGATGGGTGTTGCATGTGGTCTCGGACAAATGCAATTGTGTGGTCGGCTCTGAGCCTGTTTTAGTGCTTTTCCATCATAATCCAAGTTTTTTGAACATGGATATACCATGATTAAACAACAAAGGAACAGTTAAAACAGTGGGTTTTTGAAAGGAAATGGGCACCAAAGAAGGCGGACGGTGAAATCAGCCGGCAAGATTATGGCCACGGTTTTTTTGGCATGCACGTGGAATCATCTTCACGAATTACTTGGAAAAGGGGAAAACAATAACTGGAGAGTATTATGCAACATAACTGCACCGGTTAAGCTAAGAAATCAAGAAAAAAGTCCTTATTTGAAAAAGAAAAATCCTCTTCCATCAAAACCATGCATATGTACAGGTGCAGTTTCGATGGCGAAAATTTTGGAACTGAAATTTGAATTGTTACAACATCCAGCGTATTTACCAGATTTGGCCTTTAGTGACTTTCTTTTATTTCCAAACTTGAAAAAATGGCTTGGCAGACAATGGTTTATGTTGAATGAGGAGGTCATTCCTCAAACAGATGCCTGTTCTGAGGACCTTCCGAAATTCTACTTTTTGGATGGCTTAAAAAAGTTGGAAAAATGTTAAGAAAAGAGTATAGAGCTGAAAGGAGATTATGTTGAAAAATAAAAAAATAGGTACCCAAAATAATTTGTTTTTCTCGTTTTCTAAGTATTTTTTGAATGACCCTCATATGTAAAACTATGGTCTGCATGTTCATAGCATAGAGTATGAAAATAAATTTTTAATACTGCATTTAATCAATGTAAATTCATTAATAACCTTGTTGTTAATGTGACTTTTAATAAATGTATTTAAAAAATGCAATAAGTGTTATAAGTGGTAAATAACATGGTTCTGGTGTATATAAATTCAGTTAAAATTAAGTTGAAATCAAATATTTTTATAATCATTAATTGTAAATTTGTATTGTAAAGTTTTATAGTTTGCTCTTCTAATGTACTTTTTACCATGGTTTTCTGTGGCGGTGAAATCCCAAAATAGTTCCTTGTGCCTTGTAGTAGCTTATTCTCCCCCTTCCATTTACCAAATTTGTGACTTTTCATTTAGCTGGCTGTGTTTGGCAAGTGTCTGTACATTTAAGTTTGTGTTTCTTTAAGTTTGTAAAAAATAAATCTTGGCTATTAACGGGCAATGTTAACAAGCATAACCTTACGAAGTGGCTCGTTAGTCCATTAGCATCCTATCTCCATGACAGCAATATTTAATTGACTTTCAATAATTAATTGGCATAAGCAACATTAATTGACAGGTTTTAGGACTGGTGATATCAGTATGAAGATGTGGATGTTGTTAATACTAGCCTAACAAAATGCTGTCTATCATTGTTGGAGCTAAACCTATTGCTGATATTATTAAGTTAAATAGAAATTTGCTGTCCTTTGGGAAATCTTTTTCTCTTTTAATGTAATTCTGTTTGTTCTCTTTCGAAAACTGTTTGGTTAAACAGACACTGCATCTGTGTTTGTATGCTCTGTTATGTGCTGTGACTGAAAATAATTTTGTTTTCTTTCAATTGGCTCCAGAATATTCTATGTATAATCTGTTTAATTCCAGATTTTTGTTCTTTGGAGCAAATATGTTCCTCTTGACTGCTGGATATGAAATATGGATATAAA
Organism: Catonia carolina; assembly: GCA_035578175.1. Classification (NCBI taxonomy): domain Eukaryota; kingdom Metazoa; phylum Arthropoda; class Insecta; order Hemiptera; family Achilidae; genus Catonia; species Catonia carolina. Next base: position 123,222,992 of record JAQMRL010000002.1, read on the forward strand.
ATTTTATGTTTTAATAGTTAAATAGGTCATTATTGTGACACTTATCTGTAAGGTCCGTTTCGGGATCTTGGCAAAATAAATAATTTACACACAAAAGTTTAAAATTTATTACAAACTAAAAATTACAATAAATAATAAAAAAATTAACTTAACTCGCATTTAATTAAACTACATACGAGGGGGTACCCAAAAGAAACCGGAATTATTTATTAAAACTATTTATTTTTAATTTTTGTACAAAAGAACCTTATCCCCTTCAAAATACTCTCCATTACAACTAATACATTTGTCCCACCGGTGCTTCCACTGTTCAAAACATTTTTTGTACTCCTCTTCAGTGATGGCTGCCAGCTTATCCATCGTTTTTTTCTTGACATCATCAACGTTGTTAAATCGGAGACCTTTCATGCCCTTTTTCATGCGTGGGAACAAGAAAAAAATCACACGGAGCCAGATCGGGTGAGTACGGTGCGTGTGGTAGCAAAACCATGCCATTTTTCGCCGAAAACTGGGTAACCGAGATTGCTGTGTGTGCAGGCGCGTTGTCGTGGTGGAAAAACCAGTCCCCTGTCTGCCACAAATTAGATCTTTTACGACGAATGCTGTTTCGTAGTCTTCTTAACACTTCAAGATAAAAAGCTTGATTTACCGTCTGGCCTGGTGGAACGAACTCTGAATGGACAATTCCCCACACATCAAAAAAACAAATCAGCATTGTTTTGATGTTCGATCTGACTTGACGACTTTTTTTTGGTCGGGGTGATAATGAAGTCTTCCATTGACTGGATTGTTGTTTGGTTTCTGGGTCGTACCCATAGCACCAAGACTCGTCACCCGTAATGATCTTTGACATGAAATCTGGATCAGTTTCAAGCTGTTGTTTCAAATCACTACACGTTTCAATTCGACGTTCCTTTTGAATGTCTGTCAGAACCCGAGGCACAAACTTGGCAGCGACTCTTTTCATTGTCAAGTCTTCTGTTAAAATGCGTTGGACTGAGCTCCAAGATAACCCACTAACCTGTGATATTTGGTCAATGGTCTGTCGTCGGTCTGTTCGTACAATTTCTTTCACTTTCACAACATTTTCGTCTGTTCGGGAAGTCGACGGTCGTCCAGAACGAGGTTTGTTCTCAATCGACATGTCGCCATTTTTAAAGCGCAAAAACCACTCGTACACTTGGGTTTTTCCAATAGCGTCGTCTTTGTAAGCTGTGTTCAACATTACACCTGTTTCTGCGGCGTTTTTACCGAGCAAGAAGCAAAATTTCACAGCCGCACGTTGTTCATTAAAACTTGCCATCATGAAAAACGACACGAGCAAAAAACAGCACTAGCGAGAACAATCACTGCACGAGAACAGAACAAGCTAGATCAACGAACAAAATGGCATTGAACTGGCAATGAGTAGCGCTACAAGCAGCGTAGTGGCGGGAATTTGTACTGCACAAGCTCCGCCCACAGCAGAGCTATTCCGGATACTTTTGGGTACCCCCTCGTACTACTTACAATAATGATACTAAAACGTTACACAATAATTCACAGTAACATTGACCTTCTCTAATGCACTGTTACGCAATTCACTCACCGAATCACAGACAAATTGAGACTGACTCCAAAACGCATGTGCTCTCTTAAATAGATGAGCTATGGAGATTTTGAGAATGACAGAGATTTTCGATATAATTTAAAAATACAAAATCCTTCTGATGGCTTCTGGATAAATCTTAACAACTGTAAACAAATTAGGATTTAATAAAAGGTGTTACAAAAAGGCCAATTATCTAAATAGGTACCCAACTCTTTCACAATAGCTGTACAACAATAGGTAGGCCTACCTGTACTATACATAACCATTTATATAGTACATAATATTTCAGGAAACCGCATTTATCACGTATTATTTACGTTAACATTTTTAAAATCTCGGTTCTCCTCGAAAATTCTTGAATACTCATTCCTTTAGATATTGTCACATTATTAATCAATTTTTTATTGTAATGAAATTCTAGAGTTGAAATGATAATCTTATTATTTTCATAGCTTCTCTGATAAACATAAATTATTAAATGGCTTCGAAGTATGTATTTAGAAATTAAGTTTCTTTATTAAAAAATAATAACACCACTCAAGTTTCTTTTGAATCTAGTTCCTGGCATTCAGTCTTTGAATCATCAGTATAAATCTGAAAATTGTGTTTTTCCCATAAATAGGTAAAAACATTTTATTGAAATAATTTCACTATTGTACTAGTAATTTATTTGGAACTAAACAAACGTCTACCCAGAGCTTTTTGAATATTTTATGAGTCTTCAAGTATCGATACAAGTAAAATTTAATGGTTCATTCTTGTGTTACAGTGTAAGTAATCAGGATTTGGTTGATTGGGAATTTGTACCAACTGAAGGCCAAGATTTTACACATTCTATATTTTATAATGATAACTACAGACGAGTAGAAAGAGAACGAGGTACCTCACATGAAGATAGTGAAAGTGAAGGTAAATATTATTTATTTAAATTACAGTAAGACTTCATTAATTCAGACTAAACAGGATTTCAGGTTGTCTAGATAACATGAATTAAAAGATTAACTGCTGCTTAGTGTGGAATTATTTACTTTCTTTTGCCGTATGTGAATAAATAGGGAAAGAAAGAATTGTTTTTATGTTGAATTTTTAAAAACCGAGTTTTCATCAGGAATAGATGTTTACAGGCCCCATGAACCCAAAAAACATGTTTTTAGCAATGGGTCTGTGTATGTAGACAAAATATCTCAAGAACGGAATATCATACAAAGTTAAAAAATGGAACTTAAGTTAGGTATCAATGTTAAGAAAGCACAGTGAACACGCAGATTGTGATTAGGTTGCTATAGAACGGTGCCGTAGTGGGGAGGCAGAGTGAATGTTCACACATTCATGTACGCACGCTTGCATTTACCAACACACTACGCTCGTGAACACATGTAAAGCAACTAGTCTTGTTTGGTTTACCAATAGTACAAAATTTGTTATTTTTTATAATATTTTACACTTTTCTCATTTTATTGATCTAATAATAAAGGAAAAGTAGCAAGGAAGTAGGTATGCGGATTTTTAATTTAATAGTTCTAATGTTCTTTGTGGCAATTGTACACAATATTTCAACGCACATCTTTGAAAATTATCAATATTAACTTTCTTCTTCAATCTTTTGCGAGATATTCCCGGCGTACTGAAATTTTCATTATCACCCAGTTTATTAGCTTCTGTTATAATTTTTTGCACCGCATGGACAGACATGCCGCAAAGGTCAGCCACACGAGCTTTAAATTTTAACTGTAACATTTCTGGATTTTCTTCAGTAATCTTTTTGTAAATATTACACATTTAGTTCAACTTTTTTAAGCCACTCTCCGTCCTAACCTGCTGTTCGATCTTGGCTGAGGCATTACAAATACTATTTAAGAAACGACGAAGATTATTGAAAAATACTCTCAATGAAAACTGTCTAAATGTAGACCACAACACAAGTAAATAGTGTGAGTGCAGAGAGCGACTGGTTTCTTTTCTGTGCTAGGTGGGAGGGCTGCGCACCAGAGACCCAACATGCCCCCTCCATTATATTATTAGTTAGGCCAAGAACATGTAAAATGAACTACTGCGCATCATGTGATTACGCTTTCTTAACAGTGATATGTAATACCACTATGGGATACGACATGAACATTTTCATAAAATTGGTCAACCAGAAGTAGTAGTTTATTTGTGCCATTTTAAATTTTTTTTGCATTATTCTCAAGAATGGCTACAATTTTTTTTAAATCACCATTTATTATATTTTTTTACGCTGTATAAGATAGGGTAACCACTTGTCTGCTGAAGTTCTTGGAGGGGCACTACGCTCTAGATGTAAAAAATTGTTTTTTTTTAAAGATTGTGGGCTTCATACACATTCTAGGGCGAAAGTGTATTAATTAAATTAGTTGTAGAACAACTATTATTTCAAATTTTTTTTCTACATTGCTTTGTTTAGTGTCAATTTCTGGTTTTCTGTATTTTGCTCATCAAAATTGTGTAAAAATGGAATTTTTTAAGATTGCAGCCTTAGTATGCCATTACGATAAAAGTATATATATCACATTTTAACGGTGCATTAACAAGACCTAAAACCTTTATTTCAAGCATTTTTGTTTAGAGAGCCTAGTTTAGCGTCAATTGGTGATTTTCTGTATCTTTACATTCTTCAGAGGTTTATTTTTATTGAGCATCATTCAATCATGATTAAAATTAGGTTATGTTTATACTTAAATTATTATACTATATTGTTTCTCATAATTAAACATAGGTTATATTTTCATTATTTACATTGGTAAGAGAAAGTCTAATGAGTGTTTCAAACCAGATTTTCTTTTGTTTACACCTGACAGTAATTGACATTAAGGCTAATGAAGGGCAATAAATGAAAAGGAATGATGAAAAAATATCAGACATAATCCAAATCAAACTCGGGACCTGCAGCAAATATGCTGCAGGTCCCGAGAAAAGGCAGATTTTATACCAGACTAATAAGTCTGGTATAAAATCTGCCTTTTCTGTTAGTGGGTGGGGCTGAAACCCCCAAACCCTCCCAGCTATTCACCACAGAAATTTTGTTCATAATGTATATTCAATAAATATGAATAACTCATTAAAAATGTGCTCAGATTAGTTTTTACGGAAGTTGTAATTGTCACATCTGCTCCTTTGTTAGAAGCCTATTCAAGCAGTTTGTACAAAAAACTTCATCATGTATGGTATGAACTATAATTTATTATTAGGCCTACGTATTATTGTATTAAATTTTTACTGCACCTGTGTCAATACATTCTCTAAAATTACTGTTTATTGTGTTAATTTCAATTATGGTTATTTAAAACTGCCACCTACGGTAAAACATCTTAGTATGTTTGCTGCCTGTTTAATTTTACTGTGTTAGGCCTACCTATATAATTTGAATAATAATTTTCTTTATTTTTCTTAAGTTTATAATTAAGATTCTATAATGGTCAATATACGCCCATAACGGGCAGGTGGAGTGTTAAATTAATCGCACTCAATCTGCTAGTTCCAGACTACAAAAAATAGTTCTGTATCTTATCACAAAGTCAGCTAATTATATGGCTGAACTATTTAAGAACAGAAGAGGTAGAGGTGTAAAAGGCATTAGTCAAGAGTTACCTCCTCTGAGAGTAATGAATTTCACTATACAGCCAGACCCTGTGGTGAATGAGTGAAGGTGTCATTTTCAGGGTTTAAAGTGGATGCTTTACGGAAGGCCTGGCATGCTGATAAGCTTACTCTTTTAATTCGGTGAGGAAGGCAATAGTATAAACCACCTCTTTCCTCGTTTTTACTTAGTAAAACCTCTAGAGGTTCAAACCAGCCTTTCGGCTGTTCATCTAAACAACAATGGTCAATAAAATAATAAACTACAGTTTGTAAGTTTTAAAAGTTAATTACAAAGACCAATCTGCTTCCGTTGTAAGTTATCCATATTATCTAATAGATTCAGCATGCTAAAAAGTATCATATCAGATGTTGAGTAAAAAATTTGATCTTTGTGAAGTACAGTCAGTGCTCAGTTTAACAGACTATTTGGGGGATACTGATGCCCATTGTGAAAGTCCGTTAAAACAAAGTCCGTTGAAAGTCATTTAGTTATAACAGAATTCAGGAAGAAAGGTACAGGTTTTTCTTAACAAAAATGAACATTCCTTAGATTTTTGTAATTTTAAAACCGTTTTATTTATCTAGGAGGCTAGTCCGTTAGTCGAGCATTGACTGTATCTTACTGTTAAGATTCGAACATCAAGGGACAATAAAATATATTGAACGATATTTCAAAAGATTCATTTTGACTTCAGTTTTGTTGTTGTTTTAAGGTCCTAGCGAGGAAATTGAAGGAGGGGATTCTGAAGCTTCTGAAATGTCAGTTGATGCTGAAATGGAAGATGATTTAGCACGACAGCCTGAAAAGTTCCTTATATTTACAACTGGTTCTAAAACTTACACACCTCATCAAATCGGTATGCATTATTTAATTTGTTTTATTAATTATCTAGGTATTTCCCTTAGCTCATGCTTAGGCTGTGATTGATTAGGTATTACAGGAGATGGTACGCATCCATACTCACCAGGTTGGTACTCTCTGGGGAACAAAGATGTCACGTGATAATTTTGCAGCGTTTCATGGACAAAATAAATTTCCCCTTCCATACATAGATTAGGTATTATTAGGTATAGAATATTTTTCTGTAAGTTTCTTGGATAATTTATCCATTGCCTGGGCAACCTGTTTTTTCTGTCACTGTATTTATCAGTTTACAATCCATAATATCAGTGCTTCGTTTTTTTTTAGGAGAATCGTTTCTCAATTATTGAAGATAATTTGTATCGTACATATTATTAGATTTACAGTGGAGCGTCAGTTATCTGAACTAATTGGGACCAGAGTGGTTCTGATAATCAAATACATAAAAAATAATTTAATGTAAAATGTTAAAAAAAACATAAAACTGAAAGTAAAATTTAAATCTGTGAAGAGCTTTTGACTAAAAACCACTTAATATGGCTTAGATTACTGATTATTTGTTTTATTTTGTTTATAAAAGTAAATGAATAGATTTTCAACCACAGAATCCATACGAGTTAAGTTCGCCTAGAAAAACTTATGAGATATGTGGCATATAATCTTGAGGCATATAATTTGATACACTGTACCATAACAATGTAATATAATCTAAATGTTTAATAGGTTATTAAAGGCTATCATAAACTTTAGTTTAACAAAATCCTAATTTATTGCAATTGTAGATTACTAAAGATTGTAAAAACAAATGGAAAATACAGAATTTCAAAACTAAATAAGTTAACAAAATAAACTACAGTAAAATCCTTAATAAAATATTTGTTAATGCACTTGTACATAGATTACAGCAATTTTTTGGAAATCTTGATTTTGCTCTAACAGTCTCCACTTATGCCAAGTTGAACAATGAAACTAAACTGTAGTATAAATTTTTCATTGTTTTATTGTTATTGTTTGTCTGTATTTTGGTAGTAAATATGTATTTTCTCTGTCGATAGTGGTTCAGATAATTGATAGTTCAGATGACTGACATTCAGATAATCGACACTCTTGTGTATAAGAAAAAATGTATTTATTTTTTAGGTTTAAAACGAATAAAGAGGGTTGCATTTCCAAGAATCTTAGATCCAGGACCAAGTCTTAGCGAAAGAATTGCGGAAAGAAGAAGAAAAAGAGAAAGAGATAGAAATAATATTGGCGTTGATGATCAACCAGATCCTGATTGGTTAAATTATCAGGCTGTTGCTGATCGTTTTGATACTGTTGATCATGTAATTGATCTTCATGGCCATATAATTGGTATGGGTCTGTCACCAGATCACAGGTAAGAAAAAATGATTTAGATATAAGTTTGAGAACCGTAGATTAGGAATCAAAACTGAACCGAAGGTGGTTAACATATAATTTGCGATTTGAAAATTTTTAGGACTGCGCTTTTAATTTAAAAGTGATAGTGCTTACTTATATTGTGATCGATCTCTTTCAAAGTAGCTCTTTTCTGGCTAAACTTACCAATTCTAACCATGGTTCCACATCTACATATCACAAGCATTTCTGGAAATTTTCTTTCTTAAAAGTTTTAAGAACGCTTTCCTTATTTTCCTGGATTTATTGAGTAAAATCAGTCCCCTTTTAGATATAGGTATCAGACGAACTAATGTCCCATAGCCGAGCGAGTGAGAGGGAGATATGTGGCATAACTACGCATGCGCTCAAAGGTCTTTACCATAATAATCAAAATCTGAAAACATTGTACAGTCGTTATCTTGCTTGTTAGTTTACTGCATGCATAAACGCTTGCTCACAACAATGAGTAAAATTAAAGACAATGTTATTGGAACGGCGTGTATGGCTCGTGCGAGTGAGAGTGTTATGCATTCTCTCACTCCCACGGCTAGGAGACATTAGTTCATCTGAATACTGTACATTTTCAATTTTGGGAACAGGTTAAAATTGGTGAAGGCTACATCAGAGGAATTGCAGAAGCACAACCATTTGGTATTTGGCTATAAATTCCATGATATAGAACGCAGGTAGTGCATTGTTGTGGTCTAGGTCTTGTGTCAATAGAGTGTACACATTTTCTTTCATATATTCTTGCACAGACACTGAAGGACACTTTTGATACCCCTGGTTTACTGTCTATTCTCTTGAGGAAAATTTATGTTCTGCAATACCTGTGGAATCTTAAAAATCACCAATTTTGTCATACTTTTTTGTATGTGGTAAATTTAGTTAGGTCCTTCCACTGAAATTCTGTGCAAATTTTTGCAATGTTTTTGTTGGTTTTTGAAGTGGAAGGTGGTTTTTATAGTAGAGATTAAAAGCTGTTTTTTCATTGCAAAGGCTTTTGTAGCTTAAGCTAGAAAAGCTTAGCTTAGTGATATCCTACTTGAATAGCTTATTTCAGAAACAACACAAGTCAACAAACACCAACTTTCGGAAAATTAAAAAAAACTGCGTTAACCGTAAACCTGAAAAGACAAAAATTTGAAAAAAATATATATCATATTTTAGTATTTCTTGTGTTGTACAAATGTCATAGGTAGAAAAAATAATGAAATTTTAGTGGTATTGTGGTCATCACAAAGTGTTTGACTTATGTTGTTTCTGAAATACACATAGTTTAGGATCGTATGTTAAGGTAATTTTTTAATAAAACTAGGTATGATAATGAAAGAACTGATTTTATTTGAATGAATTAATGTTATAAAAATTGAATACTTAAAAGTAACTTAGTACAATACTTATTTCTAATCATTTGTTTGTCTTGGAGGTTCCCGTTCACATGTTGGCCAAGCAAATATTTCACTGTAAAACTCCTGTATTTCTTCTTCGTTAGGCAGATATTTCTTAAGTTGAAGTATGTCACTGATTTTAGTTTTAAGAATTGGGATACAGCCTTCTGGATATGCTGGTGTATCTGGCAGTGTCATTGTGTCAAAGTTTGTGCTGCGCAAGCGGAAAGTGTGACATTCAAGTCCATCTATATAACGACGAGCAATAACAGTCCCTTCATGAGCACTGGAATGGGTAAATTGCATGAATTTACTGATTTTAAGATGAACTTTTTCATCCCTTGGTACATTTCTTCCAGTTGATTCAACAGAAAGCATGTTCTTCTTGTAGTATTTAGGCCACCAAGTTTTGAAGTCGATAACCTCTGTGGAATCAGGTACTACTACAAGAAATGAAAGTTTTGGGTCTGAACTGAGAATTAATTCAACACACTGTTTAATGGTGTAGATTCTGTCACAATTTTTTATTTTTCTTTTGAGGATAGCAAAATCTCTGTCGCATGGAAGGAACGTGTGACCCCTTATTGGAAAATATTGATTTATTGTGTCAAACTTTCCAAGTGTAACTAAACTTGACATAACTCGTAAAAGGGTGTGATTTTTATTTTGAGATCCAGCTCCATCAGAGAAGATGTGAAGGTCTTTTACTCCAGCCATTGATGTAGCAAGGTACTGCATTACAAATGAAGAAACCTCGTTTGGGCCTTTAGTGGCAATTCCTTCGTGGTAAACAAAAAATGTAACTCTGTCATCTTTCAGATTGTGTATACAAAATACTGATACAGTCAGCTGTCTAAGGTAGAATGTCTCCTGTACAGGGATGGTAGGCAACTGCAAATTCTGCATGTAGTCAATGCAGATAGCCCCCACAGAATCATTACTTTTAGCTAAACATGTGATTTCTTTAATTTTGTTATAAAACTTTTTAGATTTACGGATATGTACAATTTTTTCTGCGATATAAACTTTTTTTGCAGCATCATTAAGAAATCTATTTTTGATTTTAATATTTATTTCTTCACACGTACCGCATGTGTCAACTTGCGGTCGACCAAATTTAAGACAAAAATTTTCTAGAAATATTTTTCTATAAAAATGATATTTTACATCAAATTCTGGGTGTTTTTCTTTAAAAAGGTTATACATTATTATGAGATTTAATTTTTCACTCAAATAATAGATCTCATTATTAGAGTAATGAGCCACTTTAGTTGGAAATGCAGAAATGTGCTGTTTAATTGTCTCAATAACACAGCCAGGCTTAGCGTTGCCAGATCTATTTTTTCCACGTTTATCTAGTGGAGACTTTCCCTGAGACAATAATTTATTTAAACGACGAATTCGTTCATTAGATACACCATGTATGTTAACAAAGGCTTTCTTGCATACCTGGTGTTTTCCATTTACTGTTGAAATTTCGTATACATACATTGCTCCTCTATCAGGTTGATTTGATTCACTTAAATCTTTCCTTCGACGTCTTTGCTTTACTGAAGTTGTTGATATCATACTTTGAAGGTAGCTGTCCTGCTCATTTTTTGTTTCGAAACTCCTAAATTTAGCATAAATTATGTCTCGAACCTCTTTATGTATTACGTCATAACACCGTCTTTTACACCTGCAAAGAATAATAATCATAAATAATTTGACTAATAGTATGTAGATAACATAATTAAAGCAGATTATTTTAACTATTTGTTTGACAAAACAAGGTTAAGTTACAAATTTTTGGTCAGTACAAAACTAAGAAACATCAACAGAAAAGCAACTCAATAATAATAGGCATTAATTAATGCTAAGAAAATAATAAAAATAAACTTACTTGCAATCATCTCCTTGAATTACTTCAGGTTGATCTTTATCTTTCCAATTAACATAAGCTGTACCTTTCACTCTAGCCATTTTGATAACATTCCTTTTGTATTCAATTGGATTGGTTATACCCTTTTTCCTTTTCTTTTGAACAATATTTGAACCATCTTGTTGATTTTCATCAGACATTTCTTACTGTTAATTATACTACTTAAAATAATGATTTCCTAACCAATCTTCTCTCACTGTACTAATGCAAAGCTAATGAAACAATAAACCATAAACAGTATACATAACCTAACTTTAAAATGGTCAGCTGATTCAGGCAGTGTTTAGTGCAGAAACAACATGAGTCAATGACTTATGTGGTTTCTGCATCAAATGAAATTTTCAGACCACTGTAAAGTAGTGTGTAATGAACTGACTTGTGTTGTTACTGTATAAAATGATGTGTTTATATTAATTTGTACTGAATTCACTCATAACTCAAAATGGCAAAAAATGTGACTTATGTTGTTTCTGAAATAAACTATTCACTTGTGATATTACTTAAAACAAACTTATTGCTGTAATTAATATGGCCGGCCCGTGGTGTAGTGGTCAGCGCAACTGGCTGCTATGCTGGGGTCCTGGTTTCAATTCCAGGTCAGGTCTGGCAATTTTTTCATCTGTAAATCACCACATATCATTACCTACGCACAAGCCCAAGGCTTATATAGGCATCTTCACTCAATAAAAAAAAAAAAATTAAATAATATTGGGACTGTTATCAGATCAGATGAAAAATTGTGAAAGAAGTACAGAAAGCCAGTGGTTTCTTTCAAAGTGTGAGAGGCGTAGTCTGGGATCAAGTAGTCTGTATGTATTGTAAACAAATGATGTATAATGCATATTTCTTGCCAATAATAACATATCCAGCAGAAACATGGACAGGTGAATGAAAAGGCAGAGAGTATATTGCATGTGGCAGAAGTGAAGTTCAAGAGAAGTATACTAAGAAAGACTACAAGAAATAGAATGAGAAATTTATTCGGGAACAGTTGGGAGTTGACAGTCTAATAAAGGGAGACAAATCTACAATAATCTGGTCATGCCAATAGGATGGAGGAGGGAAGCTCCCTAAAAGTATGCTGTACTGGAAGATAGAGGGAAAACGACCAAGTGGCAGACCAAAAGTGGAGTGATGGGTTCAGTTTTTAGATGAATTGTGAAAAGTTTTCCCAAATATGCTGCTTATACTACCTTACTGAACATTAAAAATATATAAAAATTTGTGGTGTTATGAGAGTTTTTTTTACATTTTTCTTTAATTGATTGATTAAATAAGTTACGCAATAGATTTGTTACATCCTATTAGTATGTGAATGCAGTCATATTGTGACATGTATATTAATTGACTGACTTAATAATAAAAATAAATAAGAAATAATTTATATGCAGTTGTATGCACTGCCACTTTGGCTTTATATTCTAATCATTTCATTTAATATTATTACCACAAATTGAACTGACCTTCCAAGTTAATTTGTCTGCTATTATGTTTTTACTATTGTTTGCGATTTTTTTTCTAGACAAACTTAACTCGTATGGATTCTGTGGTTGAAAATCTATTCATATACTTTTATAAACAAAATAAAACAATTAATCAGTAATCTAAGCCATATTAAGTGGTTTTTAGTCAAAAGCTCTTCCCAGATTTAAATGTTACTTTCAGTTTTATGATTTTTTTAACATTTTACATTAAATTATTTTTTATGTTAATAATTTATGTTCACCAATGCTGTTTTACTGTTTATATCAAATAAACAAAACACAACATTTATTTGATTAATGTCTGTCCTTACCTAATGGTAGTTGTAATGGATTATTGGACAATGCATTTTGTGATTTATATTACATGAACCCTTCATGGACAGAATTAGTTTCATGTCACAGACGCATTTAATTATGAGTTGGGATAAAAATATGTTTTTAGAAAAATGTATATTTTCCTGGAAAATTGTTTTTAAAGACTCAGAATCCACGAAAATTTGATCACATATTTTCCTTTTCACTTTTACTCAATTATAATGTATACAGATGTATATCTGTCTTTAGTCCTGAGTAACATGACATGTGCTGATATATCCGTAAAAAGAACTGACAAAAAATTGTACGTTGTATTGCAGAATAATAAGAGAAAACAAATCTAGCAGTCCAAAAATTTTTAGAGAATATTATGATTAAATTGGATCAACGAACTGAGGAAGCACGTCCGGTATGGAACATTGACCTCATGGCAGCCAGGAAACACTGGTGGGCAGTACTGTCAATCCAACTTCCGCAGGCGCAAATTTCCTGGAATATTTAAACATTGCGATGACTATTAAGACAAATTTTAGTCAAAATCATTTTTGGTTTAATTTGTAAATGTGTGAATGTATCTGCTGTAAGACCATAACCATTCAAAACCATATGCTGATGTATCCGAAAAACTACCTGTGGGAAAGATTTTTTGGTGGATGCTTCCATCAATAGTCCGCGCAGGGTTAAAAACTATTTTAAAATTGATTTACTGATTTTATTACCATTTCACTGAGTTGGACAAGGTATTTCATTGGGAAAATTTCTGAAATTTTTAGCAAATCACTTAAATTTTATATACCATAAAAATATAATTTTCAAAATTCTTATCTTTACCAAACTTTAACTTTTTGAGGAATACCTCATGAAATGTATTTATATAAATGCATTATTTTATGTATTGTTTTTACAGGTATCTATACGTGAATAGTAGACCTTGGCCAAGAGGTTATGTGATAAGAAGTCCTTTAGATCCCCCACCGATAGCACAAGAAATTGATATACATGTTATAGATCTGGTCACTCTGCAAGAAGTTGGCACTATGTTACGTTCACATAAAGCTTACACACCAAATAATGAATGCTTTTTCATATTTTTGGATGTCTGTGATGAATATGTTGCAAGGTATTCTTTTTAAATTTGTATTTTTTCTCACAATTGTCAATTTTTTCTGTAGGGTTATGAAACCTTTAGATTAAACTCAGTCTAACTGAATAAATCAAATCAAGAATACCATGTATCTGATTGTTTTAAATTATAAACGAGGCATGTTCACAAAGTAAGTACTGTTTTTAAAAAAAAACAAGTAAAACAATTTTATTTACTCTTTGTAGAAGGTTCCCGCCACTGATGTGCACAAAACCAAGAGACTTGGAAGTGCTTTGACTTTTCTCACACGATACGGTGATGATGGTGAGGATTTTTTAAACAAAATTGTGACAGGTGATGAAACTTGGGTCCGTCATGTCACACCGGAATCTAAACAGCAGTCAATGGAGTGGCGACACACGCAATCCCCAAAGAAACAAAAATTCAAGACGACAATGTCTGCACAAAAAATCATGTACCCTGTCTTTTGGGATCGGAAAGGTGTTTTGCTGATTGATTTTCTCCCAAGAGGTGAAACCATTAATGCGGCAAGGTGTTGCGAAACCTTAAGAAAACTAAGGCGGGGAATTCAAAACAAACGAAGAGGAATGCTCAGTAACGGAAATGTGTTGCTCCATGACAGTGCTCGGCCCCATACCGCTGGTGACACTCAAACATTGGTTCGTCAATTTCGTTGGGAGCAGTTCGATCACCCACCTTACAGCCCGGACTTGGCACCGTCTGACTACCACTTGTTCCTGCACATGAAGCGCGAGCTAGGCAGCGAATGCTTTGAAACCGATGATGAAGTGAAAACTGCCATGGAGTCGTGGCTACATTCGTCGCTATGACAAGTGTTTGAACATCGGTGGAAACTATGTCGAGAAATAGTTTAAGGTTTGGGCTTTCATGTAGAAATAAAATTGTGTTGAAAAAAAATTGTTTTATTTGTTTTTTTTTAAAAACTGTACTTACTTTCTGAACACGCCTTGTAACTTGCGCATTTCTCATTTTATTTTACTCTATTGATTTAGGAGTCTACATGTAACAAATATTATTTCTTTGTTTTTTGCAGCGGTGCTGAAGATAAGCATGGTTATTTATGGGATCGCCATTACGGAATATGTTTGGCTAAATTGCCTCACACAGATGTTGTTAATTCAGTGGCATTCAATCCACAAGATAGCGGAATGTTGGTATCATGTTCAGATGATTTTACAATCAAAGTTTGGCGCTCTAGAGCTGCTTTAGATCATCTTGTTGGATCTCCTTCAGCAAAATTGTTTCCTAAAGCAATTCCTGTTGCTCGGCGAAAAAGTAAATATTATACCAGAAAGTGTGAAACACTTTAAATTATGTTTTTTTTTAATTATTATTATTTTTTACTTAAAATAATCAAAATGGAAATAATTAGAAGTTTGTTTAATTACATAATAAATAAAAACATATCATTTTAACTGTAATGTAAAAGATGTGTTCATGACATTTTAAATTTTAAAAAGAAATACACATATTTTTGTTGAATGATTTTACTATTTGAATGATTTTTCGTATTAATTATTTTTTGCGCGTTATACACTAATACCTTTTAATTAGGTTTTGTGAGTCCATACTAATGTACAGTAATTTTTGTTTATCACAATTTTGTGTTAGTTTGTTACCTAACATTAATAACTAACTCCTTCAACTAACTAAATCTTTTTCTATTACTAATGACATGAATACAATTTTTTTATGTGATGCCAGACTGATGGTTTAAATTGATATTCTCAAACTAAATTGCTAATGTACTGCATGATGAAATGATAAGAAATTGAGCATTCATTTGCACACACTATTTACTAATATATAATGTTCATTAGCTCGGTTTTAGTGAAAAACTTGTTAGATATTATTATCATTGGTCTTTGCTTACCACATCTTTGTATTGTTAAAACCATTTGATATAATCAATGCAGTAAATTAATAAAACTTAAATGAATTGATCATTTCTGGGTGGTGTTCTTCTGCTGATTTGTCACTTCTAGAAGTTTCTTCCTGTAATTGCATGTTATAAATATCATCCAATTTAGTATTTGAAAAGATGTCTTCAATTAGGTTACTTTTTAATTATATGTAGTATTATGTATCAAAGTGTAACACTTAACATTATATTGAACCAAGTGATTCTTAACCCAACATTTTTGAAGATTTACTGATAATTGATTGATTTGTTACCTCATGCATAGAGTTGCTTTAATTATTAATAACTTTTTAGTTTTTTAATGGAAATTATTACTGCACTGCTTTACCAGAAAATTATTTCTTTCTTTATATATATATTAGTATTAACATTCTCTTAAGTGTACACAACTGTTATAAAATTCTTGATAAACTAATTATAATAACATGCAAACAGTTGGTATGCAGGTATTTATTCAAGAATTCATTATCAAGAAATATATGGACCTACCAAAAAGGTTTTGAATATTCCTGATACAAATTTTCTGCATAATTTACCACCAGTTTCTGATACCCCAAAGAATACAAATTTTACTCACCGAGTATCACAAATACAATTTTAATGGAATTTTGTTTGAATCCAAATGGAAAAAATACTTTTTGTTAGTTAATATAATGAGTTTTAGAAACTTTTAATATTCACCTTGTTTTGATTGCTTTCCTTTTATTTTTTTATTGACTTATGAGCACTTTCACGGTGTACACTGCTTCATCAGGTAATGTCATATAAAGCTTCCAGAAATATTGTTTAGAATGCATTTTCCTTTGTCAAAGTTTGAATTTTATCAGTTTATTTATTAGTTTTCTCACTAACCTTTCATTTTTTGTGGCTTCAATTTTTCTTTTACCTGTTCCACCATCATCAGAGTAAATAAGATTGAAACTAAAATTTTCAAAAGATATATCGTCATTTGTATAAAGATATAATATAATACGAACGACTGAAGATACATCTTCTGAAAATTTTAAAAAGTTTAGTTTCAATTTTATGTATTCTTATGATGGTGGATACACCGAAACATGTCGGTAGAAACTAGGATATTTTTTTATAAAAAAAATGTAAAAAACAAGTTATATAGCAGCTGTAACAGGTCAACAAAAAATGAAATATTTTTATAATGGCATTGAAAAGATTTATTTTCTTAAGTTTATCTCATTTTTCTTTGAGCTTTATCTTTTTTCAATTTAATTTGTAAACTGTGGTGAGAAATATTTTGGGTGTTTGTTACACATTAATTCTACTTCTCCTTGAACATTTGATGTAAAACTGAAGGGTTTTCTTTAATCTTATATATTTTAGGATCTTTTGTTTCCACTGTTAACTTTGTGCTGTATACACCTATATATTGAATAACATGCTTGACTACTTCAACTAATATATTTTTATGTGTTTGTTAACTACCATGTACAGTTCATCTTTTTATTTAGCATTATTATTTTGTTATTGATTAATACAAGCAAACTTTAAATTAGAGTAAAATTAATTAAGGGGAGTCGGACTCGAAAAAATGAAAATATATATCGATTTTCAGGTTTTAACTGTGTTATACAGTTTGAAATTAGCGCTTTTCAATGTACCAAAATCACGTTTCTACAACAACTGGAAATTTCTTTTTGTTTTTATGAAAACCATGTCATATGAAAATTTTCCTGTTTTCGTAAACTAGTCATATTGTGTAATTACATGATTTTTAGTTATTTTGTCATAAATATTTTTAGTATTTCTCTTTCAATCTAGATGGCACTTTTTTTAAATTCATTTATTTAATATTGCATCATCTACAACAGTCATTAGCTACGACGTTGGGGTGTAACTATTGTACAATGGAGGATGAAATGATTTGATTTTTGTAACGTATGAAAATATGCCATGCCTGAGTGGGATTCGAACCCAGGACCGCATGATGAGAGGTGAGTACATTACAAACTGCGCCAATGTGGCCGGCAGATGGCACTATTGTTAAAAATTTTTTTTTAAATTTAATTGTTTAAATTTTTTTCTATAAAATTTCAGTTTTTGGAGTAGGCATTTACGGAAAAATTAATAAAAAAATTAGTAATCTATATATTTTAAAATGACTCCATCCATCTGTCAGGAACATACCAATGAATAACTGGTTAAAATTTGAAGATTTTCTAGCAATAGATAACAGAGAAAATGGGTCTAACATTAACATGGCTAAAATAGCAGTTCCTACTCCCCTTAAGTAAGAATAAATGACTTTTTAAAATAGGTCAACTATTATTTTCTTAATATTTTTATATTTCTATTATAGCTGTCAGCACAATTAATAGTTTTATCAGTATTACAATCTGAAGTTCCCGTGATTAGAAAGAATCTTACTTAAATTATGTTAATGGAGAAAAGTACCCTCCATTTTAAAAATGGAAAGGAGTTTAAATAACTGAACATAGTTTTGTAATACTTAAGCAAATCCTAGTTTCACTTAAGTACAATCTGTCAATGTTTTGTAAGCGTAGTTCGCGCAGAAATGAGAAGTGAGTGGGGAGAATACTGCCGGCTGTAGAACGGATGACATACGTTCGATGCATGCGTATCTGCGTGCGTGAATTGTCTCATTCTACTGAAGCTGTCGCAGAGAACAGATCGTAGCTCAAACGGTTGACTATTTTGTCTAATTGTCTGTGGTCGGTGGACATTTGTGAAAAGCCCCCAAGGAAACGTCAACCCTTCCACCATGTTGGAGGTCGCTCTTTTAGGAAAAAGAGGCTCCCATAGGCCTAGACCATATAAACCTATGGTACGGTACGGTACGTTATGCATTCCAGCGAGTCGGCTGTGAATTCCCCCCACTACTGCTGTACTACTCACACCATTATTTCTTCCTTCTTCGTACCTCAACCAAATCCCCGTCTACTGCGCATACGCTTACATAACTTTGAAGGGCTGTACTTTCTTTCTGTTTAATAGAACTCTTTGTACTGTTTACATTGTTACTAAATAAGCTTGTAGAAATAGAATTATACCTATTATCTAATTAATGATAGTAAAAATTGTATTATTGATATTTATCAAGGTCACTTATAAAGCAACACAGGTTTTTATCCGCTCAGTAGTATTATGAATAGATTTCTCAATTGTTGAATTTTTTAAAATAATTTAATTACTTAATACATTAACAGAAATATTATATTAAAGATATTTAATGAATCTTAAAGTTAAGTCATTTGTCAGTGACCCTATTTTACGTACAGTTATCTACTAAATAAGTTACTATAGGGATGCCTTCCTATACTGGTGTTTTTATAGTAGAGGGCTAGACTGCAAAGAAAAATGTCTTGGTTTGATTCCCAGCAATGTCTGAAAGTAAATCTTTATAATGCATCCTGCAGTTTGAAATTAATTCTGTTTTATATAATGAATTTATATAATAAATTTCACTAACCTTCTTTCTAAACTGTGTCAACACTGCGTTGACACAGTTTAAAAAGAAGGTTAGTGAAATTATTTTATAAATTAATTATATAAATTAGAATGTCTGAAAGTAACCACTGTTAGGATGTTCAAAACACAAAGTAAATGCTCTGTCATTAGTAGTGAATTATAATCTTGAAAAATGTTATCACAGTGCCTTTTCATTGTCGTGTACATTAACAATATGGTTATACTTTTTAGCGAGTCACTATTAAACAATGTTAGTGATCTGTTAAAGCAAATCCTAATCTTTTTTTTTAATCCCTAATGTGAGCACGTTGGAATCTGTTCAATTTAAGAACAGTATGCAACCCCGTGATGCAATAAGATGAAGATGATACATGTATAATGCGTAAATGACATATAGTCTTGTACAGACTCAGTCCAACTATTCCTGAGAAAGTAAGGTTAATTTAATCCTAACCATCAAAGTACACCATTAACCACAATCTAGTATTCAAATCTACTTAAATGATTTGGATACTAATTTAAAGAATCCAATATTAACTTATAGATAACCCACCAGGTTGGTCTAGAGGTAAATTCGTCGCCAAAATCAGCTGTTTAACAGCTGATTTTCGGAGATGAAGGTTCCTGGATCAAATCCTAGTAAAGATAGTTACTTTTATACAGATTTGAATGCTAGACAGTGGCTACCGGTGTACTTTGTTGGTTGGGGTTCAATTAACCATACTCTTTCAGGAATGGTTGGCCTGAGTCTGTACAAGACTACACCTCATTTACATGTCATACATTTTATCATCCTCATCTCATTGGGTCATGGGGTTGCTTATTGTTCTGAATTGAACAGATTGCAACGTACACATATTAGGAATTAAAAAAAACAAAAACCTTATAGATTTGTATTTTCTGATTTGTTTCTAATAATAAAACTATTATTAAAACCACGATGTTCGTATAAATACACTCTGCTACAAAGCCCAAGTTTCAAACGTAGGGTATGGAAAATCTTAACATGGTCCGAACTGGTAAAACTTTCTCTTTCCTTCTGTGATTGCTAATAACCAGTGTTTTTTTTTACATGGCAGTACGGAAGAGTAACGTCATACTGTTACTCTGGGAAATGTTTTATAAGTTCAATTTTCATGTAAATTTTGTTTGTACTTTACTAATCTAGTATTTTTTTGTTTATTTGAAGCTGCTTCAGCTGTGATTTCAAAGGATCATGGGCAATTAGCTACTGCTGTTAATGGTTAATATTGGTGGGTCATTAAATAATTTTAAGCATACTATAATTTTTTAGATCATAGTTGGGAATCAATTGCAGGACTTTCCATTTTGCAGGTTAGAGTATTCTAGAGCTTTAGACCACTTTACCACGGAGGCAAGTCCTAATAAAGTAATTTAAGGAAAATTATAAGTTACATTAATTAGCTAATCATTTCTTATCAATTTTGGTAAAGACAATATTATGATAATTTTATAAAAAGATACAAGTATTTATAATTTATTTATTCAAAGCATTCAGCAATATTTAATAAGTTATATTCAATTACATACCAATCTGATAAGCACAAAAGTAATGTAATATTTATTTTTTATCATGTAATTTACTATGAAGATTCATTATGAATTATTATATTATAATTTGTTAACGGGGTTCATCATTTATATTCATATTTTAATATTTACAAAGTATTTATGCGTTCATTTATATATTTTGTCATTAAGTCGATTGGATTTTAACTATTGTTTTTCTTTGGTATAAACCATAATAAAAAGTGATGTCAAATTATATATAGTATATTAAGTTAATAAAACTGTGCAATGTTATAAGCTAGAAAATAAATAAAAAAAATCATGTAAATTAATTTAGAATAAATTGTTTTATTATCAATCATAATGTTGTAATTTTTTTAATTGTGTTTAAGATCATTTGTACCGTCTACTTGAATACAGTATAATCTCAGTAGTCCGGCCTCTTCAGGACTGAGAGGGTGACTGATTACTGAAAATGCCGGATTACTGGATATGTTGGAATTTTGGAACTATAAATTATAAATTTAAACAAAAAATGAATATGCATTGATTTCTATGTGATTTTAAATTAAATTAACTAATTAAAAAATGTTTGCAGAGTACTTCTGTAGTCATTGTACTAAACATAATCATCGGTTATTGACATCGCCTAGTACGGTGTAGGCGTGCTCTTGTTCTGAGAATTACGTTTCGTTGTCAATTCAGCATGAATTATAGAGTATGACTCAGTTCTGGGTTTTGGATAAAAGGCCAAAAATTATTCCATTCAACAATAATTAGGGTCTGCTTATTCATTTTTTTAATCAAATCCAAAACATACATGTTATATCCGCCGTAATTAGGTCGAGTTGATTTCCCTAATTCAATTTAAATCTTTTACCAAAATCTGTCCTGGGTGAGGTTTCATACTTTTAGACCTAATATTTTAAGGGCCGGATTACTGGAGGTGCCGGACTACCGAGATTCTACTGTATTCCCTTTTACCATGAATGATCAAATTTGACATTTTGAGTTCATCATCTTGGATTGATGTATTAGACACTAGTCAGAGTCATCCCCTCTGAGAGTAATGAATTTCATTATACAGCCAGACCCTGTGGTATATGAAGTGAAGGTGTCATTTGCAGGATGAAAAGCTTTTTAGAGGGCCTGGCATGCTGATAAGCATACTTACCTCACTGCTCAATTTACTTAGTAAAGCCTCTTGAGGTTCAAACCAGTCTTTCGGCTAATGACCTTAACAACATCTTGGATCCCTATGGTCTTAAAATGTGCGTGTGAGTGTGCAAAATTTTGCAGATGAAAAAGCTGTAGGAGGTGTTTGAATTTAAAGAATCTTTAAATATGTAACTTATAGACGTGTATTTTCTATTTCGTTTCTAATAATAACACCTCCATTTTTAAAACCAGGATGTTTGATTATAATTTTATTTTTATGATTATGCTCTGCTACAAAGCCCAAGGTTCCTAGTTAGGATATGGAAAATCTTTACATGGTCCTTACTGGTAGAACTTTCTCTTTCTCTGTACATGGCAGTACGTAAGAGTAACATCATACTGTTACTATCAGAAATATTTTATAAGTTTGATTGTCATGTAAATTTTGCTTGTACTTTACACATCAGAACCATAATCTTTACAAGAAAGCACTGCGCCACAGATAAATTTGAATAAGAAAAGATCGGTATGTGACTTCTATGCATCTTACATAAGTCTTAATTTCAAAGTATTAACAAACTATTCAACTAGGAAACTAGTATTATAAAGAAGTAATATTTGTTTGTTTGAGGTAATCTCAGAAACTACCCAACCAATTTCAACATTTTCTTTACTATCAGAGAGCTTAGAGCTTCCTGAGTAACACATTCTATATGGAATTGAAGTCATTTTTACTTTCTCTAGCCTATATGAATATTATAGGAAGAAAAGTATTCTTTTCATGTCGATTTTTCGACATCGAGCTTTCACCGGATCTTCACGTTTTCAGACCCCCTGAACCCAAAACACATGTTTTTACCGATTGGTCTGTGTGTGAACAGAATATCTCAAGAATAGAACATCATATGAACTTGTATCTTAAGTTAGAGATACTACTACCGGACCAAACACCAACATTTTCATCAAAATTGGTCAACCGGAAGTAGTAATTTATTTGTGTAATTTTTCACTTTTTTGTGATTTTTCAAAAACGCCTCCTACGATTTTTTTTAAAAATCGTCTAATTTACTAAATTCTTATGCTATACAAGAAAGGGTAGGCGCCATGTCTGCTGAAATTCTTGGGAAGGCTGTTTTCTCGTAAAAAATTGTTTTTTTAAGATTGCGACTTTAATATGCATTTTAGCACAAAAATGTATGTACCGTATATTCGCGTGTATAACGCGCACTTTTTTCCCAAGAATTTCTCCCCAAAAATGGGGGTGCGCGTTATACACGAATACGCCTAATTAAAACAAAAACCGTTTAAATTAAAAAATACAGATAATTATTTTTAATTAAAAAATAGATAAAGGCGTATTGATAGTCGTTTTTGCTTTATCATCTAAAATAAAAATTTTATTTTAAGATAGTGGCAAAAACAGTAATATGTATGTTTTTTATGGCACATTTGGCATCATTATCTGCCTGTTCGTTTCCTGCTATTCACTGGCGATTCATTTCCACTAGAAAAAATTCATAAATATTTTCATGTGTGAGCAGATACCTATTATAGATAGTCGTTCCTGGAAATCCCCATCCATTCGGGTGTTTCTGCGTTACACTACCTTACTTGGGTTTAGTTCGTAATTGCTAGTCGGCTTGATCAGTACCAACGTAGCTTTTTACTGATTTCAGTATTTAGTTTTTGTTTACGATGAGTGAAAAGACATCCCGTTCTTCCTATACGACAAAATTTAAACTGATAGTAATAAAACACGCAGAAGAAAATGGCAATCGGGCCGCAACGCGTGAATTTGATGTACCAGAAACAAATGTCCGGGAGTGGAAAAAAACAAAAAGCAAAATTAAGAGTTACAACTCGTGATCGGCGGTCTTTTCGTGGTAAGAAAATAATGCATTCAGATGTAGAAACCCAGCTAGTCGAGTATATACAAGAAAAAAGAAGCGGAGCTTTTTCTGTGACTACAGAAATGATACAAATTCAAGCAAGGCGAATTGCTGAACGTGTTAACATCGAAAATACAAAATTTGGTACAAGCCGTGGTTGGTGTGTTAGGTTTCTTCGCAGACATGGTCTTTCGATTCGAAGCCGAACCACTTTAGCTCAACGTTTACCTGAAGAATATGAAAATAAAGTCATTGTGTTTCATCGATTTATCTTACAAGTGAGGGCTAAGGATAATTTCGATTTGTCTCAATTTGGGAACGCTGACCAGTGTCCTGTATTTTGGGATATGCCGATGGCTCCTACAGTTGAACCCAAGGGAGCCAAATCTGTACCAATCAGAACAACAGGATACGAGAAACAACGTTACACGGTAATGCTTGCAATTACCGCTGATGGACACAAGTTGCCTCCGTATGTAGTAGTTGCTCTGCCGAAATTAAAGCTTCCGCACGGTGTTATTGTTCGTGCCCAAGAGAAAGGATGGATGGAGGAAAAGTTGGTTTTAGACTGGATCGAAACAGTGTGGAATCGAAGGCCAGGTGCTTTGTTAAAGCAAAAAAATTTATTAGTCCTGGATAGTTTCAAAGCGCATTTAACTGAAACCGTTAAGGAAAAGCTAAAAGGTATGAAAATTGTTTTGGCAGTAATTCCAGGAGGATGAACATCCGTACTTAAACCTTTAGACGTATCAGTTAATAAACCTTTCAAAGGCAGTTTTAGGAAACTTTACACCCAGTGGATTTGCGATGGTGAACACTTGTTTACACCATCTGGAAAACTGAAAAGACCACCACTGTCACTTATACTGGAGTGGATTCTAAAAGCCTGGAATGCAGTGAAATATGAAACAGTCGTGAAGAGCTTCAAGAGGTGTGGAATATCTAACAGCCTGGACGGTACGGAGGACTGCGCACTCTGGGATAACAGTGACAGTGAAGATGTACCCGGGAACGAAGAAATTTCGTCATCTTCGGAAAGCAATCATGAGTAAAAAATTGCATTGAAATTAAATACTTAAACTGTAATGTAAGTTGTTTCAAATTGATTGTTTTTTGATAGTTCAATAAATAATTTTTTCAAGTGAAAAATGTCAACTTATTTATTTTTTCAGGTATGAAATATTTTTACCTAAAATATTATAATTAATTACGGGTGCGCGTTATACACGAGTGCGCGCTATACACGAGTAAAAACGGTATTAAAAGTTGTAGAGAATTTAAAATTCTACAACTTTTATTCCTAAATTTTTTTTGTCTAATGCTTATTTTCAGCGGTAATTGGCGATTTTCTGTTTTTTCTCACGAAAACATGTAAAAAATTGATGTTTTAAAGATTTCAGCTTTAGTATGCATTTTATGACAAAAGAGTATACAATAAAATTTATAGAAAATTAAAAGATCTACAACTTTTATTTAGAGCATTTTTCTCTACAGAGCCTAGTTTAGCGTGAAAAAATGATTTTCCGTATTTTTAAGCTAAATGGGTTAATTTTCATTTTGCATCATTCACTCATGATTAAAATAAGGTTATGTTTTTTGAGGATAGTTTTTTGTTTATTTCTAATGTTAGGTTATATTATTAATTATTTGCATTGGCAAGAGAAAGTTGTGCGTTTCATACCAATTTTTTTAATTTTGAAAAAATTTATGGTTGGTGAAAAGAAGTTATATTTTATTTTATATTGTCGTACGTTGAGCTTGGACGGTAGTTCTTTTATCTAGGAGTATGACTTTATCCTTCACGTTTTCCTTGATTAAAAAATATTTGTGGGACAAATATTAAAACCATAATGTCACACCCAACTTATACATAGAAAAAGGCCGACCTGTTGGTGTAGTGGTTAGCACAACTGGCTCCTACACCAGGGTCTCGGGTTCAATTCCCGGTCAGGTCTGGCAGTTATTCATCACTCATATTCATCTATCATCCGTCTCACCATCTGCATTAGCAGAAATTACAAAACAGTCAGATGTAAAACAAAAGAAATATAAATAGAAAATTACAAAACCTTCTAAAAATCAAAGCAATCACACCATTTTTTTAAGAAACAGATTTTATTTACTTTTTTGTATAACACAGTTTTGCTCAGATCACATTTCTCCCCTTTCACTGATAATTTATATTTATGTGAACAAGATTCCTGTTTCCAATTCTAAACAATTTTATTCGTATAGTCAAGAATTTGCTTTTAACATGAAAGGTTATGTGAGAAGTTAATACACTTTAAGTTTAGTTTGCTTTGAAGGGCAGTGAGCAGGGGGTTACTAGTAAGTAAATAAAACACTAAATTAAGAAATATTACTTTAATAAATAATAATAATTGATAATAAAGTCATAAACATTTTTTATTTCTTACAACTGCATACAGAAGAACCTAGTTAACCCGGACGTCTGAGTAACTTGAACCAGTTTTGGGAAAAAAATATATTGCTTAGCACAGTAAATGAAGACTTATTTTACTGACAATAAATCACTATTCTCAGTAGGTACATTACTCGAATTCACTTTCCAGCGGGCGATTTAATTGCACTCACCCCGCCTGCTGTTGGTATGCAGCGCTAACTCCTTCCTCTCCCTTTGTAAAAAAATCTTTGATAAATTCATGAAAAAGTTGTGGCCTAGTGTGTGACTTGCCACAAAACAAAACAAAATTCAAGAAGAAACAAACAAGTACTGAAGATTTTATAGCCTTTTTAAAAACATCGATGGCTACTCCGATGTTGATGAACAAGATATTAACAATTGATTGCAAAGTGACAAAGACGGAGGTCATAAAGTGATACTTTACTTTTTTATATCAAATTCAGGTTTGCTTAGGTCACATTTCTCCCCTTCCACTGATAATTTATACTGATATGTACAAGATTCCTGTTTCCAATTCTAAATAGTTTTATTGGTATAGTCGAGATTTTGCTTCACAGAAGAAGAAATTGTTGCATCATGCAGTGTTACAGAAAATGAAATTGAAGGCTTCAATGTTGAAGAACCATCTGTGGTAATGACCTACGCAGAAGCAGTAGTAAACATAGATAAATTGATGGTATATTTCTAGAGTCTAGCTGAAACATCGCCAAATGAATTTCTAATGCTAAAGCGAATGCAAGATTGCGCTGGTCGTAAACGCTACAAAAAACTGAGGTAGAAAAAGCTCATTACCTTTTAAACTACTGACTAGTTTGTAACTATATTGTATATAGTGTAAATACAAGGGTAATCCAGAAAGTAACAGACGTTTAGGCCTGGCACGGCAGTGGGCAGAGCTAGCGCCCCATCTTGGCGTCAGAGTGTTTCTACATTCAGTACGCAACCAGGCATGGTAGCTAGAGCATCGTGCGTATTGTACTTTTTATACAGTGGAGTTTTAAAATGAGCACTACGATTGAAAATCCCGCCAGTTGTGAAGTTATCGGTCGTATCGTGTTGTATCCATGTTATCGATCGTATCGTAACTGGTGATGAGACTTGGGTAAAGCACGTCAACTGTGAAACAAAAGAACAGTCAATGAAGTGAGGTCACACGCATTCACCCAAGAAACTGAGGAACTGTCTGCAGACGCTATCAGCAACAAAAATCATGGCTACTGTGTTTTGGGGGCACTCATGGGGTGATTTTCGTTGATTTTCTTGAACGAGGCCAAACAATCAATTCAGAGAGGGATTGTGAAACAGATGCGCGATACAAAACAAGCGTTGGGGAAAACTTAGTGGGAAAGTTTTGTTTTTCCACAACAACGCCCGTCCACACATGGCCAAACGTACTCAAGAGCTCTTGGAAGGTTTTGGATGGGAAGTTTTTAATACAGCCCGGATTTGGCGCCGAGCGATTACCATCTGTTCCCAGCGACGAAGACATGGCTCGCTACACAACGCTTCGATACTGACACTGAACTCCATGCCGGTGTGAACCAGTGGTTGAACTCGCAGGCGGCAGACTACTACAAAGAGGGCATTGAAAACCTTGTACCACGTTACGATAAATGCCTTAATTTACTTGGCGATTACGTAGAAAAATAGCCTAAGAGTTAACCTTCAAAATGTATGTAATAAAAATTGGTTTTTTTACTTAGTTTATTTTGTATTTCAAAAGTCTGTTACTTTCTGGACAGCCCTCGTACATACAGAATTATGTGTTTTCAAGTAACTATGGGCTGACAAAAATTTTTAAACTACTTTAAAAATATTTTTTATAAGTACTTGTCCTTTTTTATTGTTTTTACCTCATTCTCTGGATTTTCGTTAACTTGGATCGGCCCCAACTCCAGTTAATCTGGATTAACGAGATTCTTCTGTATTTTTCAATTTATACTCTCCATTTATTTACTGTAACAATGTTTCTCTTTTACTTTTTATAATAACAAAGTTCATTAATTCTTCTTAAATATTAATCTTTAACTAGTTTATATATATATTTCATAACCAGCTTATATCAGTACTTTTAAAAATATAAAACACAGTATATAAGTTTTTAGTGGTGTTATAGGGTTATTCAAAATTCCAATTCTTAAGTATTTTTACACATATTTGCAAAAAACACCAAAGACAAAGTAATGTTACAGTATACAATAATTATTAAATTTGTTAAATGTAACTTCATTTTTGTTTCATTTTTTTTAAAGGACACTTGTATTTGTCACCATTTAAAAAATATGACAGGTTTATTTTTATAATTTTTTTATATATTATCATCACGACTCCATTTTGATGTTAATTTAAAAAATATCTTCTTGGAAATTTAACAATGATAATAAGTTTATTACTAACACAGCCATATAGATTTTACTAGAAATTTAGCCAATCAAAGACAACTTGAAATGTTGTGAACAATATCATGTATCAAATGTTCCAATCATATATGTACTAGTTAAATAATATAACTGCTTGATGAATACAATAAACATTCAACACGAATAAAGATTATTACTTTAAAAGAAAAAGAAAATTTTACAATAAATTAAACTATTTTTCTTTTATATTTTTTATTCTATCTATTCTCTCTTTAATGCATACATTTTCCAATGTTCCAATTTTGTTGTCTTAACATAAAATTTTTGAAATTGATCAAATAATTTTTTGATAAAAAAATGTATTGTTTTTTATTAAACTAATTTTTTCACAGCACTCCAGACATTTTCTATTTCGAAATTATTTCACTGGTCGATCCAAATATTGACAACAAAAAAAGTGTCTTAACAGTGAAAACTCGTTGATCTTATATTAATAGCCTGGGACCAAAAATTTACCACGCCAAGAGAATTCTAAACTTTTACTCTTTCCTTAAACCAAGATGAAAATAGTACCCTGTATTAACCTACTAAATTAATTACTTTCTTTTAAATTTCTATCTTTCAAAGCGCTTATATTACATACCATAAAAGCACAAAGAACATGCAAAATTAATTTACTGTAATTATATCTTTAGTTTACCTAATTTAAATATTGAAAGAAATTTCAGTAATCTGAATTGCAAATGGTCCCAATAAATTTTGATGACATGGGTTCTTCAAGGTATGAACTGAAGTAAATTTATTTAAATTCAGATTATCGACTACACAGTTTAAATACATGAATAATTTATAGAAAAAAGAAGATAATTAATGATAAAACGACAAAAATGAAATAAAAATATAATATATAGATTACAACAGAATACATCCAAAAGTTACTAATAAATTTAGAGGAAGATATCAATATTAAAAAGTTTAATAATACAAATGTATTAAATATAACAATTTTTGATTTCCATGATTGACAAACAATTACAAAATTTATAAACTACACAAAAACATGTATTACAATGTATATAATATCTGTAATAAATTAATTATAAGGTACTTTGCAGTCGGTAATGTCAATTTGTGCATGGGATTCTTGGTGTTGGTAGCAGGCATTGTAGACAACATTGCATGGTAAAGTGAAATGAATCTGTAAAAGAAAATAATAAATTAACAACTAGTAAAAATCCTTAGGGGGAGTTCATACCACGTATCTCGCCAATGTTAAATTTGCAGACTTTTAAGACCCATTATCTCAGTAACAATTAATGTTTGAAAGCTATAACTCTGACGGATTATTTATGAATACAAGAAGATGCTACTGATCCGCAGACATTAAAATAACACAACTTTTAAAAAAATCTGGTGTGAAACACTCACACAACTTTCTCTTGCCAATGCAAATAATTAATAATAAACCTAACATTATTAATAAAATATTAGAAATAAACAAAAACTAACCTCAAAAACATAACCTTATTTTAATCATGAGTGAACGACGCAAAATGACAATCGAACTCAGTTTGGCTTAAAAATACGGAAAATCACGCTTTCACGCTAAACTAGGCTCTGTAGAGAAAAATGCTCTAAACAAAGGTTTTAGATCTTTTAATTTTCTATAAATTTAATTATATACACTTTTGTCGTAAAATGCATACTAAGACCGAAATCTTAAAAAAATCGATTTTTCTCACGTTTTCATGAGAAAAAAAACCGAAAATCGCAAATTACCGCTAAACTAAGCGTTATACAAAAAAAATGTTTGAAATAAAAGTTGTAGAATTTTACATTCTCTACAACTTTTATTATATAACGTTTTGCGCTAAAATGCATATTAAAGCCGCAATCTTAAAAAGAAAATATTTTTACGTAAAAACAGCCTTAAGCAGAATTTCAGCAAACATGGGGCCTACCCTATATTGTAGAGCATAAAAAATGTAGTAAACCAGTTGATTTTAAAAAAAATCGTAGGACTAGTTTTTGAGAAAATCGCAAAAAAGTGAAAAATTATACGAATAAACTACTACTTCCGGTTGACCGATTTTGATGAAAATGTTCGTGTCGGGTCCGGTAGTGATATGTAACTTAAGTTTCAAGTTTCAAGTTCGTACGATGTTCCGTTCTTGAGATATTCTGTTCACACACACACACACACACACACACACACACACACACACAGAGACCAATCGCTAAAAACATGTTTTTTGGGTTCAGGGGGTCTGAAAACGTATAGATCCGGTGAAAACTCGATTTCAAAAAATCGACATGAAAACAATACTTTCCTTCCTATATATTTATATAGACAAGAGAAAGTAAAAATTTATAATTTTTTCTGATGGGGCCAAGTTTTTTTATAAAATATCTTATGTACAGTGCTGAATGAGGATCCACAGTACCACTATAACCTACTGAAGATACACTAAAAAAATTCAATTATTTATGGTTTGTGGTTTCTGAGAAAATGGGTCTTTTGTAAGAAATTACATGTTTACAAATGAAAATAAATAATATTCAGACATAATAAACACAAAAATAACACCCGTAAAAATTAATTTTTGTCTTTTCAAACACTATACAAAATCAATATTACAACATACAACTAAGTCAAAACATAACCTACAAGTTCAATAGAAAACAAGGAAAAAATTACATCTTCCACATTTTCAGACATAAATAACTATGTCTGAAAATTCTACTGCCCAAAATTCCGAATCTCCAGACCTATCATAAAAAAAATATTAAAAATATATCTTGAGATCATTATATCTCAATTCTATATCATATATCATAGATGCATATGAATTATATACCAAATTAAACAGAAAATTTCAAATATAAATACAGTAAAACCTCTCTAATTCGTCACTCTCTAATTCATCACCTTCTATAATTCGTCAGCCCTCCCCAGTTCAACCATTGTGTGTGTGTGTCTGCGATACGTGTTTGCGCCGTAGTCACGTATCAACGCTGCTGATGACTAATAGCCTCCTGTTTACACTGTTAATCTTTAGTAATATACAAGGAAAACATCCTGTGCAAGTTGTATTGTACTAACGAACTTGGGTATGAGATTTTAAGTGACAAAGAAATTGTGGCCTACGTTCAAAACAAAGATTCACCTGTTGAGGAAGATAGCAACGAAGAATATGTTTCAAGCCCTGAAAATATTGGTACGTATCGAGAAATAGAAGGAATGCTGACGAAGTGCATCGAATGGTATGAAAGACAGAAAGAAGCAGAGTTATCAAAATTAATTGTAATACGACAAATTCGCCAGTTGGCTGTGGAAAAAGAAAAGAACTCGTTGGTACAAAAGAAGATAACCCACTTTTTCAAGAAATAAATTTGGCATTTTACATACATATTAGTATAATTAAGTAACGTTTTCTAAATTTTAATGTGATTTTTTTGTAGTGCTAAGTGATACATAGTTAAAGATTCGTTTCATCGATTTTGCAAATTTATACTTTTTCGATTGTAATTTTATATTCGGTAACGTGTACTGTGTTATACGTTCTACAAATTAGAAAATGTAAGTACAACCATATACAGAATTTCTGAAGTAGTATAAAACTAGATACGTAGACTAATACAAATTTACTGTAGTTATAGGACTTAGAATTACTTATTGTGTTTATCGTTAATGTAAGTTTCATTTATGTAATTCGACTTTTATGGAACTAATATACGTACGAGTATGTTATTTATTAACCGTTCATAGCAAATTCCATAATTCGTCACTTTCTGTATTTCGTCACTCCTTCGGTCCCGAACGAGACGAATTAGAGAGGTTCCACTGTATTCGATAAAAACAAAAATTTGATTACGGAATCGAATTTTCGGTATGAACTCCCCTTAAATAAGTAACAGCAGATACCTTCACAAAGTATCAAAAGTCTATTCTGCTTTTTAAAGACTTTTTTTATTTCCTTGTAATTTGATTTGGTTTGTTAACCGTTTCAGTGCCGAAACAATATTTAAAAGTTTGATCTAAAGTGCCATTTAATTTTAATAAGGGTGTACAAAAAGTACCAGCCCAAATTGCAGGCGTAAGCCTGCCATTGCCAACCAAAATTCCAACGTTACAGAAAAATAAAATTTCCTGTTAAAAATTAATTTTTATTGTGTTCATAAAAAAAGAAAATGCCCATAACAGACAAGTGGCGTGTAAAATTATTTACACTCAATCTGTTTGTTGCAGGGCTAAAATAAATAGTTCTGTTTCTTGTCACATGGTCAGCCATTAAATGACTGAATCATCTAAGAACAGAAGAGGTAGAGGTGTAAAAGACACTAATCAGAGTTATCTCCTCTGAAAGTAATGAATTTCATTATACAGCCAGACCCTGCGGTGAATGAAGTGAAAGTGTCATTTGCAGAGTGGAAAATATGTGCTTTTCAGAGGGCTCGGCATGCTGATAAGTGTACTTTTCCACTCAGTGAGGAAGGCATTGGTAAACCACCTCACTCCTCGTTTTACTTAGTAAAACCTCTAGAGGTTCAAACCAGCTTTTCGGCTAATGACCTAAACAACATAGTAAGGAGAATGACTCGCAATTCCACCTCAGAGTTATTGGGCGGATGCTTCACGCCCACAGTTTTAACGTGGCTGTATAGGTTTTGAGGACCACTTTTTATAGCCTTAATTTACAATTATTTTTATGGTTAAAGTGCTAATGTGTAGAGCTTCATTTTCCGAAATCTGCTAGTTTCATTCAATTGCTCCGATCTTGCAAACAGTATTTATTATATTTATAACATAGGAGCAATTTCCACTTTATCGACTACCAGTCTAAAAGCCGCGCTTGTATTAACACCACACCAGTCCTGTAGGTTTTTAGGCACTACGTTTTCCTTCGGCGTGGATTATGTTTACCTATTATTTTTCCTTGCATGATATTCTATAATAATCTACATTTCTAATCTTTAATCACTTGTTCAAAATATTCCAATTACATTTTTTGATGGTGCTAATAATTAATACTACCATTAACGTTAAATATAACACAAAAATTAAAACACGTAAATGAAGCACATATTGTAAGATTTACTATAAAAGTAGTCACAAGCAGACTACTTTGGACTGGTTACACACACAGCCGGTTTGCCGAGTCGTAGTCGACCATTGGTGTTAATGTTGCTTTACATACTCATCAGGTTTTTAGCCGGTACAGTTTCTAGTCGGTCTGCTGCTGGAACTGTTGACTAGGCTGTCCAATTGTCAGCTGCTGCTTTGAGTAGTAGTGGGGCACAGGAAGGAATGCGTACGTACAAATTTGCTGGTTTGCCGGGCCGATTTTGTAGTATTAAGTTGTATGTGAGTATTACAAAAACAGAATACAACATAAAAACACTCGCAAGAGAAAGTTTTTTTTTGACGTTACTGAATGGGATTTGAACCCAAGATCGCATGATGAGAGGCGAGCACGTTACCAACTACGCCAATATGGCCGGCTTTTTGTTGAAGGAGTGGTTGTAGTTTAGTATGTAACACTTCAAGCAATCTAATTGGCATTCTACAGTTATTTAAAAATTTGACTTCATCTGCCTGTAGTACAACGAACAGGGTTGCAAATGCACCAACCATATCATGATTTTGCAACAACGGACGAACCCAAATTGACCTATTCGTCTTCTTTCACGTTATCTTCAAAGAAAATACAGAGCAATCACTACACTTCAATCCATATCTCCAAAACAACTGATAAAATTAAGAAAACCAGACTTTATAAAACCGGATGCCAAACTGAGCGATAAACCAGCTTTGTGTGAAAGCAGTCTTGGAAGTAATGACAAGAGACACTTATTTTCTGTAGGGTTTATGCTCAAAGTTTTCAAAATTGTAGCAACATGATGAATAACACACTAAAATAAATGACATTGGGCATCAAACAATTCTCTTACTTTATGCCCTGGAAACACACGGAGCTGGTGGATATGCAGAAAATCTTTCATTGCCTGACATGTGATAAAATAAAGAAGTTCCAAAACCATAATGTCAAATTAAAATTACCTAGGCAGCAGGATTGCCTTGTAAATGACAGGTACAGGAATTTTCATTTCTTAGATACTACAGGTACAGGATGTTTATGACCATCTTCTTTTGGTGTCTTATGCCCTGGGCAATTTGCACATTCCTCATCTGAATCTGAGGATGAATCTTCATCAAATGCTTTAGGTTTCTTATATATACAACAACCTGAAAATAAAGCAACATAAATAATCTACTGATACATAAAAGTAAAAATCTGATGTGACACACTCTCACAACTTTCTCTTACCAACGTAAATAATGAACAATATAACCTATTGTCACCGTCCCCCCCCCCCTTTAATTAGGTATAGTACATTTGTTTTTGGAAGAAGCTTGTAAGGGGAGGGCAAGTAGGTAGAGTAGGGATAGTTTCAACGAGGCAAGTGTTGTCTCCTTCTCACTTAATGATCACTCCCTCTCTTTCTAACTGTATACTACTCTGTTACAACTACTACGCTAGACTAAAAACTAGTTAAAAAACTATATTTTCTGTTGTCTTTTGCCTTTCTCCATCTGAATCCCATATCTTTAATAATTTTCCACCATTTACTTCCTTTAAAATTAATTTTCTCCTGCAAAACTGGGAGAAACAAATTCAAGTTGGCCATTTAGCGTTTGTTTTATGAAAATCATATATTGCTCTTCTCACAACCCACTTATCGAAATCGTCCACTTCAATCTTCACTTTCCTTCTCATTCTTTTTTTATTTGGTGTTCTAATTAGCACATCAGGGTTATTTCTTTTTTCTTTCAAAATTCTTAGAACTGTACAATGGAAATCCCTATAGCTCTGGCTACACGATTTTGGACATTGGTCAGTAAAATTGGTCCGTTTTGATCAGCTTCTTCTTTCATAAAATTGTATACACTGACTATATACTCCCTAGCCTGACCTGTATTCGTGCTCGAATTTTCACTACTACCACTAGGTTCCATTTTAATAACTAAATAAATAAAAAAAACAAACGAAACAAAGAATACATACAAAAAATTAATGTAAACAAAACCAAACAGCAAAAGAGTAAAAACAATAGGTACATAAAACAGTAGGCCTACTACCAAATGCACGAGCTGAAGACTTGTGAAGGGAATAGAACAACAAAAAATAAAATTACAACATACAGTCAATGTTTTTAAGATTTATAGTACACTTAGGCTCTTAACGCTGCTAGCACTATGGAGAGACTGATCAATTCCCTTCGAGGTGCTTCCCCCACCACTAAACAGAATAGCTCAGCGGCACAGAGCATTGGTGGGAGAGCTTCTAGCTACAACAAATGACCTGTACTATGCTCCCAGTCATCAAAGCTTCCGACATACTGACAGAGGGTTGGTATGGTATAAACAGCAGGTTATATGTTAAGAACTATTAATTTTTTTGTACATCTACTGTATATTAGTACAATTTTACACACTAAAGATAACTAAGAAGTGGTGTGCACCGCTAAAAGTTCTTTCGTAAAATCTTAAGTAAAAGAAGCAGTAAAAATCTGGTGTGAAACACACAACTTTCTCTTGCCAATGCAAATAATGACAAATGTAACCTAACATTAGTAATAAAACATTAGATTTAAACAAAAAAAACTAACCTCAATAAACATAACTTACTTACTTTTACTTTTATACCACTTTTGATATATTTAGGGATTTACTTTTGTACCATTGTTGTTTAGGTCATCAGCCGAAAGGCTGGTTTGAACCTTGCACCACCTTCAACTATATCGGTGGGCAAATACTTTAATACGGATTTATAACAACGAATGAAAATAAAAAAATCTGGTGTTAAACACTCACACAACTTTCTCTTGCCAATGCAAATAATTTAAACAATATAACCTAACATTAGTAATAAAACATTAGAAATAAACAAATAATTAACCTCAAAAAACATAACCTTATTTTAATCATGAGTGAAAGACGCAAAATGAAAATCGACCTCAGTTTGGCTTAAAAATACGGAAAATCACTCTTTCACGCTAAACAAGGCTCTGTAGAGCAAAATGTTTTAAATAAAAGTTGTAGATCTTTTAATTTCCTATAAATTTTATCATATACATTTTTGTCGTAAAATGCATACTACGGCATGTAGTACTTTCTTAATACTTAAATTTTCACCAGTGGTCACATACCAATCAAAATATTATAATGAACAAAATTTTATACAACTCTGAATAATTTTTTCATTAATTAAAAATGCATGACTGCATTTAATCCAATCATGATTCTACTAACAAAATAACAAAACAAATCTAACAATCCAAGAAAACCTTTTAATTATTCCCCTTTATTAATAATTAAGTACTGTTTTACATTCTTAGACAAAATTTGTTTACTTACACTTTGACTTCTTTTTATTCATATTCTCATTATCAACAGTATCTTGTCCCCACTTAACTTGTTTGCCAGTTCTTGGTTTCTTTAATTTTACTCTTACAGTTCCTTCCTGAAACAAAATTAATATACAGTAAACTTTCACTAATTCGGCAAACCGTAATATTAATGCATCATTCGCAATCCTGATGTGCAACAGACATGGTAAACATGACTTTAATCTTCTGGCTTTGGAAGCCGATTGACAAATCAAAACTTGTTCAAACTTGACACTGATTATATCCAAGATACAACTATCGGGCTTATTACTTCAAATGGACGTAGTGTCGGCAGTTTCGGCTACAAAAATTCATTTACCAAACTTAATGATCCCACCTCATTAACACATCACTACTTAAATATCAAGTATTATGATAAAAATTGTTAAATTGTAATTTAGCATAACTTTACATAACTGCAAGCATATTTCTCTACAATGTAATGAACCATATAAGACACCTTAATATATTTTCTCTAA
Organism: Catonia carolina; assembly: GCA_035578175.1. Lineage (NCBI taxonomy): Eukaryota > Metazoa > Arthropoda > Insecta > Hemiptera > Achilidae > Catonia > Catonia carolina. The sequence goes on from JAQMRL010000002.1 coordinate 123,260,343, forward strand.
CATTAACCCACCATTTTTTTTATACACATTAAAACAAAAAACATCAGTAGCCTACTTAATTAAGATTTTTATTTCATATGGACAAGTTCTGCCCTTAACAGACAGGTGGAGTGTCAAATTTATACTCAATCTGTTCGTTGCAGGGCTAAAATAAATAGTTCTGTTTCTTATCACATGGTCAGCCAATTAAATGACTGAATCATTTAAGAACAGAAGAGGTAGAGGTGTAAAAGACACTAGTCAGAGTTATCTCCTCTGAAAGTAATGAATTTCATTGTACAGCCAGACCCTGTGGTGAATGAAGTGAAGGTGTCATTTACAGAGTGGAAAATATGTGCTTTTCAGAGGGCCCGGCATGCTGATAAGCGTACTTTTCCACTCAGTGAGGAAGGCAATTGTAAACCACCTCACTCCTCGTTTTACTTAGTAAAACCTCTAGAGGTTCAAACCAGCCTTTCGGCTGTTGACCTAAACAACAATGGACAAGTTACACTCTACCATATAAATAATTTGGATAATATTAGGTATATATTCCACTAGTAAGTTAAACTAAGACCACTCTCTACAAATACATAAAAACAACAAAGAATTTGTGAATCTGTTTCTCTCAAAACATACGCAATATCACAGGACGACAAAGACTTCTTTCAATATAATAACAAAACCTAGTCAGTTACAATAAAGCATGACATCCAAATGAAAAAATTTTCAAAGTAAGTTATTTTAAAATAATTTATAACATTTAATACTAACAAAAAAAGTTTAAGTTGGACTAACTTATTTTTTTTTTAATTATTAATTCATTAACACTAAATACACGAATAGAAGATAAAAATAAAACCACTACCACAGAAAATTCAACAGTTAAAATAAATTTTTGGAAACCTTAATACTAAATTTTATTAATAATTATATAATTTATTAATATTTATTTAATTATTAATATTGATAATTTTTATTATTCTGGTTTTGATAGATAATAACAAAGGATTATCACTAAATTATGATATACAGTCCAACCCCGCTAATCCGAACTAATTGGGACCGAACCCCGTTCGGATTATCCGGGTTTTTCCAAGAAACAAAAATGTACCTATTACATGTTATATTAGGCATAATGCTGGAAACATTAATAGACTACTGAACTAGTAACCAAATACTGATAAAGGTATAAAAAAAATTAAATAAACTTCTCTAGCCATTTAAAACAGAAAAACAAAAATGTTTAAAACACTACCTACAGTAATTACGAACTACAGAACTGCCCCTCTGCCTGACGCAGCGATTGCACCATTCCAATAGTTTTCGTTCATTTGCAAGCGTGAAGGTCATTGACAGTCGCCGACGTGCCCTATTATGTTATTTATAGCTCAACAGTCACTTTCTTTCCCTATGACTTCACGGAATTATCAGAAAATACAGATGAGAAACACGAAGTTATTGATCTTATGAAACAAATCCCAGGCTGTGAAGAAACTGATGACACTGATGTTGCAGAGTGGTTGTTGGCAGATAAAGATCAAATTATAACAGATAAGGAAATTGTTTCAATAATTAATCATGATTCAGACGAATATGTGGAAAATGAACCAGATGGAGCCCCGGCGATTTCACACACGGAAGCAGCAAAGGCGATGGAGAAATCACTGCTGTACATAGAGCAGCATCCTAACGCTACACCTGCAGACGTAATGTTTATGAGACGGTGGTTAAATACAGCGACGTCTGCTAGGGTCTCATCACTCCGCCAACAAAAGATAACTGACTTTGTGAAAAGTGATCAATAATGCATACATGAGTAAACTATCCATATGTACAGTACTGAATTTATACTACTATTTTATTTCCGTAAGTAAAGTTTTTTTATTTTAATATAATATTTTTTTTTAATTTTTTTGGGGTCAAAACGGGTTCAGATTAAGCGGGTTTTCGGATTAGCGGGGTACCACTGTATTGATAACTTTGGTTTTCTAACAATTAAGTAGAATTTTTTGAATCTGACAAAAAATGTAGTAAATTGTCAATAATCTAATCTAACACAATTTGTTTTATTTTATGTCTCACTGTTATAATATAGGGTGATTCAAAAAGAGCGCCGGTTTTTAAATGGCTGGTAAATTTTTGTTTATCGGTTGGCAACATTGTTTGACCACATTTCTATTTTGGAGAACATTCCGATTGACGGTTCAGTTGTAGTTTCTCTTGTTTGCAGTGTAGTACTCTCGCAGTCTGTGTCTAACCATGGAGAAGTCTACTATTGCGCAACGAGTGTTAATCGTCAAAACATTTTACCAGAGTGGAGAGAGTTATGCGGCTACTGTCAGGCGACTTCGCGGTACTCTAGGACGTAATGAAGCACCGAATGAATCAACAGTTCGCAGGCTTATGAAAAAGTTTTTTGAGACGGGTTCAACAGTCGACCTTAAAAGTTCTGGACGTCGTCGTTCTGGCCAAACTGAGCAGAACGTTGCGTTGGTTCGTGACAGTGTGGCTGTTAGCCCAGCAAAATCAATACGTCGCCGTTCTCAACAATTGGGTTTACGATGTTCTTCTGTACGGAGAATTCTTCGGTACGATCTCCAATATCACCCATATAAAATTTAGTTGACGCAACATTTGAAAGTGGCAGACCACCAGAAGAGACGACAGTTTGTTGACTGGGTATTGAAAAAAACGGCAGGATGATGACACCTTCGCAAACAAAATCATTTTCAGTGATGAGGCGCACTTCCACTTAAACGGTTTTGTTAATAAACAGAACTGCCGTATGTGGGGTTTAGAAAACCCTCGCGTGGTTAATGAAAGGGAAATGTATGCACAGCGAGTGACAGTTTGGTGCGGCTTTTGGTCGGGCGGTGTCATCGGCCCTTACTTTTTTGAAAATTAAGAAGGACAAGCCGTGACAGTAAATGGAGACCGATACCGTACGATGATTAGGGAGTTTTTGTGGTGTCATTTGGATGGAATGGACATTGACGAGTTGTGGTTTCAGCAGGATGGTGCCACCTGTCACGCTCCACGAGAAACAATGTTGTTGCTCCGTGAACGGTTCCAGGATCGCATCATTTCTCATAATTCCGACCATCAATGGCTACCAAGGTCGTATGACTTGACGCCTTGTGACTTTCCTCTTTGGGGTCATCTGAAGTCATTGGTGTATGCCAATAAACCCCGAAACATCAATGACTTGAAGGAGGAAATTCGACGGGTTATCGGGCAAATGGAAGTCGAAACTTGTCGTGCAGTAATATCCAGTTTCATGGACAGAGTTGATGCGTGCCAGCGCAGTAGAGGAGGACACATGCATGACATCATTTTTCATACATAAAATCGGAAGGAAAGATGAACTTGTTGATGTATTTATTTTCAGTTTTTCAATAAAATAAATCTCTTAATTTGATATATCAAAACCGGCGCTCTTTTTGAATCACCCTATATAACAGTGAGACAGTATATTATACTGTCTGTCTATAACTTGATGGTCTCCCATAGAGAGGAGCAGAATCGGTCCACTACTAGCCTTTTCAATAACACATCATTATGTACCAATTCCAGAGTACTAGCTAGTAGTAGTACATAATGAAATGTTATTGAGAAGGCTAGTAGCGGGCCAATTCTGCTCCTCTCTGCAGGAGGCTGTCAAGTTATAGACAGACAGTACATTAAGATTAATGCAGGTAATGGGGATTGATAAATGAGAATGAGCTATGAAAAAATGCCAGAACTGTTAAGCAATTTAACCTACGACTCCTGGAAAAGAAGCCAATTGTGCTGACTGCTATACCAATAGGCCAGCTAAACAAAGTGTTTGATCTTTGCTTATAAAAATGAAAAATGTTTAATTGGTTTGTGTTTCTTTTACAAATTCCTATAGTGGTTAATAATGATAAGTTAAACATTTTGTAAGCACTTGACTACGAATACACTACACCATGACAATTATATAAAATGTTTGCATAACCTCTGATAAGGATGTTTCCTAACACTTAAACATCATTTTAAATCCTAAGATTTATTGTTATATAACTCATTAAAGCAAGAATTTTGATTTCAGTATCACTTATTTATTTATATTTTATGAACCACACAAGTACACCTACTTCACTATAAAATTTAATTACAATAATGTAATTATTACATAGTTAATTATTAACAAAACTCAATTAAAAACATATTTAAAAAATACACCAAATCAGATAAAATAATTTGTATTAGTTTAAACAAATATAAACCTGTTCAGAATCTACTGATGTAGACAAAATCAAACTGCTATCAGAAGACATATTGTAGATGAGTTCACTGCTTGCACAGAAGCAACTAACAATTTATGTTAACAACAGTTTTAAACACAATGCCTTAATACACAACAAAATCAATTCAATGTTAAAGCCAAAATCTATAAGCACAGTTAAGTATGAAACCTTCACTGTTGGAAGGTTTTTTGTTTTCTAAAAATATAACAGTATTTATGTTTTACAGATAAAGTCAAAAAGTATTGTAAAAACTTGTCTATTAGATAAGCTATTGTTATTTACTGACTCAGTGTTAGTATTAAAATTACAATATTTATCAAACATAATAAATTAGTTTTATCATTAGCGTTACTGGTGTTTAATTCCTTTAATTAATGCAATAAATAAAAATACGTCTTATGAAAAATAAGTTGTATGTACTATTTATTACGGATTAAAAAAATTTATTATATATTATTGCTTAGATTAAAATATTTTACCCATTTTTCAAGAAATCCTTATTCAGTAATGCCTATTATACAGTTACCATGACACACTTCATTCTGAAGTTACAACTATTTCAGAACAGAAGTGGTAGAGGTGTAAAAAACAACAGTCAGAGTTGTCTCCTCTGAGAATAATGAATTTCACTAAACAGCCAGACCCCACGATGAATGAAGTGAAGATGTCTTTTACAGAGTGGCAAGTGAATGCTTTTTGGAGGGCCTGGCATGCTGATAAGCATACTTTTCAAATCAGTAAGGAAGGCAACAGTAAACCACCTCACTCCTTGTTTTAACTTAGTAAAACCTCTAGAGGTTCAAACCAGCCAGCTTGCGTAAAAAGATATGGATGCCGGGACAGGCCAATGAGCCTAATTCTTGACAGATGATGATAATGACGATGTAAAAATAATAATTTATTTTTTAAGGTATAAGATAAGAAAATGTATGTTTCAAGAGAACACCCAGCAGCAATGCAACACGAAGGACAACTTTGTCTAGAATATCCATTGACTGTATTTCTAATTGGTGCTACAGTTACATAACTGGGTTCATGAACCCATCTCCAAACGTGTAATTAACTACGTAAACAAATAACAAATACAGTATAATACCGATTATCCGTGGTAATTGGGGGGATAACTATACCGGATAACCGGAAAACACGGATAATACAACCCAATTCGGTCGAGACCACTTACGTCATAAACAAAACCACCAGTTACGCGTATGTTGTATTCTACTGATTAATACATGTTAATACTATCGGATATCGGAAATAAATAAACAAATTGTATTGAAATAAAAATATTTACTACATAAATTTATATAAATCTTACCTTAAACTACGTTACAAAAAAAATCACAAAAAATCTGTTTTTTACTTTGTTTCATTTTATGCCGCAATATTTTTTCTTTTTTCTTATATAACCACGAATATGTAAAATGTCCACGTAATCTGTGTCATCCTGATTTTCCATGAAAGTTAGTAATGTGTCGGCACTGGTTAAAGCTTCTTTGCAACTGATTTTAGGAGCTGGTAACGTGCTCGCCTCTCATCACGCGGTCTTGGGTTCGAATCCCACTCGGGTATGGCATTTTTTCATACGTTACAAAAAATTCATTTCATCCTTCACCGTCTGCATTAGCAGTAATTTGCAAAACAGTCGGACGTTAAACCAAAAAAAAAAAAAAATTCTAGTGATCGCACGGTTAATCCAAACCCCGGTTAAACGATCCACGGAAAATCGGTACTCTACTGTAATACTGACACACTATTTTTCAAATTTATTTTCAGAAAGTTCTGTATACTGCCTAAGCAGATTGTAAGAAAATGGATAACAAAAAATTTAAGCACTTTAAACAAAGACAAATACATTTTCACTTCTATCTTGAATATTACAGCCCTGTAACACCACTTTTCTGATAGTTTAAAGTGTATTGATTATGAATTCCAAGTGTACTGATCATCTAGATGGAAAGGAATTGTTGAATTTAAAACTTTAAAACACATACATTCATTTATTTACTTAGGATGTGAAGTCTTTTACGTGCAACCGCAAGATACAGAAATTAAACTGAAAACGTTTCAAAGGCTTATATACACTCTAAGGCTGAACACATACTATAGTAGCGAGCAGAGCAACAATGACAGCAATGAGCATACCAGCAAAAACAAACTTATGTGCAACTAATTGATTGCGCATACTGAGACGCAGAGCAATAATGTAACATCGTTCCTACAGTAGAGCAAAGCGTAGCGTTCAAGCAAGTTTGTTTTTCCTGCTTTCATCGTTGTTTAAGTACACCTCGCTCGAAACAAACATGGACGTCGATGAGTTGATAAGTAGTGTTTTTTCACGAAAACCTCTCTTGGTTGGGTTGGTATTGAAATTTATCTAATTCTTTGCCAATTTCTGTTGAATTTTGTCCAAAATATCAAATGTAGGAATTGACATTTAAAAATAATGTTAAAACTTCTCAAGATGCTCGCGAAGCTCTTGATATAGATGATGAAACTCGCCATAACAAACTTTGACTCTTATTTATCTGGTGAACATTATATTTTTTAGTTTTCTTGTACTGTTTTAACAAATACCATATTTTCAAGGAAGAACTTTCTTGTAGTATCAAATCCATGCTTTGTTCAACTGAACTCTCCAGTACATGTGTGCGACTCTATCATCGTCGCTTAGCTCGTACACCGCTGTGCAGATCGTTGTCATCGTCGCTCTGCTCACTACTTCAGTATGTGTTCAGCCTAAGAAGAACACTTACCAGTAAAGAGCAGGAGACTTTCTTAGAATATTATGACACCTTGGTTCTAACAGTTTTAATGAATATTTCAGAGTGTACGACTGAGTGCTAAGCATATGTAAAGAATAGAGGCTAATGAGATGGGAATTGTTACAACATTTAGCAGGGTATAGATTGCTGGATTATAAAAAAATGAAGATATTAGACATGGACTTAGTGTGCAGGGTGATATCAACCATTCCGAAATACAGGAGAGAATGGTACAGTCATTTGTTGTGTATTCCAGCAATCGAACATCCTAACAAGTGTTTACTAATGAACCAACTGAACAACATGGTACTGTATGACATCAGGAAGCCTGATGTGTATCATTTATAATGATGGAAATTTTTATATTTGCTGTTCACACAGCAACAACATAAAATACAAAGTTTTAACATGCCTACATGAAGTCATTAAATCCATTCATTAACCACTCTGGATTGTATCATTAACTTGTTCCTCTTAGTGCACATAACAGTTAAACAATTATTTGCCTTTTAAAATAAAATACATTTATATAAAAGTCAAAAATTTGGAAAGGAAAATAGAAGGCAAGCTAAGGTAATTGTTCCAGAATTTACCTGAATGGCCAGGAAACCATTTGGGAGAATGACTTAATCAACAATGTTAAACAGTAAAGGAAGGCAACACAATTCAAAAAGCTACTATAGCTAAACTGAATCTTAAAAAGAGGTTTGTTGAAGTTTTAAAGAATTTGATCTATGAATTAATTAATTATATTTGCTTAGCCAATAAATCGAAATAAACAAACTACTAGACAGGGTAGTATCATGAGAAAATTGCTTTTAAGAAGTTCAATTTCCTTGTAGAAACCTAGTGTACTAAACTGGACGCAAGTATTTATTACATAAATGCAGATTATTAATATAAAAACATATTGTAGAAAAAGAAAAGCGAATTGCATTGATAATAAGAATGGGTGATGGACGATTAATGCTGGCAGATATGGTTTGATTACTGAATTAATCAACAGATTACTTAGGTAGTAACCAAGCGCTACCATTAAGAACTTTTAAAACCAAATATGATCTTGTTTTTGTACGTTTACAAACATTCAAGTAAACTATAATCTTAGCTGAGTTACTTTTGTCTTTATTTTCATTTACAAAATCAACCTATCATTAGCTACCACTAAAAATTTATCCAGTTTTTCCACTTGTACAGCAATTAATCTAAAATGGGTGTTAACATTCAAAATTCTCTAAGTACATGTTTTTTGTTGACAAAGTAGACCATAAAATATAATTTTTTCAGTTCATCACCTTTTGTCCTCAAGTGCACTTATCTTGCTTGGTTATATCAAGATGATTTTAAATTGTTCAAAAAGATTTTCAGAAATAATTTTTTTGCAGATTCCATATTTTAAACAAGACAAAACATGACTACCAATTTAGGATTGTTTTAACACGTTATTTTCAGGATTTTAATGGAAAAATAAGTACAAATGGGTCTTGAAGGACAACACACTATGCTTTGAAATTATTTGAAGAACTGTGTTCTCAATATACACAATATGGTATATAAACAGCTTGGAAATATCTACACAAAATACAAATTTTTCAAAAGGAATACTAATTTTCAAAATTACTGAACAGATTTTCATGAAATTTTGACAGCATACTCATATTTATATTCACAGCAAAATTTTATTTTTAAATTTTACAAAATGATAACCCTAAGGCCCTAATGAAGATTTTCATAAATATGTGTGTGTGTGCATGTGACTACGTATTGCTGTTGAAGTAGATGAAGAGGGGTTTGATGATGGCGAAAGACGTACGGGGAGAAAATGAGCAAAATGTTGTTTTGCTCATGTGCGCAACGTGTTTTGTAACAACACTGTTTTACAACGTGTGTGCGCGTTTGAGAGAGAGAGAGAGAGAGAGAGAGAGAGAGAGAGAATGTTGGAGTATACAGTAGCCAGCAGCTACACAATTTCTGTAACATTTTTTTTTTTTTAAATTGGTTAAGACTTTATTTTCCAATATGATTACAGACTGCCTGGTTACAACTTGATACTCCTTACCTTATTCACTTAAGAATATTTGGACTGAAATCTGAAGAACAGCTTAGCCAAGATTTCTGAAGATTAGATTACTTATCATTAAAAGACTTCTTTTTACTACCAAGGATTAGGCTGTTCCGAATTCACAAACAATCGTACACATATAAACAAACTCAAAATATTCCAACCCGCACTACATCTCAACAACTGCCATCTTCTTCGAGGATTAAAAGACTTTTCTGAACAATTTTGTTGTACTAATTGTAGCTGTATATTTTAAAAGAGCCTAGTATTTAAATTGCCTAGTAAACAACAATATGATTTATAAATATAGGATACCACCTGCTTTTAAATCAAGTAAATATCATTTCATACTTATATTTACACACTTTGATATTTCAATAACTGTTTTAACAGTCAATAAAATTTTAATAAAGTTACTAAATTTTTAAGGTTATCTTTCTAAGGTTATTAGATAACGGTTAACTTATGTTCAATACATAAAACTTGTCTATGTATCTAACATTATGTAACTTATAATGAGAAGAAAACAACAATTAAGTCTTAATTTGTTAGATGTGAAACATTTACAGAAAGTTATTTAATAAATAAAAAAATTTCAAACCTATACAGCCTTATTTTATTTTTACAGATTATAGTCACTGACTGCTATTGAGGCTACACAAATAGTAAATAACTGGACTTTAATCAAAGGAATTTCCACATGCATGTGTCAGTATAAGGCAATAAAAGAATGTAAATAATAGAATACTTAGAATAAAGTCTATTTATAGGAAAAAGGTAGCTTAATGATGTAAGAGCAAATGTCAAGTGATAAAACAAAAGACAAGATAAACAAACAAATTAAACACAAAACAATCATAAAACAGAAAGAAATACAACACATTAAGACACGACAAACATCAAATTGGAAGGAAAACAAATAGAAAGTATAAAACAAAGGTATAAAAACTCATAAGAAGAAAAATAAATCCTTTATTTAATATTATTAACAAATAGATATTAAATGAGACAAAACACCTATTACTGAATATCACCATTTTTAATCAACTGTTCAAGTTGATCGTTATTATAATTCAAAAATTCAGTCAAAACTTCAACTGTATGTTGACCCAACCTAGGTGGCGGTAATCGTACTTTATTTTCACAGGCACTAAACTGAACTGCTGGTCCAACCACTTTTATTATAGAATCAACATTCTCATGGTTCATTTCTATCTCTTTTACTATTCCTGAATGTTTGACATGCTCATCCTCAAACACCTGTTAGCAATAATTTTTTTTAAATATTGTATTAATAAACATACATTGTTAAACCACAAGAAATTGAGAACTTATAAAAATATATCAGATTAGGAGGGAAACAAATGAAGTAATAAATTGGAAACTACAGTAAAATTTAATTTGAAAAAGATTAATTTTGTGTCCTAGAGGAAACTGGTGTTAATTTTGGTGAAACTGAGGTAACACTACATTTAAAATCAACAAGAAATTCTTTATCTACTTACAAAAATATATCCTGCCGTAGCGAGAAGGTGGAGTGTTAAATTAATTGAACTCGATCTGTTTGTTTCACGGCTACAAAAATAGTTCTGTTTCTTATCACATAGTCAGCCAATTATATGACTCAACTATTTAACAACACAAGAGGTAGAGGTGTAAAAGAGTTATCTCCTCTGAGTAATGAATTTCACTATACAACCAGACCCATGAGGTGAATGAAATGAAGGTGTCATTTGCAGGGTGGAAAGTAGGTGCTTTTCGGAGGGCTTGGCATGCTGATAAGCATATTCTTTCAACTCAGTGAGGAAAGCAATAGTAAACCACCTCACTCCTTGTTTTTACCTAATAAAACCTCTAGTAGTTCAAACCAGCCTTTCGGCTGATGACCTAAATGACAACAAAAAATATATCAGATTTGGAGGAAACTAATGAAGTAACGAATTGGAAACTACAGTAAAACTCCAATTTGGTGAAAATGATATAACACTACATTTAAAATTGGGAAGATATGCTTTATCGACTGGTATAAAACCTAACTCAAATCTGCCTTATTGTACGAGGGCTATTCAGAAAGTAGGGAACGTTTTGTAAATAAACAAAAACAATGTAAAAGAAAAATTTTTTATTATATACATCTGAAAGAGTGACTAAAATACTACTTTTCTACATAGTCACCAAGCAAATTGAGGCACTTGTCATAGCGGTGGACAAGCTTCAAAATTCCTTCGTCATAGAAATCCGCCGCCTGCGACCGCAGCCACTCAGTGACGCGCACCTGGAGTTCCTCGTCGTCGTCGAAGCACTGTGTTGCTAGCCAGTTCTTCATTCTTGGAAACAAGTGAAAATCAGTCGGTGCAAGATCAGGACTATAGGGTGGATGAGGGAAAACCTCCCATTTGAATGAATCAAGGAGTTCTTTTGTGCGGTTTGCCGTGTGAGGTCGGGCATTGTCATGAAGAAACAAAATTTTTGACGACAACTTTCCTCGGCGCTTGTTTTGAACTGCTCTCCTAAGGTTGCACAATGTTTGGCAGTACCGATCACAGTTTATTGTTGCACCACGCTCGAGAAAGTCAATGAGCAGCACACCTTGCCTGTCCCAAAACACAGTAGCCATAATCTTCCTTGCTGATAAGGTTTGCAGACATTTTCTTGGTTTTTTAGGAGAATGTGTGTGCCCCCACTCCATGGACTGCAATTTTGTCTCGGAATTGACATGTTTAACCCACGTCTCGTCACCCGTTATGATGCGATCCAGCAATGCATCACCATCCGTGTGGTAGGCCTCGAGAAATGTTAAGGCTGCCCCCATTCGCTGACGCTTATGGTTGTCAGTAAGCATTTTTGGCACCCATCTTGCACAAAATTTGTGGTAGCCTAGCTTTTTAGTGACAATTTCAAACAACAAAGTGCGATAAAATTTGTGGGAAGGAAAGTGAAAGCTCTGTTATCGTGAATCGTCGGTTTTCACGAATTTTTTCATCGACTTTGGCGACCAAATCGTCTGTCACAATGCTCGGGCGACCGCTCTTCTCTTCATCATGGACGTTGGTACGGCCATTTTTAAACGAATACACCATTTTCGCACTGAACATTCATTCATTGTTGTCACCGTATACTTCGCACAGTTGCCGAAGAATTTCTATCGGTTTTAGGTTTTTGGCCGACAAAAACCGTATGACAGACCGTACTTCTCAACTGGCGGGATTTTCAATTGCAGCGCACATTTCAAATTGGAATACCGAGAAAACAGGCAGCGCAGCGACGTTCCCGTTGCAACGGCTGGACGCTGACTGAAGAGCCGAACATGCACATACCAAGACATACATGATTGCCGCGTGCCCAGCGGCGTCAAATGGAAACGTTCCCTACTTTCTGAATAGCCCTCGTATTTTTACAAGTTATTATAACCATACTAACTTAAAATTTTGTTAAACGTAAATAATGTTAACCCCATGTGATATTTTCATCTTTAAACAGAATTCAAACATTTTTTAGTCATAATGAGTAAAGTACTCAGCTCCAATATCAGACAGTGTTACCACTAAACATCTCAATGAAATTTTTTTTGTGGAATTAACTTACTTCGTAGTTAACACAAATGAAAAATTAACGAAATACAGAAAGAGATGTAGATTATTAGGTTCTGTGGGAGGCTGAAGTTATAAAGTTCAGAAAGGGATTAAATAATTTAAATTTGTAGATCAGACGCCATACTGGGTGTCAATTTTTAACTTCTAATAACTACAAAAATTTTGTTACAATGAAAATTGCATTTTTTGTATTTGGCTCTTCTGAAAAATCATAAAATGGAATTAAAACCCTTTATTTCTTAGGTTCAGAATTATAGAATACAGATAAAAGTCATGAAAAGCTTGTTTGGCCAACTCAGAAGTAAAATTCTGTTGAGAACCGCAATAAAAATAAAGAAAAACTTTGAGAAAGGAATAAAACCAATAAACCTGGTACAATAAATATAGTGTAATATAAAAATGGGAAAGTTATTAAAAAAAATATAAAAATTTCTATTGGTGATAAATATTTGTAATAATAATAATAATAATAATAATAATAAAAGATCAATGACACGTGGATAGTAATTACACTACAATATGACCTGTTTTATTAGGTAACATGATATGCACTAAAATGATTAATAAATATTAACTGCATTTATTTCACATAAATAGTGACAAAAGTAAAGCCATAAATTTATTTATTTTGGTATTAAAACAGGTTCACAAATCAGGCAACATGGCAATTTAGATAACACAATATCAGAGTCAAATTATAAACTACTTCTTTCTATAAAAATATATAAATGGGTATGACAAACATATTATTAAGCTTACATAAATCTTCAGGAAAAACCATAAATAAAGATTACCCACTTTAAGTAAACATCATTAAATTTAAATGGAAAAATTAAAGGAACAATAATATTATAATTTGCTTTTTCTATCTCACGTAATAATACTATAATGCTTTTCATGATTGATGAGCTCTGCTGTTCCACGCATTTAGACCAATCAGAACGTTTGCCAGCGTTGTCAGATTGTATGAATATTTCAGCCTGACAAACATTAATAGTTCATTCATAATAATAGTTTAGAGCATGTAGAAACAGTGAAGTTCCTGGGCGTATCTCTAGATAGATCTTTGTCTTGGGACTTCTATATTAATCAAGTTTGTAGTAAAATATCATCTGGGGTATTTGCACTAAAACAAATCGCCAGATTAAATGATAAAAAATTACTAATGGCAGCTTATCATGGCCTCATTCTGTCTCATATCCGGTATGGTATTTTAGTATGGGGTAATTCTAGCATGGGTAATATGAATAGGGTTTTTAAAATTCAAAAGAAAGCTATTAGGTGTATGGTGGGAGCTAACCAGCTAACCTCATGCAGGCCACTATTTAAGGAGCCCTAATTGCTTACAGTTCCCTGTCTCTACATTTTTGAGGTGATTATGTATGTTAGGCAAAATAATTTTATGCAGAATTTCAATGTTCACAATCATAACACGAGAAACAGGAATGATTATTATGTGGCTAATCACTCCACAAAATTGTTTGAACAAAAACCTACTTATGCAGGGAGAAAATTCATAAATAAATTACCCCAATCTTTAAAGTGTTGTGAGTATTTGAATTCCTTTAAAAAAAATTTAAAAAATTACTTGATCGGTGAAACTTTTTATAGCGTACAAGAATTTCTTTCTTGATAGTAGTGATACATAGTGTGTTTCTTATATGTATTTCAGGTGTTACATCTGCCGACATGTCCTATACTCCTCCTGGAGTCTCCAGGGCGCAAAAAAAAAAAAAAAAAAAAAAAAATTACACGTGCATGCGTATAAGAGCCACAGTAGTTCACTCGTGTCTTGCATCTAGTACTGAACACACCAATTACAGAGCGCGTTAACATGCAATACTTTATAATATAATCAGCTGATTATATGTTCATAGTTTATAATTGTTATTGAAAGACCAAAAAAATGGCTGACGAAATATATAACAGAGCTTTGAAAGCAAGTGTTGGAAACGTTACTGGCAAGTCATTGGCTAGCTATGAAGTGGGTACGGGGCAATGTGTATGTTCAGAGCTCATCAGCCCTGAAAAATATTATAGCCGTAAACACCCACAAATTTCAGAGTGAAAAAGAACGAACGTCGTAAAGAACAAAAATGAAAAAGTCAATCTACATTACAAATTTATTATGAAAGACATTAAAAATGTTACTCAAAATTGACCATTCTAAAGGGTTCACTGTTAATATAATAGAAAAGACTTGTGTACCAAGCAAAGTGGTACTGTATTACCAAAAGACAATTGTCATAAATTCATACAATGGAAGAAAGAGGATTGTAAAATCTATTTTTCATTATTAAATAATTATTCAATGTTTTTTTATTAAGGAATATTGAAGTAGTTTGAACATTGTCTCTTCTTTATAATACAGCCGGCCTCATAGCATAGTGGTTAGCGCAACTGGCTTCTACGCCGGGGTCCCGGGTTCGATTCCCGGTCAGGCCTGGCATTTTTTCATCCCTCATTTTCATCTAACACCTCTCTCACTGTCTGCATTAGCATTAATTGCAAAACAGTCAAATGTTAAACAAAAAACAAAAAATTCCTTATAATAAAAACTAATAAAAAATGTGATTACAAGTAACAACAATAAAAAAACAAACAACTCATTATTAAAGAGTTAAAACACTGAAGAAGACAAAAACTAAATATTAAGTTCATGCAGCTAGTAAATTAAGTGCAATCATTTAACAAAGAATTGCAAAAAGTGATAAGACATTGTATTTAATGTGTGTGTTATACAGTTTACACAATGCAGTCTTGCACTGCGTGATCAATCAATTATGAAATCACACCTAGTGATGGCACAAAGTTAAACCAATGACTATAGTACTTGAGTCACGAGTTTGCCTTTGGTTTTAATGAGGGGTAAAGAAAGGAAAGCATCAGTGCGCATGCGTGACTGCTTTGGTATCTGTTTGCGACACAACATAAACTATAGCCAGAGGACATACAGTATATAGCAGAACCTTTTGTATGTTAACTGTACGAATATAACTGATTGTTACAGTAAACAGAAATGTTGGTTTCTCGAAAAAAATGGTTGGTCTATTCACGGTGCTGAATGAAATCTAATATACAGTGCAATAAATGTTGTGAAGTTGAAGCTAAACAAAAATACCTTTCCGTGCCTCTTAACAAAAGCCATGAGCGAGGGGCTAACTACTGCGATGTTTATCTTTCCACAATTTGAAATATAAAGAAGTAAGTTAGACAGTAAAAAAGCTAATTAATTCTTCATCAACAGTTTTGTTGACACCTGTTAAAAAAATTAAATGGCCAGGATATAAGAAATACTTCCTTGGGCGGCTTTGACAGACGCATGGTTGTCAAAATTATGGAGGATTTACATCAATAAGAAAGCGTTCAGCAAAGAGTTATTACTGGTTAAAAAGCCAAAATTTTAGTTCAAAACCTTGCAAGTTAAGAAAAATTTTAAAGGAAATGGGGTTAGATTTTTTTTTAACGTCCGACTGTTCTGCAGTTACTGCTAATGCAGACGGTGAAGGATGAAATGATTTTTGTAACGTATGAAAACATGCCGTGCCTGAATGGGATTCGAACCCAAGACCGCATGATGAGAGGCGAGCACGTTACCAACTGCGCAAAATGGGGTTTGAGTGAAAAAAATGTCAGTCACAACCAAGTATATCAATTGAAAGGCAAAATGATGTTAACAAATGATGCAATTGTACGGTAGTAAAATATAGAGTCTCAATGTTGAGGTTGGCAGCATTGTCAGATTTTTGCTTCCATTCCTCACAGCCCATCCCCATGCAAAAGGCATTCTCGTGACTCAGTATCTACTGCCCATTCCCAAGCTTTGAGCAGCTGAGAGGTATGCATTACGTCACTACTACTGTGAGAGATTGCATTAGTAGTAGTAACATTTTACTTGTATTATGTTTGTAGTAGTCAAGGGTACTATCCAAACTACATATATTCTGTGTCGCCGTCTACAGTGAATAGTCAAAACAACACCCGCGTATGTTACGCACTAGGCAGTCTACTGCCCAGCGAAGAGCAATGAGATGATTAATAGAGTGTTATGACGTAACAGCAGTCTGGTACTTCGTCTTTCCCCTTCATCCCGCAGCTGCACAAAGCTTGGGGATGGGCAGTATAAATATGTGCAAAGATGTTTAGAATGAGAATAATAACCCTTTTTACAGAGATCCGGAAATATAATTTATGTAACATACAAGTAAATGTAAATAAAATTAACTTTTTAATGTAGATGTAATTTTAAATAGAACATTATAAAATAATTTAATTTTATCATTAAATTTATAAAATAAAAATGCCTTATCAAATAAATCGTACCTCTGCAATCGAGTTAACTTGTCCATATGAAAATGAAACGCCTTCGAAAATAGTTAACCATTGTTTTGTAGTTTTAGAGACAAGTTTATCTTTTAAAATTTTCAGAAGAACTTCACGATTTTGTACCCTCAAACTATTACTCAAGAATCTATCATCTACAATAAGATGTTCAAGAGATAATTTTTGACACAATTTGGCAAATTGATCGTTACTGACAGCCCCAATTGTTATAAAACTATCCGCTGTAGGAAATGTCTGATACGGTACAATATTAGGATGTGCAGTTCCTAATCGCTGTGTGTCTTGGTTAGCATTCAAATAACGTGATCCTACATTAATTAAACAAGCAACCTGAGTCGACAATAAATTACAATCTATCTTTTGCCCTTTTCCAGTTATCTGTCTTTGTAATAAAGCAGCCATTATGGAACCATATGCATACAGACCAGTAGCAATGTCTGTCATAGCAATGCCATTTTTACATGGTTCGCCATCCTTAGGACCCGTTATATGTAATAACCCACCAATTGAGGCAGCAATAACATCCATTCCTGATCTTAATTTATAAGGCCCAGTCTTTCCAAACCCAGTTATTGAACAATAAACCAGTTGCGGCGCAATCTCCATCAAGTTGTCATATCCTAGTCCTAACCGCTCTAATTTCCCTGGTACATAATTTTCAATAAGTATATCACAGTTTCTAGCCAAATCTTTGACAATACTTTGTCCAGCAGATGATTTTAAATTAACACAAATACTCTTTTTATTTCGATTTAAGGCAATAAAATAACTGCTTTCATTTGAATTTTTTAAAAAAGGACCCCATCTTCTTGATTCATCACCTAAATTAGGTTGCTCAATTTTCAAAATGTCTGCACCTAGATCTCCCATTAACATAGTACAATACGGTCCAGCAACAATTCTTGTTAAATCTAAAATTTTTATCCCTTCCAACAGGTTAAATTTTTGTAATTTCATTCCATCAATAAATACATGCCTTTTTTGGTGACTACTGCATAAACTAGTTAGACATTGTCGTTTAAGAATATAATTTATCCTGAAATTGTTCAAAATAAAGCAACTTTAACGAAAAAGAACACTTAAATCAGTTTTACAAGTCTATGAAATCAGTAGTTCCACAATAACCCTGTAACTGAATATTTAACAAAGAACTGAAACAAAACACATGATATAAAACAATGGAGTTTAAATACCAAATTTGATAGAATACATTCAAAATGGTACTCATAACATGAATTTATTACAGAACTGAAGTTAACTATATAAATTAATAAAATACAATGAAGGCAAATAAATAAATAAAGTAACATTCAAACAAACACTAGCTGCTCACTAAGAGATTCATGCACAATTTTTTCTACATTTTGTAACAAGCTTTTATCTGATGCAAAAAGTTCTGATTGGTTCATGTTGCAGTCACTGTTTAATAACATGCATAATAAATACAATCAGGTAATGAAAAAAATAATTTTATACCATTACTATCTTACTAGAGTTGTATTGTTTTATGAGTTTAGTCATATCTATAACAATCAATTATCATTTTTCTTCATAAACATAACAATCATATTGAAATCAATATTATTTTAATTTTAAAAAATAACTTCCCTTGGATGTTATCATTAGAAGACAGCTTAAAAGAGAAGAGTTGTAATCAAAAATATGTAGGAAGAAGCACTTTCATACTTAACTGGAAATATGGAGATGATTAACATCTCCGCAGTAACTATAAACAAGACCATAATTTATATCAGTCCGTCTAGATACAACAAACATTGGTAAAACTCTCTCAGCAATACAGACACACGTCAAATACATAAAGTAAAAAACTAGACAGTGAGCCAATCAATTTTTATAACTTTATTTTTAAACAAACAAGTTAGTTACAGTAAAATGAGCTCTTTAATTGTGCATTTTCTGTCATGAATAGCAATTTGTAACTTTAAATAGATAAAAGTCTTGAATTAAGCAAACATTTATGATACCATAAGACAAGTATTATGAATAATACAGAATTCTGATGCTTAAAATGATATAAAGCTTTCAATGAATGTTGACCATAGTTTAAGTATTGTCTCATTCTCATTTGAATATGCAGATGTTATCTGTAATAACCTTTAAGACTAGAATATTTTACAAATCTTTAGTGTACAAATTTTAATATACCAGTTATATAAATAAATTTAAAATGTCTAATCATACTTTTAAATTTTTAAGCGACAACAGAAGTGGCAAGAAATTGTCTACCTTTCACATTCTACATTGTAAAAACATCATGTTTCAACTGGGTTTTCCATACTTCTTACTAACATACTTGAACTGTACTTTCCTCACTCTTGTGTGGATTTGTGTTTATGTTTCAATACACACCCAGATTGCATGCACACTGCACAGTATACAACTTCAAAAACTTTACACTTCAACTACTACTACATGCTCATTTATATAATATTATTGCTAAGCTCAATCAAGTGTAGGTGCTTCAAATTCATGACTCTAGGTAAGCATATCCCATTCAAAAACTAAGTAAATAGGAATTTACAGAATATTGTGAAACATTCACAGAAATAAAGTAGTGTCATAACTTGCAACAAAGTATAATCTAATAATTAACTTACTGGTTGAACAGCCACAACATTTTCGGTAGTAACAGTTACCGAACTGACACCTTGAGCTGCGAGCGTTGAAGTGCCAGGTTTATCAGCCATGTAAAACAACTTGTCAATAATTTAAGCTATTTATATCGAGGTATAATGTTGTAAATTTAAAATTGAAACAGAAACATTGTGATTTCAGTAAATAACTTGTGACAGCTATAAGTTCAGAAAAAATTTAGATGTTAATAATCCAAATAGCAGTAACCTTGCAATAAATGAGATGTTATAAACACTAATCTGTTTTCTTTTCACCGTTTATATACTACCTACAATACGTTAAAAACATATGATACTAGTAATCTTTAAATCAGCTGAAATGTAACGCCGATAACAAAATTCCCTTCCTAAAATGCGTGAATTTGGACTTCGGTAGTTGGTGATCTTGGCAAGTCAATTATACGGTACTTAAAAGTAATTAAAAGAACCGAATTAAATAAAATTTAATTTTTATGCAAGAGATTTTTAGTTTAATTTGAAGCGTTTTCAAGTACTAGGAAGGTATATATACACCAAGTCATAGTTGATACTGCCTTGTAGTACCTATAAAAAGAAAAGTCACTTTATTATTCTTTTTTCTTAAAACTTATTGACATTTTTTTCTGTAAGACATTCATTTTCATTTTTCTCATTAATTTTTACCGTAAAAGTTGCATATAAGAATTGACGGGTATTTTATGAGGCCAGAGTTGATAATTGTTAGTGTGTGATATAGTTGTGATTATTCTTGGTTAAACGACAAAAACCGTGAATTGTTATCCGTTATTTAATTAAGTGACAATTTTCGCGGTGTTCTGGAGGCATTGCGATATTTTCTAATAAGATTCAAAATAGAAGAACATTATTTTTCTGCCAATGAGTGGCTTGGCCAGTAACAGTTTAGCAGTTGTTTTGATAATTGGAGGTTATTATAGTTTGTGTCAATTTTTGGTTTCTGTTTACTGAGTTAAACCGAATGCTGAGTACATGATGACTATGTAACAGTCAACTTTGAATAATATCCC
This sequence comes from Catonia carolina, assembly GCA_035578175.1. NCBI lineage: Eukaryota > Metazoa > Arthropoda > Insecta > Hemiptera > Achilidae > Catonia > Catonia carolina. Next base: position 123,281,021 of record JAQMRL010000002.1, read on the forward strand.
CGAAGCCCAGGACAATCGGGCACTAAGTAGTCGCCAACAAAAATGGTAATACAGTAGTTAACAATTTGTTTTATATAGTTCTGTCAGTAGTTCGCAGATTTTTTTTGTAGGTCATGGTTTTCAATAATACAAAAATATTGATGTTTAAGACTTGCTCGGCATTTATTGACATTTCTTTTAATTAGGTGGACAATAATATCAAATGCTGAATAACTTAATAGAACGTGCAGTTTAATCATAATATAATGCCCTGTGTAAATAAATATTATATTTGCTTACGTCCAGTGTATAAATCGATAGGTTGCAAATGAAGTACATATTAGTTAAATCCATTACTATGTTTTTGCTCATCTATGTTTTATGAGAAATGTATTCCACGGTGTCAAATGGTTTCAGCACAATTTTAATATTCCTTTTGGTGGTTGCATTGGACATTAGTTGGGTAGATGGTATAACACCTACCTATTTAAGTGTTAGGTTGGAAACACAATATTCCATAAGTTATCATATGGTCTTAAGAGATTAAAAAATAAATTCATTAGCGTATTTGTTTTACCAGTTTTATTAAATAGTAGTTGAAACTTATCAATAAAAACATCACATGAAAACAAAGCCACCAAATGGGTAGATCATACTATGCTGTGTTATTGTAATAAAATGAAAAGGGAGATGCATATTCCTATAAATGTAATTATGTGGTATGATTCCTCCAAACCCAATCAATCCGTGATTAATATTCGTGCATTTCCATCCATTAGATTAGTTAACTATGGATACCACATTTGGCTAGTCAGAAATGTGCATGTGAATCATTTTAGGTTAGTTACAGATAAATGGTATGTAACCTTAACCTGAGATTGTAATTACACAGAATAATGCAGATATACTAAAATAGACTGATTTATAAATGAAAGTTAAAAGAAATCCTTATACAAACAAATTGGCACCACAAGGTGGACTTTAACTTACTAAAATGCATAGTAGTTTAAATAATTTTTATTAATTCTTGGATTCGTTTTTACAGCCTTTGACAAAGACTGTATCAGTTCCATCAGAACCTAATGTTGATGCAACAACTAGTGATCAAAGATTATGGATTGGAAATTTAGATAGCAGAATTACGGAGTGAGTATTTAAAGCAATTTTGAAAGTACATTTATTAATTTGTGTATTGTAAATATCCAATTGTATTTTATGCAATATTGTTCAAAATTTGTTGAAGTATTTTTGTATCAAAGTTGTTGGAGGTAGAAAATGCTTAAGATTTAGTTGTACCCTAATCTGGTCTACTAATTTAATCTAATCTACTGGGTTACTACATTTCCATTAAGATCCAAGACACTTTTAAAGCATTGATTGAATGGGGACTATAGATATTCACCAAAAGAATTTTTGAAATAGCTCAAAAGTTTCATTTTCATAAATTTTGCATTTTTACTTTCTCTTGCCTATATGAATTTATAGGAAGGAAAGTTATTGTTTTCATGTTAATTATTCAAAATTGAGTTTTCACCGGATCTGTATATTTTCAGACCTCCTGAACCCAAAAAACATGTTTTTAGCGATTAGTGTGTGTGTGTGTGTGTGTGTGTGTTAAAAGAATATCTCAAGAACGAAACATCGTATGAACTTCAAAATTAAGTTAGATATTTTTATACCACTAGAGGACCAAATACGAGGGCCATCCGGAAAGTAGTACCCGTTTCCGCCGCATGAGGCGCTGACGAGGCGAGCAGCCGCCGGTCAAGGTCAGATCGCTTCAGTGGCTTGTCTGCCTTCTCTGTTGTAAGTTCCGCGACGCTAGCATTGCCTGTCTTGTTTCTGTGACCGTTCATAATGTTTAAAAAAATTGAGAACGCCGCCAGTTGTGAAGTGAGGGCTGTAATAAAATTTCTCAATGCAAGAAACGTTCGACCAAGCAGACGCGTTCTTGAATCGCATAGTTACTGGTGATGAAACGTGGGTTTGTTATGCTTCACCTGAGAGTAAACGACAGTCAATGGAGTGGCATCATCCTCATTCACCAAAGAAACCAAAAAAATTCAAGACTGTTCTGTCCACCAGGAAACTTATGGCAACCATTTTCTGGGATCGACGTGGTATACTGCTTATTGATTTTATGGCCCGTGGAGACACTATTTACGCTAATGCGTATTGTGAAACATTAAAGAAATTACGGCGGGCAATACAAAATCGACGGAGAGGTCTATTGTCTGATGGCGTCATTCTCCTCCATGACAATGCCAGGCCTCATGCAGCGGGGATAACACAACAACTTCTGCAGCAATTCAATTGGGAAATTTTCGACCATCCACCGTATAGCCCGGACTTGGCCCCTTCAGATTTTCATCTCTTTACAAAACTTAAAGAGTTTTTGGTGGGAAAAAGATTTGACAGCGATGAAGAACTTAAAGAAGGTGTGACTACGTATTTCGAACGGCTGGCGGCGGAGGAATATGATGCTGGAATACAAAAACTCGTCACACGTTATGACAAATGCTTAAATTTGCTTGTAGATTATGTGGAGAAGTAGTTTAAGGTATGCTCTTTTCAATAAAAATGTTTACATTTGTTAATATTTACTTCTGTGTCTTTATTTCACAAACGGGTACTACTTTCCGGATGGCCCTCGTACAAACATTTTCATCAAAATCGGTCAACTGGAAGTAATAGATTATTTGTGTCATTTTTCTCTTTTTTGCGATTTTCTCAAAAATTGTTACTACGATTTTTTTTTAAAATCTCATTTTTACTTTCTCTTGCCTATATGAATATATAGGAAGGAAAGTATTGTTTTCATGTCGATTTTAACAAATCGAGTTTTCACCGGATCTATACGTTTTCAGACCCCCTGAACCCAAAAAACATGTTTTTAGCGATTGGTCTGTGTGTGTGTGTGCGTGCGTGCGTGTGTGTGCGTGCGCGCGCGCGCGCGCGTGTGTGTGAACAGAATATCTCAAGAACGGAACATTGTACGAACTTGAAACTTGAAACTTAAGTTAAGTACCACTACCGGACTCGACACGAACATTTTCATCAAAATCGGTCAACCGGAAGTGGTAGTTTATTCGTGTAATTTTTCACTTTTTTGCGATTTTCTCAAAAACTGGTCCTACGATTTTTTTTAAAATCGCCTGGTTTACTCAATTTTTTATTCTCTACAAGATAGGGTAGGCGTCATGTTTGCTGAAATTCTGGGTGAGGCTGTTTTCACGTAAAAACGTTGTTTTTTTAAGATTACAGCTTTAATATGCAATTTAGCGAAAAAATTTATATAATAAAAGTTGTAGAGAATTGAAAATTCTACAACTTTTATTTCAAACAATTTTTTGTATAACGCTTAGTTTAGCGGTAATTTGCAATTTTCTGTTTTTTTCTCACGAAAATGTGTGAAAAATTAATTTTTTTAAGATTTCGGCCTTAGTATGCATTTTACGACAAAAGTGTATATAATTTAATTTATAGAAAATTAAAAGATCTACAACTTTTATTTAAAGCATTTTTCTCTACAGAGCCTAGTTTAGAGAGAAAGAGTGATTTTCCGTATTTCTAAGCCAAACTGAGATTGATTTTCATTTTGCATCATTCACTCATGATTAAAATAAGGTTATGTTTTTGAGGTTAGTTTTTTGTTTATTTCTAATATTTTATTAATAATGTTAGGTTTATTGTTAATTATTTGCATTGGCAAGAGAAAGTTGTGTGAGTGTTTCACACCAGATTTTTTACATTCTTTTGCTCTACAAGATAGGGTAGGTGCCATGTTCGCTGAAATTCTTGGGGAGGTTGTTTTCTTGTAAAAAAAATGTTTTTTTAAGATTGCAGCTTTATAATGCATTTTAGCGCAAAAATGTAGAAAATTTGAAAGCTTATAAATTTTATTTCAAACATTTTTCACGCTTAGTGTAGCAGTAATTAGCGATTTTCTGTTTTTTCTCACGAAAACGTATGAAAAATAAATTTTTTTAAGATTTCAGCCTTAGTATGCATTTTACGGCAAAAATGTATATAATAAAATTTATAGGAAATCAAAGATCTACAACTTTTATTTAAAGCATTTTTCTCTACAGAGCCTAGTTTAGCGTGAAAGAGTGATTTTTCTGTATTTTTAAGCTAAACTGAGGTTGATTTTCATTTTGCGTCTCACTCATGATTAAAATTTACTTTACCGTATGCATTTTATTGAATTGGTTGACACATTTTTTTTAAATTAAATTTTAATTGTTCGGTTGCAAAAATCATTTTTACAATGTCAGTCAAATGCATTGTGTGACCTAAGCAATGAGATTCGTATCTTGCATAATAAGTAATAATACTATAAAGCATTAAAAAAACATATCACTTATTATAATACTACTATTACTACTACTACGACGAGATACTGGTGTGCTATGGAATATGCCTATGGAGGGGGTAAATGTGTGTCGGAGAACCACTACATAAGCGTAGCGCTTCGCGCTGATTCCGCATCCTCGCATCAGTGGGGGGATTTTTGCGATTTCTTCCCTTTAAAATCAAAATTTCGCAAAATCCTTTCGTAGTGCGTGCTTAAACAACATAACAAAGCTAACTTCCAAATTTCAAGTCGTTAGTGTCAGTAGTTTCGGCTGTGCGTTGATCAATAAATGAATCAGTCTCATGTCCTTTTATATAATAGATAAATGTACCATTGTTGCATTTAATGAGTTGTAAATACTGTGTATTTCTAGTCCTGGGTCACATACCCTGTATATAAAAATTTTATTTAAAGAAATAAAGAGATATGGTTGGTACTTGCACTTGTATTATTAGCTTTACAAATATTAATATTTATTGATATGTGTATATTTTAGCGAACGTATTTAATATAAAAATACCTAATTTGTTTAAATGTTCTAGATCAGTGGTTTTTAACCTATAGACATGATTACACTTGAGTGTTACTGCTGAAAATGTGCAATAAATTACCTAGCTAAGAATTACATTAAAATGTTGTGAGGATATGAATTCCTTTAAAAAGAATCTGAAAAATTACTTGATCGGTGAAACTTTTTATAGCGTACAAGAATTTCTTTCTTGATAGTAGTGATACATTGTGTGATTCTTATATGTATTTCAGGTGTTATATCTGACGTGTCCTATACTCCTCCTGGAGTCTCCAGGGCGCAAAAAACAAAAAAGAATTACATTGAAAATTCTGTCGGGAGTAATTCTTGAAGTGAAACATATCTGGTTACCTTGGAACCACTGATCCTATTAACATTTTATTTTCTTGGTGTTTACATAATTGTTTGTTTTATGTTACCGGTATTACCTTTTAAAATTACTGCAAAAACATGGTAAAATTGAAAAATTTGACATGCTATTTCATCGTTCAGGCCCTCTATCAGGGCAACCAAGAGGATATGCATTTGTGTCATATGCTTCGAAGGAGACGGCTGAAAATGTCAGAGTTTTACTGGATGGGAAGAAAATGGGTTCAAAACATATTGCTGTCAGATGGGCTCACAACATGACTAAGGTAATCATCAATATTTATGTATTTCTTATAATTTTAGTTTCATATTTTCAAATCCGTGTGATCCAATTCTTGGTATATAATAGAGAAACAATAAGTACTCAGTGTAATTGTAGAGGTAAAAATTAAGTGTAAGAGTAAGTGTTCAATTAATTTTGTTTTGACTTATGAACCATTTGGGCCTGTTGCCGTTTTTCTGCCTGCATAGTACACTACGTTTTGTAAATCAGTTATCAAGTGAAAAATTGTGTAAATCACTGGATAAAAAATGTTTGTAAAACAATTTTTTAATTCTGAAACTCGGTAGCCTATCTTGATTTTACTATCTTTTTTACCTGTAAGAAATATATTACTGCAAATGTTTTCTTTATTTCGTTTTGAAGTTAATGATGAAAAATTTTACTTAATTTCTTTAATGGGTTGTTTATTTATAAATACTTCTTATTTTACTGTCTGTAAATTATCTTCTTTTTAATATTGTTTAGTCTGTTAAAGAGCGCTCTAGTATGTTGTTAATTCTTTCATTCCTTAGTTGCTTTCTGTGAGCATGAAATTCTTTCATCCTTAAAACTAAAGGCCTGTGTTCATTCTTCAGTCCAGGACACCCCTCTTCTTTGGCCCTTTGAAACCGGGAAATTTCCAAAAGATTTTATTTTGTTCATATAAAAGTCTTTATATGAAACGGAAAACCAGCACTTTCACATGGATCACAGAGGTCCAAAGGGACATGGCCAAACTCAACGTAACAATGACGGACCTGGTGTTGGAGACGCTATACTACAAAAATTTGATCAAATCACATAGTACCCAATTGACCACAAAGAAGCGGAAAGTTGGTGTAAGGGTCTATACAAACGAACAACGGGAAATGTGCATCGAAAGCCTGAAGCGCTACCATGCTAATAAGAAACTTAAAGCGGCTTCCAAACGGGCTAAAGTGATCCATTGAGGTCTCAAAAGTTAAAAAAAGTCTTTATACACAGTGTCTTCTTTAGAAATGTTAAAGGTCTCTAGATCTTCTTCTACTTCTTTAATAATCCATTTGTCTCGTGTTTTAAATTCTTGTTTGTATTTAATTAGTTTGTAGGTTTCATTTTCCTTGTCAAGTAACCACATTAGATTATCTTTTAACTAATAATTTTTATAATTAACCGTCTTTTATTAGTATTACCAAAATTATTTTTTATCTCTTATGGTTTATGTTAATAAAAGTTTAAACTATGTAATGGACAATTATTAAGCTGTATCGTGAATATACTCACTATTAAGAACCAATTAGTTTTTGTTTACAATGTTTAACTGTCCTGGTCAGGCACGTAGCCAGGATTTTGTTTTGGAGGGCTAAATCTAGTTTTTTTTTACATCCGACTGTTATGCACATTAAGGCTGTTAAAGGGTGATAAATAAAAACTGCCAGACCTGACTGAAATCTAACTCGGGCCATGCAACATATTAGTTTGGTACGAAGCGCCATTCAAGGGTGTAGCCCTCCCTGGCTATTTGCCTGGCCCTAGTCAAGCTTTTCACACAGTTTTCCATAGTGATTGGCAATTACTCACTCCAATAATCTCATTGCATACATGGTATATTTCCAACTGTAAATTGTTGGAAATGTTTCTTTACTTATAAAATACCCCTTAAAGGTTGATTGGACATGCTAATGATAAATGTATCTGATAAACCTTCTGTATAGATACATTCCACTTAATTAGATTTTTAAAACTAAATACATATTTCATTTGTTATCAGTCATCATTTAAGCTCTGTTTCCTGAAACTTACAGTCTAGTGGAAAAGCTGAATGACACTCGTATTGTTCCCGTGGAAATGGCAGAAGATATTCTTGCTAAAAACACATTTTAATTATTATTGAAGTTCGTTGTTGTTTTTTTTCTAGTAGATAGATTTAAATTCCTTTCCAAAGAAAATCAGTTTTTGGCGTAAAAATGGAATTAGCATCTTAATGTTATTGTTACTTGTAAGAAGATTGGTCAGTCCTAGAATTTGCTGGTAAAACCTAACATTTAACATCACTGTTTGGTAAAAGTCCGAAATTTCTTATTATATGGATAGATTCTGATCTTTTACCAAGAAACATTGGTAAATTTTCAGATTTACCTATGCGAATTGTTAAAAAGCTGGATCGAAGACTCACGCCTCCGTCGTGCTTGTTCAGGCATGTTTGTTTAACATGTAATTTAACTATTACTATAGTTCAGCCGTTCTTAGTGTGCTCCTACTGTCAACAAACAAAAGCCACCTACTACAGGGTGCATGTTAGAGTCTACGACTTTACGGATGTCTATTCCTATTAAGTTAACTATTTTTTAAATTATAAGTACTTAAAGTACTAAAAACATCAGTCATGATATGATGTAGGCCTATCAATTTCATTTAGAAAAATGCTTTTAAAAGTATTTTGTATTTAAATACTTTTGAAAGTTTTTTTTTTACTTTTTAATCAGCGTGTACACATTTTGAAATAATGCGCATGCTCAGTGACGTCATTATTTGTTTACATTAGGAGCAAACTAAGAGAGGCTGGACTATATAAAATTTTTGTTTAACTGTAACAGTTTTCAGTTTCTAATTTTAATATGGAATATTGTTCATTATAATCGCATTGAAATTTTAACAAAATATTTTTTTCTAAATGATTTGCCTTTTTAAATAGATGCTAAACCAACAATGAAAAAAATTGTTGAAAATGTACAAGTAAAAGTAGAAAGTTGTTTGTAAAGAATCGCAAATTTTAATAAAATATCCTTTTTTAATGAATACAGTTTTACCAGTTCACATTGGTAAATCTTAGGATTTACATATCTTGGTAAGAGTTCAAAATTTCTATGCATATAACAAGAAATTTCACACTTTTACCTCATCATGATAAATTTTAGGATTGACCAAACTTCCTTACTTTTACATTTACACTACTTTAGATTAGATTCGATATTTAGGCTACTTTTTTATTAGTTAACATTGATATGCACTGTTCAGCAAGTTATAATTTGACAAATTACTGTTGACACAGGCTATTATTTTAGAGCTCAGACGTGTAATATTTGTATAGAAATAGAAAATATTGAAAATTTCATGTAGATCTATAGGCATCAGACGAACTAATGTCCCATAGCCAAGCGAGTGAGAGGGAGATATGTGGCATACTACGCATGCGTCCAAAGGTCTTTACCGTTATAATCCAGATCTGAAAACATACTACAGTCGTTATCTTGCTTGTTAGTTTACTGCATGCATAAACGCTTGCTCACAACAATGAGTAAAATTAAAGACAATGTTATTGGAATGGCGCGTATGGCTTGTGCGAGTGAGAGCGTTATGCATTGTCTCACTCCCACGGCTAGGGGATTAGTTCATCTGAATATTGTACCTTATTACAGCTTTATATCAACATGTTCAGCACTACATAGTGAAAACGATAATAAATTTACTTATTGCTTACTACCTAGAAAATAATATCTGAATATGAAATGTTAAATGAGTTTGTAGGCTGCCAGGAAGTTTTGTGTTTGACTCGTACAAGCATCTGTAGTGATAAATGTGTTAATTATCTTCTAATAATGTTTAGTATTGTGTAGTTTATTTAAATGTTTTAACTTCTTTTCAGGATGAAATGAAAGGTAACAATGAACTCCTTAAAATACCCGCCTTAACTGGTGCGAAAACAGAAAAGAAAGTTAGGTATGTATTTATTGAATGTAATCAGCATTACCTATTTAAAATGTATTTTGGGTTTGTTACTCTTTGTTATTAAGTCATTAATTATGTATAATCATGCTTTAGAGTTCATGTAATTTGGTATTATGATTCATCTTGAGTAATTGCGCCTTAATAAAATTAAAACGTAATTAAAGATGCTTTGGTTTCTAGATTGTAATAATAAACATAGTATAAAGTTTGTATAATTCTAAGTTAATGAATGTCGTGTTTTAGTTATTATCTTGTAATAAACCCACGGGTTGGTCTAGAGGTAAAGTCGTCGCCAAAATCAGCTGTTTAACTGCTGATTTTCGGAGACGAAGGTTCCTGGTCGTCCTGGGTCTGTACAAGACTACACCTCATTAACACGTCATCCGCATCATCGTCATCTCATTGGGTCATGGGGTTGCTTATTGTTCTAAATTGAACAGATTGCAATGTACACAAATTAGGAATAAATAAAAAAAAAAATCTTGTAATATACCTAAAAATTGTTCTATTTAGTCTAATGTAAAATGTCATTTAGTAGATGTGGGTAGAGAGACAAATGCTGATTCTTCTTCTTCTTCAGGTACCATCTCCGCTTCGAAGGTTGGCAATCATCAGAGCGATTTTTATCTTTGATGTCACAGCCCTAAACAATTCGTTGTTGCTGCAACCATACCAATCTCTTAGGTTTTTCAGCCAGGATTTTCGTCTTCTTCCCAAGGATCTCTTTCCTTGGATTTTCCCCTGGACAATCACTTGTAATATTTTATATTTTTCTCCCCTCATGACATGTCCCATATACAATAATTTTCTTTTCTTCACTGTTAATAGTACTTCTCTTTCTCTATGCATACGTATCAACACCTCCACATTCGTCATCTTTTCCACCCATGAAATCCTCAGAATTCGCCGGTACAGCCACATTTCAAATGCATCCAGTCTCTTTTCATCAATCTTCTTCATTGTCCAAGCCTCCATCCCATAGTACAGTACGGATAGGACATAGCATCTTAGGAGACGTGTTTTTAATTCAAGGCTTAAATCTTGGCAGCAGAACAGTTTCTTCATCTTTATAAATGTTTTTCTGGCCTGTTCTATTCTGATGCGAATTTCTTGAGAGCTGTCATTGTTTTCATTAACAGTTGTGCCTAGGTACTTGTAAGCATGGACTCTTTCAATGCATTGGTTCCCTACATATATCCTACCAACGTTCTGATATGCTTTAGCTATTAACATTTACTTTGTTTTATTAATATTAAGTGAAAGACTGTACTCTTCACTAACTGTGGCCACTCTGTTTATTAGCATCTGAAGGTCTTCATGTGTTCCAGCTATAAGAACTGTATCATCAGTATATCTCAAATTATTTATCATCATGCCATTGATTTTAATGCCTGTATCCAGCTCATTAAGTGCCTTATTTACTATAAATGCTGATTAATAACTTAAATTTAACTTATGTTGCAGTCGAACTACCACAATTCAAGCAATAGAAGCGAAACTGAAGATGATGGAACATGCTTCTAATAATGAATTTGAATTAAATAATAAACCAAATACAAGTGGAAGTACATCAGTATATAACAGTAGTATTAGCAGAAATTCTTCTAATTTAAGCAATAATAAAACAAGAGACAGGCATAAACCTTATGAAAAGAGAAAATAAAAATATTGTTTAATTTAGTTTGTTTTTTCAAGACATTTCTTTCTAAACCCTTTACATTTATAGTTATTAGTAATGTAAGAGAAATCATTACTGGATTAATTATACTTTTTAAAATAATATAAAACCCTTCAATTATTTTTCATTCCATTGTTTTATTAAAAAGTTTAAGAAATTATCTTCTTCAGGTGCCTTCTCCATTACGAAGGTTGGCTGTCATCATGGTCAGTCGTACGTTCTCCACTGCTGCTCTGAAAAGGTCATGCGATGAGCAGTTAAATGCTTCTCTCAGGTTTCTTAACCAGGATATTCGTCTGCGTCCCACCGAGCGTTTACTAACGAGTTTCCCTTGAATTATGAGTTGTAGAATCTTGTATTTAGGCCCCCTCATAATGTGTCCAAGGTATGTCAGTTTTCTTATTGTTATGCTCTGCAGGATTTCCAGCTCTTTCTCCATTCTTCTGAGGACCTCCATATTAGTGATCCTGTCCGTCCATGGTATTCGAAGCATTCTCCGGTATGTCCACATTTCAAATACTTGTAGACGGGTCTCACATTCTTTGGTGAGTGTCCACGCCTCTACTCCATACAAGAGGATGGGAAAGATATAGCACTTCAAGAGGCGGGTCCTGGTTTCGAGGCTCAGGTCACGGGCCGATAGAAGAGGTCTCATTTTTAGGAATGCTGCCCTGGCCTTTTCAATTCTGATCTTTATTTCTGGCAGGCGGCTTGCACTGTAATTGACTCGGGTTCCCAGATAATTATAGGCTTCCACTTATTCGATACTGTCTTGCCCAGAAAAAAGTTGTTCTTGTGGATTAAGAAATTATAAGATTGTGTAAATCTAAATTTTGTAGGTGCAATAGACCTCTTGTTAAACCAGGGTCTCCCAAGTACATATCACAGGTAGTAAACAAATTTATGTTCAGTCGTACTTTATGCCTTCCGATATTGTCAATAACATGTAGTATTATTTTATGATGATTCTGTGATATCCGAGGAAACCATGACCAAAAGTACCTTAGATAAGCATGACTAATTTCAAAACACTCACGTTGATTGATTGAGACCTTAGTTTTCAATTTTCAGCTCAGTGTAAAGTATAAACTAGCTTATCCGAGGAAATTACAACCAGCGTTTATATTACCTCAAACAGAAAAAACTCTTGATATTATGGAACCGTTTAAAAATTATGTATGTTATTAGGGAGTTTATAATAATCATCATTGAAAAATATATTTCTAACCACCAGAATACGGTAACAGAAAACACTTACCAATGTTCATAGCGCTTTCGTGTATCTTGTACACATCTTCAATAAATTAAAATTCTTTCATTCCTTATTCTTCTTTGATTTCTTATCTACCATGGTAGGAGTAGGAAGTTAAAAATTTTTTAAAGAATTTTAATTTACTGAAGATGTGTACAAGATACACGAAAGCGCTGTACACATTGGTAATTGTTTTCTGTTACCGTATTCTGGTGGTTAGAAATATATATTTCAATTTTAAATAATACGGCTGTTTATAATCCTACATAGGATGTTTGATACAACAAATAGTAATCATCATATAGGTATGTTATTTATTAAGGGGAGGGACTTTTTTTATCTTAAACTATGGCTGAAGGACATACAACTCAATTAGGTCCAATCTGCACAAATATGTCATACATGTCTGGTTTTGACAATGGTGTAAACAAATACTGCATAGGCAGGAATTTTAGTTTATCTTCAGTAACAGACATTGAATTCTATTTCACCTGAAATTGGGATCACAGAAGAATATTTTAATGAATCATACAAAGAGCAAACGATAATGAGTTCTGTTACAATGATTTTCCAGTGTGATGTCACAGCAAAATGCACATTGGCACACCCATTTATTCTTTCCACTGTGGTCCTAAACCTTCACTTTTTGTTTACAAACATGTTTTGTAGCCTTAGAATATGAATGAATGAATTTAATCTTTAGCAAGGTGCTATACCGATTCGGATATTTTGCATCTGTTAACATGGAATTTTGGATAAGCAAGCTTTTACTGTAGTAGTTATTGCAAACACTCGTAGGCATCTTTCCAAAAACCATTTTTTAGCTTCACACCATAAAATATCATGACTGTTGAAACTGATGTTTCAAAATTTTTCAGTGCTTTCTTAGCCCCCTTTTACACGGACAGTTCAGTTCTCATTTCAGTAATGGACGACAATCTACTTACTGCAATTGGGCTGTCATTAGCATTAACAAACCAAAGGAAAAGAGGTCAAATTGGAGTACAAGATGGTTACAAAAAAGACAATCTCTATCTCACTTTTGCTAGCACCATTTTTTTAGTAGCTGATGGATCGTATTCTTTACACATAATTATACAGGTAGTCACGAGTTGCCCATGTTTGCAACGAGGGGTAAAGGGAAAAAGCATCAGTGCGCATGCGTGACTGCTTTAATTTCAGTACAACAAACAAATCAACATATACTATACCCAGAGCATATACAGTATATTGCGGAACGTTTTGTAGGTTAACTGTACAAAAATATAACTTTGTTACCGTAAAGACAAATGTCGGTTTCTCGAAAACGTGGTCGAACTATTCACAGTGTTTATTGCAATGTAATAAAATGTTGTGAAGTTGAAGCTAAACAAAAATGCTTTTCCCTGCCTCTTTAACAAAAGCCATGAGCTAGTGGCTAACTACTGTGATGTTTCTCTTTCCACAATTTGGAAAATAAAAAAGGAAATTAAGGATGTGAAGAAGCTATTCTTTAACAGTTTTGTTTACACCTGGTAAAAAAAGAAAACAGTTAGGTAGATACTAGAGAGACTGATAATGAAAACGCCGATGATAGCAATAGTAAAGAAGGCGATTCATTTGTAATTACAGTAAATCAAACTGTTACTGTAAACACAAATGTTGGTTTCTCGAAAACATGGTCGAACTATTCAGTGCTGAATGCTATGTAATAAAATGTTGTGAAGTTGAAACTAAACAAAAATCCCTTTCCCTGCCTCTTAGCAAAACCCATGAGCGAGTGGCTAACTACTGTGATGTTTCTCTTTCCACAATTTGGAAAATAAAGAAGGAAATTAAGGATGTGAAGAAGCTATTCTTTAACAGTTTTGTTTACACCTGGTAAAAAAATAAACTGTTCAAGTAGATACTTGAGAGACTGATGATTATAGCAATATTAAAGAAGGCGATTCATTCATAATTACAGTACATCAAACATTTGTAGTCATGTAATTAAGCTATAGGCAATATTACAGGTCATCTTAATTTCTTATAAGGTTTATGAAGAAAACACTTTCTCTGAATAAACCACAGCTTACAAAATGTAGCTAGAAACGTGAAATGTTCAAATAGTGTCTCACTGTTGAGGTTGGCAGCACTGCAAATATTTCACTTCCCTTCCTCACAGCCCATACAAATGCAAAAGGCAATCTCGTGACTTCAGTATCTATAACAACTTATTATATGCATCTTCTTGTTTGAATGTACTATGGTAATTTGAGTCCTTATTCCATAGACATGGAAAACTGCGATATAATTTAATGAAATCTGTCACAAATTCGTTAGTTGACATCAGGTACAGACAAGGTTACGACAGAAATGAGAAATGAACTGAAGCTTCTGTACAAACGGCTGTTAAAACTGATAATGGGGAACTGGCAAGTGACTCGATGGTTTCCCATCGAGCCAGCTTTCGGTTTCAGTTCAAACCTTCAGTTTTTATGTTTATATATCAGTTTTAACTGACATTTCATCTGAAATGGAAACTGATAAGAGAACTGAACTGACCATATAAAAGGGTTACATATAAAGGTTATACAAAGGTTACAAACATATAAAGGAGATAAAGCTCTACTATACAAAAAGTAAAAAGATAACTAATTTGTTATAAAAACATTTCATTTTAATGGTTTCATAAATAATTAACAAAACAAATTTATTAAAAACACTAATATTTACAAAACATGTACAAGCTAAACAACATTATTATCTATAATTCAACTAATCTTGTTTATGAATAAATTTCCCTCTCATATTATTTGGTAGTGGTACAACACCAGGGCAAGGAATTTGTCCTGGAATTTCACAGATGCAGTGTTTTTCACACAGGTAACCAAAATTAGCAGGATTATCTTTCTTTTCTTTTGCCTGAAGTTCAGCTTTCAATGTGTCACTGTAATCAGATTTATTAACAAATACATTATTTTCTATGAAACTTGTTAAACAAGGCAGCACAATGGATAAATGATAAGAAAATATCACTAACTTTCCCACTATTCTTCAAACAATACTACATTTTTACTTATTTTCACACCTTCATTGCTTAACAGCTGAAACAGAGTATAACTCAGCCTGCACTAAGTTTTTACTTTCTCCTCCTCTATATGAATATATAGGGAAGGCAAGTATTGTTTTCATGTCAATTTTTTACCAGATATACAAGTTTTCAGGTCCCATGAACAAAAAAAACATGTTTTTAGTGATTGGTCTGTGTGTTTGTTTTTGTGAATAAAATATCTCAAGAACGGAATGGCATACAAAATTGAAACTTAGGTTAGATACAATTTATGGAACCCAAAACGAACACTTATCAAAAATCATTCAACTGGAAGTGGTAGTTCATTCGTGCATTTTTCATTTTTTTTTGCAATTTACTCAAAAACAGGTTCTACAATTGTTTTTAAAATTGCCTTATTCACTATATTTTTTATACTTAACAAGATAGGGTAAGCGTCATGTCGGCTGAAATTCTTGGAGGAGGCCTGTGCTCTCATGATAAAAAAAATTTATTTTTTTCAAGATTGCGGCCTTAATATGCATTCTACAGCAAAAAAGTATATAAATAAAAAATTTCAAATGTTATTCCAAACATTAATTTTGTACAATGCTTAGTTTAGCGACAATTAGTGATTTTCTGTGTTTCGTAAAAATCTGTAAAAAGTGAATTTATTTTTAATATTGCGCCCTTAGTATGTATTTTATGACAAAAGTGTACATGTATAATCAAAGTTGTAGAAAATAAAAAATCTACAACTTTTATTTTAAGCATTTTTTCTACAGGGCTTAGTTTAGCGGCAATTTATGATTTCACATATTTTTAAGTCAGAGGTTGATTTTCATTTTGCGGCATTCACTTGTGATTAAACATAGGTTATGATAATCATTTTACATTGGATAGAAAGTCATGTGAGTGCTTCACAGAGATTTTTTTCTTTGGTAAAAGTAGAAGTCTACCTTCACAAAATATTTTTTATTGAAAAATTCTTTGCTACTTTTCCCCAGAAAATTATTCTTAACAAAACTATACTTCATTAATAACATCTGTTTTATGTTAATAAATAAACGAAAGAACAGTAATGTCACAGAAAAATTAACAATTTTGACTCTAAACTTTAACATTTTCTTCACTTCATTAATGAAGTTACTGGTAGCAATTTTTTAAATTGTAATAATTTTTTTTTTGTCCGTCCATATGTCACACCCACATGTCAGAAACTATAACTCCGTTATAGCGAGGATATACTGTACTCTGATTGTGGATATGCCGAAACATGTTAGTAAGAAGTAGGATTATGTAATAAAAAGGGAAATAATGAGTAATGTAGCAGCTATTACAGGTCGGTGGAGGAATAAATATTTTTAAAACTTTTTTTATACAACTACTACACTTTCTTCTAAAATGCATGTTAAGGCTGAAATCTTAAAAAAAAAATTTACCACAAGATCACAGCCCCCATGAATTTCAACAGATATGCCACTTACCCTCTCTTGTAAATCATAAAAATATAGAAAATGAGGCAATTTTAAACAAAATCGTGGAAGCTGTTCTTGAGAAAATAAAGTAAAATATTGCACGAATTAACTACTAGTTTTGGTTGACCAACTCTTGACAAAAGCGTTCATGTTCGGTCCCCAATTTGGTACCCTTAAGTTCAATGTTAACACACACCAATCGGTAAAAACAAGTTTTTTTGGGTTCAAGAGGACTGGAAACTGATTTTTTGGTGAAACTTGATTTTGAAAAATCTGCATGAAAACATAAATTTCCTTGACTATATTTCATATAAGGCAAGAGAAAATAATAAAACCAGTATGATTAGGAGGGACCACATAGAAAAAGGTTTAAGATTTCTTTAAAGGACAAGAGGCTGACAGATTAACTGATATAAATCATTGTGGCATGACATAAAGAAAATCACAATGAGAACAAGAAGTACCCTAAAATCAACTGAATGATCAACCCTCTACTTTCAATTTTATTTATCTTCCCTGATTTACATTTCATTGTGCTTAATTTTTAAAACATCAGTCAGAACTTTACTGTTTCTAAAGAGTTAAAAAAAACCAGTTTTCAAAGTTGTTAATTAAAACAGGTTTTATTACATTTTCACAGAGTAAGGATATTGATTTTTTTATATCATTAGAAACCTCTTTCATACTTGTTACTACAATAAAATGTAGAGGGGCAAAAGAGGAAGATCAACAAAGTAGATTATATCAGGAAGTAAGACATCTTTATTCCTTGCTTGAATACAAAATGTTTTAATCAATATTACTTTGCAATTGCATATTTTTGACAAAGTATGTTATGTAGTACGCAAAACAAACTACTGGCATTGGCAAATATATTTCCCTATGTGGGGGTTAACTACTTCAATAAAAGATAAAAATCTGATTTAAAAAAAAATAGATTAACAAAGTTAATCTATTAACAGTGTAGCCAGACAACCCAAATTTTTGAAGCTCAGTTCTAGTTTCCTGGGAGACCATGATCAGAATGCTAAAATTGCCACAGGTTTTGGGAAACTCCTCTTAAAATGTTCTAAAATTCACTTATTGCAAGGGTTACATTCTCTTATTATTTATTATTCACTCACTATTATTATAATTAAGATATTTTTTTAGTATGTACATGATATTTTGAAATGCCAACAATGACTCTGTGTACTAATGCAATATAAACATGTGATAAATCTGCTGATGTGCTATTACAAAAAAACAGATACAACAATATTTTTTTTTGCCTGTTAACTTGGGTTGTCGAGTCATAATGTTTATTTTATTGGAAAAGAGGATAAATTGAGGAGGTGGCAATTAATGTTCGTTTTTCAGAGGAAATCTAGTCACTGTTAACTAATACGCAACTGTTTTACATTATGAACTTGTATGTAGCAGCAGGTTTTATCTTAATTCTATTTGTGACAATTATAACACTTACCTTGACTTGCAAATAACTTTAATGACATGTTCTAAAATTTCATCCTTTTCTTTACTGTCTACATCAATTAACATTTTCTCCTTATTGTCTGGAATTTAAATTAAAAATATATTAATATAAATTATATTTTAACTACTCTGTAAAATATAAAATAATATCAAAATAAAATACAATAATGATAATAATAAAAATCTGGTGTGAAACACTCACACAACTTTCTCTTGCCAATGCAAATAATTAATAATAAACCTAACATTATTAATAAAATATTAGAAATAAACAAAAAACTAACCTCAAAAACATAACCTTATTTTAATCATGAGTGAATGACGCAAAATGACAATTGAACTCAGTTTGGCTTAAAAATACGGAAAATCACGCTTTCACGCTAAACTAGGCTCTGTAGAGAAAAATGCTTTAAACAAAAGTTGTAGATCTTTTAATTTTCTATAAATTTAATTATATACACTTTTGTCGTAAAATGCATACTAAGACCGAAATGTTAAAAAAATCGATTTTTCTCACGTTTTCGTGAGAAAAAAACAGAAAATCGCAAATTACCGCTAAACTAAGCGTTATACAAAAAAATGTTTGAAATAGAAGTTGTAGATTTTTAAATTCTCTATAACTTTTATTATATAAGTTTTTGCGCTAAAATTTATATTAAAGCCGTAACCTTAAAAAAACAACGTTTTTACGTGAAAACAGCCTCACCGAGAATTTCAGCAAACATGGCGCCTACCCTATATTGTAGAGCATAAAAAATGTAGTAAACTAGGCGATTTTAAAAAAAATCGTAGGACTAGTTTTTGAGAAAATCGCAAAAAAGTGAAAAATTATACGAATAAACTACTACTTCCGGTTGACCGATTTTGATGAAAATGTTCGTGTCGCGTCCGGTAGTGGTATGTAACTTAAGTTTCAAGTTTCAAGTTCGTACGACGTTCCGTTCTTGAGATATTCTGTTCACACACAGACACACACACACACAGACCAATCGCTAAAAACATGTTTTTTGGGTTCAGGGGGTCTGAAAACGTATAGATCCGGTGAAAACTCGATTTCGAAAAATCGACATGAAAACAATACTTTCCTTCCTATATATTCATATAGGCAAGAGAAAGTAAAAATACAATAATAATAAAACACAAAATGATATCAATAATAATATTTAAAAAAATTGAAACCATAAAATAGTTGCACTGCACAGCCAAAATACTTACACAATTAACAGTCCGATGACTGTTAAGTATTGATAAGGCACAACAGTTAGAGTACCAAAAAATTTAACCATGGAACGCTAATACGAACAAGTTCTGTAGTCTGTTAATGAAACATTCTATACAGAGTAAATCAATGTCAATCTGTTGGAATCTGGTTGTGTAGCTAAAAATAAGAAAGAACCTTCATTCAAACAGGTCTCGAAACGATTTGTTACAGAGTTACAGGTGAAAAATTATTTTGCTCGGAATTCAGTTATCCTGGTGAAATGAGGTCATACTGAAATTTTAAGGGCTTTAATTAAGAGGCCTTATCTGACATAAGACACAAAAATGAAGGGGTTCAAAATAACATTTTTATTTTAACATTAAATAATTTTGTAAAATGCTTAATATAAAGCTAATTTTTTTAAAAAATTCAACACAGAAAATTTAATTCTGATATATTGTTAACAAAACCAGAATAAGTTGTCAAAAAATTTGTACAATAGAATGACATTTTTTACTTAGGTTCAAACCAGCCTTGGCTGGTTTGAACCTGTAGAGGTTTTACTAAGTAAAACTAGGAGTAAGGTGGTTTACCAGTGCCTTCCTCACTGAGTGGAAAAGTATGCTTATCAGCATGCCGGGCCCTCTGAAAAGCACATATTTTCCACTCTGCAAATGACACCTTCACTTCATTTACCACAGAATAGAAGCTTATCAACTACTATTTTATTACAATTCAATTCTGAAAAAAATGAAAAATAATATTAAAAGAATAAAGGTGTTGCTTATAAACAACAATGTTGCTCGAAATGGTCCATGGTTGGATTTTACGATGAATCCATTCTTTTCTAGTGTGAACCATAATGGCAGGAGTATTATCAAAAGTTTCTGCAGTTTCTATTATACGTTTCCATAGATTATCTTAGGTGTCAATCCACTTTCAATAAATACATAATATGTATTCTGCAGCTTCTATTATATGATTCCTTAGATCAACCTGGGTGTCAGACTTGCTTTCAAAAAACACAATGTGTGTGTTATGTTTATATTAAATTTTTTTCTTATTTTTAGCTAAACTATCAGTATCCGAGAAATTCCCATTGCATTTTCAATCACCCTATATTTATTTTGTCTCAAGTTCATAATCTTAACACAATCCAGTAATATTAACAGAGATTGCATCACAAAATATATGGTAAGCTAATAAACTGTAATACAACTAAAACAATAGGAAGAAAAATAAAGTAAAATAACCAGTTTACAACACTGAAATGGACAGATAGAGTAATTTATTGTAATGGGTAATATTATGTAAAGTACCTTCACTACATAATAGTAGGCCAGTGGAGAAGGGATTTGAAGAGAATGAAATTGCTTTAAACAAAAAAAAAAACAATTCATTATTGGTATGCAGTAATCAATACCATTAAGTCAGTAACTATACCCACAGGTAGGCAAAATTATTGAAGATTTGTTAAGATTGTACTTTTGTACAAGCACAAAAATAAATTTATATTTTTCAGAACAAAATACCTTAAGTTGATCATCGAGTAGCAAAGCAAATATGAAAAATAATTACAATTATTTATTTTATTTTTCAGTTATACAATAAGTCTACTTTTTTATTCGTTGTATTAGAACTTACGCAGTGTGTTAAATTCCTTTAATGTGATCTTTCATTAGTAGAAAATAGTTGTAGGCCAAAGAAAAAAAATGGGCAATTATATTGAGGGTACAATGTATGCAAGTACACAATATCATACGAGGGCAGTCCAGAAAGTCTGTCACATTTTGCGTTGTAGCCGCTAGGGGAGGAGCTATCGCAGCCATTTTGGTGCCATGGCGTTTCTCCGTTCAGTGGCTATCCAGCCGTGCTTAGCAAGAGGTCTGTGTCGCTCTTCGTTGTTTTTCAACAACAATTTAAAATGTGTGCCGCAATTCAAAATCCTGCCAGTTGTGAAGTACGGTCGGTAATACGGTTTTTGTTGGCTAAAAACAATAAACCATTTGAGATTTACCGCCAAATCTGTGAAGTTTATGGGAACGATGTTTACACTGAAAGTGGAGTATGGCGTTTGTGCATTCAGTTCAAAAATGGCCTAACTAATGTTCACGAGGAAGAACGAAGTGGACGGCCAAGCCTCGTGACTGATGACATTGTGAATAAAGTCAATGAGAAGATTAGAGAAGACCGTCAATTCACCATAAGAGAGCTATCGCTTTTTTCCCACAAATTTCAGAAAGTTTATTGCACGAAATTGTTACAGAAAAATTAGGTAAGACGATTAGCTTTGACGACAACGCGGAGCTGCAGGAGGGTGACTAACTGGTTAAAATCACAGGCGGTAGACTTTTATGACGCCGCCATTTAGTTCACCGCTATGATAAGTGTCTTAATTTGTTTGGTGATTATGTAGAAAAATAGCATTTTAGTTGCACTTTCAAAAGTACATAATAAAATTTTTTTCTTGTACTTAGTTTTTTTAATATCAAAATGTGACAGACTTTCTGGACTGCCCTCGTATCTCAAAAATGAATGGTAAAAGATTTGACAATTATTGGAAAATGAAAAAATCAACAATAAAGGACAGTAGAAATAAAAAATATAACTAAATCATTTATAGCCAAAAATTTAACTACAACTTAAGCTTAATAAACTGCTGGAAAAAACAGTAAGAATAAATCAACATATAAAATTATTGTGAAATATCTCATGAATGTTGATACATACCAAAATAACATGTTATAAATGGAGTAGGAGTCATATCAGTAAATGTAATGACTTGAACATCAGGATTCTTGTATTGAACTTGACACAAATGCCAGAACACAAAATCTCTGCAAAATAAAAATTATTTTAAATTATTACAAAATATTCTGAAGTGGGAGTTACTATTATGT
This sequence comes from Catonia carolina, assembly GCA_035578175.1. Taxonomy (NCBI): domain Eukaryota; kingdom Metazoa; phylum Arthropoda; class Insecta; order Hemiptera; family Achilidae; genus Catonia; species Catonia carolina. The sequence continues at coordinate 123,303,220 of JAQMRL010000002.1, forward strand.
TACTATATTTTTTCCTCTCATTAACTAAAAAGTAGTACTACTGATATTTCTTGCACAATATTAAAACTTCATTTTTATGGGTTATTTCAAAATAAAGAGAAATAGAATTTGTTCTGTAGAATTCTAGAATATGCCTACATTACTGTGAATCATTCAGTCATTTTAACTTTATGTTTAATGTTGTTAACTTTATGAGTAATGTTTAATCTCAGATGAAAAATATTTTAACTTATTTATTAATAAGAAAATTAAATATCAATTTGAATGACAATAATGAAAATCAACCTCTCTAGAAATACAAAAAATTACTAATTGACACTAAACTAGGCTCTGTAGAAAAAAAGCTTGAAAGAGAAGTTATTGGTTTTAAATTGTCTATAACTTTGATTATGGAAAGTTTTTTCTGTAAAATGCATACGACGCATCTCTAAAATACATATTTTATGACAAGGACCAGCCCCCTCATGAATTTCAGCCGACATGGCTCTTTCTCTTCGTCATGGTGCATAAAAAATGAAAAAGTCCACGAATAAACGATTACTTCCGGATGACAGATTTTTATGAAACTGTTTCTTAGTTTAGCATCAATTAGTGATTTTCATTACTTTTCACATTGAAATCTATGAAAAAATGAAGGTTTTAAGATTGTGGGCTTAATAGGCCTGTGCATTTTACAACAAAGGTGTATAACTAAACTAAGGAGGAAATTAAAAAACCCACGACTTTTATTTCCAGCATTTTTTTCTACAGAGCTTAGTTTAGTGTCAATTAGATATTATTTATATTTTTAAGTCTAACCGAGGTTAAATATAGATTGAGTTTTTACTTTTAAATTTTTACTCTGATTAAACATAAGTCAGATTTTTTAAATTGGCAAAAGACACTCATGTGTTTCACACCTGATTTTTTTACACAAATATTTAAAAAATATGTAGGTATCTATTTCACAGAGATCTGGCAAATTCAAGTCTATCTAAACACAATCAGGTAATGGAAACTGATTGTGGGTTTTTTTCTATTGCATTAGCAGTTCCTATCGCGTTGGGCATGAACCCATCAGATCAAATTTTCAAAATATCGTCAATGTGAACTCACCTAAAGTTCATTTTCGGGATTGATTTACGTACTTCCTGCTTTTCGCACGGGCAGTTATATGTTTCATGTTCGAGGGTTAGCGATAAAAACAATTTATACATTTTAGTGCCAACAGGACAAACTAAAAATATTGTTTATAGAGAGGCCTTACATTAAATGCTTCCACTAACCCTTAAAAATTTAAGAACCAACAAATTTTTCTATATAATATATATATAGGCCTACAGTAACATAATCTCATTATGATTTTCCAACACGTGGAGCGAAGCGCACGGGTCCCGCTAGTTATATTATAAAGCAATCATTAAGTAACGAAAAGTATTAATTTGCTGAGAGGTATGGTAATTAATACTACATAATTTTACTTTGAATACAGAAGTAAAGAAGAACAATTAAATAATACAATTTTACATTACTTATACACTTTTCAAGTGACAATCTGCACTCATGAACATAAGTGAGCTTTCGTAGAATACGAATATTGTTCAGTTAATAGGTGATGCTCCAAAGTGTAAATTTACAACAACAAAATTTGATTATCAGTGTCCAGGAGCAGCGGATTGCTAATATACAAAACCGAGAAAGAACAGATAAATTTCCCTGACATAGTTTTAAGTTCATACAACTGAATCAACAGTTAAGACTGTACTGGACGATGCATTTAGGCCTACCAATTATATTTAATAATCCAACAAAAAATACTGGCTGAGTTAATTGTTTTGCTTCACAAGTTCCACTACAAATACAAAACAATCAACAATCTGACTTATAGCTCAAAATAAACTTTCGGTACACCAAACTTTCTTTTTCCTTCACACAGAATTAAAAATTTATAGCTCTTATTTTGTGTTTACCTTCAATCTCCTAACTTCACACTTGTGTACTGTTTAACTGTACTATTAAAAGCTCTACCGCTAGTATAAATCATTCAGTAGAGTATTTTTTAATATTAAAATATTGAAGGTAAATGAGAGAATATTTGGTAACCGAATATTTAAAAGTAACAAAATAAACTGTTGAGCAATCCTTGACAAATTGCAGTATCCTAGAAGTACTCAGAGCCGGTCTACTCTGAACTCGAAGTACTGAAATAACGACCCAAAAATCTATAGTTTGGCATGGTAAAGCTTGATTAAAAGTACGGTAAAAACAAGTAAACAGAGATAAAAAGGTAAAGTACCTTGCACCTTTATGATGATCACCCTCGTTGTTATAATTAACTGAAAATATTTTTACACTGTCTTTAAAGATTACACGTCCCGCTTCCAAATAGTTTAATGTTCTCCTAATAGGAGCTAATCCTTTCATAAAAGGCATGCTGTTTTACAATGTTTTCTAACTTTGAAAAAATAATGTATTTCAAATACACGAACCTAACCTAAAACGCCTTACTTTTTCCGAACACAAACATGCAAAAATTGAGGCATTCAATGCCTTCATCATAGGGACTACGGTACGTTTACTGTGACGTCACCTACCGTTCAATAAATAATATTTTCTTGAATAATATATCGCCATCTACGTAACTACGAAAATATTTTTTTTTGTTTCCGGAATATTGTATTTTTAATGTATTTTATTACCGATTACTCATATTACTGTGACGCACGCATAAGACTAACAAACGGTTTTAAAGACCAAGTAGCCTACAGTCAGTCTTATAGGTTCATATTAGTCGGCATCTTTAGTAACCAAAGAACAAGCTATGTTCTGTGCTTTTAAAAAGAAATAAATATGTATTGTTAACCAAAATAGGTACCCCAAAATAAATTACGTTAACGCTAAGCTGAAGCTGTTATTTGATATAAAATCACAAACGAACCCCTTTATTTAAGTACAAATAGAAGAAAAACTAAATACCACCAAAGTTAAATTGGAAGAAATATTTAGTTGACTTTATTTATTAGAAAAGTCTTACAGCAGTAGTTTGAAAGTTTGATTACACTCGTCACTAGCTTTTATTTATTTTATTTTTATTTTGCAACTACTGGTAGAACATAAGCCTGGCTTCTCAAGGTGGTATGCAAACAGACAAAACATATGATATAAAAATACAGGAAAATTTAATTTTAATTGACTACCTATGTAATGTAATAGAATTTCATTTCATTTACTAGCTAGCCCATTTAAATAAAATCACACAATGAATTCTGAGTTACATCATATCCCTATAACAGATTTTTACTATGACTAATTAAAAATTACTGGCTTTTATAATTTTACTTATCCCTAACTGGTTCACAAAATTTAGTTCAGTCGATAAATATGAAATTTCAATTATTTTACGGTTGCAACAAATATGAAATGCCATCAGTAAGCAGTCGCAGGGCATGAAGACACCAAAATTGATAGTAAATAGGAGTGATTTTTGAACAAATTCATTTGGAGAACCAGAGTAGTAGTGCAATCAAATCATATTTAATTATCTAAAATGTGTTTTTCAAAAAATTTATGCCACCCGATTTCTTATGGTACCTACTTCTGATACTGTTTTGAAGTGACAAAAGTTCTTTTAATTGAACACTTCTTGGCAAATCTGTGTGGTAAGGAACCTATCATGACATAAACTGTATAAACTAACTCATTAGAACACCAAAAATAAGCAAGTTTAAATATTATATACTTTTATTTTAAAACACACAATTCTTGTTAGATGTTAATTTTTATTTCCAGATATTTTGTAGAATTCCCAAATGCCCCCTTTTAACCATGAAAAAATTATTTAAATCAATTTGGTAGAACTCTATAAATTAAGGGTAAACACAACCTTAATTTAAAATGCACTGACATTATTTGCCAGTTTAAATATTATATGACTGACAAAGTAAGTAATTCAAGTAAAAAATTAATATTTTATATACAGATAAATAATAGGTATCTACACTCATAAGCAATTTTAATGTTATCTTTTCTTACAATTATTTTATTATTATTTTACCATTCTGATATAAAACTATTAATAAAATAAAACATAGTTCAGTGCTTAGCCTAAGGTCTGTACGGCATTGGTACCTACGCAAACAAATTTTTAAGAACCGTTGCTCTATATGAGTAGAATCAATCTGCTACGCATAACTGATTCAATCTCATTACTGCATCAAAGTTTTGGAATCCTGAACTTAGCAGTAACAATGCAGTGTTTACAATTTGTGCTTCTACTTTCTAATTATTAACACTCACATGAATACTAACATCTGCATCAACTTTTAAATTGGTATCCATCTGGTGTACAAATATCATTAATGGTACACTAAGGAATCCAAGAATGTGCACAAGAAAATGTAGAAATAAAAAAGAATGGGTATTTCCTTCAAAAATAAAAAATAATATGCTCATAACAACAATAACTATCAGATATTATTGAAATCGTTATTCTTTTAAAATTATTTGTTTTTATATTAAAAAAAAAAAACAAGGAACACCAAAGTGGTAAACTAGTCTCGAAAGGTTGGTGCAACTATTTAATAGAAGATTGCCAAGTATAATCTCAACTACAGTGAGTTATGAAACAGAGAAACAATGAATTTTAGCAATTTAAGATTTTTCAAACCCTGGCCAGAAATTATACCCAGAACTTCCACTGTAATATCATTTTAGCAGAAATTACTTCAGTGCAGTGGAGGGATTAACCAACTCATGTTTAAAAAATGCATATGATTTTGTTTTATATAAAAAAGTAATTGTTAATGATTGTCATGACAACAAAACAGTTTTTATTTGTGAGTTTATGGTGTTTATGTTGTATCCATGGTTAGCAAATTAATTGAAATATATTTATATACTGCTATTTTTACGTTATTAATAGTCACAAATATTTATATTTTCAACATTTTAAATAACTTTACTTGCATAACAAACTATACAATAAATAGAAGTAAGTTAATGGAAAAAGGTTCAGGAATGCTGCCTCCAACAATCAAACACAGGATGTGTGGAAACAAACAATGAGTAGGTACAATATGTTTGAGAAGACAGTAGTTATTTTTTTATTTATTTTAATTTTTTTATTTTACGTTTGACTTTTTAGAGAAGTAGTTAGAAGAATACTAGGTATGTTATTGTATGAATAGTTTAAAAATATATTCTGTTTAATATCCTCTATTGCCTGTAACATTCCTTTGTAGGGTTTTACAAGAAAACTTTGAAATTACTTTTTAATAGTGGGCCTTCTTGTCACCAACATGGGTGCATAACGAATCTAACAAATTATTCACTGATTCCTTTATTTACGTAATTTTATACTGTGTTAATATGATTAGTGTGTAAAATAATCTGTTTTAGTACCTAGTACTAGTTATACAAATAACTCATCAAATTGATGACTCAGATATCTTTTGAGTAATATCATGAAATGAGTCATTAAATAAATACAAATAAATAAGTTGTTTTGAAATCTCTTTGCTTAAAGGAAATTGTAAGAAAACTGTATTTATGCCTCATTCAAGCTGTTTACTTCATGTTGCTGGCTGATATTTTTACAGTAGCCTACTCAAAAAATGTTTTTATTTACTTTGATCACTTTAGATTTTTATTATGTCAATTTGTATTGATAACCTTGGATTGTGTGTGTACTGTAGCTACTGACCTGTGATTAAAAAGTAAAAAATAAAAAAAACGCATAACAAGTAGGCCTACACATAATCACATAATAGATATTGCATTATAAATAAAAAAAAATACAGAATATAATGTTATATATTCGATTTTAAATATGTTAGGTAGGGTGATAGCCTCTGTATTATAAATATGACATCTGAAAGTATTTGAAATTTAAATTACCTATATTAAATTATTATTTAATATTATTAATGTTACGTACTATTGAAATCGCTCACATAAGAAAAGAACTTTTTTTAGTTAGTCGCATAAACAGGTCGGTTATAAGCGACTACGGTGGGTTAAGTTAAAGTGGATTTTAACTTAAGTTAATTTCCAGACCCTAGCCGGGGATCGAAGCCGGGACCTCTACGTCGAAGGGTAGCGCTACCACTATGCTACGGAGGCGGCCAGAAATATTTTATTACGTTGTTAAAACAATTTAAAATTTGTAATAGTCTTTTTCAGATTTTGAACACAGGACCTACTTTATCTTGTCTATGAAATTATATCAAAAAAGTCGTGTAAAGATCTATAGGTAAAGGTGTAAATTAGATTGACGTTTTCGCAGGGTGTAATTTTAATAAATGTATAATTTTAACTTTTCCGGGACGAATCTCCTTAGACCGTCCTACAAATTTTACGTTGTTTGCAGTGTAAACATAAAAACACTAAACAAAATTTTTAGCGACGTCGTTCTGTCGGACGATGTGGACCAACACCCACACCATATGGTTTTATTAGAAAACATATATGTTTAATTACTTAGCTTCCAGGAATGTACGTACACGTAATATTAGTCAAGATACATTTTTTTTCTCAGTACAGAGTAAAACAGTTTAGGAAGGGTTGTTAAAAATTTTAAAAAAGGTTCTGGAAATTTCCTACCCTTTCTAGCTGCTAGTTTTGCATTCAAACCGGATTTACAGTAAATGGTACAATCCCGTTCCCTAGACATAATATTGATTATTTCAACTGCAAGTTACTTATAAAGGAGGGGAATTTAGTATAGTACAGCATAGCTTATTATTGTGTATAACATAAAAAATATATATATATATATAATGCGGACGCATTGTATTGTGTATGGGAAGGGAATACTAGGGGACAGAGGGGTAAAGCAAGAACGTAATAAGGGACTGCGCCAGGCCGGTATTTTTGCCTTCTGCGCTTCTTTGTTCTTTCCCCCTCCTAGTTAGTATTTAAAAGCGGAGGGCCAAGCCTGGTCCGCCATTGCAGTTTCTCAGTCGTTGGAAGAAGGACTATTAGTGACGTTGGATTTTTCGTGTTCTGTTCTGCTGATTTGCGAATTTTTGTTGAAGAGTTGTTGCAGTAAGGTAGGAGTATTTTCTTTATTTCATAATGCGTTTGTTATATTTGCAAAAATACCGTATTAGAATATTGAATATAAAGTTGTTAAAAAGTGGGCACATTTCCTGTTGCGCCACACCCTGAAATAAAGACGCAGTGTATTGCACTACTATAATTTCGTGGGTTTAGGCCTTAGTTTTTAATTTTATTTAGTAGTGGTTGTTACTGCTTCAATTTATTAGCTATTTTGAACCTGGATATCTGATTATTTAGTATTTTTTTTATATCCATTAACAATTGCAATATGGTGACCTACTTACTGAATAAATCCTAGCTAGAATTCGTTGGCGTTCATATTTTCTTGCAACATAGCGTACAATATTTAGTACAACATACGCTTAATTTCAGTTACGTTGCTTCTTTACCTAATAATTTACTTATAAATTGCAAAAGTAGACAATATCTTTTAGATGCCTACGTGTTTATTGCGTTGTACAAAATGGCGTTTGCCTTGGCTACGTGATACGTCATCGGAAATTTCCATTGCCATTTATTGCGCACTTACATTTTTGTATGCCTGAATCTTTGTTCTTAATATAGGCTTGTGTTTGGAAACACGTCATCGTTAATTTTTATAATTCCTATTTTAAGTTTATTACGGGTTTGATATGTGTGTATTTCTGGGAAAGTCTACAATATCTGGTGCAATCGAGAACATTCTAGAACATCGTAGAACGTTTACGTTTAGGGTGGGGCATAATGGCCGTTGTTTGTCTCGGAGTCAAAATCGTTGCGCTGTGATTTCATGTTGCTGAATTATTAGTTTTGTTTGTCGTTAGTTGGCGATACAGTATTGTTAGATATTTAGGAATAAATGGTGCATAATAAATAATTTTAAATTATTTTGAATGTATAAACTGTTAAACCATATTACGGAATTTTAACTATGAACCAGATTACGGAATAAAAAGATGGTAAGATTTTTCAATTTGCTTGTGAGTTACATAATAAAGAGTTATTATGATTTATTTGAATAAAATTAATTAAATATATTAAATCGTAAAAAATTTTGTTTGCTGATGAAATGGGTAACTAATTTTTTTTCTATACCATATGGAAGAAATCCAATCTGTTACAAATTCTTGCAATGGTGTTTTGGTAAATGATTTTTTTTAATGAAATACTACATCTTAAATAGAATTATAAGCAAGTATATTTGTTTTTTTTTTCAGATTATTTGAAAATGGCGTAGAATGAGATTGGGAGTTGAAGTTCTGTTCACCATGGGAAACTTGGAAGCTGGTGATGGGTTACAGCCGTGGCCTGACTAGAAGGAATTCAATCTTGGAATTTGAAGATAACCGAGTACGAACACCTTCTCGAGATGTAAGTTTTGCATCATAAGAGCTGGTTGTTAGTAGTACTGTTCATGCCTGGCGGAAACTGCTGCTGAAGGGTAAGTGCCGTTTCAATTTTATTTCCAGTATTAAAGCTTGAGTTCAGTTGATTCGTTTTTTTTGTAACAGAAATTTGTTGCAGTTCATAATTTCGGGGGTTTTAATAGCTGTGTATAGGCACAATTGATTTTAATTTCGTAATTTTTTTTTTTGCAAGTTCGTGTGTTATGCATTTAAATTTCTTAAACATGAACATCTATTTGGATTTTTAATGTAGAAAAGGCTATATTGCATATAATAAACTTGTGTATAAATTGTTTTTTTTTCTTTAATTGCCCAGAATTACTATGCTGTGGATAGTAAAACTTAGGCATACTTTGTTTTAGTGAGATGTCAAAATTTAATTTTGTAGGCCTTTCATTTAGATTATGCACTTATAATTAAAACAAAAAATTACTCATATTGATATAAGTTATGGTTTAATTAGTTTATCATTGTAGGTGTTTTTAATTAAAACTGAAGGATTTAATTTAACTCGTAATTTGAAAGGTATTTATTAAGGTCATAGTTTATTGGATTTATGACCTTGAATGATTCATGTTTATGTTGCCTTGCATTCGTGATGTTATAGAAATCCTTGGATTTAAAGATTTAGTTATGTTGACATGAATTTTTATGAAATGTTTAGTTATGTTTGGATTCTATTTAAGGCCAGATATTTGATATTTTTTCAATGTGATTAACAATTTGGTTAAATTGTTTTTTTTACAAAGATTTAGGTTGAATATTATTGAATATAAAATTGAAGAGAAATAAAATTTGTTTTTTAAATGATAAAAATCTCAAGCTAAACCTATAATTTTATTAAGTTAGTGATAAAATTTTTGTGATTGTTAGATATTTGATTTAACATTCTGATCTGCAGATGTAAATCTTAAAGAAGTTTGAAAAATGAGAAAAAATTGGTAATTAAGGTAGCAGCAGGTTGAATGCTAATACTTTCTAACGCACATTAAAAGAGCATTTGTACTTAGTGTTTTGTACAAGTTAATTAAATATTAACTTGTTGAAATTAGGGGATAAATGCCATTATTTCTAAATTGGTAAAACCATTTGATGTCATTATTCCTAAATTGGTAAAATGATTTGTATGTGTGGTAGTCACATAAAATTGCTTAATGTACCTGCAAATTTTAAAATGAATATAATATGAATTAGTTAATATAAAAAATAAACTGAGCTATGCTTAATATTTAAGTTCAACCAATTTCAGTATTATGATTTTCATTTGTTAGAATGCCAGAACCTGGCTTTTCCACTAAATTATGCACTATAGCTATAAAGTAGCTAGGGTAATTGTTAATTCAGAGAGGTTTCAAAATAATGTGGTGATTAAATTCATTTTTTAGTCAGCCTTATAGTATTGCATGAATCTAAGCTTTGTGCAGCTGCAGGATGAAGGGGACATATGAAGTACCAGATTGCTACTATGTCATAACACTGTACTAATTATCTCATTGTTCTTTGCTAGGCAGTAGGCTGCCTATTGCGGTGACATGTGGGTGTTGTTTTGACTAATCGCTGTAGACGGCGACACAGAATATATGTAGTTTATTTAGTACCCCTGACTACTACAAACATAGTACAAGTAAAACGTTACTACTACTAACGGAATCTCTTAATAGTAGTAGTGATGTATGCATGCCTCTCAGCTGCACAAAGGTTGGGAAAGGCATTAGTAATATCTTTTGTGTTACATGTAAGAAGCATGTAGCACTCAACATTTCAATAACTCATCAGTGTGGGAGACATCAAAATCACCGATGGGCAAAGGGAAGAAAAGTATCATTGGGTTAATCTGGAAATTGAACACTAGTACTGCTCTCAATCGGTTATTTGCATTATTAAGAATGCACCCGATTTGATCTCGTGCTACTAATTGGCAATCTATGAAAAATGTCCCTATATATTCTGCTTGTGCATGATTAAAATGCAATTAAGATAGTTTTCTTTTGTTTCGAGATGAAGCTAAGCTTTTACAGAGGGGGTGTGGGATTTGTGGTAATCTCTGTTTTTGATTTTAAGAGACTAGTACAATAATGTTCTGAATTATACAGTAAGAGCACAGTAGATAACAAAAGACTTTAAAAGTGAAATCTTTCCATAACCACATAATTTTATTATGTTAATTTGAAAGAGAGCATAACTTATCGCCAATTGTTTACTAGCAAGACTAGCAAGTTTGTAACTGGATTTGCATTTTGGTTGGTTTAATAATGTTACAAAGACTAATTGAAATTTCTCCAGGTTTTTAAACGTTGAACCACGTTTTGATAATAAACATGTATTTCTTTTTTTACCATTTTAGAGCTTGTAAAACAAACATGACGGTTTTTTTCACAGATGGCCCTGCAGTTTTGGATGGATTTCGATAGATTTAATTGGCTGTAACCTTGTTCCACTCCTACTTGCTAGAATTGGGTGTATTCTTCTATTTTATTGAAAGTAGATAATCGAGTTAGATAATGGAGATGTTTTCTTTATTTCTCTTCGGCTGTAATTTGTTGCGTCTTTTTTCTCTACAAAAATTTGTGTTTATTTAACCGTGTTTAATACAGAAACGGTAATGGTATGACGTGAAATTATAAATTGTATTTTATCATAGGTTTAGTTAAATATTTTTTTGAACGTGGAACTACTACACTAAACTGTGTTTTATATTGTTTTGTTTAATTTTAATGTTATTTTGGTAGTTGTAAAAATTATTGAACTGATTTTTGTTTGGTGGATATGTTACTCGAATATTTGATTTTGAGGCAATCTCTGTTCAGTTGACTCCAATAATCATTGACAGCATTGATATATATTTTTGTCTTGCTACTACTTGTTCAGCATTAGACATTGAGCGTTTAAAATGTCAGAAAATTTTTTAATAGTGACCATTGTCATATTTTTTTGAAAATTTTTATAATAATTTTGAATGTGCATTTTGTTTGCACTTACTAAAATTTTCTGTTAAATCGTGTGATACTGCTTATGGTAGCATTGTTTGCTGTACATTTTCTACTTCTGTTAGTTTACTGAATCTTGATCTATAACCAATTGATTTAGTAGACGACTGCTGCATCGTTGATGATGTATATTTATTGCAAATGATGATTACAGTGTCGTGGTTAAAGGAGTGACATTCAGCATCAGAAATTTCATTATAAAAATAATAATTTATTAATCTTTTTTCTTAGCAGTTAACTACATTTAATTAAGTAGATTATATTTTAACAATTTTGTTTTTTTTATCTGTCTAGACATTGAGTTGGTAAGTTGTAAATAATGAATCGGCAGGTAATATTGAAAAAGTTTTTTTTTGGATTTAAGACTTTCTGGAAGGCTTACTAATAGGCGGTTGTTATTCCAGATGGGGATTTCCTTCTCCTGGTTGGTAATAGGACATCCTAATTTATATTTATAACAGGTTATTTTGTTCTAAATTGATTTATTCCTTTCTGAAAATGAACATGTATGTATTCTCATTAAAAATATTCGAGTAGGATTTGAGTTTTTAGTAGTAGGATTTAATAATAAAGTATCAGGTGTTAAATACTTAAAAATATAACTATGTAATATCATTATTTTCAGTAGTTCGTTGTAACATAGTCTGGTAAATTAACAATTAAAAAAATTTCTGTACTGTTTAAAAATTTGAAAAGGGCTTGCGCGCCTCTGAATATGTAATAAATGAAAGCTGATGTTAAGAGAATAATAAAAGTTAAACAAAAGTAAACCTATTGATTAATTGTTTATTAGAACCTTGTGAACTGCCTTGTATGTTAAAAATTTTTAGTTATCTGTTAAATGTTTGCATGTGAATATTTTCAGAATCAAATTTATGCATTGTTATTTCAGGTAGGTGACTGTTGAAATAAGTTTTCGATTGTGTTCTTTTATTCCAGCGTGAATTGTTCATATTAAGAAAATGGTTGCTGTTTTGTACCGTGGTCGTGAAACTTCTGGGAAATTAGTCTAGTCTACTAAATGTTTTTAAGAGGTCATCTCGTGATGTGAAAACCCATACGGTATTTAAAGTTATTTTATTCAAAAGTTGTATTTTGTACAGATAAACATTGATTTAATTACAGTACTGTACTTATTTGGCTCGATTGAAAATAAGTCTAATCATCATAATCTATAACTGTGATTATCGTTTTAGAAATTAACTTCATTAGCCAATTCTTCGACTTAATTTAAAAAAATATTTTTTTCATTACAGTATTTAATTATTCAAAGCAGTTGCAGAACATTAGTGTATCATATACAAATGTTATGTTATTTATTGATTTATTTATGGCTTTTACTACTGGCATTTTGTTGGTTAAACTGACATGTTTGATTAAAGCATTTTCGTCAAAATTAGAGCAATCGTCAAAAGATCCCAGGTGGTTGAGAAAAGACAAAGAAGCATAATGTCATCTTGTATGTAGAACATATTCTGAGCTAAGAAAGTAACAGATTATTTTTCTATGTTCAAAAATAAATATGTTTATTAACCTTTAGTGAAGCAAGTAAATGCTTGAAGTAGTCAGGTTTTGCCTGTATGGGCAAAAAGTTTGTAATCAAAACTATAATACTATTTTTTTTTCTAGCTTGCGATATTAAAAAATGCAGATTGAATTTTTATGACATTTTTGTTTTTAACAAATATAAGAACACAATTTTTACCACAATACAATAGTGTGTTTCTTGTGAGAATTTTATATATTCTGTTTGGTTTTGAAGATATTGGGTAAAATTGCGAGCTATTGTTGTTGAAGAACTAAGAGATTAGGTACTAAATTATTGAACAGGTATGCTCAAATAAAACAAATTGTTGCATTACTTACGATAATTGTTTATGGTAAAAATGTTTCTTTATTTTATATGATGTACAACATTTTATGCGTTTAGCAAGCCAATTCTATGGTTTAAATTCGCTGTTAATATGATGAAATCTTGAAAGTGTGTTTTTACAGTTAAGGAATTCAGACAGATAATTTGTTGCACGATATGAAAGGTAAAGTCAGATTAATTTAATTTCAAGTTCATTCTCTACAGTTTTTACAGATTACTGAAAAACTTTAACTTGTCTGTTTTTAATATATAATTTTTTTACTTTTTTCACAATTTATCTCTACCACGACTTTGTTAAAACAGATTAACCTTTTTTCAGTTTACATAGGTAACAAATTAATGAAACGCAGTTGACGCATTTATTTATGCCGATTTGTAAGTAGTGGCCACCATGTGTCTACGATAAAAATGATTCATTGCTTTTCATTTTTTTCTAGTGTGAAGTGAATCGGTCATGAGTTGCAAAATATATCAAGTGTTCGAAGAAATAGTAGTTGCATAGTTTATATGAAAAACTAACAAATTTTTCTTTTAGTAAATGCATACCTCGTGGTGAACATGTGAACATATTGTTTATAATTAGTAAATATGTTTTTGTTATTTAGCGTGTACATACATTTTGAATGGTTGTATTTTGCAAATTCTATGAACTGAGAAAATTTTTGTTTGGTTTTGCACATTTTTTTTCTACAGTTAATATAATTCTTTCATGAATGCCTGGTGAGTGAGCTTTGCCCAGTTGTTAAAATATTCGAGAAAATTATGTCAATATTCATCGTTCCATTGATTTTTCTTTGATTTACAACTGGATTCGTGATGTAAGAAGCAGATTCGATGAGCATTATTATTATTGGAAGAAGGTATTTTATTAACGTCGCAACTTATAACGATTGTCTCTTTTAATGGTAAAAGTATCTTTTATCTGAATTTTTATTTACGTAAAAATGCATATTCTAAGTATATTCTGTTAATGGATTATTAAAATTTTGAGATTAGATACAGATCTTAAAAGTTTCTTGGAGAGATTAAGGAAAATGGGATTACGTAAAGATCAGTTAAAATGTCTGTTGTCTTCTAAATGTGAAATTGAGTTTAAATATTTTATTCTGCTACTCAAATTTTCATGAATGTTGCTGAATGATTATGCTAGTACGCAAGACTGTAATATTCTTACCGGTAATTTACGTATTACAGAAAAACACGTTAAATGGAAATTAATTATTATTTCTTTCAAGTTAAATTTGATGCGAGAAATAATCAAATTTTAATGATCAATTCATGCAATTTTTGTTTTCTAGTCTGTGCAGACCTATGAGGGTTTTTTTCCTCTTCAATGTTACAAAAATACTATGAAGTTAACATTGTTTAATTAGAAGATGTAGGATAAGTGTTGAGTTCAAGTAGTGTGTTTAGCCGCTAATGTTTTATTCTTGTAGATCCATATTCTAGACCGCTTTGCATAGCTAACACGCAATGATTTGCTGTAGTTCATTTCTGCACTAGTAGTGGTTAACTGGATTTTTTCCGGATTACGATGACCAGTGGTTCTTTAGCGTCACAGAAATTGCTCTTCACAACAGTTGCTGGTTTGATGTTAATTATGGAATATAAAAAAAAAATTGCATTGGATAGCTGGAATGATATGCGCTAAATAAGGTTCGTAAACTTAGGACTAACATTAATTTTTTAATGTATTTGTTTATTTGCTGTTTTGAAGGTAGGATATACTTTTATCATAAGTGATAATGGATGGACTGGACTCATAATAGCAAATAGGTATTTACAGTACATATAATAGATCCTTGTTACAAAGGACTAAATGGGGAGGCCACAGTCCCATTGTCACTTAGTTATATCAAAAAAAGCCAGGAAAAGCAGCAGTTTTTGTTGTTTGTTTAACTCATTACGATTATAGTCTGTGGCAATAATGTAAAAAAAAGTCTTGGCAACTGTATTTAGGCATCACAAAACAGGCAAAATAATCAAAGGCATGTAGATTGAGAAAAGGTGGTTATACAGTTCTGTAATGTAATTTTTCACTCGAAATAATAGAATTTGCACATACACGTAAGGCTACATTTACATATTTAAACGCTTAAAATTTTTTTTTTACAGTTATAATAAAACTGATAATACAGTACGGTAACAAATTAGTAAAATCGGAAAAAAACTTTTAATCACTGATATGAAAAAGATTTAAGTGACGGGAAAAAATTGTTTATTTTCAACTGAGTGCAGGACTGACGTTTCTTTCTAATAAGTTCTTTAAGTACCTAAAACGTAAAATCTTCATAAAAGTGTTTTCATAATTTCATGCAACTCATTACAATCTACTCGTTAATTTTTTTAAATTTAATTTCCATGTCTCAAAATTTTTTTCTATGTATTCAAGAGTCATTTTTCAACTGAATTCAATAAAATGCAAATTTTTATTAAATAATTTTGAATATTTTATTTTTCTAACACAGTAGTAGTACCTGTTGTTAATACGCTCTAGGCTAAAACAATTTTCTGCTTGAAATGCGGTTTTCATGAAGTTCCTTGATTAATAAGGAAAAAACACGTGTATATGTTTCATCTTCATACAGATTTACTCCCACCTAATATGCGCTCAAAATTGATGACTATTTTAAAAATAATTAATGGAATTTCGAAAACTACAAAGATAGGATTTTTTTTTTGTGTTTAAGGTTATTAATTATTAACATCAAAAAGATAATAGTGTTTTTTCTACTTGCTTTGATTTCCAATGTTTAATACAAATCCTGAGGTGTACTACTAGGTCCATTGTTAATAATTCTGGTTGGTATGGGATGGGGAAATTTTATTTAAAAAGAACATGAATTTTATTATACAGATTTTAGGTATTAAAAAGATCTTCTGTCCTAATAAATTGTAATTCTTCTAAGTTATATTAAATGATTTAACTATATTGAGTTTATTCTAATTAAAGAAAATAAAATGCTATTAATTTAAAGATTTACACGAGATGCACGTGTAGGTGTCCATATCTATGGGCTGATGTCATTTTTTTTTTTTTTTTTTAAGTTATGATGTAATGAGTTATGATATGATATATTAGTTATTTAAGTTGTTGTGAATTGGTATTGATCTGACAAATAAATTATGCTGTGGTAGGTGATATTCTGCAATAAAACAATTTCAATTCTAATTCTGATAATATAATTTAAGGTCTACGGTTTTATTTCAAGGTAACATGGTTTTATTTTTACTGGTGACATTGTAAAATGATTAATTTAAGATAGGTGAGCCAACGTCTACCTATTGTGCTTTCTTAACAGTGAAAGTGTTGGATTTTGTGGTTTAAATGATCAATTTTGTATTCTATTGCTACTTCAGTAATATGTCTGTATACATGTATCTGATTATATTTAAGGTTGCGATTTGCGATAACGATTATTATGGTATAAAGGACTTGGTATTTATTTTAAACTACAACTATTAGTCTTGGATTTATTTGTTTCTTAAAATGCATTATGAAATCTTAATAGATGATAAACCTGTGTCTGTGAAGTTGTACTACCCGTGTCTGTGAAGTTCGTATACACGATTATGAGGATGAAAAATTTTCTGTAATAATGATTTACATAGAGGATAATTCACTTAATGTTGTAAGTATGATACACTGCTTTACAGTTCCCATTTAACAATGTATTGTACTTTACGTATTATATCTACTTCGTAATGTATACAAATTTCACTCTTACATGGTACTTTGAAAGCTAGTTAATTTTATTTAAAATATATTAAAGAGGCAACCAAATCATCATGTTAAAATACAGTTCAATAATGGCTTGAGTAATTTGTCAGTATTCCCAAATCTCCAGATTGTTGGTTTTAAACCAAGGTTTATATAGTTTATTATATTAGCAGATAACAGTATTTAGTAAATTTGTGAATTCTGTTCAAGGATCAAATTAGAATCTCCGTAAACTGAAAGTTAAGGTGAAAATCAAACCATTATTAAATATAGTAGGTACCGCTATAATAAAACTATTTTGGGGATGTTTTTTTTTTTTATGAACGTTCTTTGTACTGAATTACATTTACACAGTAATACTACATCTTCTGATTTATTAATAATAATAATTGTATTATTACTTATGAAAGCTTACATACATAAACACTAAATTATGATATGCATTAGATTAACACGTTCAGCACGGCGGCTGGAATCACGGATGCTTCGCTGTGCCGACCCGCCATTGCAGTGAAAAAATACCATGCCGCCTTAAGGCGTCATTCGTCCCCGGAACAATCTTACTTATTTGCTCATCTACTCACCAGCTCAATATAGTACGGTATTATACACGTTGTTGTTTCTACGAAATTTATATTTGAAATTCATTTTTTAGTTATTAGAAAAATTAATACGTATAAATTATTAAATAAATGAAAATTATTGTCGTGTGTAAAATAGAAAAATACAATTATGTTTTATAATGAATAATATTTAATTCAAAAAAATTTAAATAAATAAAATACATTAAATAATTAAGTAATACAGTAAAGCTTATTACTTTATAAAAACACAAAAACCTGCAAAAGAAACACAGTGCATAGAAATCGCGAGTTCAGAAAGTAACAGAAATTTTTCTTTTGAGTAATAATTAAACTATTTTTACGTAAAAATGTAATATTATTCTTACCTTTTATTTGTAAAAAGAAGTCGCTGGAAACGAAGAAATTCGTAGAATAATTGATATAATTAAATAAAACAATAAAATTACATGGCACTAGGACGTTCGAATAGACTACAATTTTAAAAATTCATCAAAAATTCCCGGCAGTTTGTAACGGAAGACGATCTTCACAGTGGTGCTCGTAGAATAGATCTGAACCTCTGAACAACCTTTACTAACACTGCCAGTACACCGGCGATTTATAAAAAGCTATAGAAATGTGGTATTGTATATGACGCCTGAAGGCGACATTCGTCTCTGGAATGAACCTTGATCTGCCACCTTAAGGCGGCATCCGTGCTGAACGTGTTAATAATAATAATTGTATTATTACTTATGAAAGCTTACATACATAAACACTAAATTATGATATGCATTAGATTAATAATTGAAATTACTAGTACAAATTATTTTTCTTCTATAAATTATGTGTAACATGTAGGCTCTTTTGATAGATAGGTTATTCGGTCCAATACAGAAATGAACTTAATTTTATAAGTAGGCTTGCCAGATTTATAGGAGTTGAATTTAAGTATTTCGACTTGATGAAAATAACAGTTGTAAAATGTTAACTAATCTAAAAAAGTTAAATTTTTAAATTATTTAACTAATTCAGATGCAAAATTTATAAAAATTAAAAGAAAAAAAATCATATTTTTGATAGCTCTCTTTGGCCGATTGTTTCTTCATAATAATCCCTTTTAACAATCTAAAATTTTTGTAATTTGGCTGCACATCTTTAATCTTCATATAAATTTTGTATAAAATTACAGTTTCAGTAATATTTGCTCAATTATATCGATGATTATTATTATTATAACAATTATTTGTTTCTTAAAATGCATTATGAAATCTTAATAGGTGATAAACGTGTGTCGGTGAAGTTGTACTACCCGTATCTGTGAAGTTGCACAATAATGGGGATGAAAAATTTTCTGTAATAGTGATTTACATAGAGGATAATTCACTTAATGTAAGTATGATACGCTGCTTTACAGTTCCCATTTAACAATGTATTGTACTTTACGTATTATATCTACTTCGTAATGTATACAAATTTCGCTCTTACATGGTACTTGTGTGAAAGCTAATTAATTTTATTAAAAATATATTAAAGAGGCAACTAAATCATCGTGTTAAAATACAGTTCAATAATGGCTTAAGTAATTAATCTGTATTCTCAAATTTCCAGATTGTTTAATTATTTTATAACAAGGTTTGTTACATAGTATATTGTTAGCAGATAACAGTATTTAGTAAATTTGTGAATTTTTGTTATCTCCGTTAACAGATAGTTAAGGTCAAAATTGAACAAATTATTAAATAGAACAAATTATTAAATATAATAGGCACCGCTATAATAGGACTATTTTGGGGATGTTTTTGTTGTGAAAGTTGTCTGTACTGAATTGCGTGTACACTGTACTACTACATCTTCTGATGTATTATTAATAATAATAACTGTTTATTATTACTTATGAAAGCTTACATACATAAACACTAAGTTATGATATGCATTAGATCAATAATTGAAAAAACGAGTACAAATTATTCTTCTATAAATATAATTTGTAACGTAGGCTCATTTTGAAAGATAAGTTATTCAAAGTCCAATACAGAAACAGAATTTTATAAGTATACTTACCACATTTATTAGAGTTAAATTTAAGTATTTCGACTTTACCAAAATAACAGTTGTAAAACGTTGACCAACCTAGAAAACGTTTCAATTTTTAAATTATTCTAACTTCTTGGATGCAAAGTTTATAAAAATTGAGAGAAAAAATATTTTTGATAGCTCTATTTGGCTTGATTGTTTCTTGATAATAATCCCTAACCATCTGAAATTTCTGTAATTTGGCTGCACATCTTTGATCTTCATATAAATTTTGTATAAAATTTATACAGTTTCGGCAATATTTGCTCAATTATATCTAGCGTCTACAGAAAGAAAATTTTATGACTAATTCAAACAGTAGTTTTTAATGATTAATTAAATTTTCACTGATGTGTTGATTTTGTTGTACATTTTTAAATTTAATGGGGTCAGTTTTTGTTGACCAGTATTGATAAAAATCTACATTTTAATATCAAAGTAAACGGAAAGTAAAATTATTTATTGTGTGTTTCTAATGGTAAAGCATCGTAAAATAACTACTACTCATGTTTTAATTTACTAACACTTCATTTCTGTTTAATTTTGCTAATGCTTATCATGTGTGTTCTTAAAAGTATCATGTTATTATACTGAAAAATAGTCTTGCTGTAGTTTTTTTTTGTTGCTGTTAAATTTAATGATACTGCGGATCCCTTTACTATGAGGAATTGACAGAATTATTTACTACAGTCTTCGGGTCTTCCAGTTTGTAAAAACATTAATATTTTACCATAATTTTTGTAGTCTTGTTTATGAATATCTGTGTGTATCTGTACAGTTCATGAATGATATCATATTATTTGTATCTTATAATCTATGCATTAAAAAATTAATAATGTTGCACAATATACATACAGTTTTATGAGTGATCAGACTTGTGGTGACAAACCAACCATTTATGCATTCCTATGTTTAAGTTAAAAAAAGCGATGTTATATCATTCTATGTGTTAACATTCTGTTATATCTGTATCCTTTAAATTCTTGATTTGCAGTCTTTCCAGTGTGATATCATCTTGTTATCCCTTATGAAATAGTATAATTAATTGTTCAAGGTGATCATATTAAATTTCAATAAAAGTTTGAACTTCTATAATGTGCCAGCCAGCATTAGTACTTCGTACATTTAGAAGCTTAGTATAAAACAGCTTAGCATTTTTAATTGCTGCATTCAAAATCCATTCAAGAAATGATCACCACCACCTACATTTTCTTCTATACTACATGATTTTTCAGATTTCCATCTACTAGGTTGGTAAAAATTAAAAATTTATTGTATTTATCCATTATTTGGTTTACTAAAAATTTACAGTTTTTGTTAGTACGTTTTGCATTGGGTTCAACGCTGTTGGATTTTGACATTTTGGGTTTATAAATTAATTAATTTTGTTCACCATTCATGCTTACAGTAAATTCAATAGCTTTATCAAGAGTGAGTTCATTTCCATCCATTAATTTTAAAAGAAATAATCATTTTTATTGGCATGATTACGTGTCTTAAGAAACGTCAATGAAATTTTACCTGTGAATTAACTATAAAAACGAAACTGTAAAACCGAAGTGGTATTATAAGTTGTATATTACCTCCTAAAAGTTCCATAAGCTTATAGTGTACAGTGATCTAGGTAACTGCTTTACTTAATAATGTTTATAATATTCGCAAGAAATGTTAAAAATTTCAGTTGCATTTTATAATTGATTATAACCACTACCTTTCTCTTCAACTGTAGGTTCAGGCTGGTAAAACAACTTATGTTTTAAGAAGCAGCTGAAGTTCAGTATTAACAATGACTGTTTTTGGGACAAAAAATAATTGATAACAATCATCATTGTCCCCATAATTTTCATGTAGGAAGGTTGTTTGGATTCAGAGATACGCATGTTTGTCACTTGATATTTCTAATTTTAATATTTATTACAAACACTTAAAGTTCTGTATGCAAGTCAGCAGCTTAATAATTCTAATTTTTGTCATTTATTATAAACACTAATGACACCTGTTGATCCGTTCCTGCAAGGGTCTCGAGTATGTTAACATGAGTAAATCAACAATTTTGTAAAAATCTACTAAGTGGTGGCGTATGGCACCAACAAAATAAGTGTAGATTGATAAAAACTGCGAAATGCTTTATGGTGAATATGAAATCTATAGCTACTTTTACGAAGCAAATTTGTAATAAAATGCTCTGCATGCAAATTAAAAGTACAGTCAATGCTCGATTTAATGGACGAGCCTCATAAGTAAACAAAACTAAGTAAATTACCAATAATAGTTTTTTATGTTGGTAACTAATTTTATTTACACATAATAGATATTTTTTAAGTGTTGTAATCACTGCTATCAGTGTAAACATCTGCATTTTTCCAAAGATGTTCAACTATAATTACAAAACATTTCGATGTTTTAAGTAACTTGTTAAAGAAATAGCATCAGCCAGTTTGTAGTTAAAAATAAATTCATTTTTTACTCCTTTTCAATCAACTTCTCAACAGTAATCCTAATTTCTTAATTTTTTCAATTAGTTTTAATTGAATTTTTTAAACTTTTTTCTGTATTTAAATTGTGATTTTTAATCAACGTGATGCAGTTTTTTAATAACCAATTAAAAAAAATCGCTGTTAGCTTTTTATTTAGTAGTATTGTATTGATCACACACACAAAGTATAATCTTTAGTTTTAGCCGTCGATTTTGTTATATATGTTATATTATACAATGCTTTGCAGCTCTTCCTGAAAGGTACAGTTATTGAAAATTATGATAAAGGCTATAAGCAAATCCATTGTTACGTTAGCACATTATAGAAACGTACATAAGTGAGTGGCTTTTTAACACATTCAGTGCTAGACTCGCCTAGCGGGTACTGTTTTTTATAATTTTAAGTAATTCTGGAGGGACACTGCCTGTCGGATATCAATTTGTTGCTATTATATAGCACTCAGAAAAGGTTTTTCTTTGTAACCGGGCAGTTCGTTTTTTAATTTTCGTCATACGATCTTCTACCCCGTACAGTATAATGGTTCAGTATTTTTATGTTGTATCACTTGTATAATGTTATCCTTTATCTTATATTTTATGTTTACCTTTATCACTTGTATAAAGGTTGGTTTCTCATGCGTTAGCTGTAACTGTTCATTACAAATTATTTAACTATGATAAAATTTACATTTCTTGGGTTTTAATACTTCTATCTAGTTGTTTAAGAACAAATAAATTTTCCGAAGTAATTATTTAAGGTCTTCCATGTTTTCTAATTTCTGTAGTAGCCCTATTGATTATCTAGAAAAATGCATAAATGGCCCATAATGGTGTCGTAGTTTTATCCTACGAGGTTTGGTAAATTTGTGCGAGGTTTTGCAGTTAGTGATTTGTAGTAAAGAATATTTTTTTTTGTCGACTATGCATTTCTATCACTTAACTCTTAATGATTAAAAAATTGTTGTAATTGAACTTATGACTTTTATCAAACTTTCATTGTACCGTTTCCATTATTAGTTTAAACAAGGAAGTATTATGTATGTATGGTTTTGTCCGTGAAATACGTAAATAGAAATTTACGTATTTCACGTGTTCCGTGAAATACGTAAATAGAAAGTGTTACGTACTGTAGAGTCAGCACTCTTGTTTTTGAAAATTATTTTGATTGATGTGACCAAGATATGTGATACAAGATATTATTTGGAATGTAAACAAATCTTTAGCCACCTCCTGTAAGGTGTTTTATTTTTTATTACGTGATATTTTATTTTTATAATATTTTATGAAATTCACTTAAATTTTTTTATGCATTTGTTATGTGGTAAGTTAATTCTGAATTTTTAGAGGCGGATTTGTGTACAGAATCTCAGTTGATTATACTTGACGAATATTTTTATATTGTGTGCTATTGAATCGCTTCTGTAATGGTGGAACTGGTAATGGAGTATTTTGTCTTTAAAAAAAAACATTAAAAATCAGTCACGAATAAGAACGACAATCGTACACATTATGGTAAAAATGGTACAGATATGGTAAAATTGGTTTGTTTTAAAAAAAATAGTAAATATACAATTTGCCAAAAAAAAGCTGGTGTTTTGAGTGTGCTAATTGCTTGCAGGTTAGTACTATTAATTATAATTTTAATATGGGAATTTCTCAGATCATTAGGTCAATATACAATTTGTAGTTCAGTCTCCCTGATTGCTAAAAATGTGTGAACAAATTCTTGCAGAATAAACTAAACATGCATCTGCTGATAATAGTTTCTAAATATAAAGCGATAAAAGCAAAAAAGCTCTTGCCGACTTAAAGACCTCTAGAATTGTTAAAGGGCGAGTTGTGTGTTAAATCTTAAGATATGATCAGCATTATAATGTGAATTACTGCCATAAAAAATTATTTTCTTATTTCAAGGTGGTAGACATGTATAATTTATAAAAAAGAAACTTATAAAAGGTAACAAAAGCCTTAATGGTTAATATGAAAGCAGTGGAAACAAAACTGACCATCAAATTTTTTAGCTAGAAAAATTAAGATTTGATGAAAAAGTTGCGTTTAATCATCGTTCAGAAATTTTAAATAATACATTTGTAAATTACTGAAATGAAGAAAAAAACTAATTGCGTGATGATGGTCCATTTGTTCTGTTAGTCAGTCATAAGGAAGGTTGTTTGATCTGTATAATTACTATTTTTCAGAATTTTTTCCGCACAAATAATGAAAAGATTGGTTAGTGTAAATAATGTAGAATTAATGGAGTTGTTTCAAAATATACTTTCATCAATTTATTGTATTCTTTTAACAGCTGTTTGGCATTCGAGGTTATATTTAACATACTGATGTGTTAAGTACTTATGTTAAAGATAAATTTGTATGTTTTATGGGAAACTGCTAGCTCTATTCTTATTTACCATTTTTATTTGGAGACTATTAAAAAACAAGGTTTTATCAAAATGTAAGCACCAATATGAATGAATAGGTGTATTCAAGAACATTAAAAAGCAGTCTGATCGGAATATTAAAGGCAAGTATTTTCATTACTAAAATAGTTTTGCGAGCGATTTTTATTTTTATTAAAAAGGATTTTTTCGTGTATTTTTAAAGAAAAAATTTTTATTTAGTAATCTTTCCTAAATTTATATGTAACACTAGGTGAATAATTTTTTTTGTGAAATTTGTGAGCTCCAGTTAAGTATTTCCCTAGTTGAAGAAATTAATTAATTTGTTTTGGTTGAACATTTTAAATTTTATTTTCTGTAGTGGTAAATACATTTTCTTAATAGTATCTGGTGAAGATATTTGATGTCACAGACTTACATTAGTATTCAAATAAATAAGCTTATTTATTTATTTTTTTTGTTTCCATAGATACCATTATTTGCAAGCTTATTTATTTTTTTTGTTTCCGTAGATACCATTATTTGGTTTGTAACTATTTGAGAATATTATTTCTTTTAAATGCAGCTCATTATTTATAATGTTAGTTATTTTATAGAATTGATTAAATAATTGACGATTAGGTTTTGTACTAAACAATGTTGTGATATTAATTTTCTGTCAGACTGTGTGGATATTGAAAGAAATAAGTTATTTACAATTATTCAATTGCTGATTTGAGAATTTCATAAGTTATTTACAATTATTCAGTTACTGATTTGATTTGAGAATTTCATAAAATGATACTAGAAGAATTAGCAGTTGTTGCAAATTGGATAAATATTATTGTGAATAATTTTGAAGAAAGTTTTTGTTAACATAAAAGTAGGCACTTACCGTGTGACTTTTAGGTTTATGCTGCTTTTCATCTAAACAGAAGGTTTTCATGCAGAGATAGTTTGTCAACTATATAGGCTACATGTTTTTCAAACTGTTAAGATTTTTAAAAGAAGCGGAAATATCTGAATTAATAACAATGTGTAGTTAAATGTGACTGGACTTAGCACTCGAATAATCCTGCGCAAAAGGTTTCTTGTTATTGGGTTTTTTTGTATTGTGAGCAACATAAATTTCAAGGAATTTATAGTAAAGTTACATTACAGTCTGTAAGTACATGTCCAGGTAAAATTTACTGTCTTATCATTATTGGTTCATATTTGACGTGTTTTTTTGGGATCTGTTGTTTTCCAGGATTATTAAAATTTTTTTACATGTTTTATACCATACATGACTGTCAAGAAAATTGTTTTATTAATACAGTTATAGACAGATATTTTTAATGTTGATTATTTTGGGAGCGAGGTGAAAGTGTTAAAAAAGAAACTTGAGTAATTAAGGTTATTTAGAACAAATTAAGATATTTGATGTCAGACTTGCATTAGTATTCAAATAAACAAGCTTATTTATTTTTTTGTTTCCATAGATACCATTATTTGCAAGCTTATTTATTTTTTGTGTTTCCGTAGATACCATTATTTGGTTTGTAACCATTTGAGAAAATTATTTCTTATTAAATGCAGCTCATTGTTTATAATGTTAGTTATTTTATAGAATTCTATATTTTATAGAATAAAAATAATTGATGATTAGGTTTTGAATTAAACAATGTTGTGATATTAATTTTGTCAGACTGTGTGGATATTGGAAGATATAAGTTATTAATATTTTTCAATTACGGATTTGAGTACTTCATAAAATAATGATACTTAAAGAATTAGCAGTTGTCGCAAATTGGATAAATATTATTGCGAATAATTTTGAAGAAAGTTTTTGTTAACATAAAAGTAGGCACTTACCGTGTGACTTTAAGGTTTGTGTTTAATTGTTGCTTTTCATCTAAACAGATATCATCGAAGGTTTTCATGCAGAGATAGTTTGTCAACTATAGGCTACATTATATCAAATCTGTTTTTCAAACTGTTAAGATTTTTAAAAGAAGCGGAAATACCTGAGAATTGATAACAATATGTAGTTAAATGTGACTGGGCTTATAACTCTAATAATCCTGTGCATAAGGTTTCTTGTTATTTGGTTTGTTTTATTATGAACAACATAAATTTCAAGGAATTTACAGTAAAGTAGTCTGTAAGTACATGTCCAGGTAAAATTTACTGTCTTATCATTATTATTGGTTCATATTTGACATGTGTTTTTGGTGGGGTCTGTTGTTTTCCAGGATAATAAAAATTTTTCACATGATGTTATACCATACATGACTATTGTCAACGAAATTGTTTTATTAATACAGTTAGACAGATATTTTTAATGTTGATTACTTTGGGAGCGAGGTGAAAAAGTGTTAGGCAAAAGAAACTGGATTGTTACAAAATAATTGTATTTTGTAACAAATAAGATATTTGATGTCACAGACTTGCATTAGTATTCAAATAAACAAGCTTATTTATTTTTTTTTGTTTCCATAGATACCGTTATTTGCAAACTTATTTTTTTTTTTTTTTGTTTCCGTAGATACCATTTTTTGGTTTATTTGAGAATATTATTTCTTATTAAATGTAGCTCATTGTTTATAATGTTAGTTATTTTATAGAATTGATAAAAATAATTGATGATTAGGTTTTGAAACAATGATATATTAATTTTCTGTCAGTCTGTGTGGATATTGGAAGATATAAGTTATCAACAATTTTTCAATTACGGATTTGAGAATTTCATAAAATAATGATACTTAAAGAATTAGCAGTTGTTGCAAATGGGATAAATATTATTGCGAATAATTTTGAAGAAAGTTTTTGTTAACATAAATGTACTTACAGAGTGACTTTTAGGTTTGTGTTTAATTGTTGCTTTACAATTAAACAGATATCATCGAAGGTTTTCATGCAGAGATAGTTTGTCAACTATAGGCTACATTATATCAAATCGGTTTTTCAAACTGTTAAGATTTTTAAAAGAAGCGGAAATACCTGAGAATTAATAACAATGTGTAGATAAATGTGACTGGCCTTAGAACTCTAATAATCCTTTGCAAAAGGTTTCTTGTTATTGGGTTTGCAACATAATTTTCAAGAAATTTATAGTAATGTTACATTACAGTCTGTAAGTACATGTCCAGGTAAATTTACTGTCTTTATCATTATTATTGGTTCATATTTGACATGTGTTTTTGTGGGGTCTGTTGTATTTTTCACATGATGTTATACAATACATGACTATTGTCAACAAAATTGTTTTATTAACAGTTTATAAACAGATATTTTAATGTTGATTATTTTGGGAGCGAGGTGAAAAAGTGTTACACAAAAGAAGCTTGAGTGTTTAAGGGTATTTTGTAACAAATAATATTGTGTTCAAACCAGTACTATTATTTAACTGTCATTATTTTAATTGAAAAATAATAGTATTTTTAATAATGGTTTCTCTATGGAGGAGTTTGAGAAAAACTGTTTCGCTGAAAATGTTTCTCTATGGAGGAGTTTGAGAAAAACTGTTTCGCTGAAAATGTGGGGTAAACATTGTATCAAATAAATCAGCAGTGTATTATCTATACAAAATTTGGTGTTTAATATTTTTTTATTAGATTGCTGCTGGGAATAAATAATTAAAATCGGATTCCTACTTTTTAAAAGCTTTGCTACATTTTTGTTATGCATGTGTGTCTTGAATTTGTACAGCTTTTTAATAGGTTCTTCTAATGTTAAGAAGAAATTGTCGTACTTTGTTATATATAGAAAACTAAAAATGGTAAATGGTGAGACCAAAGTTAAATAAATTGTCTACTAGGAAATATTTACATTCTAAATGCTGCAACAAAACGTCAAACAAATATTTGTAAAAATATAACCCGAAAAATGGCTTTTATTGACCATGATAACGACTGATCACTGCAGGTTAGTTTAAAATATGTGATCTTAAACTTTATTGTTAAAAAAAATAGAAATTTCAGGATTGAGAGTTAGAAAAAATTTAAAAGTTGCAAACATCTAAGGATTATGAGAAGTTGCGAAATGCGATTTCATAAAATTACAATTAATTAAATTAAAATTACCAAGATTTTGTTGAAAAATAACTTGAATTTTAAATAAAATTCTAAGAAATCTGAAAATTTTTACCACTTTTGAAAAAAATTATTTGCAATAAAAAAAATAATTTTGCTAAGCAGTGTAGAAAGTCCTTTATCAGTTCAGGTTTGGTGAGTAATCTAAACCAAATCTAATTTAAAAAAGGGTTTATTTTTTAAATAAACAGAGTAATACATTTTTTTTATTGTATATACAAAATTTAAAACTTTTTTTTTGATTTGAGGGGAAGTGACGTGTAATAAAAAAAAGCTTATAAGAAAAGGGATTAATTAAAGCAATTCAATGATAAATAATGAGAATTGAGCATTAAGTAATAGCTAGGGGAGTCCAACTTGGTGTATAACTTCCCACCAGTCTCTTATGACCAGTAAAAGAAAATTATATGAGAATTCAAACTGTGCATTTGTAGTTGAATTTCTTAAAGTAAATCCATGAAACTTGAAACAAATAAGTAAATTTAATCAATTCGTGTTAAACTACATTTTCAGTAAGATTTTTGGCCGACTGCAAAGAATATGCTACTATGAATATTAAAAATTGATTTATACAAATTATATAGCTTTTCTTATTTAATAAAGTGTGATTACTTAATGATGACCTTGGCAGCTATTGTTTTTTTTTCAATCTCTTGTTTTTGTTTTTTACAGAAGTTATTTTAAATTTTAAGTACTATGCTTGTCAAGATAATAGAAGCATTTATTATTGTGTAAATATTGTTGTATTCTGCGTACAATTGATAACCGCATATCAGTTTCGATATTAAAATGTTAGTACCAGTAATAATAACGCCATTAAAAATTAAAACTCTTGCTTAAATTTGTAGCAATTCTGAATTGTGGATACACGGGGTGAAAATTTATCTAACGAGTGTTTGGCTGCTGAGTACATACATAAACTTGGTAATTATCTAAAAATTAATTATTTAGCCATGTATTGATTTAGCATGCTTATTTATGTATTTCTTTAGCATGCATTGATTTAATGATTTTTAACCAGTTAACATTTTTTTCTTTTCTGTTAAAATTATTACAATTTATTTCTACATACGGTGGTGTGTATCTATAAAATACATCTAAAGAACTTCTGTTAAAATGTAGTAAACCTAAATTATTTAGAATAAAACTAATAATTTGAAATAATTTGTACCTGAGAGTTTTGAATTTAAAAATACAATTAATGAATGTATTTTTAAATAAAAAAAAGCCATTTTAATAATGAATATTGTAAAAAAAGTTGACCATCATGAAATGAACTAAAAATTAACAGTTGGTTTCCAAGTAACAAAAAACAAATTGTGCAGTGGGCTATGAAAAGTTTTCTTAATTCTAGAAAGGTACCTATTGAATAACCGCTAATGATATGGAGTAAGATAAAGAGTAATGATATGGAAGTAAAGGAATGTTTAAACAATTGATATACAGGTAATATTAATAAACCAATTAATTTTAATGAAAAATTATGAAATTAATATTTTACTTAAAAGAAACTTTGCTTGTGCATTGTTATATACCTGTTTCAGACCTAGTTCTACTAAGTAGAGAAGTATATAAGATGCCTGTTTAAAACATTTATGTAGGTGAAATGTGCTGTCAGCTGTCAATTTTGTCAAATAATTTGACAAAAATGTTTAATTAAAATAAAATGTTTAATTATTAAACATTTTGAAAATCACTTGATTGAATCTTGTTTTTATATTTATTTATGGAGCTTTTGAAGCTATCATACGGTTATCCCTCGATGGTTAAAATAATTTTAGGATAACAGCAGCAATTAGTACGTTAGTAATATAAATTTGACTAAAGATCTGTATGTTTAAAAAATAATTCGTCATTTCAAAATAAATAAGATAATTATCTTGATTATTCAATTTTTTTGATTATCAAAATTTTGCACTAGAGTAGTGTTCAGAGAATCAATCTAACAGTTTCATATTAATTTTTTTAATTAAATAATACATTCAGTTTTCTATAGTGTTTTGCTTCTTTCTAACTAAGTTGTTATTAACGAGTTTTATGTTGAAGTTAATGCAATAAGTATACAGTAGTAATACCTTTCTTGTTTTTCACAGTTTACAAATATTCAATTGCATCTTGTGATAAAAAATACTCTGAATGCATTAAATGTTAAAATTGAGGTTCCTTTAGAAATTATAAAGTTTTTGGATGGTTTCAATCCATCCAAAAACTATATACCTGATGTCTATAATTAAACCAATGACTAGATCCAGCAACTAAAACTGCCCACTTATTTGAATTATGTATAGCTCCATAATTTAATCGAATGGAATTTAATCGAATCGATTTAATGGCCTGGTATGTTTTATATTATTGTTTAAAGTTTTTTTTTTGTTTTAAATTAACATGAGTGTTACTTTATTTTTTTATGTATCCAGCCAATATTACAAAACCAGTGTTAAACTTTTTTGCAGGTTTTATTTTTATGTAGAGTAACTGAAAAATGCTGGATACTTGTCAGGCTCTCCTATGTCACCATGATAGTAAATTTCATTTGTCATTGACGTGTCCATTTCTATTCGGATGTTAGTGAATAACCAGTTTTTTCAGATGATTTGATAATGAATATGTTGATACTTTATTTGATGAGGGTTCAGAATGACCATCTCATGATCGTCTGTTGCTACATAATATGATAAAATTATTTTTTAGTTAATGTTGTATCGCAGGTTTTTTGTGGGTTATTTCATTTAATTGCTGACATGTTTATCTCATTTTTGTCAGAAGAAATTAGTATTTAAATTAAGTTCAGAACAATCTTAAAACATTACATGGGTATAATGAACTCAGCTGTTCATAGTTTTGATCAAACTTTTTACTATTACATTAAATGTAATAGTAAATTTTGTCACTATGTGAAATAAACTTCACTTGGTGTTTACATTTTCAGCTGTAAAAACCTAATTATATACAGTTCTAAACATTTCCTTTATTATTCAGATAACTAAAACATTTTGGGTAATTGTAAATATAATCTTTATGAAAATAAAAGTATTTTATTATATGAAGACTGAATCCACTGTTGGGCAATGACATAAAAACATGGTTTAGAAAAATTGTTAATATTCGGTAATAACTAAATTTTTATAGTTTAATAGAAATGTGTGCAATTTTAAAATATTTTGCAGACCCTGCCAACTTTGAAACGAGTATTTTAAAATTCTTTGTGGTTCATATTACCATGTCACTATTGTATGTTTTTATATATCCTGCTTATTTTAATGAATTTATAAAGTGATTCGCTAAATTTTTGTTTGTCATAATTCTGGTGATTTTTTTATGGAAAAATCTTTTGTTTCAAATTAGTCATAAAATCTTTTTTAGTGCATTTTAATTTTAAATTTCAGATCTTAAAGTAACAATAAGTAAAATAAAAATTGTGTAACGCTTTGTAAATGCAGTAGAATCTCTGTAGTCTGGCATGTCCAGTAAATCCGGCCCCTTTAAATATTAGGCCTAAAAGTATGGAACCTTACCCAGGACAGATTTTGGTAAAAGATTTAAATTGAGTTAGGGAAATCAACTTGACCTAATTACGGAGGATTTAATATAACATGTATGTTTAGGATTTGATTAAGCAGACCTTAATTATTATTGTTAAATGAATAATTTTTGGCCTTTGATCCAAAACCCAGAACTGGGTTATACTCATGCTGAATTGACAACGAAACTTAATTCTCAGAACACGAGCACCCGCAACCGCACTAGGTTATGTCAATAGCCAATAATTATTTTTAATACAATGAATACAGAAGTACTCTGCAAACCTTTTTTAATTAGTTAATTCAATTTAAAAACACATAGAAATCAATGCATTTTCATTTTTTGTGTAAGTTTATAGTGACAAAATTCCAACACGTCCAGTTATCCGACACCCTCTCTGTCCGGAACAGGCCGGGCTACTGAGATTCTACTGTATTTTAATTCTTTTGAAATTAAAGCAGTGGTTTTATTATTTCACATTCACACAATGTTTCTGTAGTGTTTTGTTAATTGTGTTTTCTGGCATACTCTTATTTTATTTTTTGAAGATTTTCAGTGATAGTGAATTAGTTTTTCCTTTTTCACCAATTGTGTTAGTTGTTTCAATTAAGTCCAGGGTATTGTGTATTGAAATAACCGAAGAAACTGAGAAGTATACTTATTTTGAATTTTAGAAGTGTTAAACATTAAAAACTAAGTAAAACAGTTTTCACAGACCTAAAAGGTTTTCCGTGGTTGTTCATTTAGACCCACTTGTCTACTTGTCTGATCCATTGATTAGCCCAATTTTTGGTTGTGTGCTGTGAGTTTCTGGTTAAAAAAATTTTAAGCGTGAAAATAATAGTGGTAAATCAATATAGGAGTAAAAAATTATACGTCATGGTTGACAATTCTTGAAGATATCTATTTAAGCTTGACTATTAAACTGCCTATTTTTGGGAATTGTTAGAATTGTAATTTTTTTCCAGGCTGTTGGAGCATGTTGAACAAC
The DNA here is from genome assembly GCA_035578175.1 of Catonia carolina. Taxonomy (NCBI): domain Eukaryota; kingdom Metazoa; phylum Arthropoda; class Insecta; order Hemiptera; family Achilidae; genus Catonia; species Catonia carolina. Next base: position 123,336,303 of record JAQMRL010000002.1, read on the forward strand.
ATTACTTAAAAACTTCTTTTAAATTATTTTATATTATAACCTAATTAGTTCATTTAAGTTTAAAGGAAGAGCAGGAATACGCATATGAAAATTTAGAAAGAATACAGATGTGAATGGCTGAAGAATTTTAACATTGTGTTGATTTTGGTCATGTCATTTAATGTTAGTTGCCAACCATTCCCCATCCTTGGAGAAATAATTGTTTGCATATGCAAATTGCAGTAACATTGCAGATTCCATTTTTTATTTAATTGTATGATTTGAGGCAGCTCTCTGGTAGGGTTGTTATAATTAACCTATATTGGGTTTAATAGGCTATTAAAAATTTACCTAAGACGATTTATCAGGTTAATTTAATTGTTAGGTTCCTTTGACCATTAGTGATGATGCTGAGGTTCGTAAAATTTGCTTTCTTGAATTTTAAGCCTTGCATGGATCATGTGACCTAAAAGGCTACACTGTTTATTGTAATGCATACAAAATGGTTAATAAATTTTGAAAAGATGTAGCATTTTAGTAATGTTAAGTGTATGTAAGGTTAAATGTTTAAAATAATGAGATTCTGGTTATTAAATTTTTTATCTGTCAAGAAATAAGTTACTGAAGAGTTGTCAATGAAGAGTTAATGGATGTATATCGGTTATCTGGTTATCTGGTAGGGGTATTTGAATAATACTTCATTTAGTTTTAGTGTTAAGTAATTCAACTCATTTTGTGGTACCCGTCCTGTCTGTCTATCTACTTATCTGTAATTAGCTGTACTTCTGGTAAATTGCGAGTTAATAGCTAATTAATTGGAACAATTGAAGAGTGCATATGAATCGTGGTCAGCTAACTTCAGAGTCATAGATTTGTATAGTTTTTAAAAATTTTAATTTATTGGAAGGTAGTACAGTTTTAATTTTTCTAAATATAAAATAAAGTATTTGTACCTGTTACGGGTTCTGAGTTAATATAGTAATGAGAATGTGTTCATTTATTTTTATGGAGCGTTTCTGCGTTCAAAATGTAGATTTTCATGTATTTTTTGTTTTCTCTAAATATTTTGCAGTGATTCTTCCTTTAGTTTTGTGTAAAGCTAAATGAATTAAAAGGTTTTCTGAATCATCGACAAGAAACGTGTGGAGTAATTTTATCAGGTCCATTCCAGGGCATGCACTTTAAATTGCAGTACACTTATTTTGAAGTAGTGGCATGGTACTTTAAACATCACTTTTGATTTTGCAAGTTTGTCTTGTGAGTACAGTCGGTTATTAAATAATATTCAAATATGTTTTGTAATAATAGTGAAGTGTTAAATTTAAAAATTCATTATAGAGAAATTTATAGCGTATCGATGTATGTATTATTCAAACAGAAACACAAAGAACAGAGAAAGTGGACTTAAAACTAAAGCCTGTAGTATGAAGTGAATGAAGAATGAATTTGTTTTGAGAAACCTAGCCATTTTAGATTTGATTAGATTTAGATTTGATTAGATTATTTAATTAATTTAAACAATTTTTAACAATTTAAAAATTTAGTTTTTTAAAAAACTTTGTTTAAAAATTAAATGCGTTTCTAGATATCAAACTGTGAAATTTATGGCAACATGTCGGATTTTGAACGTAATGTAGAGTATTAGGTATTAAAATTAATTACAAGCCATTCCCCATCCATGGTAATTTTTTCATGAATAAATTGGGAGGCAGTTATTGCAATTGTTGCAATTTGCTAATTCCATTTGTCATGAGGTTATGACCTTAACTGGCTTTCTGGTAGGAGTATTATATTTAATGATGCTGTGTTGTTTTCAGTTTTGTTATCAGCTTTCAGTTGGGTTTTAAAGCACATCAGGTCTTTGTTATTATAGGACTAATGGAAAGTTCAACATTGAATGTAGTTTTACCATGACATCAGTGATGTCTTGTTTCTGGCTGGATTTTGCAGTGTTGTTGGTCTGGTAATTGGTTTCCTTATAATTAATCATTAATATAATAATACTAAGTCATTTATAAAACTAAGCATTATCAGTCAGAACTCTAAATTAAACTAATTGTTAATGCTGAAAATTAAATAAATTTTTATTCAAATAAGTGGTTTTAAATTACAATAATTCTTTGGTTGTTATAAATAACAATCAAAAAATTCAATGTTTAAGTAATTTACTTGAAAATTTAATTATTTTTGATTACGTTATAAATACAAGCCATTCCCCATCCATGGTTTTTGCTTACATATGGTACTAGTGATTCTTTGCAATTTCTTCAAGTTACCTTGAAGAGTGTCTTGAAGTGTCTTGTTTATATGTAATCTCAAAACCTCAACTGGCTGTTTCTCTGGTAGGGGTTATTTATCTAAATAATGCCTTATTGTTTCCTTGTTACATACAGTATGACTGAATAATCATTACGTGTTACTTGTTTTTCTGTCTTAAATTTACAAGAAACATTTATATATACTGGCAAGTTAAAATGTTTTCAGATATTGAAACAAATTTTTTAATATTAACTATTTTTTTGCGTGTGTAGTTTAAATATTTGCTTGCAGACCAAACCAAAACTTCAGATTGGGGCCTTCAAAGTTTATGTGTATACCTATTGTTTTTCCTCAACGTATGGTTAACCAATATATATGTCCAGTTACATTCTGGTACGAAATAAGGTTGTGCAAATTAGGTGAGTGACCAACAACCATATGTAGTAATTTTCCGAGTTTGTATTTACATATGGCTTCCAACAACACAGTTCGTAAGTTTGGTGTACATATTTATTTTTTAGTTTCATTTAATTTTTTTAATACATAATCTTAATTTTTTTCATATTAAAGGCTCGGTTGTACTAACTTTTTAATATACTCAAAAGCATCATTGTTAAAAGGTTTCTTTAATTTTTTTGTTAGAAAATGTCTTTGTTTTCAAAAATATTTTTGCAGAAACCTTTATTTCGGGTTTTGCTGATGACTGAAATGTCAATCTCGCCAGATTTTTCCTCCCACGAGTGTAATAACGACGTTCAATTTAATCATAACATCTTTCAATGAAAACTGATCTTGAATATATTAATAGCAACTTTCAAACATCATATTCCTGGAGTCAAAATCGAAAGGAAATATCGCGTTCCTGCAATGATAGCTTTAAAGAATTTATGATCAATGCCCTTCAATAGTTCCAATAAATTACACCAAAAACCACATCTGGCCAACTAATTGTGAGTGTGAAATTTTTACTTTTTTGTCATTTCTTATTAATTATAATTTGTGTTATGATTTGTTTCCTGTGTGCCAGAAGTAATTCTAGTGAAGTTGTTATGTAATGTATGTTGTTATGTATGCTGTGCTTTTACATTTTATTGTATGCCTGCTTGAAAATAGTCATGCCAATTGTCAGTTTATCAATACTACAATGAAGATGATTAATCCATTACAGGATACTTGTGATTTTCATTTATTGTCTGAAATGGTGAAAAATGTTTTACCAAAGAGTTAAAAGAATGGAATCTTGAAAAGTTTAAAAAATATGAATAATCTGGTTGGAAAATAAAATCGTGCAAAATTTTTTACCAAAGAGTTAAAATAATGGAATCTTAAAAAGTTAATCTGGTTGGAAAAAAAGTTACTACTTCAGACTTAGGTTTCACAGTAGAAAGAGGTGGAACGAACAAAATTTAGAAAACGTAAGAAAGCTCTAATGGAATTTTTAGTATTATGTGCCAGCCATTCCCCATCCATGGTCATCTGTTTTCATAAAGTGGTGCAATCCTGCAGTAATAATTGACTGCAGAGTGCTATATCATTTGTTATGTAATCATTTGACCTTAACTGGCTTTCTGGTAGGGGTACTTTTAATTAATGCTATGTTGTTTCAGTTGTAGTGGTGTGTTTTATCGTTTCGTCTGGTCATGGTATGTGATAAATTTTGTTGTTTAGTATTAAATAAAAGTACTCGTTAGCAATAAGACTTAGTTGCTTTTTTTTACAAAATTAGTAAAAATTAATTTTCCTTTAATGTTGTCAGTATATGTATCTGTGTAAAGCCATTCCCCATCCATAGTCATTTATTTGCATGTGTGTGATAAATTCTATTTGCATAAATAGCTAACTGTAATTTTCATCCACCTGTAACTTCATGACTTCAACTGGCTCGCTGGTCGGGGTTTTTCAATTAACCATTTTTTACGTGTTATAGTGTTGTTGATGGATCAATGCCATTCTGGGATTATGGAGTATTGATTGGTACTATTTTTGATTGAATATGAAGAGCAAACTAGTTAAATTTAGAAAACGGTCACCGTTGAATTCTTACTGTCCTTTGATAATGAAGGTGGAGAAATTTTATTGCCAAACTGTAAGCAATCATTCATTCATTTTTTAAATTTAATTTTGATCCCATCAATACTTCAAATATCTATTTACAAAACCATATTTTTGTTTGGATCTTTTTAAATTTTGTTTACAGAACAAGCGATTACTTTACGGGGATTTTCCATGATGGTATTTTAAGATTACTGCTTGCGTTGACCAGGGTTGTTACTAACCTTCCAGTGAAAGTAATCTGTAAATTATTGCTAAATTTGTGAAAGAGTTAACAGATGCCTCTGAATTTCTAGTCCGTAAATATTTAGACTTCGTCATTACTTCATTACTCAATTACTCAAAATGCGTGGTATAGTATAAAATTTATTTTCAATTAATAATTAACTAACAGCCAAGACTGTTAAAAATGTCTTTCATTTGAATAAATTTTGGCGTGTTATGGTTTTTGTTTCTGCAAAATTTTTTCAGTAAGCATTTGCAGATTTGTATCCGTGATTAATAAGAACGGTGTCCTTTTAAGTACAGTGGTGTTAGTGTGGGCGGGGTGACTATGTCATAATTGCAACGAGTTCACTTCTTCAGTTCTGTTCAGGTATTTTGTTTTTGTTCCAACGAAAGAAATGGAAATAAATTTTGGAATACTTTATAACTTCATCTCATTTTATACGGATCATTAATGCGATATTAAAATTCTTGGTAATTTAAAATTAAAAATTCAGTTAAAATTTATAACATTAGGATGGTGTAAACAATATGACTATACATGATTGTTTTAGTTATTCTATTAATTTATTGTAGTAAACAAAGAATGATCTGTCTGTTAATAACACCCATTAAGGATGGTTTGGAAAACATTTTAAAATTCATTGGTCGTTATAAATCTAAATTGAATTTTTATCAGAAGCTTTTTTGTGATCTGTATAAAATAGTCAAATTTATCTAAAATAGTTTCTTTTATTTGTTGCAAGCCATTCCCCATCCATGGTCATTTGCTTGCATGTGAATTCTAATCATTTTGCATTGTAATTAATATGTGGAATGGTATTGTAATTCAACATGTAATCTTGTGACCTCAACTGGCTCTCTGGTAGGGGTACTCTTAATTCAATTTTTAGTTGTTTTCAGTTGTCCTTTATCAGTCGATTTCTGAAATACATGGTTTAGGATGTAGCAATTTTTCGAGAGAGAGAAATTTCAGTGTTCAGTGAAGGAGTGTGTAAGATCATATTATGTACGAGTTCATTAGACATGATAATCATCTTGGAAAAGGTTCACAGAGTTTGTCCGGTATATTTTTTTCTTTATCTGTAATTTAAAGTAAAAAGATTTGAATTAAATATTTTTTTTAACTTAATTTAATATTAATATTTTATTTATTTTAATATTCTTAACATTTGGTGGTTTTTACGATTTTTGAAATTGTTAATATGGAAAGCATTTTACTTTTAAGTTCAAAATAAATACAAAGTTAAGAATGATGAAAAATCGACAGTTTTGCGTAAGAGTTTTTACTATTTCAAGGAACAATATAATTAGCGTTTGGTTTCAACAAAATAACCTTTGGTTAAAATTTCTGTTCAATTTTTATGGTTTTAGTTTTATATTTTTTTGAAGTTCAAAATAAATACAAAGTTAAGAATGAAGGAAAATCAACAGTTTTGCATAAGAGTTTTTACTGTTTCAAGAAACAATATTAATAGCTTTGGTTTCAACAAAATAATCTTTGGTTAAAATTTCTGTTCCAATTTTTATTGTTTTAGTTGATAGGTTGATGTAATTGAGCCATTCCCCATCCATGGTCATTTGCTTGCACGTGGGTGAATTATATTTTACAAATTTGAGGCGTAAAATAATAGTCGTTCACTTGTAACCTTATGACCTCAACTGGCTCTATCTGGTTGGGGTATTATAATTAATTTTTTGTTTTTCAATTGTTGTAGTGGCTTTTGGTCGTTTTGGTGTGGTGTGTGTATTTGTTGTGAATTCTTAATATCTCTTGAGTATGAACATCACATGTTGCAATAAAAAGAAGTATGAAGTGAATTTACTTACATCATCTTTATACACGTGAGCATTTGAATAAATAGTGGTTTTTGTGAACGGAGTAATTTGTCTAATAAATATAAGATGAAGGCTGTAACGTAACTAGTTCTTTTATTTAATTTTAATTACAAAATTAGTCTTTTAAAAAAATAATGCTTAGGAGTCCAACATAACATTTTCCACATTTGTGAAAAATAAATTTTTACGTTAGCAAAATAAAAAGTTAAATTCAGTTTTCAAAATCTATAAAGTAAATCAAAGTATAGGAAAAAAATTCTTTCAATTGAAATGTTGAAAGATTGTATGTAGGTAGAGCGTAGTTTCATATTTTTGAAAAATAAATTTTTACGTTAGCAAAATAAAACAAAAAGTTAAATTCGGTTTTCAAAATCTATAAAGTAAATCAAAGTATAGAAAAGAAATTCTTTCAATTAAAATTGTGAAAAATTGTAGCTAGAGCGTAGTTCCATATTTTGGAACGTAGTTTTTAAAGCCATTCCCCATCCATGGTCGTGTTTTTGCAAGTGTGTGAATGATACTTTTTTACAGTTCAGAACTGCAAATCTGTAATTTTCATCCACTTGTAACCTCATGACCTCAACTGGCTTTCTCTGGTAGGGGTATATTTAAATTAAACTTTTTTCACATGTTCTAGTGGCAGCTGATCATTTTTGAGAAAAGTTTGTAAATAAGAATAATTTCTGATTTTGTAAGCAGTATAAAAATTTTAAGACGGGTGTGTTAGTGTACTTGTTTACATGTGTTTGTGAGTATTTAAAATTGTATTGTGTGTGTACTACAGCTTGATTTTAAGGTTTGAAATTACGGTTTGATTAATAATTAAGTTTAATAATAATGTTTTCTATTAAAATCGCAAAAATTAAGTCGTAAAGACCATTTAATATTGCCTTTGTTATTTAGATATTTATTTGTGTGCAAAATTGTTTATTTTCATATTGCAGATTTATCAAGGCAAGATCTTCAATATTCAATTATAGTAGCGTTCTTGTTTTCATGTCTGTCCAGTTTCAACACTGTGCAGTGCAAAGTAATATTAGTAGAATCTACTAACGAATGGATGCAGAAATTTTATAATTTAGCTTCATTCTTCCTGTACTATAACAGTTTGGTGTTGTACATGTATTGTATTTATATTAATTTTACTTTCAATTGTAATTGTAAAAAAAACCTAATAAAAAATTAAAGAAGTTCCTGTATGAGGATAACAAATTTAAATTCGAAGTGAGAAATGTTTGCGTTTTTTAAAATTTTAAACTTGAAAAAATTATTTGTACTTTGCTTTTGGGATTTTTTTTTCACTATTTTACAGAAAATTTAGTTTGCTGTGCTGATTCGTGCCGCTGAACACACGTGTTTTCCGATATCAATGTAGTGAAATAGGATTGTCCATTCTGGAGTTAATAAAGTCCACTGTCCGATTCATTTGGAATTTTCTGTTGCACTTTGGTGAAGATTTGAAATGGGTGGGACGTCATACTCATTCCCAGTACGGGTCCAGTATTACAGGTCATTTTTATTACTCTCATTATTTATTAGTTTAACACTCGAAAAGTTGTTTTTACTTCACATAATGAATACAATTCAGTATTTAAAATAGTTTTCTGTGTTTGTAAGAAAAAATGTCTTAATTTGTTAATTTTTCAACTACTGCAATGGATTACAATGTTATGCTATTTATTCGATATGGATTGAAATTTAACAATTTTGAACTTGTTGATCATAAAACCTCAAATTTCTAAATTAAAACTGTAGTAAACTCGATGTTTCTAAGTGAATTTATCTTTTGTTCCGGATTTGTGTACCTGCGACTGAATCTGATATAATTTTTATAAAAAAGATAAATGGTACGTGTTGAAAGATGTAATTGATTGAAAAAATGTATGATATAGGTTGTAGTTACGTTAGTTAGTGTTTAGTAAGCCATTCCCCATCCATGGCCACATGTTTGCATGTCAAATCAGGGCTGTTTTGCATTTATGACAATGCAGAATACTATTCCTACTTGACATGTAACCTTATGGCCTCAACCGGCTATCTGGTAGGGGTACTTGTACTAATAATGTGTTGTTGCAGTTGTGATTGATGGATGTTTTTATGGTGATAAACAGTTTGTAGTATTCAGCAGTTCTGTTTCGGTGCGTGATGAATAGAAATTCCAGTGTTGAATGAGATGTAGCGTGGTTGGTTTCTTGAGCTCGCAGGGATGTGTACGGTAGTCCGGTATTGTGAAAGTTCATGTTTTATTCTCATTTGTTGTATCTATTAAAAATGAATTATATTTTACAAGTTAAAAAATTAAGATTATACAAAAGTAATCTTTTAATATTAAAACGTAAATTAAAAATTAATGGAATTAAATTACCTACTGTTGTAAATTACAACCATTTTAATAATTTTTTAAAATTACATTAATTTCTTGGGTTTAATCATAATTTTGAACGTATTTTGATATTATTGAATTAAGTATAATGCCATTCCCCATCCATAGTCGTTAGCTTGCATGTGGATGAATGATTCTCTTTTGCAGTTTCAAATAAAATTTGAATCTGCACAATAGTATATTCATCTACATGTGACCCAGTGACTTCAACTGGCTACCCTGGTAGGGGTATTTCAATAATCCATTGTTTGGTTTTGCATGTATGTTATAGTAGTGGAGGTTGATCATATCTATGACAAAGGAGTGGATAAGTTACGCTGATATTTTCTGGGTTATATACAATAAACCGTTGAAAGTTTTTACAAGAATATGGGCGTTTAGAATCTGTCATTTGAACGTAGTTCTTCAAGTCCCGGCAATGAACACAAAACCTTTTAAGTAACTATAATAATTACAGAACATGTTATGATTAATTTTTTCAAGGTTTATTATAACTGTTAAAATAATGGTTTCTCTTTCGTTAGTCTTGTATCGTTTTTCGTGTGGTATTCATTTTTTTTTTACAGACCTCCAACCATGTTTTTGAACTACATGTCTTACAGTATTAAAAGGCAAGCACATTCCTGCATTACCACATCGTACCGGCAAGATTGTTCTTGTGCAGTTTTAAGCGGCAACCACCACATCTTAGTTTCAAGCTGCAAGCATGTCTCAATGTTCCTGTGCAGTTTTAAATGGCAACCACCACATCTTAGTTTCAAGCGGCAAGCATGTTTCCTATGTTCCTCTGTTGTTTCAACTGGCAACCACCACATCTGACAGTTTCGAGCAGCAAGCATGTTCCTTTACTACCACCACATCTTACAATTTGAGTGGCAATCTTGTTCCTATGCAGTTTCAAATGACAACCACGTTCCTGTACTACCACCACCACCACATCTTACAGTTTTGAGTGGCAACTGTGTGTTCCTATGCAGTTTCAAATGGCAACCATGTTCCTGTACTACCACCACCACATCTTACAGTTTTGAGTGGCAACCGTGTTCCTACGCAGTTTCAAATGGCATCCATGTTCCTGTACTACTACTGCATCTTACAGTTTTGTGTGACAACCGTGTTCCTATGCAGTTTCAAATGGCAACCATGTTCCTGTACTACCACCACCACATCTTACAGTTTTGTGTGATAACCGTGTTCCTATGCAGTTTCAAATGGCAATCATGTTCCATGTACTACTACCATATCTTACAGTTTTGAGTGAGAAGCATTTTCCTCTGCAGTTTCAATGGGCGAAAATGTTCCTGTATCACCATATCCTAGTTTTAAGCGACAAGCATGTTCCTATGCAGTTTCAGATGGCAACCATGACCCTGTCATATGTTAGTTTTGAGTGAGAAGCATTTTCCTCTGCAGTTTCAATGGGCGAAAATGTTCCTGTATCACCATATCCTAGTTTTAAGCGACAAGCATGTTCCTATGCAGTTTCAGATGGCAACCATGATCCTGTGCTACTACTACCACTACATCTCAAGTTTCAAAAGGCAAGCCTGTTCCTGTAATCGGCAACCATATGCTACCACTTCATCTCAGTTTTGAAATATAAATTTGTGCAGTTTCAAATTTCATTAAATGGTACCCAACTTCTTGAAGAAATTGTTGCAGCAGCGTGCGCTCTTGTAACGTTAGGATCCACATCATTGGTTCTTGCATCCATTGTTGTAATGTATCTGGTATACTATTATCTGCTCTTTTTATAATAGTTGATTTGATTCCGTTAATGCATTTTTCTGTTCTTCGAAACTTGTTTTGATTACTTTTACAGATTGTTTATATAGCCCTGCTGATGTTATCTCTGCCACTAATGACTGGATGTAATGCATTTACTGAAGGCTGTAAAGATTTCCACGTGAGTTTTTTTGGAGTCCATTATTTAAAAAAAATTTTGTATTTCCTATTATCAGTCAGTTTTTCATTCAGTTGTTGCAAATGTTTTTGGTATTAAGAGATGTTTATTTTAGGTTTGATAACTTATTTTAATGAAACGATGTCTTTTAAATAGAATGATTAAAGATACTAAAAAGGAGAAAGTGAAAATCTTAACTGCAAAAATTACACATATAAATATTAATATTATTATATTAATATAATTAAAATACACATATGGAGAGTTGGCAAAAGTGTTTTCTTTTTTGAGTACATTGAATGGAGACGTATGGAATTCGTTTGAAAAAATGTTTGTTTTGATCATTGATCTTATGATTCTTGTAATGTTATGTGTGCAGTAGTGTTTAGTTTAGAGCCATTCCCCATCCATGGTCATTTGTTTGCAAGTATGACTTGGTGCCAAATTGCACTATGATGCAAGTTGCTAATTCTTGTCTACTTGTAATCTTTTGACCTCAACTGGCTTTCTGGTAGGGGTATATTTTAATTAATACAGCATTATTAGTTTTAGCAAGTTACGGCAGCAGTTTCCGTTCTGTGTAACAAAAATTTCCTCGGATGTATGATGGTCAATGTTCATTATCGTGTAACAAAAATTTCTTCGCAGTGATGTCTTCTGGGTCGCGGAACTAGGAGCTATGATACTAGGACGCGAACTTGATGAGTAAATGATTTAAAAACAACAAATTTTATTTTAACAATTTATTATATTTTAAAATCTAATTTTTTATACACAATTAATTCTGTGACATAAGCTTAAAAGTTTAAAAGTAAAAAAATACTTGTTTATTAAAGAATTACTATTTTATCTTATTTAGTGGAGGGCTTAAAGAATAATAAAGCAATTAAACTATAAACAAAAGTTAAAAGCGAAGAAGAGTAAAATTAATTTAAAAAAAGTTATTTGATGGGAAACAGTTTAAAAGTAAAAAAATACTTGTTTATTAAAGAATTACTATTTTATCTTATTTAGTGGAGGGCTTAAAGAATAATAAAGCAATTAAACTATAAACAAAAGTTAAAAGCAAAGAAGAGTAAAATTAATTTAAAAAAAGTTAATTGATGGGAAACAAACAAATGTATTCTGAACAGATAGCAAAAAATAAACAAATGTTTTAGTTTTTACATAATCATTTGGGAGCAACAGTTATTACTTGTTTTGCTAATAATTTGTGGATGTATAAAGAAGCATTGTTATAATGTTTCTATACATGAAAGTTGTTATTGATAGAATATTTGTTAACTGTATTTCGTATTATACATTGTTTTTGGTTTTGCGCGTGAATTTTTCAATTTTTGCAGATCTACCTGATCGTAAAGTACATACGTAGACTACCATAGTTCTTGAAACTGCAAGCGTGTTCCATAACCATACCACAACTTCTATCGCCCAATCGTTCGTTATTTCACTCGGATCTCGTCCAGTTGCTGCCAGTGACGCATTGTGACTTATTCCACAAGGCAAGATATTTTGTTAGATCAGCATCTGTAGCACTAAACTGTTGTAAAATGGGTCTCTTCATTTACGTCTGCTTTTACTGAAGTTGATAACAGCGCGCCATCCAAAGTTACATGTTTGGGTATTTTTATTTTCATTATTTATCTGAGTTAATGCTGTTATTAAAAATAATCATGGCTTGGTTTTCAGTGTTTTTTCTGCTCAGATTTTACAGTATTGTATTTAGCTTTGCTGACAAAAAAGTACGCTTTGAACCTGTCCAATTGCCAGCAAAAATTTTACAAAATTACAGGTTGTGTTTTCAGGCTCCAAATAACTGGTAGGCAAAAATTTTATTTTTGGTATTATTATAATATTGACATACTTCATTATAAATTAGTTTCTGAAAAATTTATACAGTCTTATTTTTAGTAAATTGTAAACAAAATTTCTAAAGTTTGAAAACTTTTTTCATTCTTCATTTTAGTAAATTATGCAATAAACAAACCATTGCCATGAATTTCACAAAATTATAAAATTTCAAAGAAAACAATTACCATGAACTGAGAGAACCCTTGAATCTAATTATATTTATTAAAATATTTTCTCCAGTTGCATTTGAAAAAATTATTTTAAATTATAATTTGAACAATTAGATCTGATTTTTATTTATTTAATAAAGCATTAAATTTGAATGAGGATATGGTTTATCAAATTTTTAAACTGTTGGAAAAAATTGTTAAGTCTTTTTCACATTCAATTAGAAATAGTTATAGGTTTAAAAGCCATTCCCCATCCATGGTCATTTGTTTGCATGTACAAATTAAGGCTATTTTGCATTAGTGATAATGCAAAATGCTGATTAGTTTTACATGTAATCTCATGACCTTAACCGGCTTTTCTGGTTGGGGTATTTTTCAATAATACTTTGCTGTTCTAGTGATACAACTGCGTGGAGGTTTTAAATTGTGTATGTGTTGGATTTTGTGTTATTGTGACAATTAGATATTTCGGCAACAAATTAAGACGTTCCAAAGGTACCATCCACATGAAATGTAAGCATCTTGCAAAAGTACATAATTTTGTGACAAGTTTTGGGGCTACAAACAATGGTCGTCATTCCCAAGATAACAGTAAATAAGAATCTTGCAGAATAAAATAAGCATATTCAACGTAATCCGGTATTAAAAAATATATTTTTTTATATAATTTAAATAACGTATAATATAATTTATTGAACATATTCAACATAATATAATTATGTAAGTTTGTATAAAAGAAATTAAAAATTTATTATTAAATTATAATAACTGAAAGAAATATAAAAAAAGATTTTATAGAGTTGGATGTAAAAGAAAGATTTCGTATTAAAAAAAGTAAAAATTAATTTTTGAAAAGATTCATCGAATTCGATGCAAGGAAAGTAATTGTTTCAGCTTAAATTTTTTTGATAGCGATTTATTGATTTTTATATACTATTAAACAATAAAATAACAGCCATTCCCCATCCATGGTCATTTGCTTGCATGTGGATGAATGAACATATTTCTTTTGCAATTTTTTTTATAAAGTTCGCATTTTAAAAAAATTGTAAAAGGAACTAATTCTTGTCCACCTGCAATCTCATGGACCTCAACAGGCTATTTGGTCGGGGTATTTGTATAATAAACTTGTTTTGTTTTTGCTCGTGTCATTTTAGAGATGATGATTGTTCGTATGCGATGTCTATTGGTAAATTTGTCATTTTTGGATTATATTGAAACATTTTCATCAGTTAAAAATTGTGCTTGTGAGAACGTGGAGTGGATTATGAATGAACAAAGTCTGATTTTCATTTGGTGTGAATCTTTCGGATGGTATACTTTTTAATTATTCAGTATTTAATTTTAAGGTGTCTATTCTAAAATGTAATGAATTCTGAAAACTAAAATAGTTATTAAGTGTATGACATGATTTCTAAAATGCAATTTTTCTTATGCAATTCTTTTTATACTTTTGGAGGAGAGGGTATATGTAAACAATGATTAGTTCAATTGAAAAAATATGATTATTGTTATAAGGAATTGAAATTATACAATTAATACAAAAAACTGTAATTAGCAACTATGGTTATATTAAGGAAAAGTTTAACGCTATCGTAAAATGTTGTACGTATAGTGATTATAATTTTAACAGAACCAGTATTATTAAATTACTACATTCTTTTTATAAAAATTGACTACTATATTCTGAAATTTTTCTTTTTATATGAATATGGGGGGTTCTAGCTGTGGGTGGGGTATTTAATACTATCATTTTATTTGTTGTAGCAAATTTATAATCTGTTCATAAAGTTAGCTGAACATGTAAGTGAATTTATATATTAATTCTTTATAAGTGAATTTATGTTATGAGTTGTATTTATTACTCGTATGTATGAACTGAATATTTTGTGGGTTGGGTCTATAAAATAAAACAATAAAATAAAAATGCGTGTACATTACATAGTTGATGTGGTGATTGTATAATAAATAATTTTGTAGGGTTACATTATCGTTACAAATTATGACAGTTTTATTGTTTATATTTTTCTATGTGTATGAATTTTATTCTCCTTGCAGATTTTTAATTTGAATGTGAGTGTTCGTTTTGAATCGTGTGAAAGTCCTGTAGAAAACAATGGTAAACACCGTCTTGAATTTTGTAACGTATAAGCATATTTGACATGTAATTCCCAACATCATCAGATGAACGAGTGTTTTGAGTTACATTACGTACACTAAAACTATATAGAAAGCGAACTTCTCTAAACCGTTGATCGTTGCTTTTATTCTCTTGGTTGTACTTGCTATTCACAACGTTGTAAATTGTTGGCAGCTGCACTTTACATTATGTACTCGGTATAGTATACTGTTAAAATTTTATATTTTATGAAATTATATTTTCATATTCTTGTTTCCTAAATAATCCTAATAATCTAATAAATTTTATTTGAAATTAACATTTTAAAAATATTAGTAAGTTTGCCGATTTATACATTTTTGTGTGTTGATTTTGGTGTTGAAGTAATTAAAATATTATTTTTTTGCTGATACCCATATTGTACATAGGAAAATGGCGATATTTTGCAATTATTTTACTAATAATTTTTAAAACTATTAAAAAAAATTATCGTGTTTTTTTATGTATTTTTTCGTTTTAGGTTATGGATATCCGTATTATGGTAATAACGCTAATTATTTTTGTAGATTAAATATTTTTGAGTTCTTAATCAATTGACCTGCTTATCAGGTCCTGTGAATTAACATTATATTTGTGTTTCAGTAGATGTTTTTTGAATGTTGACTGGCTTTGAAAACTTGTATACCGTATACATTTCACTAAAATCATTATTATATTAATGTGGACTGGTTTTTGAAAACTTGTGTGTCGTACACATATCACTAAATTTGTTACTAAATTGTTGGAGAAGGGACTGTAAGCAATAATAATAAAAATTCAAGTATACTGTCTGTTGTGTGACCAATTAATAAGGTATGACAAAATTTTTTATTGGTTATAAAACTTTTTTCCCAGTGTAAAATCTTTTTCAGAGTTTCAAAATGAATTATATTTCACTTCATTAACTAGATTGATGACCTTAATGCCTGTTACAAGTTTTGGGTTTTATTCTTCTACATCTTTGTAACAAATTGCTTTTTAATCCAACATGGTTTCTGTTTGCATCATCAAAGATCCTGTTATCAAGCGTAATCTACAAATTTTTGTGAGTTTTGAAAAATATAACATTTATATTTTTAATACTTAATAAAAAATTATGTTAGCCTTTTAAAATATAACATGGTTTGTACGATTCGCTAGCTTTTGTAGTGTTTTGTTTCAGAGTAAAAGTGAAAATGTTTAGGTTGGTGTGGTGTGTCGTGTCATATATGTAAATAAATTATGGTGCCTCAGCTCGTAGGATATTTTCGTGGTAATAAAGTTTATCTTATTGGATTTCTATAGAGTTTGCATTGTCAATGTTGCTTATACAGCGTGTCAAAATGTGTATTTTTGTAAAACATGAGTTAATTTTTACACGATTACTACGCAGATGATTTCAGGTATTTAAGCACTTATATAAATCTTTTTATTGAATCTGTAACGAGTTGTATAGTGTTTTTCCAAATTATATAAATTGCCTGTGGGATAAGTTCTTTTGGATTATGCTTTTTTTCCAGATAGTAATTAAAAATTCAGGATATCTTTCACTTCATTTGATAATGGTATGTCAATACATATTTATTCTTGATCAAATATGTACACAAGCAGAGGGTGTTAAAAACTTATTTATTTCTACAATACTGGTAGTGGTTGAAATAATTTTATTGGACTGAAAACAATGTTTGTTTTTTTGGCTATTTTGTATTTCTGTTTAGATGTTAGTAGAAGCATGGAAATGTATGTATGTTCGCTACGTAATCGGTAATTTATGCAAGTAAGTGTTTCATGTTCAAAGTTTGTAATAACGTTAGTGTGTTCTAAGACTGAATTTCATTTATTGCCAATCATATTAACTAAAGCTTAAAATTTATTGGAGGTAATTGATAATTAAATAATTTAGTTAATATATTTTTATTGTAGTATTTATTTTACATAGTTTTTATAGGCTAGTCATAAAGGTTTAAGGTTAAAATATTTTTCTCTATAAATCGAGCTTGCTTTCTTGCACTCTTTTTTATATAATCTACGGGTATTTTAAAGTACTTATCTTCATTTGTGAGGTATTTTATCGATAACATATTCACATGTATTTATTTAAAATTGTATTAATATAATTAATCGATTGTTTGCTTTCAATAGCATGATTAATTTGTATATTTTGTTTGTTTGTAAAAAAGTTGCGATAAGGTGTAAACTAGATTTCTTGCATTTTTGTTTGAATGTTGCAAAATTTTTATTTTTAACTTGTATCGTTAATTTAGTAATTTTTGTGTTTTTTGTATTAAAAATGTTTTCCAGGTAGTTTTTTTACATTTGTAGGTTTGTGATCAGCTGTAGTATGATAGTTTAACTAACTATTCACAAAACTAATTATGTAACATGTAACACTCGTGATGAGGGCTTGGATCTAAAATAAGACATTAAATCTCAGTTCGTGGAAAAAGGATGGATATAAAATATGATGGTTGGTCGATGCTTAATTTACATGCCTCGTGGTTTATCCTGTTTGGTATGATATATTTAACATTTTTATATTTCTAGGAAAATTGTTTTTGAATACGTTAAATTAGTGTTTGGTTTTATGCTTAATATAAATAAGCGGTAATGACATCCATCGATTTGTCTAATGGTTAAGAAAATATGGAGAATAATAAAATTAAGAATAATTTGGTTTCATTTTGTATACTTAAAACATAAAATTAAATTTGGCTACAAAGTATTATGGTATCGTTTTTAATTATTGATTGCCTATGATGGTTATGATGGATTTTAGTAAAGCAAGGAAATTACTTTCAGATTTCTCATTTTTGGTTGAACATAAAAAAAAAATTCATAAAAAGTCCTCGGATACAAAGAGGTTTTACATAATTAATTTTATTCATAAGTAACTACGATAAAAAGCCATACCTCATCCAGGGTTATATGCTTGTATCTGGATTTCTGATTTGACTTCTAACCATGTAACTGTATTCAGTTACTTTGTTAAAATGTGTGTTGAATAGATTTCTCTATAGAAGCTTATAATCTTAACCGGCTTTCTGGTTGGGGATCATATTAATTATAAAAAAGTTTGTTCCAGCACTTGCTTTATATAGGTTTACAGAGCACCCGTTTTGTTACTATCTACAGATAAGTTTGTCATGAATACGGTATTTGGCTTATAGATTGCAAAATCAGCGTGCAGAATGATGTATGTTTGGCATTTGTAGATGGGCAAATTAAATTTATTTTGACTTAAATTTTCAACAATTTATAAAATATTTGGTAATGTATTAAAACATGTTTTGTAATTGGTTATGTTTTTGGTCTACACTAAAAGATTTAGATTATCTGTACGTTACATAAATTTTTAACAGCTTGAATTCGTTGATTGATTTTATATTATTAATCCTTAATTGAGATTTGATAAAAATTTCTTATTGTTTACTTATAACCTAGCGTCCGTCTGGTATTTCGGAATAACAGAATTTTTTCTTTACTGTCATGTTCTACCGTAAGCAATGATTTTTAATTATTATTATAGTTATTTTCTTATAATTATTTTAATAATTTATTTTGGTTTTAATCTGCTTTTTATGTACATTTTTCTTAAAACAAAAAATGTTTGCATTATCATCAACTAAAATAGCTTAACATAATTTTCTGTTAATGTTTGCAAAATTTTATTACTATTAATTTAATCAAATAAATATGTGATGTAATTTTTAGAAAAGTTAATCCGGTATTACTTGAAGTAAATTTTGAAGCTCAGTAAACAAAATTTTTTAAAGTTTTTATCTATTGCTGGTTTTGTGAATTTATTGTTTTCTTAATTGTATGATTTGAATTAAAATTGGCGTTTTACAAGAAAAATTGCTCCATATTTGAGAAGTAGTGTGGCTCTTTAGTAAGATAATAAAAATGTTATATATATTTTATTCTATTTTTTTCTCGTTTTATAGATTAAACATCTTTATATTTTTTTTAGTTTATTTTTGTTTTGATCATATTTTTGCTTTTGTCTTGTTTTGTTCTTATATTATTTTACAGATAATGTAACAGATTTAAAAAATATTTAGAAAAGTAGTTTGTTAGTTATAATTTTCGATCAACATGCAGTCAGATTCCACATCTGTATAAATATGAATGCACTTAAGATTTTTTTAAATTTTCTATTCAGTCTAAGCAAGCAATTAGTACAATTAGCAATTACTGTACAAAAGTAGTATCTATATGCAGCAACTTCAACAGGAAAATCTAAAATGTTTGGTGATTTACAACATAAACTAATCAGCATAAATTAACATTCAAATTTCATTTGAATTTTCGTAATCTTAACATCTGCAGAAGAAAATCTAAATTTTGACACTAATTAACAAACAAATAGTCGAGAAAGAATAATAATCATTCGTGAAAAAGTATGAAGTCTACTTTTCAAATAACCTTGTAGTTCAAATATGTAGAATTAAAAAAACTGGATATACTGTTCATTATTAATGAATAACTAACACTGGATATAAATATGATTCGTTAATCAAAAAACTCTTTACAATTCAAAACGCTACAATTTAATTGATGCATCAAAATTTGTAAAATTTTCAACCAGACCACAGTTTGAAAAATTGTAATAAGACACTAATAAATTATATAAAAAAATTTGATCAAGAAAGAAAATTTAAACGGACCACAGTGTGAAAAATAATTATAAAAGTTACTAAAGTATTAAACAATATTTAATCAAGAAAGACAAATTTTAATTATTGACATAGTAAAAATACCAATAAAATAAGCGTTAATTACACGTAAGCAACAGGTAAAATGTTTTTGTCCTGTTAAATAGCACATTAAATATGGATTCGTAGGAAAAAGTAAACTGAAGATAAATTAACAAATATTTCAAGTCAAAATAATAATACAATTTATAATATTTTTATCAATTTCATATAAACAGTCGTTAAAATATGTGTTGGAGTAAAAAGAAAAAGAAAAAAGTTTCGCTCAAAAAAGAGATTTTTTTTGTAATAAATAATATAAATTTCTGTTATCTAATGGTCAAATAAAAGAACCTGGAATTATTAACATTGCCTCAACTTCAGAATTCTCAGCTAAGTATTGGTATAAATGATAAAACCTGTGATAAATCAAGAAAGGCCATTACATATAATTAAACGAACCTAATATTGGATATTAAAAATTCTTTTGCTAATAGTTATAATCGAGCTTGAAATACCACAGAAATAAATGAAAATTGTATAGTTATTTTACATGAAAAGAAATACACTTATTTTGGCTTATAAAATTTCTTAAAACTAATAATTTCTTCATGAAACAAGAAAAACGTTTTACCCAGTAATGAAATACATTCAATATTATTCAACAGTTTGGTTTATCATAATCTTCTGATAATTCAAGAAAGACCACAACCTGAATTTTATAATAATAATCAAAAGAACCTAAAAACTGATAAAACAAGTTGTTCGAATTTAATTAATGAAAAATCTTTATGAAAAAATATACACAGTACCATTCAGGAGTAAGGTTTATCTTCATAATCTTCTAATAAATGAACAAAGACCCACAACTTTAAATTTTGACATGATCAAGCTATTCAATTTTACTTCCTGTTCCGAGATGATAAAATATTTTAAAGGAAATATGTATAATAACCATCCTATGGTTCATCTGAATTTTATGAGAATCAAGAAAAGGCCACAACTCTTAAATTACAAAAGGCGAAGAGATCTTAAAATTGATATCGAGGACAAGCTGTTAAAATTCCATATTGAGAATTGATCGAGAATATTAAAGGTAAATTCATTAAGTATTTAATAGTGAGTATTTAGTAGAGCATTATACGCTTGTAAAAAAAACTTTCATAAGTATTTATTACAAATATTATTTCAAATTTCAAGCAATGTGATAGGGACAAAAACATCCCATAGGCGGCCCCCCATAGGGTTGGAATCAAATTGATTTAAAGTATTTATTAGAAATATTACTCTAAATTTCAAGTAATGCAATTTAAACAAAAACACCCCTATAGGACCCCCTCCCCAATAGGATTTAAATCAAATTGATTTAATTTTAAAGTATTTATTAGAAACATTATTCGTAATTTCTCAAGCAATGCAATTAAAACAAAAACACCCACCCCCTATAGGATTGGAATACACCTATGATTTTTGGCTAAATTGACAGTAACTCAAAATTTACCCTTTTACACATTGCATCAAAGTAGTTTAAAATGACTATACCTGTCTTTAAAGTGTGTAATAAGATATGTTATACTGTTTTTGAGGAGTTGTTACAATAATGCTCATGTAAAAGCACTACAGTTATTAATTTATTTTGAAAATTAAGATCGCTTAAAAAACGTTTTAGTATGATTATTTAACATTTACTTTTTTCTGAAATTATTTTTAACTTTGATGTTAACAATTTGATTGGATTATTTAGTCCTTGTGGTTTATAAATGAATGTTGTTTTTTCAGTTGCTTCCTGGCTATAGAAGGTCCAAAGATAAAATGCTAATATGTAAATTTCGTAAGGAAGGATATTGCGCTAGAAGAAAAAATGATTCCCTTTATAACAACTTTATAAGATTGAATTTATAGTATTTAAACGTGTATAAAAAGAAAACATTTTGCTGTGAAAAAATGAATATTAGTTTTCAGGTTTAAAAGGTTTTTTTCAAAGAAATGTGCGTTATATTAAAAATAACTAAAAATGGGATCGAGTGTCTTGTTTCCAGTTTACCCATAATTTAAAAAATTTTAACTTTCAAATTATTCTTCCTATAAAATTTTTTTCGAGAAGTCAATGTGATGGCGTTATCTGTATTAAGAAGATTTTTTGATAATTCTTCATATTTTGGCGTTTAAAATCCTTCACTATTATATACTTTAATAAATCTTATGAAAACATTCATCAATGAGGATGTATCGAAAAATTTGAAAAAGGCATAAGTCTATCTACAAGGATTGTTTCAACATCTCTATAGTTTTTTGGTACACATGGATAAAATTTATTTAAAGTCTTTTTGAATTTACCTAATTATATATAATATCAATGTTTTGGAATGCCTTAAATATTATTAAAGCAAAATGAAAAATGTAACTTTTTAACTTTACTAAACCTTACAAATTGAATCTAAACATCTGTTTGCTAGTATGATTTACGTATCTCCGAACTCCGGTGCGTATTAAATTTTTATAATTTATGGATTAATATATGTATCGCAAGATTAAATAAGGTATTTAAAATAAATGTTGAAAAAATCTTTCTTGCAAGAAAAAGCTGTGGATTGATAACACAATTTTCTATTGTAATAGTTAATTTCTGTTCATCTTTTCTATGTGTTGAAAATAGATGTTTATATGTGGGTAGTAAAATATTAACTGAATAATATTAGTCATAAACTACTAATAGTCGTAAACTAAAGCTTTAACTTATTGTATCTTTGATTTTTAACTTTTTTTTCGAATTACGGACTACTAAAGGTTTGTGAATTAGTATTTTAAAAGTTGTTGTAAATGTTTTAAAAATAAACTTAGCCATACCTCATCCAGGATTGTTTACTTGTATATGAATTTCTGACTCTCCTTCACATTGAGTAAAATTCATATGGAATTAAAGAATCTTAACCGGCTTACGGTTGGGGATCATCTACTAATAAAAATTAAGCTTGTTTCAGTTCAATTTGCTGGTGATTTCTTATATTTGTGTGTCAATACTAAAATTTATTTTAAAAGCCTGGCGTTCGGGAGATCTCGCTTTTCCTTTACATGCTAATAAAATGAGTTTTATATATTTATGTGATAAGGTTGCAGTTTTTATTCGCAGTTCGTTTTGTACAATCCAGTTATAAATAGTATGTATAAATGTTTTATACGAATGGTTTGTGTATAATTTTTTTGCATTTAATTCTTAATTTTTAATTAGAGTAAATACGAGTATAATTATTCTGGCTTAAATCATGACTTGTAAGCATTCAAAAGCATCGTGGCAAAATTTAAATATGAACAAATTTTTAATCATGAAATTCATAGTATGTTTAAAATGTTTAGGCATGTTGATGGTTTGAAAATATGTTTGAATATGTATATAAATAAGCATTTGCGTAAATTTTAATAATAGCTTTTGGTTTTGTGTTTATTTACTCAATCTCTTTAAAATTTTCAAAATTAGGCTGTAAAATTAGGGGCTTTTTCTAAACTGTTGCGGTTTATGTGGTATGCTGTAATCATTTATACAAAAAATTGATTAAATTTGTTACTAAATTATTAGATAATGTGTTAAAATTAGTTTGCTGACAAAATTTGTTGTAAGAGACGTAAATGTATTTTGGTTTGTATTTATAATACATTATTAGTAAAATGTATAGTTCCATGAAATGTTCTATGTAGCAAAAATATTATTATTTTTTGTTTGGATCTGTAATTAAATGCTTGTAATTTTATTTTAGTATTATGATTTTGTTTTGTATTTGAAATTTACGTTTTACATTTATTTTGCAGATTCATGTCGTGAAATGTTTTTTCTTTGTGGATGTATCGATTGTTAGCTTTTAAATCTATATAATTTAAAGATGTTCGCTTCAGTGTTTTTCATTTTTGTATGGAATCATAAGGAGCATTTTTTACTTATAATTTGATGTATGAATGCTATGAATTGATATATTCATTCTGTATTTATTGCATGTTAATTGTTTAAAGTCAGAATAATCATGTTATTAATAAAGACGTTCATGAAAACGATCTTCGTATTGTTTGTATATAAATTATAACAAAATTTTATGAAAGAAGAATAGAAAGAAATTAATAAAAAAGCTATAAGTGAAAAAATTATACAAGATAAATGTGCAAGTAGAAAAAAAAATTTAGTAAGATTCTATTCAAAAATTACAGGTAAATATTTAATACAGTAAAACATTAAAAACGATTTGCCATGTCTTAATAAAAACGTTTTGTTAATAAATTATAAAAAAGCATGATGCTGTGTTAACCTTTAAATACTAGTTCTATTACAGTTTCGTTTTGGCATTAGGGGTGAAAAAGTATACATCAATGTTTTTTTTAAAAAAAGTATCAATTTAGATGTTGTTTTAATGAAACAAGAAACTGCAAAACTACTGAAAGATGTTAAATCTAAAATAAATCTTGAGTACATTATATGCCGTTGATCTATTCAAAAATTACAGGTAAATATTATTTAAATTCAGTAAAACATAAACGATTTGCCATGTCTAAAAAAGTTTTGTTAATAAATAAATAAAAAAGCATGATGCTCTGTTAACCTTAAATACTAGTTCTATTACAGTTTCGTTTCGGCATTAGGGACGAAAAAGTACTGTGTTTAACCTTAAATATTAGTTCTACAGTTTTTGTTTCGGCATTAAGTGTATATACCAATTAAAAAGTATATCTATTTAGATGTTTTAATGAAATGAGGAACTGTGCAAAACTACTGGAAGATGTTATTTGAAATCTAAAAGAAATCAAAATAAAGCTCTTTAAGATATAAATTATATGCCGTTCAAGTCAAAAAGGGAGCAAAAAGTAAATTTGAACACCCATGGGAATCTTATGCACAATTGGAATAGCAAAAAATTGATAACTAAAAGAGGATATAATTAAAAATAAAAATAATATGGGGTATGTATTGCAAAATTTATGCATGTGAAAGTTAATAACGCAGTTTTACAAATTAAAAATTTCAGGTGCATTTCCAAATTAACAAAAAAAATTTTTTTTCATTTTTAATAAAAATTGCAAATAGGTTTAACTTGTTAAATTTAGTTTTTTTAAGTATATTTATCTAGGTAAAGTAAAATAATTTGAAAAAGGTTATAAAGGAAAATATGAAGCTGTAAAGAAAAAATATCTGCAGTGGAATTAAATTTAAAGAAAAAATTATTAAAAGAATTTGATAAAGAGTTGTAATAATGTATTTACCAAAATTAAAAAAAATCTACATAAAGGCCTTAAAATTAAAATTGCTACAAAATTGATATTATATAAATTGAAAAAAGGCGGATATAAAATTTTAATTAAGGTATGTTTGTTATGGATATCTTATTTTTTTTAAATTAAAAAGTAGTAATATAAATTTTATGTGTTTTGTTGGCGTTTATTTGACTTGAAATTTTTGGCAGGTAATTCTTCTGTTAGCCATTCCCCATCCAAGGTCATTTGTGTGAATATATATGATATAAATGAACAAAAAATATATATAAATTTTATAATTATTTTATATAAATGAAATAATTACAAAATTTATGAAAAGTTTGTATGTATTCATTCTTATGACCTCAACTGGCTTTCTGGTAGGGGTATTATTATTAATGTTATATTATGATTATAGTAGCGTGTACTTTGTTTTGCGACTTAATTGAATATATAGTCAAGTGAATAGTCTACAAGTACGTAAGGTAAAAAAAAATTCGAGTATGCATTCAAATCGGAATAAAGTTCAGTTTAAAGGTTCTAAGTATTGCAACTGAAAAATTGTTACTAAAAATTTTATTAAAAAGTAGTCGCAGTGATGGATGAAATAGTAAGTGATTATGGAAACATTTTTTAAATTAAAAAGATAAATTTTGGTATTAAAAACAAGAAAACGATCAGTTTACTAAAGCAGGCAAATCTTTTAAGAAGGATGAATAATTAATGGATACTAATTCTGTGAATGTTATAAAAAGCAATTTTTATAAATGAATATGTAGAATATTGTCGTTCTGCTATTTCAGTATAATTCAACACAAAATTCAGTTTGGTTGTTTAATAAACATACAACAGGTATACTTTATAAAAAGAAAAAAAAAAACAAAGGGGATTTAACAATATTAAGATGTGTTATGATAAAAGAATAAAAAATATTTTATGATAAAATGGAAGAATAATAATCGCACATGAAAAAATTATTAAAAAAAATGTAGTTATTTTATGAAGCTTTAAAGGACTTAATTTTAAAATTTATAAAATATATGGAAAAATATTGTTTTGTGAAGCCATACCCCATCCATGATCATTAATTTAAGTGTATGTCAATTTACAATACTACTTCCAGTTAGGTAGTTATTGTTTCAGTAATGAAATTTGGTTTATATTATAATTACATGAAAATCAATGATCATAACCGGCTGCCTGGTAGGGGATAATCTGATCAAATTATTGTTTCAGTTTGCTTACTATTTGTGTTCGAGATGTTATTGTTCTGTGCATTTACATAATTATTTAGCGTGTGGATCCAATTTCAGCCCAATTAAGTTGATCGTTGTGTATTTGGTTTTGTTTTACTGTGAGTAAAAGTTTTTGTTCGGTGTAAATTATTATTTTTATCATCTACTTTTTAGCAGCTTGTTGTTGTTGTTGTTAACTTTATTTTTCAGGTGAAATTTTGGTTTCGTTCAGAATATTAAGATGGCCGGTAACATTGCAGATTATTTTATCTAGTTTCATAGTATTTCAATTTGTGTTAAATTATTAATACATTTTTATTTTTTGTTAACCAAATTTTTTCTTTTATCAATGAATTTTTACCTTTCAGAATTACAATTTTTTAGGCTTTTATTAATACATCATTGGCTTCCAAGTAATATTGAGTATGTAAAAATAGACAGTTGTGTATGACCTAATTCAAACCCGAATTAAAAATTTTAATTGTCTAGAAATGTTTACCGCATGATTTTGTATACATCTTGCTTTTGCGTGTTCAAAATGTTATTATTCAAAAACACTTTTATAATTACTACAATGTATTAACTTCTTCAAAATTATGTGTAAACTTTGTGTTCTGATTTTGGATTCCATCATTTAATGGTAATTGTATTAAAGCACACTCTCTACCTTATTTATTTTCATTTAGTTATATAAAGTTTAATTTTTATTAACATTTTGTTGTTTATATATGTAATAATACAAAAGTTTAGTTTCAAATTGAAAACAATATGAATGATAGTATACATTTTATGTCTTGAGTATTACTGTTATATATAATGCACGAAATAAGTAAATAATGATTTTCTTATAAAAGTATGCAAAAATACTGATTTATTATTGAAATTTGCTGTCTGTGTATATTATAGTTAAAAAATTGGTTTTCTTTCAATTCTTTTATATCATATCTAATTCATTTTTATTAGTTTTCATGTTAATTTTCTGTTTGTTAGCTGTATTTCGTGTGTTTTTCCAGTATTCTCAGGTATTTTTTTTTAATAGATTGCCGGTTTTTAATATGCAAATTTTTTGAGCACCTTGCTAATTATGAGTATCTACCTGAATTGCTTTAGTTTCTTTTCTAACTTTATCGTTAGTTTAAAAAGGATTGCTTCACAATAAAATTCCTATAATTGTTTCTACTAGTGTAGAATTTCCTGCAACTTACAATTACGTGTAGTAAGTGTTCTTATTTTAAACAGTTTTATTGATAGCTTTATTTACATCAGTACTTAATTTCTCTAATTGCAATATTTTTGTTTATTTATATTGTACATTAATTATTTCGTGTTGTGTTGTTTAATTTGCAAATATTTTCTACTTGTGCTGTTTTCGGTTTTGGTTCATTTTCAGAGTATGCTTTGTGTAATGTACATCAAACGTTCTTTCTGTTTATACACATTTAAAATTTTCTGGGCTGCTAAACAAAAATTCATCATGGGATAACAAATGGTTTACTATTTCTAGTAATATTGTTTTGTGTGGAATCATGAATACCATGTAAATATTAACTTATCAACTTATGTGAAGCCATCTTATATAAAAGAGAATATAAGTTTTGTACGAATCCGAAATCATACTCAAGAATACATCAAACATTTGAAATCCAAAGAGTAAGAAAATGTTCAAAAAATAGTAGTTATCTTAAATATTATTAAATATACATAAGAACTATGAATAAGATGTGGAAAAAGATATATGCATAATATATTAGTTATAATGATAAAGAATCGAAAAGTTTTTCCCATAAAAGTTCTGATTTTAAAAAAAAAACAATTAATATAAATGTATCAAAATTAAAAATAAATTGCCAATTTATTTGCACAGCACGTGTTTAAGTTACAAAAGCGAGATAAAGATGTATTGATAAATAACAACGGGTTAAAATCTTTTAAATATTATACAAAAATAATCAAATTATTTTTATTATAAAGTGTATATTTAAATCGATAACATTGAAATTATTGGGTTAATGAAAAACATAACTACCAACATGTATATAATGTGAAACATCAAATTTATGAATTTCAAATAAAAGAATTAAAAATTTTGCATTCAAATTTCACTACATTTAAAGAAGAGATTATTATTAAAAACAAAATTAAGTGTTTTAATTTTTGAGTAATACTTTTAAAGTTCCCCGTATAGTTGGGTAGAACTGTTTTGTGTTGTTTTCTTTATTATTTTTGCAGTTAATATATCTAAACGTGAGTTTTTGGTGGTTGAGTGTGCAATCAAGAGATTTTGGATTTGTTAATTAAATACGAAGTAATTTTGTCAGATCATATGAATAGTGAAAAGAAAAACAAGGTTAAAGCCAGTGGATTTACTTCCAGAAGAAACAATAACGAACGATCTTTGTACCTGTCGGTAAATTAAAAAAAAAAAATCATGTAATTTCATAAAATTAAATAGATAAATTTTTACTTCGTCTAATGTTGCTTTCAAAAATCCAGTTTCATGTGGTTCTTTTTAACAATTTTTCTCCCTTTAAAATTTCTGTTCCATTTTTCTTCTGCTTTGTGATGTGCTTTCAGAAATTAACAGGTTATGACAATTGATGATGGACGTGTGATCATATGCACTTAGTTGTGTTGAAAATTTAAAAAATGTGTTACGTGTAGATTGCACAAATTTGGTTGTGTTTAAAATTTAAAAAATGTGTTACGTGTAGATTGCACAAATTTGTAATGGATAAAATTGTACTTGCACAATTAAAAATAATTTTCTGGGAACGAAATAACTAAATTTTGGCTGTATAAAAAAGTAATGAGGATTAATATTCAGGTATGTAATTATAACTTGACTCTAAATGTATACTCAACATAAAAATTGAATACGAAGTAATTTTGTCAGACCAGTGGATTTACTTCCAGAAGAAACAATAACGAACGATCTTCGTACCTGTCGGTAAATTAAAAAAAAATCAAGTAATTCCATAAAAATAAATACATAAATTTTTACTTATTCTTGTCTCATGTTGCTTTCAAAAACACAGTTTCATGTGCTTTTTTTTAACAATTTTTCTCCCTTAAATTTCTGTTCCATTTTTCTTCTGCGTTTTGATGTGCTTTCAGAAATTAACAGGTTATAACAATTGATGGACGTGTGATCATAAGCACTTGTTGTGTGTTATAATTTTAAAATGTTACGTGTAGATTGCACAAATTTGTTCTGGATAAAATTGTACTTGCACAATTAAAAATAATTTTCTAAGAACGAAATAACTGAATTTTGGCTGTATAAAATTAATGAGGATTAGTATTCAGGTATGTAATTATAACTTAAACTCTAAATATATACTTAACATAAAATTAAGTCAGTACTCCTGGTTATCATTTCCAGTGTAAAGAAATTAATCTTAACCGACCGCAAGGTCGGGTTGGTCTATTAACAAAATCATTAAATGTTTCAGTTTAATAAATCCTCCTGATAGGTTTCAAAATTTTGCAAAATCATAAAATTTAAAAGTAAAGATATTATAATGCCGTAACAAAAGGATTACGAGGAATGTGAAGTCCATACAAAGAGTGCTATTATGGAATAAAAAAGTCAACAAAATTCTAATTGTATCCTTAAAAGTTGATCCAATTTAAAAATCTATTCTTAAACAAGATAACCAAATTTAAAAAATAATATGGAAAAAGTTCTGCTACTTAGTTTTATTACACAGGTATGTAGAGTTTAAACTTTCAAAAGCCATACCCCATCCATGATCGTTTATTTGCGTTCAAGTTCTGACCTGGTAGTTTCATGTTTGTTGTTTGTTTAACATAACGCTATCAACATGAAAATAACGTTGGCATTACTTGTACGTCTTAAAGTGATCTTATCCGGCTAATTGTGGTAGGGGAACTCTAATTAACAATATTATTGTTTCAGTTTCACATACTTTTTTTTACATAAAAAAAAGATTTTACCTAACAAATTTCCCAACGAATTTAGCCACTTCTGAACGATGATGAGGAAATTTTTTTAAATAATTTTCTTACTTAAAAAATATTGTTTAGATTTCCTTGAAGTAGTCTTGAATATTAAAATTTTTTCTTGAATAATGCTTCAAATGGAAAAAATGTTTTGGTTTTAAAATGTGGCACGAAGTAAATTGTATTTTTGAGAAGGTATTTAGAAACAATCAGGTATGTTTTACTGCTATAATCTTTTAATTAAAAAATAAATTAAAATTGATGGTAGTTTTTAAAAATAGTTTTGTGTATTGAATTTGTTAAAGAAATAAAAATGAAGTATAAAGGAAAAAAATAATAGCTTCTGCAAAAGAATCAATTTATTATTTCGGATTGTGAAAATGTTAAAATATAATCTTGCAAAAAGTGATTACACAAATTTTTTTATCAAAATTGTTTTAAGTATATGAAGCCATATTTCCATACATGATCATTTATTTATT
The DNA here is from genome assembly GCA_035578175.1 of Catonia carolina. Taxonomy (NCBI): domain Eukaryota; kingdom Metazoa; phylum Arthropoda; class Insecta; order Hemiptera; family Achilidae; genus Catonia; species Catonia carolina. The sequence goes on from JAQMRL010000002.1 coordinate 123,366,707, forward strand.
TACAAGATTGTGACTATATTTCATGCTCATTTAGTTAAGTGAAATGAAATCTGATTACTACTTGAAAATAAATTGATCTTAACTGGCTACTTTGTAGGGGCTCCTTATTTAAATGTTTCGGTTGTAAAAGTATTAACAGGAGTTATTTATTTCAAATCTGTTGTGGAGTAGTTTTCTAATTAATTGAGCTTTTTTTAATAGTGTAAATATCTGTTTGTTGTTCGTATGTTTGTCTTGTAATATGCACAGATACAGATTCTCGACTTCATTATCATTACAAAATGCTTTTGCACAGTACTTTCTTCGCTTTTATTAACAGGAGAGATATTACTTCTTGATTCAATTTTACAAAATCTGTACAGATTTCAAAAAAAGCATGAAAAATTGTTAAAGGGGCAACAACTACATTTCAGTGAGTAAAACAGTAGCTTTTTGCAAGTTTTTTTTCAGTTCAGAAATACTTCTTTTAAAATTACTTAGGATTTTTGAGGTTTTTTTAACAGGTTAAGGTTCATTTAGTGCGAGTCAGTATGTTAATGTAATTAACGTTTAAATATTATTACACAATAAATGTTTGTTGTATTTACTTTTTATTATGTTTTTCTGATAGTTATTCACTAACAATCCAGATGCTTAATATTGTTGCATATCATTTCAATTTGGTTATCTCATAAGTAATCTTTTGGCATTTCGTGGAGATTTCTTCAATTACATTACTTTACTACTAAATCATAAACTATGATAATAGTCGCTGCTGGTGCTTTAATTTATTCCTTAAATTTTACTGATTTACATAAGTTTCACGTTTGTATTAAAAGATATTAACCTGCTAATATGTAGAGGTTTTCAATTTGTAAAATTTGATCAGTTTTTAAAACAAGTTTGCAAGAATTGTGGTATGTTTATGATTCAGTAACATAGATATTTAAATGTAGACTGATATTTTGGATTGTAATTGTCAAGAGCATCTTGTATTGTGATTATTAATTTAAGCTTCGGCATGTTGATGTGTAATATCTTTTAAATATGCACAGTTAACCATTCGTTTTTTTTTTCCAATATTTTGCTTAGGTATTGTTTGGATTGTTGTTGGTGTATCTTTATACATAATTATTAAATGGAGAACTTGACTAGTGTGTACACGAGAATGCCTTATAAATGTAATTAGCAAAAGCTTACAAAAAAGTTTTGGGAGTGTATCGGAAAATCATATAAATATATTAATAGAAGAAAGTAAGGAGGTGGTATGCGGTGATTGTTTTCTAATCTGTAAACAGAAGTGTACGTGTCGAAAATAATGTATATACAATTCTATGAAGCTTTAAAACTGGACTAAAAATTTTCTTACTGTAAAGCAGCATGGATAGAAATGTAAATTATATTTTTGTAATAAATAGTTTGTTCATCAACAATATTTTGTTCATTTCTCGTTATGTTTGTTACCTTATCTATATATTCATATATTTTCTGTAATAATATACAGTAAAATTATTTTACAGTTCAGATTTGGTTTGCTTTTTAATAATCATAAATTACTTCTTGAGCAACAACTATCTATAGGTTTCACAACTGTAGTAAACTGCGCATTCAGCAGAGACTGTAGGTTGAATTATGGCATTTTTATTGTTGTAGTATGCATTTTAAAGCATTGGTGAAAGTAATTTATTGGTTCATAAATATTTTAAGCATTATTTTTTGGGATGGTTGATAAATTTTTGTATATAAATGCACAAGCTTCTTTATGTGTTTTTCGTTTTTTATAATAAATTAATTTTGCCTCGTAGATGTATAATAAAAATATTAATTTTGTTTCTAAATTTTCATACTTAATTTTTGGTAGTTAAAATTATCTAATTTACTTTTTACGTGTCAATTTAACTTAAATTTATTTTGAATTTCAGTTTATTTTCACCATGCCTGTAATGTATCACCCTGCTAATATAATTGTTTCAATGGTGTAGGTCCTTAATTGTGGAAAGTGATTTTTACTAAATTTTTGATCATTGTATGTTAGTTATATTATGCCAATTATTTGTGATATTTGCTTATTTCACTCCTTTGTTTGGCCGTTTTGATAAGTCAATTTAACCTAACCAAACAGCATGTTAAGTTAAATCTTAAAATAAATTTCTTTCTTAGTTCAAATAGGTTCTCTTTTTAATAGAATAGGTATTCATTTTTTCAGACTTTCCATTGGGTTTGCTGGATTTTTAAAAGGATTGATTTGTGTTTTCCACTAAATTTTATTTTGTTTTTTTAGCGCTAAATATTTAACGGTATTTTTCTTGTTACAGCTAATAAATCAATAATACAGATATCCCAAATCGTTTTATATTTTTTAGCATTTAAAATAAATTCTGCCTTTTCTTTATTTTATAGCTTTCTGTGCTGAAAATTAAACAAGGAATTTTTTTTATAGCAAAAAAGCCATAATTCAAGCCGGGCATGAATCCAGACTATTTATTATTTTATAGCTTTCTGTGCTGAAAATTAAACAAGGAATTTTTTTTATAGCAAAAAAGCCATAATTCAAGCCGGGCATGAATCCAGACTATTTATTTTCGTTTATATTCATTTTTTATTTGTTATAGGATAAGGGGGAACTATTTCAGTAAAAAAATTAATTAAACTTGCTAATTTTCTGTTCAAGGTTTAGTCTCTTTTCGTGGTTAATTTATCGGTAACAAGTATGTGTTGTTAGTTCGAGCGCGAGTCCAAAAAGTATTTTTGTTGTGTACTCATAGTTTTTTCTTTGTTTTATTGTAGGGAAGGAACCGGTTTTGTTTAAAAAAAATCACTAATATTTTTTTTCATAAGTTATCTAGTAGCTGGGGTCTCTGCAATGGTTGACTAAATTTTTAAGTATTAGTTGGTAGGGGTTGAGTGTGAATCTAAAAACTTTTCTGTTTGTACATTCATTGTTTTTTCTGCTTGTTGTAGGGAGAAGGAACCGATTTAATAATCATTAATATAAAATCATTAACAGTATTTGTTTTTTCTTTATGTTAAATAGGTGAAATCATTTGAATGGCCGATTAACATAGCCTTACTAATTTATAATGACTTAATTTTCTGAATGTTGCAGAAGTAATTTAGGTTTTTAAAATGTGTGCAGGATTTTTTTTTTGTAAGCCAATCCCCATCCATGGTCATCTGTTGGCATGTAAATATTATTTTCCATATTATTGCAGCAAATAAATTTTCCTACTTTAATATAGAAACGATATTTACATGTTGTCATATGATCTTAACCGGCTTCCTGGTAGGGGTACTCCACTAAAAAAAAACCTTTTTTGTTTCAGATTTAAAGAGATTTGTTTCAGGTTTTACTTTCCTGTTAAATGTGATAACTATTTCATTATTTATTAGCAATAGGATTGTTTACGCATTCAGTTTTAAATTTTAAATTCAATAAAATGCACTTTTTTATGAAATAAATAAAGCAGATTTTTTCTACACATCGCAGAGCTTTGAAATCTACAAAATGAATGCACTTTTTTGATAAAATATATAAAAAATACCAGGGTGTCTACACGATTAACAAAATGAATAAAAATTTTTGATAAAAGAAAATAATAAAAAAAAACTTCAGTTCAGTTATCTTCTAAAGTTGACAGAATTTTTTTTAAAGAAATTAAAAATAAAAACATCTGTAAATTCTATATATATCATAATTATAATGGTTTTCCCTAATAAAAACTATCATTTTTAGTAAGATTTTCTTGATCTACTTTTTTAATTGTTATAATAGTACCCTTTAGTCTATTAAAGTAACTTAGTTTTAGTGTTTTGAGATTTCCTCATGTTCTTCGCGGATTCATTAACCCATGTTCTACTGTATTACCCAGTACACGATAAAACTTCTTGCAGTGAGGTCAATATAAGTCTGAAACCAGTCATTATATTTATTTTTTGGAGAATTTTTCAACAACTAACTGCGTTTGCAGAAATAAAATAAGTTGCTAGTTTGTATAAACTTTTTATATAAACAGATATAGCCGCAGTGCAGGCCGTCCGTAAGTCACGATTCTTAGTTTGTGTGAAAGCTGTGACGTTTTTCTACAGGAATTTGCCCTTGTTTTAAAACATTGGTATATTGTACATTGTAGCAAAGGTTAGGGAGTAGCAAACTACAAAATATTACCTGCAGTGTTCTCAAACAAATCACCCTGATACCATTCTCCTGCGACCTACTGAATTGTGAAATATATGTACATGTAGATAAAATTATTCTTTACAAACTGTTTTCACAATAACTGAATGTATAGTGACATCATGGGAAAGGAACGTTATACGGCCACTGTGTATTAGAAACTGAACAACCAAAGGGTTAATATTTTTGTGATATATTAATAAAATATTAATATTGGTTTAGAAAAGGTTTCTATTAACTGAATAGAATGGCTGCCCTGATTGTGTAGTGGTAGACACAAATGGCTTTTATGCCAAGAGCCTTTGGTTAGATTCCTGGTCAGATCTGGCGTTTTTGCATCGTTCATTTTCTTTCATCTATCACCATTCACTGCCTATTAGTTTTAAATAAGAATAACAATTGTTTGGTGTAGTGAAGAATAGAACGGAACACAATCAGGAAAATATATAAAGTAAATAATTATTGTTCTATAAAAGAATAATTATAGGTGCTAATTCTTTTTGCTAATTTTTTTACTGTAGTATATGTATCTTTATTAAGGGGAGGGGGAGGCAACCTCGTAATTTAAAAAAAAAATTTTGGTTTGGTGCTTTTGATTTTCTGAAATGTACTGTTTTTAACAGTGGTATATTTATATTGTAAGGTTAGTCAGAACATAAATAAAAAAAATAATTGTAATTGGTTTCCAAGACGAGACTTGCTTTCGTACAGAATAAACAACAGTGAAGACCACATCTGTAAAAACCTTGGTATATCTTTAATTGCTTATTTCTGAAAAATCTAACTTGGTTGTTTTGTAAACTCTAAAATAATCATAACTTTAGTTGTAATTAAGATAAACGAATGATTTTTTTTCCATAAGCATATTCTGCTTTAGGGACCTGGGCACTGTGATAAGTCTTTGCAGAAATTTTTTTTTAAAGTTTAAAAGTATAACGAGGAAAAAATTAATAAAAAATTTCAGAGTAAGCGTATGTTATTGTCAATACCGGCATCCCTATATACTGATGATAAGCCACGAAATGAACTTTGAGACGAAGTGTAAGAAGGGAACAATCTACTGCGCATGCCCAGTTTCTCTTATTACAACAATCCTATAAACATACTGACGCTCGTAGTTCATTTAAATACAGTCCTTATTTTATTACGCGACTAGTAATACAGGAAATATTGTTTTGATTTGGCTATTCTGTTTTTTATGATTTAGGGTACATTTATACAAATAAAAGTATTTTAATTCATTAAAACTAATTTTTCATTTTAATTGTTCACATTTTATTCATTATTCTGTGTTGTTATAAATTAGTTATCTACCCGTGTATTATAAGTTTATTATGTCGACCGTTCGAAAGCACGGTTAAACAATTGTGTATACACTACACAGTTGCATGGTTTTAGAAAAGCACGTATTACGCTAGCAGTTGCGCATTGCCCAGGCTGAGTCCCTGGGTTCATCTCGTCTCATCATATCAGTAATTATGCTTGTTTTTTCTGTTTTTGAATAAAGTTGATTTGGGAAATATAAAATTAAGATGATTTTTTACTAAATTTCCACTCTCCTCGTTGGAGGGGTGTGTGGTTTACATAGAATAATGAAAATTTAGCAATGCATTCTCATTTGTGTCCTCGATAATTAGTTTAAATATTAGCTTCCTTTTCCTTGAAATAGTTCGTTTTTTTTTTTTGGGTAGACTTTCCTCTCAAGATCTTTTTTTCATCCCTCTGAATTGTATTGTATGGGTTTATTTTTGTTGTTAATAATGTAGCGAACAGAATTTCTGCTAATCAGACATTTTTAGCTGTCTTGCGACGTACAAGTACTTCATCAACAATGCTAACAATGTTGAAAGTCTGCTTGTTACAAAAAATCAAGTTAGTCGCATGCTTCTTAATACACTGAAGTAAGAATACGTTGCACTGCAGAGCTGAAACAAAAAATAATTGTACGAGAAATTGTAACGTCGCATGCTTCTTTATACACTGAAGTAAGAATACGTTGCACTGCAGAGGTGAAACAAAAAATAATTGTATGAGACCCAAATTGTAACTAGTCTATCGGGGTTTCCGATTTTTTATTATGTTCAGGGCAGAAAGAATAAGTAAATTTTCTAGAACTGACAAAGTTTTAATGGATACTAACTAAATGTTAAAGGTTAGGATCTGTGATAAAACAGACTGACGCTACAAGTTCTGAAGGTCACCTTGTATTTTCTGAAGCTTACAAGGGAACTAGAAAGGAATTAGGTTGATTGGTAACAAGAAGAACATGGGTTAGACTATATAAAAAAGTGTGTGTTAAGTAACTAACGAGAATAAAAAAGGTGTGTGTTAGGTAACAAACGAGGAATAAATTCTCGGTGATAAAAAAAGGTGTGTTTGGTAACTAACGAGGAATAAAATGTGTGTGTTGTGCAGAAAAGTATACTTACGGTATACTTTTAAATGCATTAAGTGCATTGCATTGTATAAGTTTACTCTGGTCGGTGTCTATGTAGACAACTGGTACTAGAGTTTACCACTTGCCGAACAACTGGTTGATAGAGAGACGAATCATCTATATATATTTATGAAGTTTTATTGAAAAGTAGACCAAATTATTTATAAAATATTCATATATTTTATAGAAATACTAGAAAAATTTAAGTGAGACACTAGTCAGTCTTTCACGGTAAATTTTATTATTTTACTCGTGAGTACTTGGATCACTCTAACTTAAAAAAGCTGTGACAAAAAAATTTAATTCTTACAATACTCTTAGACTTAATTTTTAAGCAAAATTGCCTTGGGAGTCTTCAACCTGTTAATAAATTATAATGTTTGGATTAATACGTTCAGAGCAGCGGACACATTTATGCAGCCAGTTTTACTATCTTTTTTTTTTGTAAGGGTGAATAGTAAGTATTCCTTTTATCGTCCAGTCCTAGAAAAAGTTTCGTTCTCTGCCATCATACGATCAATTCTTGAACAGACGTCGCTGGTTTTTGACAGAATTTTAAAAACAAATTATTAAAAAACAAAAATATAACAACTCTGTTACAAGTTTTCTGTGAAATTTATTTTTTACTTGTAGATTTATTTAGTTTTTTAAATAAAATGCCTTGCATTTACCAAGCCGCATTGAATATGTTAAAGATCATACTAACAAAAGCCTGTCAGTTCTGTTTAAGAAAAAAAACTGTTATTCTGCACCATGAGATAGCAACGCTGACAGACCTGCATTTTCTGTTGATGAAAGTTTGTTTAATAATCTATAATCTGAACTAGTTCTGTTTATAAATTGTATAACATAAACTTGTTTTTAATTGTTCTTTTTGGCAACCATAACCCATATACCCTTTGTAGGCTTCGTTTTCTCTTCAATAAATAGCAAAAAAGATTCTACATAAAATTATACTGTAAAGTTTGCCTACCTGATTAAACTAATGTCAGTTGCAAGGTTTAATGATTGTTAAAAATATTTGTTCATGTGGTTTATGCAGTTAATTAACTGTAAATATTAAAATGATAAATTGTTACACTAAACAAATATTTTATAGTTTACCTCTGAAAAAGTGATTAGGTTAAGAGCCTTTAACCCAGCACATGACATAACTAATGGTTTCTGTGTACATATCATCATTGTCAGTAACATCTTTTTCATTTTTAATGAGTTATTGTACCATGAACAATAATAGAAAGAGTGTAGTAGTTTAAAACTCTGTAAAGAAATGATAGTTATTTAGATAAAATTTCCACAATAGGAACGAGTTTTGTTGCTTACTGTACACATAGATGTATTCAATTGAAACATTTTTTGGTCTTTACTTCTCTTTGTTTAGCATCGTATAATTTGCTCCTTTGGTTAATGTACCAGGGTTCCCAGTCAAGTTTGCCATTTTTCATTACTTTTTTCAGTGTTTACTCTTCATCTACAGCAGGGGTTCCAACATGGGGGGGGGGGGGGTAGAAGATTTTCAAGGGAGGCGTCATCATATTAGAATAGAAAAAAAGCTATGATTAACCTAGGTTAGTTCCTGTCTTTATATTTCAAACACCATTATTTTATTGTACAACATTCAATGTTAGAGTTTGATGATTTCGTAAACAATTATATTTTAAGTTTTTTGGTTCTGCGATTTGACTGTATGCTGAAAAATGTATTGAAGGTAGTATTAAACATTTTGTAAAAAGTTATCAAATATTTAATTGTATCTGCAAGTCTAACCTTTATCCCACCCCTAAACTCGCTATAGTTACAAATTGAAATTCTACTAAGTACTTGTGTTGACCATATAAGGGGGTAATAGTACAGGGGAGGCGTGACGAAAAGTCAGTCTACTAAGGGAGGCACAGAGCCTGAAAGGTTGAGAACCCCTGATCTACAGCATTAGCATGCAAATGACTAATGCTAATATTAACAATTTTTAATAGAGCGTGTGGTTTTTAAGAAGTTATATGGTGTGACACGTTTATGGTAATTACGAGGCTGTTCGGCTTTGTCAGTCTCCACTAATGAACCCAATATTACGTGGGTTTTATTAATTCATTACAATTTTTTAATTCTATGATTTTTATTTAAGTATTCGGAAAGGAAAAGGTAATAAGTAGAATGATGTTACTAATTTTCAAAAGAGTAATTTTACAGTTTTACTTAAAAAAGTAATATGTTTATATTCACCAATTTAATTATTTATACATAGTTTTTTTAAAGCCTATTTAAAATTCAATAACTTCGGTTTTTATGACAGTAATGTGCCTACCTTAGCTTTGGATAGTAGTTAAATTGGAAATTATAAAGAAATATTTCAATATGCTTAAATTTTTATTAAAAATACAGGTGTAAGTCGATTGATTAACTACAATTGAGCATAAAAGTGTGTAGAACTTAAGAAGACGTTATAAACTGATACTTTCAAAATTGAAAAAATGAGTCTTAAAACTGACTTTTACGACAGAGGCTTAGTAAACAGTCCTGAGGCACTGTACTGCGTTTTTGTTTTTCTATAAAAAATTAGCAGTTAAAAACACAGTATCTGCTACAACATTTAACCGAATATTTCGGACGGCAGCCTCTGTGTCCGTGTCTGTATCATATTCTGATTCTTCTGGAACGTCGTCCTTGTCTGTTAGGTCACTTTATTCCAAGAAAACCAGCCATATTATGTACAAAATAAAAACAGTATGTTGGAAACAAAAATGGAAATAGATAAAACACTGTAATGGTAGGTAATGAAATAAAAAAGTAAGGTTAAGTTTAAAAGAATAAATATGACGATTGGAACAATAATACTGGTACAAAACATAAAGTTTTTGGAAGATGTTGAGAGTAGGCGTAGTTGGTAGCGTACTCGCCTCTCATCATGCAGTCTTTGGTTCGAATCCCATTTAGGCATGGCATATTTATACACATTGCAAAAAACATTTCATCCTTCACTGTCTGCATTAGCAGTAATTTCAGAACAGTCGGACGTTAAACAAAAAAAAAAAATGTAGGTGACTTACCTCGTCGGACATTTGCTGACCGTACCAACAAAAAATAAATACTATAATTAAATATCCACTGGCAGCTTGAAGAACTCTAAAAGTATCTCGAACAATATATCCATCTTTCTGCACCTGTAAAATAAAATAAAAAATGTTAGTGTTTCAGAGTTGCAGTTCTTCATAGCGTGTGTAAACTAAATTATAAATTTTTATGAAGTACACACAATATCTGTATTACATAATTGTGCAAGTAGTTGATAGTAATCATCTTTCCTTATTTCTGGTATTTATTTTCTGTTTTTATAATTTGTTATCTCGTTTTTATGTAATAAAAAAATTGTTTGAATTTATGAAAAAACGTATTAGCCTTGTGTAAACAAAGTAAATAATTATTGCTTCATTTAATTTTTTGTATTATTCTTTTTTGTCAACTGAATCCAGGAGACCAAAACGCGTAGTATAGGACAGCAGTTCTCGAACGTTTTTGGTGGCGTTCCACTTAATATGTCTTTAACCAGTGGTTAAAGAACGAACTTAATATGTACCACCAGTGATGAACGAACCTCTAAAATTAAAGATGACATCTGTTTTTTTGACAGCCATGGATTTCTGTGTCATAGTTGTTCATGAGTACTGTCCATTTCTTCACATAAATTGAGAAAAATGAGTGAATTTAGTGCTCTACTTTTAGTAAAGTTTTCTGTCTTTGTTTCATTCAGGACAACTTTCAAATTTGCAGGACATCATTTTATTACAAATGCTTCCTGTGAAGGCCACAGTGACATGTGCTGATGGAGCTTCTATTTTTATTTTCAATACCACTTCACTATTAGCTCCTGTGCTAACCCATGGATATACCCATACATTTGTTCCAATCCATGTCATTCTTGGGCGTGAACTTGGTCAATTTACCAAATATGCCTCTCCAGTTGTTTGTGATTGTTAAGGCTCATAAAGTAGCATGTCTTCATCGACTTGTGTTATCATCCTCGTACCTAGTGTAACAATAGTATCAGTAGTTTTATCTAATTGTATTGCAAAATATTTGCTTCCGCACACTTTATTCAGTAAAATGTCTTTTAAAACATTTGAAGCCATGTCAGATATTCTCTTTGACACCGTTCTGTTAAACAACGAAACCACAAGTTGTTTTCCCTCTTTTTCTTTTGTAATTGTGGAGACAATGTCTTTGGCTGCTGGTAAAATTAATGTCTCCCCAATAATATGTGATTTTCCCTCGCAGGCAATTCTGACGCTGATCAATCAAATGCTAATACTCGCATACCAATGGCCACGATCCCGCACACCACAGTTGGAGAACCACTGGTATAGGACATGACTAAAAACTGTTCCACCTAAAAAATGTTGAAGTATACCGTATTTATGTATTAAATTTTTTTTGGTTTTCATTTATCAACTTCTTAACCTGCTGCAATGAGAGTTGTCTTAATACTATTTTACCTTATGCTAATAATCTGCCTTAGTTTGCATTTATTTAGAAAGGAGCGTATGCATAAACTGCTATAAATTTTTTTATTGTTGTTGACAAAAATGTTAAATGTTAAGTATCATTATTTGCTTTTTCTTCGTCATTTACTCAAGTGAGTTACCATAATTAACCTTAGTATTTTATTTGAAAAGAAACACTTTTATTAGGTACTAATAAAATTATTTTTAGCTGCAAAATTATGCTTAATTAAACAAAATGTGTAATAAAGATTCAGGTATTAATTGATTCATGTATTTTGTTCTAGCTTAGGTAAACATTTTTCAGAATTTTATTATTAATATACCGTGCGTTCGGAAAGTCGCTGTGCACTGGAATTGTGACTATGGATTTATGAAAATATGTATAAAGAAATGACTAAGCATAATAATGTCACAATAAAATTTATCCTTATAAGTTTTCTCAGGTCTTGCTCAAAACAATAAATTTTTCTCCACCTCTCTCTATTGATAAACCATTACGCGCTCGGTGTTGCACCTTTTTTTTTTATTTTCCATAATCGAACTCATCCATTTCACCGTTAGTCTTTTTCCCTCATCATTAAGTACGGAATCTTTTCAAGCAGTTTACCCTCTTCTATTGTACTAACATGACTAAACCATTGAACTTTGTCCAACCATCTACCAGATTGTCCATTCCTCAACCATCTACCAGATTGTTCATCCCCCAACTTAATTCCATTGCCAATTGTTTCTTAAATGCGTAATTTCTTGATTTTATTTCTGCTGCCTGCATTCTGCTCTCTGCCTTTCTTTCACCTAACATACTAATACATAATAATGTAATTACCTAAAATTTTATTTATTTATAACCAGTTTACTCACATCTAGTAAAAGGACGATCTTGGTGCACAGAAATGCTCCACCAACTAAAAGGTGAAATAGCATGTAACCACCATACATTCTGGTTATCTCTGCCTGTATCCTGCACATAATGAATGACAACTTAAATTACGATGACTTTGTAATGAGGAGTTTTGAATGATTTGAAATAAATAAAAGAGTGAAATGAAATGAAAATACAAGATGAGGAGTTTTGAATGATTTGAAATAAATAAAATGAGTGAAATGAAATGAAAATACAAGATAAATGAACTAATATGATATATTTTGATCTTGACAAAATATTAACAAATAAATTGAACTTTACATATGAAATTAAAATTGTAATTGTTTTATTAAATTTATTGAATTTATTGATGACACTCTCGTTACACTTCTAATTATGCTAATGAATTTACTGTGATAAATATATTGCAATTTATTATTCTTAAAATCTTTAAGTTTGTCTAATGATATTTAATAAACTCGGTTATTAATGAATAAATATAATTACAAATTGTTCTGGATTGCTTGCAGTCCTCTGGTTTCTTCTTGACCATCCATCGATCGGGAATCAATAGGGGCGTCGATGCATTGTTGCACTTGGTTTTATAGTTTTTGACAAATGTTTCTAAATTTTATCTGCATATTCTAAAATAATCAAAATTGTTTCAGTTGGTTCCATAATTAAATTAAATCTTGATATTCTTGTAATTTCTTTTAAATCTTTTCTAACTGGTTCAAATTTTTAATTTAAAATTATACTATCTTTTGTTTTCTTGTTTTAAGTTTAGATATTTGACTTCTGGATTATTATTTAAAATTCGATATTTTCTTCTTATAATTTATCTTGATATATTTAGTTTTTGATTCAGAATAATTTAATTAATTAGAAATTGTTTATATTTGATTATTATTTGAAATTATTTTTTTTTAAATCCAATTATTGAATATTAACTACGATGTTTATGTAGGATAGACTGCTATTCTACAACTTGACATGCCAGAAATGGATTCTGATTATAATGTACATATCCTCTATGCCCTTGATTATTGAGTGGTGGGAGTTAGACAGTGATCAGTTCATTTTATCATGCACTATTATAGGTATAGCAATTTTTTTAGACGATAATTCATTAAGCTCTTGTTCAGTACAAGTTAATAAAAATTCATTAAAGATATAAAATTTGTAAAAATGTATTTTTGGTAGTTACAACTAATGTTTCATTTACAGTTACAATTAGGCCTAATTTATTACCGTATGTAATTTAGTAACCATTTATTTTCTATAAAGTGCAAAGGACAAGCCTGAGTACGGGAATGAATTTACTTAACTTAAAATACCTAATGCTTTGAAAGAGAAAAGAAAATTTACTTTCCGAAAATGATGTGCATAGATTTTTTAGTATTTTTTAATGAAATATATAATCCTACACATGAAAATGATCCTTCATAAATATTATTACTGTATTAATTAAAGAAAAATTAATTTTATTTCAAAAATATTTCCATCCTATTAAAAAAAAACACATTTTCAAAACAAAGATATGTACTGAAACTAAAGATAAATTAGGATTTAATTAATTTTGGGTAAATGTAAGAAAGTATAGAAGAAAAGTATTACTGAGATAATCTATCCTGTTTAATATCTGTAATGTAACTGAAATGTTCAATTTACCAGAATATTAATTGGTGAATGTGCGTATAAACCTAATTGGGTATTAATAATTAACAATAAAAAATCTGGTGTGAAACACTTTCACAACTTTCTCTTGCCAATGCAAATAATTAACAATATAATGTAACATTAGTAATAAACAAAAAAATTATCCTTGATAAACATAACCTAATTTTACTCATGAGTGAAAGATGCAAAATGAAAATTGACCTCAGTTTGGCTTAAAAATACGGAAAATCACTCTTTTGCTCTAAAGTAGGCTCTATAGAGAAAAATGCTCTAAACAAAAGTTGTAGATCTTTTAATTTCCTATAGATTTTATTATATACACTTTTGTCGTAAAATGCATACTAAGGCCGAAATCTTAAAAAAAATGGATTTTTCACGTTTTCGTGAGAAAAAACAGAAAATCGCTCCCTAATTACTGCTAAACTAAGCGGTATACAAAAAAATTGTTAAAATAAAAGTTGTAGGATTTTTAATTCTCTACAGATTTTATTATATACATTTTTGCGCTAAAATGCATATTAAAGCTGCAATCTTAAAAAAACAATTTTTTTATGTGAAAACAGCCTCACCAAGAATTTCAGCAAACATGGGGCATACCCTATCTTGTAGAACATAAAACATTTAGTAAATGAGGCGATTTTTAAAAAAAATCATAGGACCAGTTTTTGAGAAAATCACAAACGAGTGAAAAATTATACGAATAAACTACAACTTCCGGTTGACCGATTTTGATGAAAATGTTCGTGTCGGGTCCGGTATTAGTATGTAATTTAAGTTTCAAGTTTGCACGATGTTCTGTTCTTGAGATATTCTGTTCACACATACACACACACACACACACAGACCAATTGCTAAAAACATGTTTGTTAGGGTTCAGGGGGTCTGAAAACACGTAGATTCGGTGAAAAATTGACATGAAAACAATACTTTCCTTCCTATATATTCATATAGGCAAGAGAAAGTAAAAGTGTGTGAACAGGAGTCAAATTTGCTTTAATAGTATTTACTAGTACCAACCCACTGGGTTGGTCTAGTGGTAAAGTTGTAGCCACGAGTCAGCGTTGAACAGCAGATTTTCAAACACAGAGGTTCCTGATTCAAAATTCTAGTTACTTTTATACAGATTTGAATATGAGGCAGGGTTATTGGTGTACTTGGGTAATCAGAGGTAAATTAACAATACTGTTTCGGGAATGCTCGGTCAGAATCTGTTCAGGATTATATCTCATTTACCAGTCATACATATTATCCTCATCTCATTGGGTCATGAGGTTGCTTATTGTTCTTAAACAGATTGCTGTGCATATGAATAAAAAGAATACCATTTAAAATATTGGCCTGCTCTTTAATGTCTCTGGCAGTAAGGATACTTTAAATGACTACAAAAACAAAAGAATGAAATATATTTTATTCTTCATCCACTCATCTATATCTTTTTCAAGAGTTATTGTTAATCTACTAAAAATATATTCTTGTGAATTGTTGTTTATTAGAATACTATTATAATAATTTAGTTGATGTCTATATAGGTTAAAATATGTCTACATATTTTTTCATTTTGTATTTAATTTAATAGTGTAAATATTTATTGATGGACACAATCGTAAGGGTAGTTCTACTTTGAAAAACATTGTTACTCCTGTTTGTATAGAGAATTTTTTAAATATATGTCTGTCTAAGTGTCATTACTTTAAATTCTTTGATTGATAATTTACTCAGGTATAGTCTTGGTTAATTTAAAGCCGCTCTTATTACATTTTTTGGAAAGTGAATAATTTGTTCATGTGTGCATCATCTTTAATGCAGTATTGAAGAAAAGAGTTTGCATATAACTTGTTAAGATATTTTACTTCAGTACATAAATAATATAATCGATGTGTGCATTCCATTTAATATCTATACCACGATTCCTAAATATTTTGTGACTTACTTTTTTCTATTTTTGAACATTTCAAAATTTTTTTCCATCGAATGTAGCTACGTGAATGCATCTTTAACTGGAGTGTTGATTGAGTTAGTCCAGTTTCTTTGAGTGAAAAAGTCATAAATTTGGTTTTATTAAGATAAAGCAAAAGAATGTAAGCATCAAATCAATTTTTAACAATTTATATCTACAATTACCATATTATTATTGTATATTTCTACCATGTTTCACTGGAGGAAACTAAACCTGTGTAATCAGTGAACACGAATATTGTACATTTTGATATATTTAGTTTTAATAAGTTATTTACGTATGTAAGAAAAAAATAGGAGAAAGGACTTTGCGGAAGAGTAAAATTAGAATTTTTTGTAATATTTGTTTTATCATTTAAAGTTAATTTTTGAAATCTATCTTTCAGATAATGCTCAAATGATTGCAGTGTTAAACTTTGACACCACAATTCTTTTATTAATGTAAAAGTATATTGTGAGATGGATGCCTTGGATATAAATCTAAAAAAATGATATTGTTTTACGATATTCGTGTAGGTTTTTATTTATTAATGTAAATAGGTGGAGTCCAGTATATTAAGATACATTTTTGGTTTGAAATTGATATTGATTATTATCAGTAAAATTTATGGACCTGTTATGTTATTTTACTTCGTCAAAAGATCATGTGAATGCCCGTTTACTGTTCGACCCAGCAATCGCCAGCACGTGCTCATTACCGTTCGACCAGCAATCGCCTGTTTCTTTCATTTTCGGTTGTTTTTCCTTTAATTTTTACAAGTTTTACAAATTATTTACGAGCTTTATTTTACAAATTGCAGAACAATTAGGATCAAACTATTGCAAAACATTAAAATTATAAACTACAGAAATTAACAAATTTATTAAAAATTACATCTTCGCACCACAAACTGTAAATGAATGGTTGTTCGATAATCCAACATCGTATTAGTGAGAATTGTTGTCGCTTCTTAGATGTTTACTAATTCTGTAGATTGCTTTATTACACATCTAACGTCCTGGCCAGTGGTGTTAATTATCATATTGTGTCCATTTAAACATGTGCGGATTGTGCAGTATTCCTTTCTCTTGAAGGAAACTTATAGCTCTTTCCTTAGTAGAAGTAATAGGAGTTAATTTTAAAAGATTCATTTGTATTAAACAGAACACGTGCGAAGCAATCTAGCAACTAATGTGCATTAATAAATATGCAAAAAATATGTCGATTAGTGAGTGGGAGTATTCGGTAATAATGGTAAAGATGCTTTTACACGAGACGACTTTAAGGTTACAGATGATATTATGTGAAATAACGGAATAGGTTAATTAATTTTTTTTAAGAAATTTAAATAACTTCTTTTTGATAATGTTTTCCAATATTTTTGCCAAGTTACTGAGAAGGGTGATAAAAAGGTAGTTCTCAGGTTGAGTCTGATCCCCAGTTTTATTATAGAGATTTTATTTTCACTATTTTAAATTTTTGGGGACATTTTTTTCAAGAAAAAATTTATTTATTATAAATTCAAGGGGTTTAACTATATAAGGTGATGTTTCCTTTAGACTTCCCAGTGAAATTGTCAGTACCTGGTGTGATGGATTTATTTTTAGGCTGTTAATATATAGTACTAGGTTACAGTTAAAATTATATGATAGACTTCCGAAAAGAATGGTAATACAATGGGTTGATAATAGATAAGCCGTTGAAGCCGCTCTTATGTAGTCTTTACACTTAAAATACCTTGTATTTGTTTACTATATCATCTGTTATTGTTTATTAAATCTGTAGCTGGCCTACTGTTCTAACTATATTTCTTAATTTTGCGAGTTAACGGTTTTTTGCAAATATGATATCTAGCACATTCAATTTGTAGACCCTGAAAACCCCTATACATGAATTTTCAGGAAAATTGTAAAAGCTGTTTTCGAGAACAGTTGGATATACAAAAATATATACACCAAGTTGTCGTATAATATTATAGGATATCCTATTTATTTATGTCTGATAACTAATCTAATACTTATAGGTATTCTATCTAACTATCTATCTTATTTATTCCATCCATTAATAAATAAATAACCTATATTTTTTATCACTTATAAGAGGGAGTAACTATTGATTTAGGTATAAGCAGTTTATTATTTGATAGAATTTTCATGTATTATATGTATGTATGTATATATATATATATATATATATATATATATATATATATATATATATATATATATATATATTGTATAATAATTACATTGTATCACAGATAATATAGAAACAGCTAAGGCTCAACTAGACCTACTGAAGGAAGTTGCAGAACAGGCAGGACTACAAATTTCGTATGAAAAAACAGAACTGATGACAACAATAAAAGGTATAACGGATAAGGCATTGAAAACAAAATATGGGAAGATTAACATTGTGGATAAGTTCAAATATCTGGGCGAAATAATCATGAAGAATGGAAGTGACAAAGAGGCGTTAAAAGCCAGGATTAAGAAATTGGATCTGGCATATTTAGCTACTAAAAATATTTACAACAAAAAATGTTTCTCAAGAACTGCAAAGTTAAGACATTACGAAACAGTAGTAAAGCCTGTGCCTTTATATGCATCGGAGACATTGACCTCAGAAAATAAAGGACTTATAGAAGATGTCGAGAAGAGAGAAAGAAGGATTCTGAGAAAGATCTATGGGCCACGATATGATGAAGAACACAATACCTATAAAAACGTTTCAAACACCAAATTGTATGAACATGTAGAGAAGATGTCAGAGACGTTCAGAAGAAGGAGAACACGATTTTACGGGCACATAAAGAGGATGAGCGATGACAGACTGACAAAGAAAATTTTGAATAACTTTGATAATGCTAAGACTACTTTGAAGTGGTTTATCAATACTAAAGATGATCTAAAAAAACTTCGAGTTGAAGAAGAGGACATTTACGATAGAGACAAATTTAGGCAGAAGACAAATGACAAAAGGATAAGTCTGCCTGTGCAATCTGCAAGAAGAGAGGGTACTGGTGGGAGGTGGACGGATGAGAGAAGAAAGGAGCATTCCGAACGAATGAAGGCTTTTTGGGCAGATAAGAGGAATGACATCCTGAGAAGAAGAGACCAAAATGCATAGTGCTTAACGTGATCCTTAGTCGGTCGATCAACGAATTAATAATAATAATAATTACATTGTATATAATATATATTGTATATAATATAATTGTATAATAATTATAGTGTATATAATATATATTGTACAATATATGTATGTATATGTATATTTTGATGAAATTCAAAATTTTCACCACATCCAATAATGGTTTAGAACCTCTGGTTCAATTTTTGGCTTTACAGTAGCAGTTTTGATTTTATGATTACATTTTATGTGACATCACATTTTTTTAGTGTTCCCTTTACATTGATTAAATTAGTTATTAATTAATTAATTAATGTATTTATGACATTCCTAAATGTTTTTGTATTATTCCTATAACAATTTAGTGTCAAATGGTTCTTCATTTAATTTTTGATGCATTCAATCACTAACTCTAATAGAGGTTACTAAATTTTGAGTTAATAATTCTTTACTGGTTTCTTTTTATGAGGGATTGTAGTAGAACTTTTTTGGTTATCAATATCAATTAGTCGATAAATTTATTTATTAGGTATAGAATCAGTCATAGAATTTTTATTATATATTTCATGCCAGTTTTCCATGTATAATTTTTTCTTCAAGTTTTATTTTACTTACAGTATTATAAGTTCGATTTAACATTGGCATATTATGATTTATATGAATTATTGAAGCACAATTGTAGCAGAAATATTATTATTTTTTAAATTGTAACTCTCATGGAAGATGTGGTCTTTAAGGTTGAGCTTTCATTTCATAATCTAGTTGGTTTGTTCATACAGGAATAGTATCCGTGTAAATGCAAGGTACGTTATCATTCATTAGTTAAAATGTTAGTGTTAAGAGTATACAAGTTGTCTTCCATAAACAAAACTTTACTGTTACTTTTCATTGACTTTGGGCAAGAATCTAAACCATTTCATAATCTACTCGGTTTGTTCATACACGATTTGTATCTATTGAAATGCAAGGTACGTTATCATCCATTACTTGAAATTTTAGTGTTAAGAATATTCAAGTTGATTGTCTCCCATAACCAAAACTTTAGTGTTGCTTTTTATTGACCTTGGGCAAGAATCTAAACCATTTATGAAACTAAAGCGATCAAATGACGAGGAAATTACCAGGAATGATATTATTGTAAAGTTTGTATTTTTAAATCTACAAACCCGACCGGTTTGGTCTAGGGGTAATGTCGTCGCCGCTAGTCACCTGTTTAACAGCTTATTTTCGGAGATGAAGGTTCCTGGTTCAAATCCTAGTAAAGGTAGTTACCTTTAGACAGATTTGAATACTAGACAGTGGTAACCGGTGTACTTTGATGGTTGGGTTTCAATTAACCATACTCTCTCAGGAATGGTCGACTTTAGTCTGTACAAGACTACACCTCATTTACACATCATACATATCATCTTCATCTCATTGGGTCATGGGTTTGCTTATTGTTCTAAATTGAACAGATTGCAATGTACACACTAGGAATAATAAAAAAAATCTACAACTGAAATTAAATTATTTTTGTTAGGTTTGTATTATTAAATCTACAACTGAAATTGAAGGAATTGACATTTTCAATTTCAACATCTAGTAAATTGTATTCGACATTACCTATGTATACGCATAAAACTATTAAATTTCGTAAATTTACATTTTTTATCTTTATTTATATCTACGTAAATTAATATTGTATTTCATCACGTCAGTAATCCATATTTTAGTGAAAAAAATTACATGGTATCTAATTTTGCTATTCACTATTTAATTAAGAAATTTATCATTTTTGTTTTTGTTTAATACTACATATTCATGTTAAGTATTAATTTAAATCCACGCAAATTAATATTATTATTGTATTATTTTTTCTGATAGTACACACTAATAAATGAATATTAACACTTGCATTATAAATTTCAATTACGATATTAAACAAACAAGGATAGATAAATATTTATACGACTATTAGAAGACAGCGACCAGAAGTGACACGAATGAAATCAGCATTGTCGTTATCATCCATTTTATTTGAAGGCTGAACTATTTTTAATCCTGAAAAGTTGCATACTTTAATGCTGTACAGTAATCTGTTAATATAATTTTATAAAACGGTATACCTATGTATGTCAGTATATGTATAATCTACCATGGTAGGAGCAGGAAGTTTTAAATTTTGACTTGTAATAAATGTTAATTTACTGAAGATGTGTACAAGATACACGAAAGCGCTATAAACATTGGTAAGTGTTTTATGTTACCGTATTCTGGTGGTTAGAAAATATATATTTCAATTTTAAATAATACGGCTGTTTAAAAATCCTACGTAGGATGTTTAATAAAATAAGTATAAAACAGTATGTATATTTTATAATCAGTCTGTTAAGAAGTTGTATTTTTAGGCTGTTACTAAATTTCAGTAGTGTTTTCTAGTTCTGATGTACAATATAGTTAAAGATATGTTTATATTGGTATTTGTAATTCCACAATGATAACTGTTAGAGTAAAAATGTGACTTGTGTACTTCAGTGTTTTTAGCTTTAACCATGTGTAAATCAAATGTTTTTTTTTGCGTCCAGAAGACTCCAGGAGGAGTATAGGACGTGTCAGTTATAACACCTGAAATACATATAAGAATCACACAATGTATCACTACTACCAAGAAAGAAATTCTTGTACGCTAGAAAAAGTTTCACCGATCAAGTAATTTTTCAGATTTTTTTAAAGGAATGCAAATTATCACAACATTTTGAAAATTGGGGTAATTTATTCATGAATTTTCTCCCTGCATAAGTAGGTTTTTGTTCAAACAATTTGTGAAGTGATTAGCCACGTAATATTCATTTCTGTTTCTCATGTTATGATTGTGAACATTGAAATTTTGCATAAAATTATTTCGCCTAACATACATAATCACCTTAAAAAAGAGAGGGAACTGTAAGCAATTTAAGCTCCTTAAATAGTGGCCTGCATGAGGACAGCTGGTTAGCTCCCACCATACCTGTAGACCTAATAGCTTTCTTTTGAATTTTAAAAACCCTATTCATATTGCACATGCTAGAATTACCCCATACGAAGATACCATAACGGATATGAGACAGAATGAGGCCATGATAAGCTGCCATTAGTAATTTTTTATCATTTAATCTGGCAATTTGTTTTAGTGCAAATACCCCAGATGTTATTTTACTACAAACTTGATTGGTATAGAAGTCCCGAGACAAAAATCTATCTCGAGATACTCCTAGGAACTTCACCGTTTCTACATGCTCTAAACTATATTATGAATAATGTGGTGTTACTGGCCGGTTTCTTTCCTTCCCACATATTTGTTTTACTTCCTCGAAGTAGTACCAGTGTACATGCAGTTCAATAGTCTTTAGTACAGCTAAACATTTAAATAAACTCTTTCAAAAGAAATTTCCTACACGTTCCAATTATTTTCAACTGCTACAAAGATAAGACAACATCCTGATTGTGAAATTTTGGTTAAAATAATTTTTTTTTTTATAAACGTAGTGTGAACTACTTTATTAGTGAGATTGATAGCAAAACTGACTGCTTCCAGGTATGATTCTTGGCCAAGAAATATGGCGATGATAAAAATTTCCTTTAAATTAGCTAAAATGCTCATACCCCCATACATACGCAACACACTTATCTTTTCCAGTAAAAAAAAAAAAATTGAATTGAATATTTTTTGTACATATCTGCTACAAGCTCATTACAAGTTGAAGTGTACCAGTTCTTTCATTTAAATAAATACTACATTATCCTCCTAAAATGGTAGGTACATCAAACCGTAACTTACTAAGTTTGTTTAATATTTTGGTATACCCTAAAAAATGAACAGGTTTTCAACTTTATTCCCGTTATGCAATGAGCACATGCCTACTCCGGCTCATCCCTATTTGACCCATAGTTATAAGGCTTAATAGATCCTCAGGGCTTATAAATAAAAAATTGTCATTTTGTTTTTATTCATCATTTATCCATTCTTCACCTAAATTCAAATTTAAACTACTACAATAATTATGTAGCCTACCCATTGCCCCATTCTAACAATTTTTCTTTTAACAAAAAAAAATGAATAAATAAAATTCTCTTTTAACTCTTCTTTAACTTCACAAAGTAAATGAGAAAACTATAATGGCCCCTGGAAAATTTGGAAAATTCAGCCATTTTGTATCTATAAATAAAATTTTAATCTTTCACTCCGTGTATGCGATCAATGTATCGTTTAGGGGGTTTTCGTACAGGCTCATAGTAAAATTGAAATTAAAAAAGATAAATTTTGGAAAATCCATTGAGTTTTCCTCAAGTAAAAGTATCAAATAATAGGTTCTCGGTCACAGATAACTAGTTTGACGTCCAAAGGAAGAAAATATAATTTCAGCTGCAATTTTGAAACTCCAAAGTAAATTATTTGTAAATTTTGTACAAAAAGTTCTGTGGTCATGGAACGTAAATACGACACCTAAAATCGAAAAATCTAACGGTTTCAAGAAATTGTGGAAATTTGGTCCTATTATAATAATAACTTAACTTTTATAATATAACATAAAAAAACCAAGATTCCGTTGCATTTTTTCTTAAACTGTTAATTACAATCTCTTTTGGGTTTGTAAAGGTATAACTAATTTTATATATTAAAGAAACTGATAATTTCTAAAGTTTTCTAAACTGTAAATAATTTGTTCCAACTTGAAAAAGTCTGTGGGAACAGTAGACAATTTTTCCAGGAATTTGACGACGAAATGGTCGCACTATTTCTCCAGGATATCTCTGGAAATAGAAGTCACAAAGTAAAATGTCAAAAAGCGCATAAAAGTAGGACACCGATACCTATTGATTGATGTTTGACTTAAGTCGGAACAAAAGTCTGGAAACTGTAGGCGATTTTCCAAGAGTTTGACGAATACCGAACGGTCGTGCTCTCCGTTTTCAAGATATCTTCGGAAATGTAAGTCGCAAACTACAAAGTCAAAAAACGGATAAAAGTTGACATCCACATCTATCGATTGAGAGGTGCCCACCCAGCGAATTATAAAGGGTGCCCTGCGCACAAGAAATCGTCGGCAGTGTGCAGTCATAACCATCAGGCCCGTCAGCCATCGCCATCGGTAACGACGTCTGAATCCTTCACGCCTCCCAGGAATTCGGAAGCTGCACGCAACTCCCCCTCCTAAAAAAACATGCCACAAAGAGAATCACAGAGAGCACTTCCCAGCGTGCTCCCGTTCAAAAAAGTTCGATTCCACAGGCACAGCCACAGCCATTTATCTTTACACCAAGTCAACTAGTGTTCGATTTCAGTGCTTCCGATTTCCCGTCCCTTCCTAAGCCGGCTTCACAACCGATCGCAACAGCACCTAGTGCCTCGCCACTCATCGACCTGTAAACGTCGACGAAATTTGTTACATGGGCAATATAGACGTTGCAGAAAATTTCCAACGATACTTCTTTGCAAGACATTATCGCCACTGTAATTTCCAGCCTTTCCGCACTTCTGGTGTAATGCCGTTTACGGTAGTTACGTGGAATTGCTCAGGCATCACCCGGCGGAAAAACGATTTTCGGCGCTTCCTAGAGTACTACAACGTGGATGTAGCACTCGTACAAAAGACTCATCTTCTTCCCCACAAGGCTTTTACGCTGGCTCTCTATGTAACCTACAGGTCTGACCGTATAGCGATTCCTGCCGCGGGCGGTGTTGCTGTAGTGGTCCATCGACGCCATGTCAATCATCTTTTACGATATCCTCCAATACCCCTCCTTGAGTCTCTTGCTGTTATTATTCCTATTAATTCTGTCCCAGTTAGTTTTGTTACTGCCCTTGCATCTTCATTCGGCCTTCAACATCCTTTGTTTGTTGGCGGCGATTGTCAAAGCATCTCGATTTAGGATGCCGTAGCACCGATAGGCCGGTGCTACGCTCCTAACTTTTCTCGATCAGTTTGATATCCCCTTTTCTTTGCACGTTCCTGACTCCCCCACTCGAGTTTCTCCATTTCCTGGTCACTCCTCTAGTATTCTCGACTTATGAATTTCCGTTTCATTGCCTCGCCTCTCGGACACGCTTGTCGTCAATGATCTAGATTCGGATCACTTTCCTGTCCTGTTTACATTTTATCCCCCGACTCTCCGACATGTTAATTCCCCTTCTATTACGAAAACCTCCTGGAACGAATTTTATTCCGATCTAGATCGTGCCCTACCCCCTTAGCCGCCAACAATACTCGCTACGGCCCAGCTTAATCTACATACTTCCTTTCTTTCGACAACTATTCAGCGTAGCCTCCGAGTCTCAACTCACACTGCCCCTTCAAAACCACGCCCCAGCCTCCCTCTTGCAATACGAAAACGCTGTAGCCGAGCGGCGGCGTAGCCGTCGCCTATGGCTGCTTACTAGGGACCCGCGCCAACGCACTCTGTTTAACAGAGCTGCGGCAATTTGCCGGTTCCTTGTAAACCAACATCGACAGCAAGGATGGGAGGAGTATCTGACCTCTGTAGAGGATTCTCGTACCCCCTGGGATACCATACGACGCCGTCTTGGGAAGCAGCGGTCTAACCACCCGCTGGATTCACCTGATGGCTTCATCTTTTCAGTGGGTGAGATTGCTGAGAGGTTTGCCCTCGCATTTCGAGTCCCACTTCACACCGAACACCACTCCTTCAGACCCAGCGCATGACCGATTTGTTGATGATATGGTCAACACTGCACTTTCCGACCCCACTTCCTTTCATCTAGCACCGTTCACCGAAGACGACCTGTCTGACGTGGTTCGTTGTATTGGTCCGAAGAAAGCCCCTGGTCCGGATGATATTACTAGGAAGGTGTTATTTAATTCTCCTCCGAGAATTAAAGCGCATCCTTCTCCAGGTTTACAACGCAGTACTTACTCTGCAGCATTTCCCTTCTGTTTGGAAAACTTCTAAAATCATAGTGATTCTGAAGCCTTTCAAATCGCCTTCTAATCCGGCCAGTTATCGCCCCGTCTCTCTTCTGCCACTTTTTTCAAAACTGAACGACTCCTGCTACCGCGGCTTCAAACAGTTATAGATCCTGTCCTCCGTCCGGAGCAGTTTGGCTTTCGTCGGGGCATTCGACCACTCTTCAGCTCCTTCATGTTGTCACATTCATCTTGGATTCTTGGAATGCCAGGTGCCAGACTACGGCGGTGCTTCTTGACTTTGGGGCAGCATTCGATCGTGTCTGGCACCTGGGTCTCCTTTACAAGCTTTCACTCATTTTTCCTCCCCCAACGGTGCGATTTCTGCACTCATATTTTACCGGCCGACAATTCTTTGTCTCTCCGTACCACCCGGGCTCCGTGATACCGCTTCTACTATGAAACCCGTCTCGGCAGGAGTTCCCCAAGGATCGGTTCTAGGGCCGATCCTATACCTCATCTACGCGAATGACTTTCCACTTGAGCCCGGTATCCACGCTGGTGTCTACGTCGACTATATTATCTTGTACAGGTCCAGTCCTAGTCTTAGGTTTAACGATAATGGGCTTCAACTTCAGTTACAGCTCCTAGTGGAGTGGTTTGACAGGTGGAAGTTATCCCTCAACCCCACGAAGTGCGAGGCGATCAGCTTCACCAGAAGGATCAAGATGCCTGAATGACTGGAGATATCTGGACATCGATTGGAGTGGGCCTCTAGTGTGAGATACTTAGGGGTGACGTTGGATAAGCGTCTTACTTTCCATAAGTTCGCGACGGATAGGATACGCAAGGGTAGGGTCCTCTTCTTTACTCTAGCTCCTCTTCTGCGTTCCACTTGCCTGAACAAGACAATAAAAATCTTATATACACAGCCATCTATCGGTCGTTTCCGTTATATGGCTCACCCGTCTGGTGGCCATTGCTGTCCCCCGTCCAATAAGCGACTTTTTCGCTCTCTAGAGAATAGGGTTCTTCGCACTATTTTCAACATTTATTACCACATTCCCCATTCCATTGTTCAGGAACACCTTCTTCTACCCTCGTTTGAGGACTACATTCATAAAACCTCTAGGAAGCTACACGACAAAGGTGTGAATTCATCATTTCCATGCATAAATTCCATCTATGCGACGCCGCATCCGCCGGAAGAACTACGAAACCTGCCATTCCACGGCTACGTCTAGATAGCTTGCCCTACTGACCTCTTCTTCTGTCTCGTCCGCCCATCATAGAACCTGATTCCCATACACAATACACAAATAAAAAAATGCCATACACAATAACATTTAAAAGAGCCGCCAATAACACATTTAAAAATAAAGAGCCGCCAAAAAAGGGGCCGTACACATACACTTACATTCACATTTAAAAGAGCCGCCATCAATTAAAAATAAAAATTGTATACACACACACTCTCTCTCTCTCTCTCTCTCTCTCTCTCTCTCTCTCTTCTTTTGATATTTTCTGAAGTACCCCGTCCCTAAATTTTTCTACGAGCGATCGGTTGGTAACCCACAAGGCATCACCTTGATCAAATTCTTCAACACGGATTCAGGATTCGTATCGATTAATATTTGAATAAAATCTGAACAAAAGTAACGATAGGCAGTTTTTCCAGGAATTTTACGAATACCAAACTGGCACGCGCTCCGTCTCTCCTTGATATCTCCGGAATAAGAGGCTAACAAATTTCAAAAGCTCATAAAAGTAGTCACCCACGCCTATCAGTGAAATGTTGTTTGAAGAAAATCTTACCAAAAGTCTGGAAACTGTAGGCATTGTCCAGGAATTTAACGAAAACCGAACGCTCAGTTTCTCCAGGTTTTGTGCGGAACTAAACGTCGCAATCCAAAAAGTTCAAAAGCGCATTAAAGTAGACACCACACCTATCGTATTATGTTTTATTGAATCGATAGGTACGGAACAAACGTCTGGAAACGGAAGCCATTTTTCAAAAAATTTTCCGAAAACCCAAAAATCGGGAACATCCCATTTATTATTATAACCAATAAATTTATTAATTAAAAAATAACTAGTGTTGCTTGGTATGTTCTTAAGAAATCCCAAAAAGGTTTTTAGAAATATTTTCTGTTTAAAAAAACGTTTCACCTATTTTCCCTTAGTATTTGTCTCGACCCGAATATTGTATAATAAATAATTAAACATAATTATTATGTGATTTCACTACGCGCGGCATCCATTTTTAGAATATTTGTTAAATAATTTTTTTTCTATTGTCAACATTAGATTTATTTTACTTTATTTTAAGTAATTTGAAAAAAAATAACTTAAAATATATATAGACACTAGTGCACCAACATTTTATGTGCTTACGTACACCTATTTTACACGTAATTTTTTTCTGTAATTATTACAGTGCGTGTGGCGTTTAATTTCTGTTCGACATAATCCTTGCCGAGTGCCCTTAATCGATCTCAAAAACTTTTTGTGAATATTTTCTGTTCTGTTTACTGGACTGTATCATCTAACAGGACATTATAGTGTACCTTACACCCATAACAATCTTCTATCAGGACCACCCAGATTATTTATAAATAAAAGATCTAAGATGGAAGTAAGCATCCATTCTTGATCCCTGTACTGGTATAAAATCAATTTGACAGTTCCTCCTTGAACCACGCGAAAGATTTTGTATTTTTAAATAACCCCTTTAACAATTTATTAATGAAATTTTTTTAGTACAGTTTCTACTTCATAGCCTGTTTAGTTCAATTTCACTATCCAACAAAGTGTCCTCAATGATAAATTCATTCGATAAACTTAACTGATGTAGCTTAATTAAAATCTTAACACTGTCGGAAGCAGCTTTAAAGCCAACAAAAATTTAAACTTTATATCTCGTGGCGAGAAATTATATTTTATGACATTAAACAGCACAACAAACCCCATGTTCTCTTCAGAACCCCTCTTGATTTTCTGTTACTTAAAAAATACCCTTAAAATTTAGGCCTACTCATTTTTTAAATCAAAACCCACGCAAAAATTTTAGCTTTTAAATTCATAAAGGAAATATGATGGAACTTGTAAACGATAAACAGAAGTCTTTATCCACTTCTAAAATACGATTAAAATTTTACATGTGAGCGTCTTGAATTCTGTCGGCGCTTGTTTATCAAATTCAGGTGGTATTCAGTCTTACCCTAGAGCTTTATTATTTTCTATTTTTTTTTTTAGCACAGTTTCAACTTCAAATTTAGATCAATTTCATCATCCAACGTAATGTCCTTTATTCGCGTAAAATATATTATGAAAGCTACTGGATTTTGAGGTCACAATAGTCCCTTTCAACACTTCATTTTGGCAATACATTTTAACAACTGCTGCTAAGTCCTGCATCATTAGCTCTTCGTACTAAATCCCAAAATTCTTAAGATTCTTTCACATTTTCAAAACTATTGAATAAATTATTAAATAAATGTAGTCCCTTTTAGAACACGGACACATAAACTATAGTTCCCGAGTATAGTTTTTCTTATTATCAGTTCTATCGTGTTTAACACGTAGTTAGATTTAAAAAAAATTAATGTACGATGTCTCTTTTTTTTACAATCATTATTCAACCAAACCTGACATGGATTTTTATTTTATCGGTTCTTTGCTACTTACATATGCCTATTTGTTTTTGCAGATTTATGAATTAAACTATTTAATTACTCAAATACCTCATGTTTATTTATCGACATTTCACCTCTCGCCCTACAACGCACCGTCGATCCATTTTTATGTTAGGTAATTCAAATCATTATTCCTTGTGCTGATTAATTTAAGAAGTAAAAGGAGAATATTTTGCCTTCTTATTATTATTAATTTGTGTATTTATATTTGACTCGTTGAGCATATGTTCTGATAAATGTTCAACCATGACTGAAATTTGGTCCATTATTCCAGTACACAAATCCCTGTAACACGCAGATTGATCACCTCTGTGATACATTTTCTACTCTGTTATAATCTTTTCCCCTTATTTGGCCATTCAGTATCAATAAATTAAAATTTGTATACAAGCTACTAATTTTTCCCTCACCTATTTACCGCCCAATCTTTTGGTGTTTTTACAGAGCGCATTCTTTCATGCAATGCAGTCTCGGATATACTTTGTTATGCCCCTGTCCTACTATTACAATCCCCCATTAAAATAACATTTTTATTTTAAGTATATTCAACAAAGAAGTTCCACAAATTACTGAAGTCTACTTTTTATTTGCTATCTAATTAATCCACCACTGAGGTGTACAGGGTCAATATAATACTTGTCCTTCTTAATGCTCATTTCTGATAATGTTGCGCGTGCCTAACTATTGAATTAAAACAATTAAACAATTGCACTCCACTTTATAACCCGTTAAAAATCCTTATTTTTTTGCCCTACCAATTCTGCGCACCCACCTACTTCGACCTACTGCGTTCCCACGTAACACAGTAGGGCTAACATTAAAAGCTCTGAGCCATATTATTCCCATCACCCTCTTCTACAAATGTTTCAGCGAGCATAAATATTAAAATACCTTAAAAAATTTGATGGTATTCTTATCTTTAAGATCAGCAATATTATAAAACTACTTCCTAACACTAGATTTCTCTATCCCTTCCTTTTGGCAGAAGACCCCTTGTTACGCCTCCGTTCTCTCCTCAGCGTCATAATTTCCTCCCTAACAATTACTTCTCACTTCACTCTCCAAAGAATGCTGTAATTTCTCCACTCCATTATTATTAGCCTACTATATTGTTAACCCGCCCAACCGTAAACTATTAATCACTACATAAACTTAAATTTTGTCACAATTTAAATATTATTCATTCCGTACTCCAAACAACTTCGATCTTTTGTGTATCTTGTTTCAAAACTAAAGGCTCTTATGTTCTACAAAATTAGTTTTTTTAGTATTTATTAAAATATAATGTTAAGATAGTCATAATTATATAAGTACGCAATAACTGGACCATTGTTATTTGGCGCACCTTAACGGATGGACTTGATTTACTCTTGTTTTCCTGTTCCCCTAGAAAGTTGCAACTGAGGTCCTGCACACCAATTTTCTTTCTAAAACGTACTTTTAATATCATAAACTAGGCCTTAAACATTTATTCTTTTGCTTTATTTTCCAAGTCATTAATCCGTTCAACCAATGCACTATCGTAACTTCCCTATTTTTTGTACATAAACTTTTATTTTCAACTGTTGTTAATTCATTAACAATTCGAATAATAATTTTGTTCCAAGATCATTTTTTTGTGGCCAGTTTGGCTTATCACTAATAATATTAATTTAATAATATCTAATGATATCATTTAACCCTCGCCAACAGGTTCCCCCGAACTGTCTTGCGCCAACGTGGTTTTATATTCAGTTTTTGAATTACGCAGTACTTTGGGTATCCTGCCAAATTTTGCTCTTAACCGGACTTTGGCGTATAATAAGCATCAATACCTTATTCATTTTTATGTTTACCTTTTCTTGTATTTTATTGTATGTCGTTCCCTTCCCATGCAGTACTTCAAAATAAAATTAACGTAGCCTACTCATTCCTGTTTCGTGCGCGTTAGATTTACGAATCGTGTATATTAAATTTCGTGCTCAATACTGTACTGCAATCGTTGCCATGAATCAGTTGTCTAACAGCGGATGTATGGAGACGTAGGTTCCGAGGTTTAAATTCTAGTAAAGGTAGTTACTTTATACGGATTTAACTTATAGGCAGTGATTAACGATGCACTTTGATGGTTGGGGTTCAATTAACAATACTTTTTCAAGAATGGTCGGCCTGAGTCTGTACAAGACTAGGCCTATACTTCATTTAGAAGTCATACATATCATTCTCAACTAATTGGGTCATGGAGTTGCTTATTGTTCTTAAATTGAATAGATTTCTACGTACACACATTAGGGATTTAAAGCAGTGATTAACGATGTACTTTGATGGTTGGGGTTCAATTAACAATACTTTTTCAAGAATGGTCGGCCTGAGTCTGTACAAGACTATACTTCATTTAGAAGTCATACATATCATTCTCAACTAATTGGGTCATGGAGTTGCTTATTGTTCTTAAATTGAATAGATTTCTACGTACACACATTAGGGATTTAAAGCAGTGATTAACGATGTACTTTGATGGTTGGGGTTCAATTAACAATACTTTTTCAAGAATGGTCGGCCTGAGTCTGTACAAGACTATACTTCATTTAGAAGTCATACATATCATTCTCAACTAATTGGGTCATGGAGTTGCTTATTGTTCTTAAATTGAATAGATTTCTACGTACACACATCAGGGATTTAAAAAAAATACGGTAATCAGATCATTCTCTACTGTATACCATAAATACCGGTACCTTAATAATTAAAAGAAGGATTATACAAGCTTACTTAAAAAAATAATAAGAGTGAATAAATGAATTTTCTCATTAAAACTTATTTCTGATTTCGACTTAACACGTTATATGAACGTTGCGGTATAAGAGTTACTGGCCCTATAACTGCTCAACGAATGCGCACAAAACCGACCCCACATTAGATGGTAATACACGCAATATGAACTTGGACCGATAAAAAGCTAAACGGCACTTGCTAAAAGATGCTTCTTGAGATGCTTACCTCACTGGCCAATGGAAAAAACATCCGTCGATTCAGTGATTTTGCGAAGTGTCAAATCTGAAGAGTAGAGTACGCCTAACACTCGCGTTTGTTTTCTTATTTATAATTTAAAGAAGAAACAAGTAGCCCTATTTTGCTTCAATACAATAAACATATATAGACAAAAATATTATAATAGGCCTATATAAAAAACAGAGGAAAAAAACGGAAATCAATCGATTATAAAATATGAAATCTTACTAAAATATCTTTTAAAAATCTGGTGTGAAACACTCACACAACTTTCTCTTGCCAATGCAAATAATTAACAATAAACCTAACATTAGTATTAAAACATTAGAAATGAACAAAAAACTAACCTCAAAAAACATTAGTGAAATACGCAAAATTAAAATCGACCTCAGTTTAGCTTAAAAATACGGAAAATCGCTCATTCACGCTAAACTAGGCACTTTACAAAAAAATGCATAAAATAAAAATTGCAGATCTCTTAATTTCCTATAAATTTTATATAATACACTTTTGTCGTAAAATGCATTCTAAGGCCGAAATCTTAAAAAAATAGATTTTTCACACGTTTTCGTGAGAAAAAAAACAGAAAATTGCTAATTACCGCTAAACTAAGCGTTATACAAAAAAATGTTTGAAATAAAAGTTGTAGAATTTTACATTCTCTACAACTTTTATTATATAACGTTTTGCGCTAAAATGCATATTAAAGCCGCAATCTTAAAAAGAAAATGTTTTTACGTAAAAACAGCCTCACGCAGAATTTCAGCAAACATGGCGTCTACCCTATCTTGTAGAGAATAAAAAATTGAGTAAACCAGGCGATTTTAAAAAAAATCGTAGGACCAGTTTTTGAGAAAATCGCAAAAAAGTGAAAAATTATACGAATAAACTACTACTTAATAAATTACTACTGCACGCGCACGCGCACGCGCGCGCGCATAGGCCATAAATCCAGTGAAAATCGCGTTTTCAAAATTTTGTAACGGGCTCTTCTTTCTGACGCCTATTCCTTCTTATTGGCTATTCAAAATCATCCGATTCTCCAGCCAAAATATTGTGACACTTATCGCTAAGGTCCGTTTCGGGATCTAGGCTATTAAATAGTTAATACACTAAAGTTTACAATATTACAAATATTTATTACACTAAAAAATTTACAAAATAAACAGCAAACTAATTATAATGAAGTAATACAATATATAACTTAATAATTTACTAAAAATAAATAATGAGCAATAAATAACTTAATAATTTACTTAGCACTACTTACAATCAATTTTATAGAATACACATACAAAATGAAACTGAATAGGTACACAAAAACTGAATTTACTACAGATATACAATAACTTTTCACAATACACACACTAACAAAGACAGTATAACAATCGTTGACCAACACAATGCTCAGAACGCTCCTGCACTACATCCGATAGCCACTCGTCAAAGATCAAACGAATACTAACTCACTGACCGTGCTCGGGGGTTTTTTATATAGTGAATCAAAAAGAATCTTCCTGAAAAACACCGAACTTTGATACAAAATAATAATCGAGTACAAAAAAACCCTTTATAAATGAGTGCTAGAAAAATCTATTGTAAACAAGTCAACTATAGATCTTATTGTAAATAGAATAAAAGTTGTTGCAGGCCGACCTTTTCATAAATAGTTGTACAACAATAACCTTTTATAAATAGGCATACTTTTATTGTTACTATTGTCCTATTGTCACTTTTTCACTTTATTATCTACTCTTTACCTTTTCATGAATATTTTACCATTTACTAGAAGTTTCGCGAAACATGCCGTTCTTCGATATTGTCACAATATGATAGTTCTCATTTAAAGTTATATACTTTAATAAATATAGTTTTTATTAACCCTATAGATGCTAGAAAAAGAGTGATACGCTCTCACAACTAAAGCTCCACTCTTACGTCGGGTCGCTTTAGTATAGGCCGCACTTGAAGGTGCATAAATAAATAAATAAATCTTTATTTGTCAGCGACCAAAGAAAGGATAGACATCGTCAAATCTATTCTTCTATACTAATGTAATAAAGAAGAAACGTCTGTTTGTTTGTTTCTATGAGTTAATCTCAGAAACTACTGAACTGGTTTAAAAAAATCTTTCCTTGTTGCATAGATTAGAGCTTCCTAATCAACATAGGCTATTTTTTAACTTAAGTAACTTTAATTAAGTGAGTTAAGCGAATAAACTGTGACGATGTCGCATGTTTTAGTCCATCGGGTGCACTTTTATTTTTTCTAAGTCCTCTAAATGGTGTATTTTTTGGGCTAGAAGCACGATTCAACTTTTTTTTTCATAGAAAAACGTGAAGAATAACATTCGGTTCCAAAAACATTAAAAATTCGGAAATATTCAAAATTTTTATTTTTGTACTGTATTTCATATAATATTTGTTTTCATTCGACAGGTAGTGAATGAGTCATATTATATTTCCAATTGCTCTGCTTACCGCACCCACGTATTACTGTCTCTTATCTCTGCCACAGGTATATCAACTGTCTATTTCTTTTCCATCGGTATTCTTCTATGCATTCTATTCAATTCTGTTAAATCGCAGGGACAAACATTTAAAATGGTAGGCATCGATTTGAGACGAGTGCTTCCTTCACTCATCGACAACTTTATGTCGGACTTTCTAGAGCTGGAAGTGTAGAAGAACAATTTATTTTGCTGCCACAGGGCAACAAAACCACAAATATTGTATATATAGAGGATTTAAAATAATTTAATGAGGCCTACGTTAGCCGCTGTGGGCGGGGGTTGTTAGTATAGTATATACGTACGTTAAATCTATTTTAACTAACAATTTTTGTTTACAATTTACTATAAGTATTCGCTAAAACAAAAAAATAATTTGTACATTGTAGTACATTAAATTACTACTTGAATTTTGCTGAATTGTAGCCTACATTGGAATTCTAAGCTGGTCATTTATACTAACAATGTTTCATAAGTCTAAATTCTACACAGATTACAATTAAAGAGCATTCTTGTAAGATAATTTAAGAACTCCTGATCAGAATAAAATGAATATTTTATTAAAAAACCTTTTACTTCCGGATGAAAGTTTTTTTTTAAATTAACGAGTCGTATTTTAGATGGTAATTTGTTAAAAGAAAATCGAACGGAATTGTAGTGAATTCCTTTCAAGAATTTGAAAGTTCTATATTTTTCATTTCTGAAGTCATCGTTGTGACGAGTTTCATAATTATGATTGTACTTACTCTTAGTAAATAACACAATGTTCCTTTTCGCGAATTTTAAAATTTCATGTATATTACGAGACGGCAAGGTGAAAATATTGTATTTAACAATATTTTTCAATAACAATATTCTAATTGCGTATTTTTGTATGTACTTTTGATTGTACTTCATAGGAGAAGGTGATATTGTCGAAATTCACCTTCAATCAATCAAGGGTATGCTTTTTAAACGTATGTTACTACTCCGTCCAGTTTTTACATAAAAAAATCGGCGTTTAAGTATGTTAAAGTTCACAGTTTTTTCTATTATCTGAATATTAAACAGTGAAATCTGATGTTCCTTTTTAATATGCCGGTCATTTAAAAAACGTGCTATTTTGACTCCACGTAAAGATAATGTTATGTAAAACCTGGACGGAGTAGGCTTAGAGATTAAAAAGCACACCAACGGAAAACCGGGTTAAATCTAGGTAATTTTATGCGTAAATTACTGTATCTCCGACTAATTTCTAAATAAAAGAAAATTAAGTCGAACCAATCGACGCAGAAAAGAAAACTGTCTTTGATTTGGTGTAGCATTAAAATTTTCCGTTTAGTTATTTTTGAGGTACAGCTCTTCAAACACAACGGCTTCTTTCGTGGCGCGCACTATATATAATAGTTATAACTATTATAACTATATTAATAGTTTATAGTATAGTGGAAACGCTAGATCGACTGTATACTCTTAACATGTACACACGCACTCGCGCGCGCGCGCGCGCGAGCACACACACACATACATATTTATTAAAATCTTCATTAGGGCCGTTAGGGTTATCATCTTTACAGTAAGTTGTTGCGGTGAATACAAATACGAATATGCTGTCAAAATTTCATGAAAATCTGTTGAGTAGTTTTGGAGATTAGCCTGCAAAAAAAACACGCTTTGTCCTTTATGTTATAGTACTAGTATAGATACAAACCTCATCAACTGCTGGTGATGTTTTGCGTTCTCCTTCAAAGTTCGTAGTAAGCAATCTTGATACTCTGTATTATCACATAAATTAAGATCTTCGATTTCATGAATTCTCATGTAAATTTTTCTGTTTTTACTGTTATACAATTTATACGCTCGTAAAGTAACATTTTCTAACGATGTATGTAATATTTTGAATGACGCTATTAAAAATGTTGACAAGTCAATAAAAGATGTGACTGTAGCTATTAGTGAATGTGCAAAAATAAATGTTTGAAATACTTGAATCAAATATTGAATGAGAAATGAAACAAATCCATCTGAATCGTAAGGTTGCCAAATTCGTACTGGTATATATCTATGATATTTTGAGTTACTATTTGATTTTTTAACAATCAGTTCATTTGATATTACCTCGGATAAAGGTAATACAATTATCCACGTAATACTATTAAAGTAGGAAAAATATTTAAAGAAAGTTTGTATAAATTCAGATTGCTTGTTGTATACATTGAATATTTTATTCTGGTTTTTGTGCAGTTGAATTGTGTAATTATACATTCTCAAATTTTCCAATATACTGTCTAATTTTTTGCATTGAATTAAACCATTTATTATGACTGCTAAACATGCAATTCTAGAAAGGCTGAAACCAATTTGTTTCAAAACAAACGGTGTATCGATACCCCAATATATATAAATCAAAATAGTCACAGAGAAAATTGAATATATTGTATCTGCTAAAACCAATGCATTATAAATGATATGAATAATCCAGTATGATTTTTCTGAATGGAGATACATCCCAGCAAATATGTAATTAATACCATAAGATTTTTTCCTTAATTCTTTTGGAGTTAAAATGTTCATCTTGTTTAAAGAATAAGTGTTATGTTTTTCAGTAGGTTAATCTGAAAATAACAATCTATAATATTAGTAAAATATAGCTATATTCCATAAGTAAATAGGGGTTATGGCAATAAGGAGACCGCCACTCTAACGTTGAATCAATTTTGAATAACAAATTAGTACTTAAGAAGGGACGCATAGAATGTTCAATACACTTTTACGCTACGATGCAGAATTTAGGAGATGAAAAAAGTTTACCCTCACCCTTGGGGAGTGGGTGCAACCCGAAATTTTCGGATTACTACATTTTTATGTAATTTTGAACGCTAAACATGCCGTTAAAGATTGTTCATATTCTGAAATTTAAAAATTTCTTAGTTTTTGTTTATGGTAGCAACCCCCGTAGGAAGCCTAAATTAAAAAATTCCCCTTGAAGGTGTAAAAAAAGAAAAAAACATGAAAACGGCAAACCCCAAAAAGCCGTTGTTTTTTTTTTTAGTTTTCTCAGTGAAGCGGTGAGTTAAGGTTTCAGTCTGCGTTGGGAATTTCTGGGTAAGTTTGGGGATGCTAGCGTTAAAATGAGATGATTTTTAAGATGCTCAAGTTAACGTTTGAACCGAGAATAGTTGTGTTGAAATGTGTCGTTGATGTATGCAACACATAAGTAGTTATGCATGAGTGATTTGTAACGTAGAAGCGTGTGTCGGTTAAGTTATTTGCCTAAGTAAATTAAATTGAAATCGTTGAATTCTTCGTATAGGAATGTTTTTGGTACGCCGTAAATTTGGCCTCACCATAAGTCCAAATTGGTTTCAGGAAAGATTTTATAAATACCTGTAGTGAAGTGGGAGTTTTGATTGTCGCGATATTAAGGAAAATAGTTTGTTTCGCCTGTGATCCAGAGTCCGTTGATTTATTTGAACTTGTCTACTCCAGATCAAGCGTCTGTCGATGTACAGGCCGTGGTATCAAATGAGTCAGTTTGCGGAAGAAATTGTCCTCGTAAGAAAATAGCGGTACATGTTTTTTATATGAGAGTAAAGGTACTCTGTATTGTTTTTGTAGCATTCACCTTTTATACGCTGATTTTGAACCATGTATAGAGAATTTTCACGTGGTGTTATAAATTTAGGGTAGTTTCCATGTTACTTTTTGAAGCTGCTAAAATAACGATATAATCGTAGGCCTATGTGGCAATTGTTGTTCCGAAAGTCGGCATATCAGAAGAGTAAAAAATATTATAAAGGACAGCTGCCATGATAGACCCCTGTAGAACTCTGAGAAGAATTTGTAATAAGCAGACCTTGTATTACGTACCTTAAGAGACAAAAATATCGATCTGTGCGAAAATTACCTTAGTATGAGATAGTAGCTAAAAGGTAAAAAGCGGAACAAAACTATTTGTGAAGAGTAATTATTATTATTTTGATTTTGATTTCTAGAGAAGTCTTGTGTCATTTTTCCTTAGTTACATAATCTCCTTATTAAGAAATAACGCAACACATTTTCACGAACGTAGGAATTGTGAATGTCACAGGTATCTATCAGTATTCTTTTAAATGTAATCGTTATAAAACTGAATTGCTTCGACGTGTATTAACGTAAAGGGAACTGATTGTAAGTGAAATACGTGAGTCTGAATACTTTAAAAAAAGTTAAATTTGAACGGTGTATAAGTTTCTTATATTCACCAAGTCTGTTGAAAGGTGTAGGCCTATTCTTATTCATATCTGATGGAATAAATGAATAGGTATAAAATATATTTGTATAAAATGGAATGGTCACGTGGTAGAATCATATGACTGGTAAATTCGGCTGCAGAGTAGAAGTTGCTGGGTTTGATTCTGTATTAGGATCTAACAGAACCTTTTATTGTTAGCTTTGCTCTGTCTTTGTTGAGTATTCAATTTGATAGTTTAACTACACACTCAAAACGATTCATATTTTATTTCGTAAAATTCGTATTAGTTTTTTAGTCGTTATGTAGGCCTACTACCTCATTATCTACAAAAAAAATTTTTTTTTGTTCATATTTCTTTACTTTGTAATCCACTTCGGCTAGCTACTAAAAGTTATTTCACTCGATTCATTACTGGATTTGTTTGTACGTTTATTCGTAGTTAGTTTATAGCCGTTTTTCTGTTGGAATTGGCTATTAAAGTCACTACGGACAACACTTTCTGAGATTCCTTTAAATCTTAATTAATCCGACTGCATCAGAAATGCTAAAAATGAGATTTGTCTGTCAACGTTCTAGTGCATATAATTTTCATCCGATGTGGATCAAACTTGGTATTCAGGTTCATTTAGAAAAGAAAACTATTAGTTGGCCGTTAACGGTAAAAAATTATACATTTTTTTAGAGGAGTTTATACGTAGAAGAAGACATAAAATCATAATTAATCGTATTAGTATTTACAGTAACGGAAAATATTATTGAGTCATAGAAATTATCATGTTTATCATGATAATTATCATATCATATATCAAATTATCATATAGGAATAAGAGATTTTCATGTGATTTTTCTTTACATGAAGTGAAGTGTAAGCGATTTTTTTTAAATTCCCGCGCGCAGCGATTTTTAAAAAAATACTGCACCTTTATTATTATTTGCTCAAATCATCGAAGCAGATGAGTAAAAAAGTATTCACAATGGCTGTCGTTGTGGCACAGCTGTTCATACTGAACTGTAAATAGGAAGGTCTTAGGTTAGAATCCTGGGAGAGTTTAAAAAGTTTAACTATTAATAACTTCCCGATACTGTTACTTGTCCGAAATAACTAACCATCAAATTGTTCATTAAATAAACTATAAAAGAAAAATCTGAACTAAGAAAATCTGCTTAGTTTATGCAATTTTTACT
This sequence comes from Catonia carolina, assembly GCA_035578175.1. NCBI lineage: Eukaryota > Metazoa > Arthropoda > Insecta > Hemiptera > Achilidae > Catonia > Catonia carolina. The sequence goes on from JAQMRL010000002.1 coordinate 123,406,883, forward strand.
TTACGGACTTTTTATGTAGACATTTTAGTACATTTCTTCAGGTAATAAAATTATGGCTAAAATATTGAAAAGAACTTCGTACGTTACAAAGGAAAGACTACATTATTAGGATTTGTTTAGTTAGACTTAAGGAGTAAACTATTATACAAATTTAACGTAGATTGTATACGCTATAATATTATTTTTTTGTTGGGTAATTAAAAACTTGGACTAAGTTTTTAACTATATCTAGTATAAAACCAGTTTTAACAACACTCAATTTAATTTTGCACAATCATGTTTTTTTAAGCTACATACCCTTATTTCGGTACTCGTAAACTATCAACTATTCTTTGTGCCAGACGTTCAATAATGTACCAAAAAATACACTGCTGGTAATGCTACGTATATTTATAAACTAGTGTAATGTTACATTGAATATTTAACCTTCTTGTGAAATCAAGTTACTATTATTTACATCAGTGAAAACGGTGTTGCTGAACCAAGTTTCCAAACGTAATGGGTAGAAGTAGCATAACTTAAAACAAATTATTACTGTTCAAATAGAACAATTTTGGTTACTTCTGACAAATTTAATAAAATTATTGTTAAGTCTAACCTTCCATTTTCTAATAGATAACACATTATCATAATACTGCGCATACAATTTTTATGTACTTGTATTTTTATGTACGAGTGTTTCATCTGTAATTTATTCGAACAATAAAGTTGAATGTAGGTAATTTGTATTGGAAATTTTGTTTAAAAAACTATGAAGTTCATTCAGTTGATTGTTTTTAAATTACCTATATCTTGGAAGTATTTTTTTGTAATATTTTTTTTACTGATAGTAAATTTTGACTGCACGCTATTCTATTAACAATATAGTAGCTTTTACCTTGAGGTACAAGTATCTATTTAATGTACTCATCATCATAAATTTACATGTATTCAGGTTAAGGTTTTTGGACTAAATAATTCTTTATGGTTATTCACCCTTGTCTCTACCAGGAAATTTTTCTATATTCTACGTCAGTTTGACTATTGTATATTCATCGAGCTTGTGCAGAACACGGTTCAACAAACCGCGCGTGCGTAAATGAAAGAGGTAGGTTCACATAACTGACATAAACGAGAAGAAAAGTGCCTAAAAACGTAAACAAACGTATGCCTATATTTACTGACTTTAGCGTATAAAGATATTACTACTCATGAGTCATAAAAATTCCTAATAAACAAAGTAAATTGAACACATTTTGTTTTTTTTTTGTAAATTTAATAAATTTGTAAATTAATTCACAAATTTAACGATGTGAACCTTTGGTAACTGCTAAAGAAAGGCGTGAAGAATTATTTTATAAAAATAATGAAAATTTTAGTAGTGCTTATTTGTTATTAACAAATTACGTTAAAAATGCCCATATTACCCCTCGGTTACTCTATACCTAGCTCGTAGAACTAGAAAATTATTTAAATGATGTTAAAACAAAAAGTTAAACATGATGTCTAACATTTAAAAATGTAGGTAGGCACTTAAAAATATTTAAAATTAACAACTGTAAAATACCGAATAATGAATAACAATTTATTACAAATAACCGGAGCGCGTGCGTACACTGTGCATCACTGAACAAACAGCAGTTGAACTGGTGACACTGTGAACAGGCAAAGTTAGCCTACAGCAGGTATAATTTAGCAGAATTCCTGGAATAGACACCCACACAACGAAATTTTTACATAAGCTACTGCACAAGCTCGGCGAATAGACTACAGTGTACATATAGTACAAAAATATAAACTTTTAAAACATAAAAGTGTTTTTAGCTAAATATCCTATCGGAAGCTATTATTTGTCACGATTATGGTAATTACCTGAAAACACCTTAAAATCTCCATTGATCCTACATCAGAGATGATGCAAAAAAAAATGGTTATTAGACCTATCGTAATTTTTCAGATTGAATCACATTCTTTTTTGTACAAAGATTAAAATTTTATAAAAATGATTCTTAGAGTTCATTCACAAGGGGCGTTGAAATACTTATGATTCCGGATCTCATTAGTAGACGAACCCTTCCGAAAAGTTTAGTAGTTTTACCTTTCCAATTTTGTTTATACGTGGTCGTTGTAAATTATTATAGGGTAGCAAATCGAGGACTACTTACCGTATAATTATTAAATTCTTCGTTTATATCATTCAAATCTTCTTAATCATTAAATACAAACTTTTTAATCGTCAAAATATGTGTTCGGGTTGTTGTCTCTCAGTCATATGATAAGGATTTATTCATGGTGATAGTTATTCCCTTTTTGAAAAACATCACGTCGCAGTGTACACAGTTTGTATTTATGGACATTGTATACAAATTGTACGCAGTCTAAACATAGTTCAATTTTAATCATCATGCGAATTTCCATAGAATGATGAATTACAATTTAGTGTGGCGACAGCATTTCTTGTATAAAGTTATGTTATTCCTCGGTTTATTTATTTCAAGCTTTTGCGTAAAATTTATTTTAAAAATTCGGTGGTATTTAATTTGCAATTATCATGGACAATGTTTACAGTGTCGCGGCAGGATTTTGTGTATAAAGTTAGGATATATTCTCAGTTTATTGTTAAATTTGTTTATTATAATAAGTCTCAAGCTTTACGTGGGTAAAATTTAATTTAAAAATGGATGATTTTGTTAAGTGTCGTCGTTCGTAGGTGTGCGTACAACTTCCATTCAACAGAACTTCGACTTCTGAGAGCCGCGTTATTGCGCGCAGCGCTAAAAAAGAATTAACATTAAAGGTAGAAATTGAATGGCTTTCTAATACATTTAAGATAAGAAAAAATGCGGCAACCATTTATAAGTTAATTAATACCTAACACAAGAAAATATAATAAATAATTATATTAAGTAAACACACTCATTAAAGTTTTCCCGTAAAAACGAGCACAACTTCGTATTAATAATAAAATTTCGTATATAAAAATAAATCTATAAAATGTTGCATAAAGCGAAATTATTTACCGTAAAAACATGGATAGAAAACATTAGTAGATATTTTCAGGTTGGTTAATAGCGCGGGAACAGCGATGTCTCGATGTGCACAGCTGTACGCCGTCCAGTATACTACCATGGGAATTGAGATTTTTCACGATTTTCTTTGTAATTTTCTCTAAATAAAGCAGCAAAGCAAGATTTTTTACTAAGCCCCTAGCTGCACTACTGCTTATTGTCGTACAATAAACAAGTAGTAGTTCTAGTGTACTAATTATATAATTGTTTACATTTCAAAAACTTTTAAGAACTTTCATTATAATAAAAGTACAACTATAATATTGAACTATATAAAGATTGCAGATGAAGGTGGTGGTGGGGGGGGTCTTTACTGTTATTTGTCCACAAGAATAAAACGGGACCTTTTTCTGTAACCATAGGCCTAGATGTACTTACCGTCTATTCACTATTTACACAGACATCTAAAATATTCAATTCCTCACTACTATAATAAAATGTTTCTTGCTAAGACCTACACATGCCGGCCGCATTGGCGTAGTTAGTAACGTGCTCGCCTCTCATCATGCGATCTTGGGTTCGAATCCCATTCAGGCACGACATATTTTCACATGTTACAAAAAAATCATTTCATTCTTCACCGTCTGCATTAGCAATAATTGCAGAACAGTCGGACGTTAAACAAAAAAAGACCTACATTGTAAACAACATTTCACAAATTAAGGTTGGATCTGTTGTGTCTACGCTACAATCGCCCGCTTTCATTTCAATTTATGATTTCTAGCCTGAATCTTATTGAGTTAATGTGAGCTCAGGTGAAGAATTATGTGGCTACAAATAAATAAAATATATAAGCTCTAAGAAGTAAGGAAACTTGAAAAATGGGTTGTCTAAAGTATCGGTGAATAAGTGGAAAAACTGAATAGTTCATGTGGAAAAGGAGGAGAAACGCATGTGGGATTTAGATTCTTTGAGCGAAGTTCAAGCAAATAAACTTGTAAATTTGGAACATGATTCAAGTAGTGACAACGAGAATGATGTGTCGTCCGATGACGTTTTATCGGGCGTAGAAGAATTACAATAAGGTAACCTATTATAGTAGTTTGTTTACATATTTTAACAACCTCAAGCCTAGACACGAATAAATGTTTTTTTATAATAAGATAACAATTATAATAAGAATGTAAATTAATTATTATTAAAAATTTACAACTGTAAATTTCCTGTGTAACGAACGTAAACTCTTTTGGATGGATCACGCTCCGTAATATTTTTCTTTCAAACCGTTTTGGCCATGTCTCAACTTCGCTGACATAAAGTATAGTATCTTTTACACCTTAACCTCTTCAAATGTTATCTTAATTGCGTGATCGTTTAGTTATTTTTTACTTCCTGTATCGATTTTTGTGTTTTTTTTTTTATTTATTGTTAGTCACTTCTCAATGCGTAATTCTTGCTTTGTGTGTAGGTAACATCTCGCATGATAACTCAGGGTTCACATCCATTCCTATCAATAACGCCCACAGTTGATATTATTGGTTAAATATAATTTGTGAAGTTTATCGTGAAAACCTGATGACATATTTAGACACTGTTCTATTGCCACGAGACAGGATCTAAGTTCAAGTTCCTAGGCGTTCCTTCTACCTGACGTTTTAAAGTGGAAAATATTAACAATTAAAATCGGCGTGTCTCTTAATGTACCAGATACGGTTTGCATGCCGTAAATTAAAAATTAAAAGGTTTGTCTAAACCAAGATCTAAGCAAAAAGTTTCGTTAAAATGAATCGATTGCGTAACACAGAGATAAGCAAAATATAAATGACACCTTGAGACAAAGAAAACTAATTAATTGAGGATGTGTTTACCGAAAAATAGACTAAAAACGATGCTGTATACTAAGGCCTATGATAACCATTCGCTGAGTTAAGGATACAGAAAAAACATTAATAGCAAAACTATTACCGCTTATTACATTTAATCACAACAAATTTACACAACTAATGACAAACTGCAGGATAACTAAAAACTATATTTTTTTCATTTCTGGTCACTTCTCTAATTAATTCTAACAATCTTGAAAAACTCTCCACAATCTTCTGACGTTACGCTAATATAATGCAGTCTCTCTCCCAGATGTACACCTCTTCTTTTTCCTATCCCCCTAAACTCCAAATGCACGCACCCAAGCGCGCGCGCACACACACACACACTTTGCCTCTACGTTACGCCAACACTAATCTATAGTTAAATAAAACAATAATTCGATCGGGTTTTAAAAAGATTTATTTAGGCTTCGCCTATACAATACAATATTGTCAAATAGAAAAATGACACTTTGAAAATCATAAAGTGAAAATGTTTTATGTATGAAGTGTAAAAAGTGAACTGAACTGGTCGAGATATGAGTGTGAACTGTTTTCCAAGAGAGTGTCATTCGTTTACAAAAATCTTAAACTAATAAATTTAACACACTTGTTACACTTGTCATGCGTGAAGATTTGTTGTTACATGTGGTGTTCGGAAAGGTATCATTTGAACCAATTAAGAAGTTTGCTGTTTTTCCTAATACAATATCTTAATATTAAATAACTACTAATAATAGAAATGATTAAAATTAATATAATTATAAAAAATGACATTATACTATCATTAGCATCTTCACTAATTTCTAAATAATTTGAAAGACATATTTTGCAATTTAGCAATATGTAATTACTCAAAATTTAGATTAGTCGTAACAGATTTTTTAGGTACGTTAGTAAGTTTTTGCGATAATGTTTCCACAAAGGAAAAGGCATTCGTATGTCAAATAATTTTTCTTGCGAATTTACATACACAATTAACGTTTGAGGTAGATAGGTCTACACCTTTGTCATTAATTTTTAATTTTATCTTCGCCATATCGTGCGTTAAAATACAATTACATTGTTCAATATATTTGAATATTTCTTTACTTTTTCCTACTTTTACGTTCTTACAACTAACTATTCAACTTATAATTATTAATTATTTTTAAAGTACAATTATCATGTAATGTTTTAAATTTCGTCCAATATTGTTTATTTACATATTTTATAATTACATTTTTTTATTTATATTTACACAGAATGATACAGTATATAATTATTTATTGTTTAATGCTACTAACGAGTTATTAGCAATGAAGGAGTAGTAAGTTTTTTTGTGTACCATGTACTGGGTAGGATAATAAAAAGCAAGTTTTCCAGGGATTATTAAATTTTGGTAATTTAATGAAATACGTGATTGCCGATTTCGATAAGGTACAATGTACTAAACCTAATTCTCATAAGACTGGGATGTCTCTAGATATTAAATCTATTTGAGTTTCAATAATTAGTATTTGCAATTCATTTTTTGTTATAATACTGTGATGTAATGTATTTTAATACAATTTTCTATTTATAATAGTTGATAAAATTAAGCTGTAATTACTGCTGTAATCTGTCTTATATTATTTTTATCCATAGTTTGGTTAACAAACTCCGAAAGTTTTACGTTATTTCTTTGAATTGTCATAATATCATTATTAAATTGATTTACGAGATTTTCATTAAAAATTGTTTGACTTTTTACGTCATGTATTACACGTTGTTCAATTTTTCAATTAAATTTATGTTTTATCGTAACGTTTTTTGTCATCTGCGTCAATTGTACCGGTAAGCAAGGATAAAACTGTACCTATCAGTTTATAAGCCTTCGACGTTGTTTTGGTTTTTCATTTTTACAATAATTAACGTTAGTATCAAGTATATTACCGGTAATTTCTGTCTTAAAACTCGTTAAATTAAGAAAATGTGCGTACGTGTAGTAGTCGTTCAGTATGATTGTATCACTTAATCTAATTGAAATTATTCCTACAGAGTTCGTCAGGTCAATTATTTGATATGCGTTTAGCGTTTCTATCATCTTTTTGATCCATAAGACGATCATTGTTCTTACCATCTGGAACAAGCAAAGGTTTTATTTTTGGTTGTTTAATACGGTTAGGATGTACTGAAAATTAATGTTTCTGTTTGGCTTTTTGATTAACTGCTAATTTCGTATTTTTATCGTAATTTACTTTAAAGAATTTAGGTTTATTCTTTTTATTAAATGTAGGTTTTATGTATACTTATTTAGGGATTTCAATTTACTTTTCTCGTGTAACGTTTAATTTTTCGGTTCGTTTTTATTTTTCTTCTTTGGTTTTAGATTTTACTAGCTTGTGTATTAGTTTTAATTTGTTTAAATATTTGTTTGTCCGTTCCTCCGTTATTAAAGTTTCCGATAATTCGTTTACATATGGTTTTTTTTTAAATACCATAAGTTATCTCCATAGGGATTAGTTTTTTATTCGTATTAAGAGTTATTAAAAGCAATGATGGCTAATTTCATATTATCTTCTGCTGTGTGATTTTTATTTTGTAATTGTATAGCATTAAAAATTTCTATTAGGATCGAATGATCTTGTTATGAATAATTTTTGGAATGGGAAATAATGCAAAATAATCGTTAAGTATATTTGTAGCTTATTAAGACTTTTAAGTGGGTATACCATTATAAATTATTATAATTCAATTTTAATTAATTATTATTATAATTATAATAATTATTTTATTTTTTCGAGAATTTTTGTTAAATTTAATTTTGTTGTATGAAAAGGTATCAATTTGTAATTTTTCGAAAGTTTTTTTCAGGTTTAGGAGTAATTTTATATTCTATTTCATTTGTTTCCTGTGTAGTATTTTACTTACGAACAAACAGAACATTTATTAATGTAATTGGTGATATCTCTTAACATAGAAGGCCAATAGTAATTATTTTGTAAGGTATCTATTTGTAATTTATCGAAAGGTTTTTCAGGTTTAGGAGTAGTTTTATATTTTACTTAAATTGGTTTTCTATCGTATTTTACTTTAAAACAAATGGAACATTTATTAACGTAATCGGTGATATCTCTTTAACATAGAAGGCCAGTAGTACTTTTTTCGTATACGAGTGTAACTTTCGTTTATGCTACGGTGATATGTTTTTCCGATATGATAATTTATAATAGTTTCTTTTTGTTCATCGGGGTTAGTAATATCTAAGTTTACTTTGATATAGTTTTTTAAATTTTATCGAATCGAAATTGCTGGTCAAAAACCATTTTTAATTTTCAAAAATTAGTTCATATTCATCATGCAATGAACCATGCTTTGAACAAAAAATTCCATAAACTGTATTTTTGGTTTTAAATAACGAGTTCATAGGGTATTCATATGTGCGAGATCCGAAGAGTTGGGGGAAAAAAATGTTAATCTATTTTATAAAAAAGTTTTTGAAAGGTTGGTATTTTGTTACCGCGTTCTAAAATTAATTGATTTTGTTCAATATTTAGAATTTTATCATCGTCTACTATTACGACTTGTTCGTTTGAACTGTCTTGCGAATGAATTGTTGCAACACTTTCGTTGACAATATTATCATTATTGTCGTCTTCATTTCCGTACTCTCTGAGAAAGTCAAGTACTTCTTGTGAAAGAGTAAACATACTAGTAGGTTGGTCAGTAATTCTAGAAAGAGAGTCTGCTACTAATTTAATAGTGAAATCAAATTCGTCCAGTAAAAGTTTCCATCGAATTAATTCGGAGTTAGGCTCCTTAATGTTGTGTAACCATTGTAGGGATTTGTGATCAGTTTGGATTATAAACTTTCTACCATATAGATAAGTTCGAAAATGTTACAAGCCCAAACAAAAGTAATTCCTTTTCAATCAATCGTGAATTTCTTGTTTTTTAATGTTCTTGAAGCTTAAGCTATCGGTAAGTCTTTTCCGTCAAATATTTGTGATAAAACGGCTCCCATAGCAAAGTGGGAAGCGTCTGTAGTTAATATAAATTGTTTTGTAAAATCAGGTAATTGTAATATTGGATTATTTTATAATAAAAGTTTTAGTTTCTCAAAAGTTCTTTATATTCTTTATTTCTTGGGTCAATCTTTACATCTTTTTTTTAAAGCAGTGGTTTTGTGATTTTCACGTAGTTTTTAATAATTTTACGGTAATAGTTTTAATGTTTTACGGTAATAATTTTACGGCATGGGCAGATTTACGGGGGTGCTAGGGGGTGCGCCGCACCCCCAGATTTTTGACTTTTAGAATTTAGTATCCAAATAGGCCTACCTTATACCTTCCGGTGAGCTCGCACCCCCAGATATCAAGACCTAAATCCGCCCATGGGTAATAGCCACTAAGAACTAAGACATGTTTAATTTTTTTAACTGTTTTAGGTAGGGGAAAATTTTTAATTGCTTCGATTAAGGGGATTTGGTTGAATACCATGTTCAGATATAATGTGACTTAAATAAAGTAGTAGATCACGTTTAAAGAATTCAGTTTTATCAAGTTGCATTTTTAAATTATGTTCTTTTAATTTTTCAAAAACTGATTTCAATAATTGTTTTAAATGTTCTTCTAAATTATTAGAGAAAATAATTATATCGTCCATACACACTAATACGTTAAGTATTCTGGAAAATATAATATTTTCATGGCTCTTTGAAATGTTGGCGGGGTGTTCTTTAAACCGATTGGCATTCGAAAAAATTTGATGTGAACATCTTCAGTAGAAAATGCCGTTTTTGGGATAGACTCTGGTTCGAGTTCTATTTGATGGAATCCAGAAGCTAAATCTATAGTTGAAAATAAGTAACCCTACCTGTTTTACCAAATAAATCTTCAATATTAGGTAGTGGGTATTTGTTGTCAATAGTTTTTTCATTTAGTTTCCGATAGTCAATAACTACTCTAATTTTTTTTTTACCTGATGCGTCTGGTTTTTTGGGGAACCACCCATATAAGCGAGTTATAAGGTGAGTTAGTAGAGTGCTGAATCATCTTACTTTCTAATAATTTATTTATTTCTAATTAAACTTCCTTACGGAAAATATGCGGGTATCTATAATTTTTAATATAAACTGCTAATAATTAATCCTTAGTATTTATTTTATGTTTTAATAGAATAGTCTTACTTCATTGATAATGTTCGCGTTTTATTATTTAAAGGAACTTTTTTAATTAAACTTATAATTTACTGTCTTGCTTCTTCATTCATGTGTTCCGTACGGAATGATCTAGGAATTTCTGTTAATATTTTATTAATATTTTTGGGACAATAGGTCACGTATGTTTCTGATTCAATAATAGTGTCTAGCTCTTCTATATCCATAGATTCAGGACTAATGGTCATGAGTTCGTTAGAGTACGCTAAACATGTACATCCATTATATTTTATATTGACTATTCCTTCTTTAATACTATAATAATTATTTTTAACAGGTTTGATTAATCCGGTACCTACGTTGGGAATGACCTAACTAATATAGAAATTATATTAAAACCTGATTTAATTCTATTTCCTTATCATATGTACTTGAAATAATAATTGTTTAAAATTACTATCGTATTCCAATACATTTTTATTAAAATTAACACTAGATCTAATCTGACTTAAAGTTTTGTGTCCTTATAATACATCGTATTTGGGCGAGATATCAAATAAATACATCTTAGTTTTTTTTTTACAGAAGAAGACTTTTTCTGAATTAAATAATATGTATTCAGTACCTATACTTTCTGCGTTAGGGGTTTTAACAACGAAGCGTTCTTTATATCTTGTTACATTTGATGTTACTAACGAAGAGTTTTTATTGGTTTTTGTGATCCTATATCTACAAGCCATTTCCTATTTTTTCAATCTTAAAAGTAAGGTAATGATTTGTCAATAGCGTTTAATCTGAAGTGCTAGGTATATCTTCCGGGAAACATACGCTTGGCTTTAAAAAATAGTCCGTCAATTTATTAACGCTTTCAGTTAAGAGTTGATAGTGGGATTTGCTTACGGATTTCTGGAACGTTAGTTCAGGAGAACCATATCTTTTAATTTGATAGCCATAGATAAAGGCTAATAAGCCAATAAAGGTTTGGATGCATTGGCAGGTTAAATAAGGCTAGGGAAACACGTTACAATGGATTAGGGAATCACAAGCTATTACAATAATCAACTGAATAGAATAAATACTACTCACAGTAATTAAGTCCTTTCGACGATACACAGGTTCTAGCGATTTAAAAGAATTCTAGAAGAAGATTCTAGCGATCAGGTTCACTAGCGATTTGACGAATAAGAAACACTGGTGCGATGTAGACGACAAGGTTGCCATGCGGTTGACCCTAAGAACGCTAATTTAGAACCAACGCTTGAAAACAACACATGAAATGTTCAAACTATACACAACACAATAAAGTAATGTAGATAATTAATAAATAACGTTCATGAAGCAACGATAAAACAAACCCAACGCCACGTTAAGCGGGAAATTTAGAGACGAACGACCACTCGACTATTCAGCATGACATTACAATAGCAAGTGAGGAAAAAGAGGCAGGATGTGGGAGACGGATCTTCACAAGTTGAAACAGGAACGCGGGAAAGAACGGAGGGAACACAGATTATGACCTTAAGGACAATGGAAAAGGCACGTATACGCAATTAGTAGAAATATGTATAATGAGTAAGTAAACGAGTAAGGGACCGGCGCGTGGGCGCGGTAACCTTTAAACCGATTATTTGAGTATGAAACTTACCAATCCCGCCCACCTAATAATGAGTATCATTATTATTTAAGTAAGGAGGGAGCTGACGATAATTACAAAGAATGATAGTCCAGAAACCGCCCACCAATGGTAGGTGGCGGGCAGCAACGGGATGATGATCACTGAATAGGTAGACATCGAAGAGGGAAGAGTAACGAAGTGCGGAACATCTTGAAGGGCGTTAACAAAGCGCGGTCTATAGCGCCCAGACTGTCGGAATATCTTGAGCGGGTCATACGGAACCCAACGAGAAAACGGACATTTTGCAGTGCTCTTAGACGAAGGCGTAAGAGCAGTCACGACGACAAAATTGAAACGAAATATTCGATCAGAGACTATAACAATCGGCATTAAACGTAAGAACCAGTGGAAGGCTTCGGAGTCGACATGTGACGAGTCCAAAAAAACGAGGTGGCTACGTTGGAGCACAGAAAAACAAAGGATTGAGGCATCAATCAGCCAGACTAGTAGAGAGGCTTTGGAAGCATCATTGGTGAGCCCAAAACGAGATGGCTACGTTTCATCACAGAAGAACAAACGAATTGAGGCATCAATTAGCCAGACAAGTAGAGAGGCTTTGGAGGCATCACTGGCGGGTTCAAAACAAGGTGGCTACGTTTCAGCAAAGAAGAACAAACGAATTGAGGTAAGATGATCAGCAAAAATAACTTGCAACAACAAAGCAAGTAAATTCGCTGAGACCATAGCAGTGAGTTACGTTGTCCCAGGATGGTAATTTTAAATTAAACGTTCGGTAGCAAAATTAGCGAGGACACGGGTCGAGTATACAGACCATGTTGAGTTTTAATTTCGACAGATCATTTGACATTATCAAAACCAACAATTAATTTTACGACACGACCAAGAGGCCAATCAGCGGGGGGAGTAGTAACGTTGCGAATAATTACAATTTGTCCAATTAAAGTATTAGAGTTAAGACGACTCCATTTTTTACGTTGTATTTGCGTATGTAAGTAGTTCTTAGACAAGTTCTCCAGAATGTTTGAACTATTTTTTTTTAATAGCAGCCAGCGAGATTTTAAAGCGATACGTTTTGTTGCGATTTATTCCGGCGTTTGTAAGAGCGGAGCGCCAATAAAAAAATGACAGGAGTTAAAGTGATTTGTTCGTCAGTTGGATCGGATGAAGATTCGAATAGAGGTCGGCTATTTAATACCGCTTCGATGTGAGCAAAAAGCGTGGAGTACACTTCCAAGTTTTTACGTGGTTTTGCCTATAAGTCTGCTTAAGCAATACTTTATTGATTTAACAGCAGTTTCCCAAAGTCCGCCGAAATTCGGAGGGGCAGGGGGATTTAACTGCCATTTTACGTTTTTAGTGGTCAAATAATCACCAATCTTTGGCGATAAACTACGAATAGGGGAGACCGGGTCAGGTTGATACATTTTTTATATTTTTATTTATTAAATTTTTGTTTTTCATTATACAAACTAACGGAAAATTTTATGTGATACTACAAAAATTTTCCCATCTAATAACCTTCTCAGTGCCTATGTTGATGTAACTTTGCCGGCAGGAAAAAATATTTTTTTAAGCAAGTCAAAATGTATCAACTTTCCCCAGCGTGGGGGAAGTTGATACACGAATGGGTCAAGTTGATACTCCTATGAGTAAGTTGTTACGGCGAGGTAAAAGGTTATAAAATAAGTTCAGCCACATAAAAATTCAATTTTGACAATTTTAATTTACCCAAATTTGTTGTATATTAGACTAAATTACAGTACATTAGCGAAAATTAGGCTACTGAAGTACAAAATATGATATTTATTAGACCTATTATATTATCAAAATTTTAAAACTCTAATCACTAAATTAAGAAAATTTGATTTAATTTTTTTTAAAAATGACAAATTAAACACGTTTAAAATTTAAATTTATAAAGAAAATGATTGTAAATTATTAGGTATTTTTACGAAAAAAAGATTCTTGTATTTTATTTCTTATCTCCTTAGTCTGAGTCCGAAATACTAAGATCTGATAGGCAGTTGATGCACGTGTAAGCTGGACGGTCTTCTCCACATTCTATATGAGCCCATTTTTTGCAAGAAATGCACTGAATCCAGTCTTGACCCGGCTTAGATTCGGAATATCTTTCCAAACAAATTATACATAATTCATCTTCTTCTTCTGAATCAGACTCTACTTCTTCGCTTTGTTTTTTAATTCTTAATGTTTTCTTTTTCTCCAATTTAGTTCTGTCAATATTCTCTATTTCTTTGGTATTTTTCCTTATGTTGCCGACATCTTTACTTTTATTTTGAAATAATTTCTGCTTTATTTTGGCTTCTTTCATGGATTTCTTCAACTCTCGTACCATTGCGTCTTCTTGGATTTTGTTTTTTACCGGTGTGTCAGTCAAAATTGAGGATTTCATGGGTTTTCTGCCCTTTCTACTGCTTTTACGTTCTCCGGCCTTTGGAAGTGGACGAATCTGCTCTGGCTTCACAATTGATGGAGAAGCTCCATGAGAAGTAGAAGCAATTGGCTCTTCTGTTGAATTAACAACGGTGGGTTCAATTGCTTCTGATGATGAAGGGCCATCTGGAGGATCCGTTCTGGTTTCAGGAGCAGAAGTTCCAGAGCCAAGTGCGCGGTCGGTAACGAAGCTGGACAAAAAATCTTCAATCTGTTGGATTGAACGGCATTACCCCAGTTGCTTTGAAACCCGCTACAATGTTTTTTGGTGTCATCGCGTTGGAAAATGCACTGTTGACCAGACTAGGAATGTTATATATAGTAATTGTCTTCCCAGGATTGCTCGTCAACCAGTTGTCAGCAGCTGCAAAGTAAAATTTCTTGAATGGCCCATAAACTGACCTGTCTAGAGGTTGTAGGCGATGTGACGTGTGGGGAGGAAACGATAACATAACTATTCCTTTGTCTTTACAAAAATTTAATACATTAATTGAAAGATGTGACTCATGATTGTCAAGTAAAAGGAGGCATGGGTGTTCGGGTGTAGACTTTACATGACTATGAAAATGTTTTATAAAAATTAAAAATGAAGAACCTGTCATCCAGCCCGACGGATGCGAATTCCCAATAGAACCAGATGGTCCTCCTTGAATGAAATGGTCTTTGTAAAACACCCGTGGAAAAATGAAAAGGGGAGGAACGAAGTTACCTATTGCACTGATTGCAGTGGCAATCGTAACTGTTTGTCCTCTCTCAGCGGAAGTTGTTTTGCTGACTTGTCGCACTCCTTTTTCAGCTACGATTTTACCAGGGCGTTGAACAGTCTGCACACCAGTTTCGTCTACATTCCAGACATCTTTACTTGCAAATCGATGCTTGTCTAGTACAGTCTTGAGGTTTTCGAAAAATGATGACACATTATGCCTGTTAAAGCTTGTGGCACGACCAAGACTTGTTGCTTCAGGCTCCCGCAGAGAAAGATTGGAGTGCCTTTTCAGAAATCCAGTAAACCAATCTGACGTAGCTATTTTTGAATTAAGCCAAGTATCAGGTACTTTAACTTTATTTGCCAATGCCAATTCGTACGCAAGCTGTTTAATATTTTTGGGTGTCAAGCCATAATAAATCTTAGAAGAAAGAACAATGTATTGGTTCAGTTCTTTTTCTAAATCGTCATTTAATATTTGTCGATTCTTGGCATAACCCATGTGTATATCCACAGGTGCGACCGTGTTTTGGTGTTTTTCTTTCTTCTTTTTATACCTATGAAGCGTCATTTTGTCGATTTCAAACGTTCTTGCAGCTTCTCGTAAAGATAATCTGCCATTGTTTATTTCAGCATACGCTCTTTCAAAATGTTCAATAGGTATTTCTCCCCGGTGAGTCTTTTTCTTGTAGTTCCGTGGCATTTCTGAAATAAAGTCACGGATAAACCTATTAAAACATGTGAGTTAAGTTGATACACCGTATCAACCTTACCCAATTGTAGCGTATCAACTTGACCCAAACGACGCCATTGTACAAATTGTAAAACCACGTGAAATACAAAAAAGAAACAGTTAATTAAAGTACTGTATATGCTTACCTTGTCCTCAACGAACTCCGTGGTATCTTTATATTTGTTGCAAGAGAACTTTAACTATCACTATGATAGTTCAAAGAAAACACACAAAAATTACTTTTGTTATAGCAAAACACGTTTTAAGCAGTAAATCACGAACAACTAAACCTGTTCTTTCTTAACTCACGTGGTAACTGGTTAGTTACCACTAGGTTCTGTTCCCACTTTCTTGCTTCTTGGCGCATGCGCATTTAGAAATTATGGAGACTGTATCAACTCTACCCTGTATCAACTTGACCCGGTCTCCCCTAAGTCAAGCAATTTCTATTAGTATTTTTTTACCCCCAACAAAATTAGTTCCGCTGTCGGAGAACACGTTAGAGGGTAATCCCCGACGAAAAACAAAACGATCAAAAGCGGCAAGAAAAGCGTCAGTTGACAAATCCGATACAAATTCGAGGTGCGGAGCCTTTGTGCACGTACAAATGAAGATACATAGGTAACCTTTAATGACAGTGGATTTTCGAGTATTTTTCTGTTTGACTTCAAAGGACCGGCGTAATCAATTCCAACAGATTGAAATGATCTTGCAGGATTAATTCTAGAGGACGGCAAGTTGGACATGATTGGTTGTTGCGGTTGTCCATTGAAACGAATGCACTTGACACAGTGATGAATGCGTTGCCGAATTACGGATCGAGCAGGTAAAATCCAATATTGCAGAGTAATTTTAGGATTGGGTAGTTCGAGGTCCAGCATGAATCGAAATTTGATGATAGTAGTCGCAGACTTAAGTGTGTTAGGTGGTTATGTTTCGGTAACAATATCAGATGTTTGGCGTTGAAAGCGATGTTAGCGTTAATGAGGCGGCCGCCCATCCCATAATGAGGACGCCGTTTTCGTCAAGAAACGGATTTAGAGAAGCAACCAAGGCTGTAGTGAGTTTATTGGTTGTACAAGCTTTGATTTCGTTAGCGAAATATCGTTGTTGAATTAACTAGACACACAGGATTTTTCAGCATCGTTGAATTCGTTCGTGGTTAGAAACGGCGAGAATTTTAAATCAGGCGATTTCAATCGATTAATAAAGAGTAGTGAGTAAGCGATAACTCGGATTAGGCGACTGTACTTAGAGATTCGAAGCAGCATTTCGTCAGGTGTGCTATAGTCGCTGGATGCGATTAAACAGGTTTCTTCGGTTCTAAATCAAGTTGTTTGACAGAAACGGAAGGTGAGTTTGGTGATGGCCCAGGAGTCGACAGACACCTGATAGCAGGTAGGTCCGTTCCACCATAGCTGATATTCGATTAAGGTCGTTAGGTAACACCCTCTAGAGGCTGTCAGCAGAGTTTTCATGCGTTGAGATGTGAGACCAATTAGTCAAGCGAGTGACGCCGAGAATTTGCTGGATTCGATTTGTGACGTATATTTTTAAGAGACGAGGAGGAGTATTCAACCACGCTAATACTACGCTGGCGTCTGAATGTAAGCGGCTTTTGACACAATTCAATTTCTGAAGGATCTCTTTAATAGAGTTAAATAATCGAGCGAGCAGCAAAGCGGCACAAAGTTCTAAACGCGGTCTAGTAAGAACGGTTTGGGAAGGTGATACTCGACTTTTGGCTTTTAGTAAATGTACAAAAACAAATATAAGGGGTCGAAGGTTTTAGCTAAGTATGAGAGAACAGTTCGTTTCGTAGAAATTCCTTCAAATGCAATTACTTAGTAATTGAAGGAATCGTTAACTGGCAACCATTGCAGACCGAGAATTGTTATTGAAGAATCGGTAGAAAATTCGAGCGAAGATTCAAATATTCGGTGGGAAAACGTTGTAATAAATCAGCGGAGTTGGAGGACCATTTTCGCAACTCAAAACCGCCGCGTGAGAATAATTCGATCAATTGACCAATTAAAGCGTTAGCTTCTTTCTTGGAGGAAGCACCAGGGAAGATGTACGTAGGCGTGTTGGCGAATGGCGTTAGCGGCGAGTGGTAAATCGATACCTTCGTCATTAGCGAGCTGTAGAAGAGTTTGTTGAGCTAGGTAGGCCGAGGGGGTCAGGTCATAAGTCACAGTGCGGAGTTCGAACTCCAAAATCGGCGAGTCGTTATTAGGTTGATAGAAAATGTGTTGATGTTGTCGATATTGAGGACGATTATTTATTTGTCGGTCCATCATTTTATTGTCTGTACATAATACAAATTTATGAATTTGAAATGTTAAAATATACGTAATGTTCTTTGGTAACTTAGGACCCGGTAATAATAAATTATTTAAAGTATTACGGTTAGCGTCAGGAAACGAAGCGTTAAATACAACCCTTATTTTTCCATGAGTGTCAGACGTTTTAAAAACTTCAAGGTGTGGAATTATATCAGATGGTGTATTGGTAATAGCCATATGATTAAATTTTATGTATTCATCCATAAAACAGCGATATTTTTCGGCCACGACGGATTGATTTGCGACATGGGTTTCGAACTTAGCAGTAGATCTGTACACGATTCACGATTTGATTTTAAGACGACTAATATTCGGTTTGAAAGGCAATGCGACTGTGTATCGTCCAGTAGCATCGCGAGTAGTAGTGGATTTGAATAATTGTTCGCAAAATTCGTGTTTCGGATGTGGTACTGAAGTGGGAGTGATTTCTTCAGACTCCCAAAATCATTGCAGATCGAAAAGAAGAGGTTCGACTTAAGTTAGCAAGGCGTTTGGAGCAGAACGACAAATTTTCGACAGGGTCCTTCCTAGGTAATTTCCCAAAAATCACCTAGCCAAACACAGTAGAAATTGCGGTCGGTGAACAAGGTAAAATTAAATTGCTAGAATCGGACATGATATCGAAGAAAACATTCAGAACGTCTACAGCAGCTGAATAAATGAAGTTCGGATCGGCCCATTGTTTATTACGAAATTGATCGGCGACAGATTGAGAAATACAACTTGCGGGTAGGTTGCTAGTAATTTTGGATAATACTAAAACCTCAATTGAGAGTTTAAAATCGTTATTTACGAGTGAAGAGATTTTGATTTGAGCGGAGCCTTTAATTTGTGTAGAAGCGGATGCGATTCCAAGTAAATTTTGTTTGCTAGGATTCACGATGATGTTGAGCAAATTAGCAGCTTTAGCGGTGAAAAGACAAGTTTCAGAACCAGTGTCTAAGACCGCCCTTAGCGGTACGAATTCAGTAGAGTTTCGAACTAGAATTACGGCATTGGCCAGGATTACCTTTTGATTGCCTATTTGGCAAGCTAAGGCATTACGATCGAAGATTGAAGAGAAAGCAGGTTGGTTGTCACTATTTTCAGAGTTGACAGTCCTAAAGGTTTTGATATCGTGTTGTTGTGGATGGGATCAGCGATTTTCAGATGACAAAACTCCAGATGCAGGCGACTGGTTGTATACAGGTCGAGCTGCTTGAAGTAAAGAGGTCGGTCGATCGGTGTTTCGGTTTGAATTTGGAGATGTATTATTGTTAGCGTAACGACTCCCAGAATCATTTGAAATCTTCGGTGTAGAGGAATTGACATTCGAATATTGGTGAAGCAAAGTATGATGATCCTTTGATCCATAAGTACGACAAGGTTTAACAGAGGTACATTGCTGTCTGGAATGCCTTCCAAAACAAGAGAAACAGCGACGCATACGGTAAATCGAATTTTAACGTTCATCGGTGGGAAGCAACAAAAAATCAGTGCTAGTACAAATGTTATGAGAAGTTGATTCGCAAAAGTGACATTTTCGTGCGTTTTCATTTTCAGTTCAAAGCCAGGTGTTCGACAAGTAACGAATTTTGTTTAGCATTATTGGAAGTCGTCGTTGCCGTTTTTCGATAAGTCGGTTTAGAAGGAATTGTGCTACTAGTAAACGTCGGTTTAACAGAAGCAGTTGCAAGTTCCATAGCTCTCATTTTTCCAGAGACGAATCGCATCAACTCGGCATAAATGGGAATTCGAACTTGATCCACTCCGGCTTCGAAGGCCTGCTGAGATGCGTTATCCAAATTTCGGTACGCTAGGGCGAACATTAGGTAGTTCTGGAGACTAATATCGAGAAGTTGTAAAGCGCCGTAGGCAGATTCCTGTACGCTTAAAAAGCGTTTAAAGTTATCGTAATCATATTCACGGGTTTTTGAAAATCAACTATTTGGTTGATATATAACGAAGCAAGACGCCTGGGGTTAGAAAACCGATCCAAAATCAATTTGTAGACCAGCGCATAATTTTCGGTAACAAGAGGTAGGTGTGAAATTAACTTGAGTGGCTCGTCACGAAGCGAGACGCGAAGATAATGCAAGTCCTGAATAGGAGTCAACTGTGGGTTGTTGTGAACCAGATCTTGGTAAAGAGAGATACAGTTTTGAAATAAATCAATATTTCCGTCAAACAAAAGGAAACGAATTTTTGGTAGGTGCACTAACGGATTTAATGGATTTTTGGTAGTCGTTGCTTTATCATTATTATCATCAACAGCGGTAGTGTTCGCCAAGATCGAATAATATTTATTATAAAATTCGGTCTGAATATCGGCAATTTATTTTTCCAATTCAAGAGACGGACTAGTAGCGAACAAGTCCTCGAACTGATCCAATACAGGTTTGAACTCCGGAAAGATCTGATCGGCTTCAACTTTACATGCTTTAAAGGCCGAAACAGATAAACTTTTTATTAGTCTGAACGGTGATTGTGCAATTCAAAGCTCTTGAGAGCTGGCGAGATTTAAAAATTAGCGGTTCGGTATTAGTAGCCATATCGGTAAAGGCGAGCACAAAATATAATCGTTAGTGACGGAACATGCGTTCGGTATTTACACTAATTATTTAATTTATAGTGCTAACAATAAGCGTTGTCTGTAGTAACTCATTTTTGAGTACGACCAAAACAATACAAGTCGTAGACGGTATAAGAAACTCACCCCAAATATTGTATGTATGCAGAACTGATGCTGTGCGCATATCTAGAGTACACAGGGTTCGCTCTCTGCGTTGTGGGAGTGAGAACGCGTAAGAGCAAGAGGAAACAATATTATTTTCACTGCTTTTTAACTGAGAGTTACTAACGTGAAAAGAGATCGTTCAAATTAAGTAGAATAAAGTCACTTGTTATTCGATATTTTTAAACACGCTACTGAATTGTGCGTGCGCAGTAACGTTTAGACGATGCAGTTCACAATAATTTAATATGAAAATTAAGTTATTATTCCTGCGATTTAATACGAACAATGTTAAAGAGAACCATATCTTTTAATTCGATAGCCAAAGATAAAGGCTATTAAGCAAATAAAGGTTTGGATGAATTGGCAGGTTACATGAGACTAGGGAAACACGTTACAATGGATCAGGGAATCACAAGCTATTACGATAATCAACTGAATAGAATAAATACTACTCACAGTAATTAAGTCCTTTTGACGATACACAACTGGTGATTTGACGAATAAGAAACACTGGTGCGATGTATACGACAAGGCTGACATGCGGTTGACCTAAGAACGCTAATTTAGAACCAACGAAGAAACGCCTGAAAACAACACAGAAATGTTCAAACTGTACACAACACAATTAAGTAATGTAGATAATAGATAAATAACGTTCATGAAGTAACGATAAAACAACAGCAACGCCACGTTAGGCGTGAAATTAAGAGTCGAACGACCACTCGACTGTTCAGCATGACATTACAATAGCAAGTGAGGAAAAAGAGGCAGGATGTGGGAGACGGATCTTCACAAGTTGAAACAGGAACGCGGGAAAGAACGGAGGGAACACGGATTATGATCTTAAGGGCCATGAAAAAGGCACGTATACGCAATTAGTAGAAATATGTATAATGAGTAAGTAAACGAGTAAGGGACCGGCGCGTGGGCGCGGTAACCTTTAAACCGATTATTTGAGTATGAAACTGACCAGTTGATTTTAGATTGTATGTCTTGTAATTTGTTTGTATCATCCTTATCTTTATCTAAGCGAGTTTGTAGGGTGACCTATAATGTTTTACTGGGTCTGATGGTTGTGTAAGCATTGAAGTAGTGATCTGCGAATTCCATTTAGGGAATTACGGTTTGTTAAAAGAATGTTGTAGTTGATATTGTTGAAAATTTTTATTACCTTGTAATTTTTGGTGTTGCGTAAATGTAATTTTGTTTTATTCTGATTATGTACGTCTCTGTCAGGTTGTTTAGAACGATAGGTTGGTATTTCGTGAAAATTTAAATGTTGCGAAAATTTTTGGAATCTATTTTATTATTTGTGTTATTGTCGTATTGTATATAAGTTGTTGCAAAACAATACCAGAGTCATTAATTAATTAATTTCTCGCTTCTTCTAGACTGCCAATAAATAATAATTGAATTGGTCATATCAGAAAGTCCATAAGTCAAAATTTTACATTTTTTTTTTTTAGTGCATTTTAGAACCAAATGAATTTGAACACACAATCTCTACAAAAATCACATAAGTCTGGCTTTTTAAGTAGTATATAACACTAAGAAAAGGCTTATTCTTAAATATATAAAGTGGATGTTCTTTTCAAATTGGCTCTAATTTCTAGTGGGAGAGGCCATACAAAGATTCTATGCAAAAATCTTTTTAAGTTGTATAATTACCGTTTATGACATCGACGAAGAACGTGAATACCCCTGAAAATCAACATTTTTCTTTCTGAATGTTAAGAATTTCAATTTTTATTATTGCAGAAAGCTATATTAAGCCATAATGTAAACTAGCACAATTTTCTTCTGGTCTAACAACGCATTTCACAGAAAACAACGTAAGTTAACATTTTACTTCAGTTTATTTCAGAAACACCTTTAGTCTAAATTTTCAATTTTTTTAAACAAGTAGCTTATCTTTAAAAAGACAGAAGTATATTTTATATTAAAGGGGACAGGCCTCGTTTTATACAGCGAACGTTTTATATATTTTTTTTAAATTGAAACATAATAAAGTATAAGTTCTTTAATTTTGCAAAAGTTAGTTTTTTGACTTATGTATGGGCTTTCTGAAATGACCGATTCAATTGTAAATGTGATCCTAATGTAGGATGCACACTGTGTACTAAATATACGAACTAAAGTGGCGTTTAATTGTTCTGTCAGTTTAGCTAATAAGTCTCCTTTTAAATTATCTAATCTAAATCTAGTTATTACGTTAGTTCGTTTTTCGTCAAGTCTATTTACAAATTCTATAGAATGTTCATTAGGGTGGGCTTTTAGCACAGCTAATTCTGCAATTAGGTCTGGAATTTTCTTATTGTCAGAAAAATTATTTCTAAAAACACTATTTATTTCTAAAAATGTTATTTTTAAAATGAAACTATTATTATAAATAACGTCTTTAGCAGTCGACGCATAGCCGCTTTGAATAACAATTAGTCTAATGGTTTTTATCTTTTTCTTTAATTGTTTCGGCACAATATGCAGCGCAGGTTCTTCGCAGGTACTACTAATAAAATGAGGTAGTTTGTAAGGTGTCCCGTAATATCGTGGTATAAATTTTAAGAGTTTATGAAAAAGTGGTTTCAAGGTAAGTTTTAAAGGAAAATGAGATTAAACTTACAGTAATCTGATGTTCGATCCTTGTTTGTGGAGTGGTGTTGCTTTGTTGCTGTCGTATTAAAGTCGCTGACCTGAATTGAATGGTGATGGTGATAGTGATAGGTGGATGATGGGAGTGTAGTCTTCTTTTGGTTGATCCAAAGGGTAGTGTAGCTGTATAGTGGAGGTGTGTTCGTGATGATCTTGAAGTGCAGGTAAATCTTTTGAAGGTCGGTTACCGTAGATTAAGAGTTAAGACTCGAGTTCTTCTGATCCGGGAAGTAGATCACAGAGATTGACAAGTCAAATGGACGTATCTTGAAGAATCTTCCACGGTCCCTGTTCGGGCGCCAGTTAAATAAAACAATCGATTCGATCGGTTTTTAAAAAGATTTATTTAGGCTTCGCTTATACAGTACAATACAATATTGTCAAATTGACAAATGACACTTTCAAAATTATCAATTGAAAATGTTAATAAAGTGTAAAAAGTGAACGAACTGGTCAACAGTTCGAACGAACTGGTCGATATGTGAGTGTGAACTGTTTTCCAAGAGAGTGTCATTCGTTTACAAAATTTTTCAACTTATAAATTTAACACACATGTTGTACACCCTTCTTGTTATTCCTATATCTACTTTCTTTACCACTTGACTCAACTAAACGTATAACTTATGACACGCCCTTCACACACCCTTAATAAAAAACATGTTGAGTTAACAGGATTTTTATTTTTAACACTCCTTTAAACTACACATTATGTTTACAATTAAACGTTCAATCGGAAATATAATTTTTCTTATAAACAAAGTTCTTGTAAAATTGCTAAGTACTAACCGCACTTAATTTCCAATTCTGTTGTTAATAAAGATACTAGTTTCCTAAAAACTTGAAAGTTACAATTCTTATAACATAGGTACTAAAATTGAAAAATTATTTTAACCAACAACGTAGAATGACTTCCAATTGATTTATACAACATTCACAACATAACGTCTATACGACTTAAACAATATTAAAAAACGTTACATGACCTACAGATACAATACATGGTCCCTTACATTCTATAAGGGATTACGTTCTGTTTCTGGTTGATTTATGACTGTCTAAACCATAGGGTGCTGTGCGCCAACAGTGTCTGACTGTCATCTGTCTTGACCTTGTGAACCTTTTGCAAGCAGTCGAAGACAGCAAGGTCTGCACACGCTACCAGCACTGTCCTATATGTGTAAATTAAAAACGACTTGTGCTAAGAATTCAAATTGATTAGACCATTTTTCATTTAAAACAGTCGCGACACGGTTGCAGCACGGTCTGCGCACAGTCCTATAAGTGTAAATTTAGCTTTAATTGGTTTCTTACTTAGTTTTTCATTTTTCTTTAGGTACATTTACAAAAACGTATGTATAATCTAAACAGCCCCAAACGTATCCTTCTTCCTAAGCCCCTCATCTCTTTGTCTTGCCAGTCGCCATTGGAAAGCCGCCGCAAAGTAAAAATGGTAAAACGATAAAACACATTGCGAGGTACAGGCGCGTTTAACACAACACGTTTATGAACAAGCATAAATATTTCTATCCGCTAACTGCTAAACAATGCTAAATGCTAATATTGCTTGCTACAGCTAACTGAAAACAAAAATGCAAACTAACTAAAATCAGAGTCATATGCAACGACTTAAATGCTCGTATTTTTATTTCTGGTAATTTTCACAACGTATTTATTAATTACAATATTTATTTTACAATATATTTACTTTTTTGACATAACAAAACTTCCAATTAGCATCCATTAATTCTAATCTAAATCTAAATAACTTACTTCTATTTCCCAGCAATAGTAAAACAAACTTGTCCGCCGGGGGAGAGCCGTAGACATAGCTTATGATAAAAGAAAATATAATTATAAAATAATTAATTAATGCAATCTTCGGGTCTTGGCTGTTACACGCCCCGCACTCTCTTAGTGCGCCTACATTAACTGAAAATGCAGCATGCAACACAACACACCATTGGGAGTTGCAGGGTGTACTAGAGGCGCTTGTATACTTCTAGTGCATTGATGATAGATATGATAGATACCCTTTGTAACTGATGAAGTTCCACTTGAGTAGGAGGCCAGAATGCTGATGAAGTTCCACTTAAAAATATTAACACATAGCTATTTTAACGCTAAGATTAATAGTGTTAAACTATTTTTTTTGACACTTCCAATTGAAATTTTGTAGGTGTCTGTTATTATATAAATACAACAATTTCTAAACGTAGCTAATGTTTCAAAACTTGATTAACTTGAAGGAGCGTCCAGTCATCACCACAGTCCTACAGGTGGCCTAGAAGAGTACAGTTGGCCAGAGGAGTTTTAAACGTCTGTGCTGAGTACCCGGTATCGCCCTAGTGTACATGTTTTGTATAAGAGGGTTGTCATGTAATTCAAATTCGTCATGCATCTTCTTGTATAGTTATTTCGCGAGATCAATTACGTGTAGGATTTGTAAGTCTTTGTGCAACATTGTTTGTAATGTAAAAGGGGTGTTGCGTTATCGTTCGTAGAATCTTGTTTTGAATCGCCTGTATACGTTTCTTGAGTGAAGGTTTAGCAGAACCCCATAGTTAAAGTCCATATGTCCAGATTGGTCTTAAGACTGTCTTGTAGATTGTATTTGTGCGACATGTTTAATTTAGAACGTCTATCGAGTAAGCGTTTCAGTTAATAGAAACGTGTTTTGAGTTTGTGGCGTGTGTTAAACTACTAAAAAATAAAATTAAAGCATTCACCAATGTTGTTATGAAACGCACAACTTCGAATCGAAACAATTTTTTTACACCGTTTATCGTCAGTTTGGAATTTTCTGTATTTTAATTATCTAAATCTGTGAAAAAATTGGAGTTTTTAAAATTGCGACCTTAGTATG
Organism: Catonia carolina; assembly: GCA_035578175.1. Classification (NCBI taxonomy): domain Eukaryota; kingdom Metazoa; phylum Arthropoda; class Insecta; order Hemiptera; family Achilidae; genus Catonia; species Catonia carolina. The sequence continues at coordinate 123,432,956 of JAQMRL010000002.1, forward strand.
CATTTAACTATTTTTTTCTACAGAGCCCCTAGTTTAGCATCAGTTAGTGATTTTCCGTATATTTAAATTGTACAAAGGTTGATTTTCATTTAGAGTCATTCACTCATGATTAAAATTAGGTTATGTTTTTCATTTTTTATTCTCCACTAAAGATTAGAAATAATAGGTTACAGAAATAACTAACATTGACAAGATAAAGTCGTGTGAGTATTTCAGATCAGGTATTACTATTATAACAATTTTGTTAATAGTGTTATTAATGGTGTGTTGTGTTGTAAGTTGCATTTCCAGTTTTGTAAGCGCGCCAACAGAGTCCGGGATGTCTACGGAGATAAGACTTCTCAAATTTTTGTTTCATTACTTTTTTTTATTTATTTATTTAACGTCGCATCAACTACCATGGTCGTTAGCAACGACGTTGGGTTGTAACTGTGTACAATGAAGAATGAATGATTTTTTTTGTGACGTATGAAAATAAGCTGTGCCTCAGTGGGAGTTAGTTCCTCCAATTTTGATTAGCTATTCCTGCTCTTCTAATATACGATAATATAATGCAGTCTCTCATCCACACACCCAGACGCACTCACACACATCGCATCTCCCCTTTCTCACACACATAGCTACTTGCCATCTCCGCTCCGTCAACACTAACTAATTTGACACGCTCTCAAAAAAATGTAGAGTTTACCAGATTCTTCCTTCTTAACTTGTTAAAAATTTTCCACTTTCGCAGATTGTCTTTTGATACTCGAGGTCTTAGTCCTAACACACTTTTGGGAGTTTTCCCGCATGAACGTGCATTTGTTTTATAGAAAATGTGAAGTAACTACTAGCTGATAACAGTTTACAAAATTATAATATTAGGCTACTTCTGTTTATAGGAATTAGTAGCCTACATAGGTTATCGCTTAAAAGAAAACAATCAGGTAAGACACGTAACAGAAGTTTTAAAAACTTAAATAATTACAAAACATAACACTATCTACGTTAATATAATGTATAGTTTTAATTTTTATTACTTTGTCTTGCATAACTATTTAAGCATTCATCTCATTTCTAACGATTGGTAGCGTTCTTGTTGTCTGTGAACGTACAGTATAACGTAGATAGGACCTTGATATTGATATTTACCTTTGAAAGAAAACAAACTTCACATACATAAGTCTTTTTAGTAATTATTAGACAACTAAAATGAACAACAGAGAGCTGAACGTTTGATTTATTTGTAAATGTAGACAATAGTAAATTATCGAGTATATCTTGAAACTAGTGTCGCCGCCGTTTGTTGTAATCGGAAAGAACTCTGCATACCGAACTAGTGTCGCCGCCGTTTGTTGTAATCGGATAGAACCCTGCTAACCGAACTAATGTCGCCGCCGTTTGTTTGAAGTCGGAAAGAACTCTGCATACGGAACTAGTGTCACCACCGTTTGTTGTAATCGGGTCGGCGTTGTACGATTACGGCTCAGCATGCTTCGGTCATGCCGCCTTGCAGCAGATTTTTAAGCGATATGCAAACAGCATTTCCAATTTTTCAGTGCTGTGCGATAGTATTTTGTGAGAGCGTAATGTCATCCAAGTTAAATTTGGTTTTTGAAGTCAAGAGACATGAATTTCTTTTTAATTTAAAATTCCCGGAGTATTATCTTATCGATTTGTTATCTGCACAAGTTCCTGAAACGTCTTCGTCATTCTATACATAAATTTAACGTTTTCATTAGTTTCAGTTAATTCCTTTGGTGCTACAAATAAACGTAAATTAATATTTCTTTCAATGTACGGGTGCCTCCAATAGCGTTTACGTTTCCTTCTTAGTAATCGTAAAAACATGTAAAATTCAACATTTTCTTCGTCACTAGACGACGACATTAAGTGCAGGCTGGTTAACTGGTGATTCATAACCGAGTAAATTGTCATTCGAATGAAGTAAATGCGTTCCATCATGAACGAGCCCACGCGGTACAACATCGTTCCAACGATGTCGTACCGCTGAGTCACTGTTACCGCGTCAAACCCGTGAGGGGCTAAAGGTCCCCGTTTATGCAGCTGTGCATCGATTGACGATATTATGATTGAAGTGTTTAAAGCTTGAGTAGCCCACAAACGTTTGTAACGAATTATTGTAGATTCATCAAAAATTTAGGTGACAACAGAATTTTTGTGAAGGAAATTAGAGTAATGTGTTTCAATAGGAGATAGGCCTAAATATCTTGCTAAATAGCCGTGTTATTTTTTAACCATTTTTCTTTTGACATGCCCTCCCTCGCGTGTTGGTGGACAGGGGTTGGCTATAAGGGGTGATGTGGAGGCCAACCATCTTATACCTAATATTAAACTTTTGTATTTTTTCAAAGCAGGGTATCAAGATTTGATGACATGACTAAAGGACTGTTGTCTAAAATTTTCCTAGAGAACATCTTAGAGTGTAAATGATATTATAGATGTACATAGTGCGAAGCATCATGACCAATGATTCAGAAGTAGTGGTCATGAGAGCAGAATTAAACTAATCGCAACAGAAATTGAGTACGGCGTAAATAGGCTACTACTGACCAAACAGTTAAGATAAGATATAAAATGAGCAAATTATATGGTAGATGCAGGTGCAAAAGAATCCAATAAAGCATAATAAAGAAATCCTGTTGTTTTGACGGGGTAGATAAGACTATGCAGGGGAGACTTCTGCAATGGTGATCGGGAGGATAAAGAATCTGGTTAAAAAAGGAAGGTTGTCAACAATAGCTGTATATAATAGTAGTCTATAGTATAATAGTTGTACAATAGCTGTATAATATAGTATGTAATAGTGGTTAAAAATGTTTTATCGTCTAAATTTTGAATTTGCAGAACGGTACGACTTCGTATAGTCAAACTGAGAAAAAAAATTTCGAAAATATATTTTAATCGTCATTAGATATTTTGTACCAGGAGACTTTTTACGTTCATAAGATCCAATTATAATAAGTGGTTTGTGCATTTTATTATATTCTAATCGTTAGATACATTGGATTACATATATGGTTAACTTTATACAGCATAAATTGCATGTCTCCTCTTCTAGCGAAAATCCTAATTACAACCTTTATTTTCGTAACATATTTTTTTGGCTAGAGTAACTACGCAACATAAATAAAAAAAAACTTTTTGCGACTTCCAAGTATTTACGATTCGTACTTTTAAAGCGGATTAGGCCACTTTTAAAATCTCCACGTTTTCCTTGCGAACTTCTAAAACTAAAAGCTAGGTTATATTGAAGGTAGAAAATGAAACTTGCTCTTTTTCATAGGACCAGTAACTTAGTAATGATTGTTTACAATTTAAAGTTGCCACCATTTTTAAACAGTTATCATAGGAGATTAAACTGACCACTAAACAAAACAAAACTAAACAAAACTCTTCCAGGAGCAGAACTTGAAGATCGGTAATTTCTTTCTGTCCGGGTTGATCACGATGTGATTTACAAATGCTAATTAATTAAAAATTTGCGTGTATTAATAGGTTATATGTTATTATTAAGAAGTTATATGAAAAATTAAAATAATGATTAAATATTTTTCGAATAAATGGTTAACCTAAACTTATCTCGTTACATTCTGATATCATTTAGGTATCATTTTTATATAAAAAAAAATAATTAAAAAGTGGTTGTAATAGGTAGTACTGATGGGGAAAATTTCAACGAAGGGGAATTTATAAAATATGAATTTCTTGTACACAGCATTGGTAAGTTAATTTGAAGCGGCGACGATTATCAAGCGAGTTGACCGAACAAAGCTGTTGTGAATTCTCGTCTACATGAGTTTGTTGTATGATTATAATATTAAAAATATATGCTGCGCGGTATTTTCCATGTTCATTGATACTACACCAGATTTTATGTGTGATAACGTTTATTAGGTACATTTATTTAGTTCAAAATTTTACGAAGACGGCTGTGCTGTACTAGTATTTTTTCCTACCTAAAGATCTTTGATCTTTAAGTGTTATTATGTCGGTCGTTCTTTGATATAAAATTAATTTAATTTTATTACAACATATTGAACATTAGCAGAATAATTTATGGCGTTTCTTAGTGAATTGATCAGCGCTTTAAAGAAAAATCTTGGGGTGAGAACTTTTTCATGTCCTCTTTATTCATTTCTTCTTATTGCTAACCCGTTCCAGCACGAAGAATAACAAAAAAAAAAACTAAGAATAACATACTCTTTTTTTTGTAATCCCTAATGCGTGTACGTTGCAATCTGTTCAATTCAGAACAATAAGCAACCCCATGACCCAATGAGATGAGGATGATGTGTATGAATGTGTAAATGAGGTGTAGTCTTGTGCGGACTCAGGTCGACCATTCCTGAGAGAGTATGGTTAACATACTCAATGCAGGGAAGCGAATGGCATTCTCTAATAAACATTCAAATAATAAATTAATGTGGATTTTATTCTTTCAGTCTACTGAGGACCACGTTAGATGGTTTTATGGTTAGATTACTTATTATTTTTTTACTACTGACTACCGACTACTGTTACTACTGACTTTTTTATTACCGATTATTTTTTTATGATGGTTAGATGGTTTTATATCGAAAAACGATCGATCAGAAATTATAACAGTAGTAACCTGTTGAAAACTTAAATTTTTATTCAGTATACCAATTGATATGAAGGTAACAATTTAATGATTACATGTAACTAACAAAACAATCCTCATTAATATTTTTAAAATGATATAAAATTCTTTTTGCTTTAAAATTTGCATTTTAACGACAAAATAATACAGTATAATAACTAACTTAAAACTTAAGGACATTGGATTATTCCTAATCGTTTTCGAGTAATTAAGATGAATGGGTTTATAATACAAAAATTAATTAACTTAAATTTGTTTTAATACACTTTTATACTTGAGGCATATTTCTATTTGTAATAAAAATGTTTTTGTTACGATTTCTTCTATTAAGCTAATCGCATACTTCTCAATACACTAAAGTATGAATATGTAGCACTGCAAATCTGAAAATAGAAATAAAAATGAACATCACATTTTATTTAAAGCATATATTTGATACTATAACAAAGTAGTAGTTTATTTAGTGAAAATTTTTGTACTGGAAATAAGGGTAATTTACAAATAACTAAGTTAATTCGAGTTTACAACAGTATTTTAGAATTGCCTTTCATTTTTGGTGGTTTTATTTAATTTTTGTATTTTTAGATATTTTGTAGGTTAACCAGATTAGTTTTTTTACCTCTATGTCGATGTAACCACTTCACTTTGAGTCCATCTAAGGGGATTCGGGAAATTAAAAATGTTCTATCGTAAATGAAAATCTTATACTACGTACTATCGGTTTCGTAATTTAGCCTATATAGTCTATACACCCGAGTTTTAACCCTTGCATATTTAAAACGATGAGTCGGACTTCAACATACTTTACATCAAAATTGAGCTCATTTTATTCTGCGTTGACCTAATATTAATCCTATATTTTTAGTTTTGTTTAAAAAATGCCATATCGAGGTTAGAAGAAGACAAAAAAAGACCCGGTGTTTTTTGTTACCGCAAAGAATTTCATATTTATATTCATATAAATATATAATTTCGCAATATATTCATATTTCATAATGAATTTTATTTCATTTTTAACTGCGCCAATGCCGGCCGCATTGGCGTAGTTGGTAACGTGCTCGCCTCTCATCATGCGGTCTTGGGTTCGAATCCCATTCAGGCACAGCATCTTTTCATACGTTACAAAATAATCATTTCATCCTTCACCGTCTGCATTAGCAGTAATTGCAGAATAGTCGGACGTTAAACCAAAAAAAAAAAGAAAAAAAAATTTCATGCGTTTAGGGGCATGTAACTCTAGAATTATTTAACCGACAAGTTTGAAATTTTAATACAGCATAATGAATTATATTCTTACAGCCTGTACGAAATTTCAAATACGTACATTACTTAATTTTGATTTATTAACAAGATTCTGAACCCTTGCTACCCGGTAACCGCTCAATCGTTCGGCAGGAGCAAACTGTCGTTTTATTCAGCGTAAAAAAACTATTACAAATGTATGAATAACATTAAATATTGATTGGCCAATGTTATGGTAGATGTTTTAAATTTTGAAAAATTGACTTTCACCCGGGGGTTGGGCGCTACTATCAAGTCGACAGGTAGACAGTCCGACTGGATGTCGCGTGCATTACACAGCCTGTCAACATATGTAGTAGGGCCCACCCCGTCATGGCCCAGTTTATTTTTGATAGTAATTGATTGTAGTAATTCGAATCGATTGATCGTACTAACATGAAGAGAGATTTCCTTGAACATCGTAAACAACAAGGATTAGGCCTCCTAATTCCAATTACAAGCTTGGTAATCTGCTACTTCGTAAACAAATTAAGATGCCCATCTCTTCCGATATCGTCCATTACCACGTTGTCTGGTTGAATTTTAAGTAAACACACTTTTTTAGATATTTGATCATCTGGTATCAATGACTATACGCTCTTGTCTATATTTCCATTTTTTCGAATAGTTGATATTCCTCCTGGCACATTAAGTTCATACCTTATATTTTCATTTTTATGGTTCAGGAATCAATACCTTCTCTGCTACAGGTCGTCACAATCTCATCTCGGTAGCATTTGTTCGGTTCTTGATGTCTACCTATCAGTCAAAGTCCAACAATCTGAACTATATACATTGAAACTGGCAGAACCAAGATTTGATAAAATTTAACCACGTTCAGTGCGGCGGACACATTTATGCGGTTTATCGAACGCCGCCAGGTGACCGGCGAACGCAAAAATGCGGCCAGTTTATATGTTTTATTACATCCTCTTTCTACGTTTTTTCAGGGTAAATAGTATTTCTTTTATCGTGCAGTCCTAAAAAAAGTTTCATTCAGTGGCAGTATACGATCAGTTCTTGAACAGATGTCACAGGTTTTTTTGACGGAATTTTAAAAACCAGTATATTTTAACTCGGTTTTAACTTTTCTGTTAAATTTTATTTGTTACTTATAGATTATTAGTTTTAAATAATGTATTATTGATAATGTATTAGGTTTGGTTTAGGTTAATGTATTAGGTTTTGAATAATGTATTATTGATTATTAGGCTACATATATTTCATAATTACGGATACTGATCATATTATTTCGGCTGCATTCACATAATCGCGTAAGAATCCTTGAGCATTTACACCATTTTTGTGTATTTTGTAGTCACAGTAATAATATTATAAAAAATATTTTAAGACATTACTTGTGTTACAATCACTCAATTACGCAAAATTAATTGTAGTAAATATTAAGTATGGCAAAACTAATCAAATTTTTTTGTACGAATATAATGGCGTCAGGCCAGTTTACCATTGAAGTATTGCTTCGTCACGGCGACATTGGTTCTACCAGGCAACATTGAAGGTGTTAAAACGATCTATTTCCACTCTTTTCCAACAAGCGTTTTCCTCATAATGTTAATAAGCCATTATAAATGCTCCAATTTAAAATTGTGCGTGCACTTTAGAGACATAACATCCCAGGTAATTGATCAAATGCGCCTGTTCTAAGATTTTTACATTCAAAACTGGATTACTTCTCAGGTGTCAAGGTGTCTCAGGTGTCGGATCAGTATACCAAAATCACCTTATCTTCTATAGAGAAATCGGGAAGTTATATTACTCGGAAGTTAAACAAAATATCTACAGTGACTTTTGTAAATCTTCCTTAGACTCTACAACAGTACCAAATCATCAGGGAAAGCTGAAATTTGTAAAGAAATCGAACGTAAAAAACTGCTTTTGCGTGTGGTTATTACGTTCAACAAAATATTGGCTTTACTGTACAAACTGAACACTACTGATGACAGAGGCCATCTCGATCAAACACCTTGCGAAACAGCCCGATCGATGTTCACCATTCTTATAAAAGTAAACAGTTTTATACGAGTATTTTTTTCACGTTAGCGTCAACTATATGCAAATCCCTAAGATAACATTTGAAAAACAACTAGGCCGTATCCGAAAGATTAATATTTTATTAGCATTTGTGAAATAACAGTTATATTTATAGGTCGTACATATTTTACCGTTCGAGAAGTGTCCATTTCTTCAACCAAGTTGACATTATCTTTTCTGTAGAGTCAGTTACTTCCAACTCTTATGCTTAAATTATTGAGCATGGTTGTGAAATAGAAGGTGTTTTTGTTGCTCTGAAACTAGCTTGTCAGATGCAGTAATTCATCACACTATATGATAAGCTCGTTAGCTGATCAGGGTGTACCTTATTTCCAGGTATCTTAAAATATTGAAGCTGGACTTTAACCACTTCAATGTTGTTAATTTTTCGGATTGTAAAGAGACTAGGCCTACACTTTATTTATACCATTGTTAAAAAAATTTAGTAAGTTCATAAATTGGGTGGAAGATTTACCTCTGAAAAAGTGATAAGATTGAGGGTTTTTAACCCGGCGCATGACACAGTTAATGTTTTTTGAGTACACATCATCATCATCATTAACAACTTCTTGACTTTCGGTGAACTGTTGTACCATGAACTGTAATAGAGATATCGAAGGAGCTCCGAACTCTGTAAAAGTATTAAAACAACCGATAAACTAATAAATTTCATTTTATTATAAATTAGCTTGTCCTTATGTGAAACAACCATGTTTGGATTATTAAACAGAAAAGAAATCGTACTGGTTGGTGATGGTTGTCAAACGTATAACAGACTGGTAAACTGTTAGTGCGATAACTAAATTAAATTTTTGTTAGCCTTAATTTATGGAATATTTTTGTTCTATAATTCACATAAATAATAATCCGTTACGGAAATACAAAGTAATAGTAATTATATAATTATTATTATTATTTTATATATAATACACATACTAACAATACAGTATGACAAAATGTATTATTAATAGTAGAAAAAATATAAATAATAAATATTCGTACATAGAAAATAACCAGAAACCTGAATATAAAATAAAGTATTTACTACGAAGCAACAACTTGATTTAAGGTACAAGTACTGTACAAAAAGTTTTAAAAAGTTATAGAGCGCATGAAAACAGCGAATATAGCAAGTATGGCAAATAGAGAGTGAATAGAATAAAATTGGGAAAATAGCGTTAATAGTAAAAATAACCTCTAAACTATATACAACTTTTAATCTGTTTTTAGAAGTCCTTTATTTCTGGACAATAACATAATTACAAAAAATGTGTTACGGAAATACAAAGAAATAGGGATAACTCACATTTACAAAAATTTGTAAAGAGTGAAAAATATTCCGGAAAGAGTGAATTTGCACGGAAAGAGTGAAAAGTCTGAATAATAAAATACTATTTAATATTTATTATTTTACGTACCTACATACAAACAATACAGTATGACAAAATATATAAATAATAACAGAAAAAATATAAATAGCTACTAAATATATTTGTACTCGTAGAAAATAACCAGAAACCTAAATATAAAATAAAGTACTATCTACGGAGCAACAGCTTAACTATCGGTAGGAGTACTGTACAGAAAATTACTGGCACAAATTAAAACGTAGGGCTATCTAAATTTTTAACGAATGGATAAAAATAGCGAATACAGCGTGAATGGCGAATAGAATAAAATTAAGTAAAGAAAATAGCGAGAATAGTGAAAATAGCCTCTAAACTACTGTATTTAAAAATTTTAATCTGTCTGTAGATAACCTTTATGTCTGGGCAATAACATAATTACAAAAAAATATGCCAGGGATCCTGGATTAGACTCCCTGTCATGTCTGGTATTTTTCCTGTAAAACTTGGCATTTATCTTCATTTCCGGTCTTCGATCTGCTCTCGCCATCTGGATTAGCCTTTTAATGTTCATCACGTTTTTTTGTCATCAGTATCTCAACTGCTTTGATACAGTTCTCCAAGCTGTTCTATCTTGGCAAGTCGTTTCATATCTACATACCTGTAACACCTTACATCTTTTGTAATTTGCTTTATATATTCGAACCTTTGCCTCCCCTTACAGTTCACTCCCTCAATATTACCCTCCATTATTAATAGACCAATACCTGGATGTCTTAAGATATGCCCCACTTGCCTATCCCTTCGTCTGGTAAGATGCTTTCATATACTTCTTTTTTCATCCACATGCCTAAGAACCTCTAAATTACGTACTTAATTTGTCCACCCATCTAATCTTTAACATTTTCCTATAACATCACATTTCAAAAGCTTCTATCCTCTTCTTTTCTATAGCCCCTGTCACCCACATTTCATTCCCGTATAATGCTACACTGCAAACAGTGTTTTAAAAAATTTTTCCTAATCTGTAAATTAATGTTTGTAGTCAGTAAGCTGTTTTTCATTTCAAAGGTTTTCGTAGCTTGAGCAATTCTACTTTTGATATCACTTGTGCTTCTACCATCCTTTGTTATTTTACTCCCTAGACAGCAGAATTCCCCAACTTCCTGTATGTTTTCGTTACCTACTTTTAAATTTCCCATCTCTTCTAAACCACTCTTGCTGCTGCACAACACTTTCGTTTTGTTCTTCTTAATTTTCATGAAGTAATCCTTTCTCGTGATCTCATCCATTCCATTTAAGATATCCTCTCGTTCTTTCTTACGTAGTTTGTTTTACGTTTGTTAGCTATACGTTCTTCAGGTTTTTTTTTTTTGTTGGTTGTGGCTGTGATCAGTCACTTGTCGACTGACCTCATGCCAATAACTGTGCTTCTTTGTCCATATATATTACACATTTATGATTTAACGTTTATAACCACAAATAACGTTTTATAACGTTTATAACACAACCGTCGCGACTAGCGTCTCCCAGTCAGTGAGAGGCATCACGCGAATAGTTGACATAGATTCGCTCCCTTACCGGAGGGCAGACAAGGACACAGTCCCTTGCCTAACCCAATCGGTTCTCCTTTCGCTCGAAAAGCCATCCCCTCAACGGCGCCGCCCCCGGGCGCCACCGCGCGTCAAAAGTGTCAGCTGTCAAATGATCAAGTCGTTATGAACCGCAAAGTTAAACAATAACCGATACACCCTCCAATTACCGGAAAAAGCTAACTGAGTAACATCTCTAATTGCCTCAGGCAAAACGGTGACTATATCGTCCCAGAGTTTACCCGATTCACCGTAATATAGTCCGCAGTCGAAAAACATATGATCCAGGTTTTGGTCATGCCAGCCACAATCGCAGCTCCTGTCAGTCTTGATATTTTTGTTCGTCAGATGAGAGGAACAACAAGTGTGACCCGATCGAATCCTAGAAATAAAGCATATGATATCTCTACTTTCCTCTGCCGATTTAAACCAAGGCTTGCCTAATATTTTTCCTTTCGTAGTGAAGTATTTCACACCATTATTTACACTTTGATTTTTAATATATTCTACCGATTCATTAATTAAATTCTCTCTCAACTTAGCCACAGCATTATAGTAATAATTACGTTCTTCACGTAATGTGCCTAACTGTACAGTTATTGTTATTGTTTACGCGACAGATGTTTAACTCGCTTCGCTATTTAATTTTTTATCTAGTTGTCATGTGTCATATGGGTCAATTCATAATTTTTTTATACAATGGTTTATTGACTAATGGCTGTTTTTTGGTGCAAACCATTACAGAAAATTCATCGCATATACCTGACCACAAAATAATAAGTATTAGTTTTAAAAGGAGCACTAAGTTGGCCCTATGCATTTGTTTTGTTTATACATATACGTACCTCCTGGGATATTTGTTCACCATACCAACAGAAAAGAAAAATAATGGTTGAAAAGCCGCTGACAGCCTGTGTAAATCTAAAAGTATCACGAATAATATGACCTTCTTTATGCATCTGAAATGTAAACAAATATAGATGTGTTATTGTGATTTTCATTTCACAATCGCTGATAGAAAAAATAAACTAATTTTTGTAACATTATGACGGGTAATTGTTTTAGGAGTTACTATAGTAAGGAGAATTACTCGCAATTCCACCTCAAGAGTTGTTGGGTGGATGCTTCACGCCCACAGTTTTAATGTGGCTGAATAGGTTTCGAGGACCACTTTTTATAGCCTTAATTTACAATTATTTTTACGGTTAAAGTGCTAATTTAGTAGAGCTTCGCGTTCCGAAATCTGCTAGTTTCGATTACTACGATCTTGCAAACTGACATTTTTGTTTGCTTCGTCCCGCTTTGTCATACTGGGCCACAAAATTAAAGCAATGAAATGGATTAAATGTAGACTAGGCGTCTGTCGTTGTTATGGTTGTGGCGCATCCTTACGTGGCCCGACAGGGGAGGACAATTTTCTGTTTCTTCTTCTTCTTCTTCTTCATGTGCCATGTCGTTTTAAAACGTTGAATAACCATCACAGAAATGTGCACTTTATTGGCAGCCTGTCTGGAAACGGGACATTTTATCTAAAATGTACCAGTCCCTTAAGTCTTTTTTTATCCAGAACGTTTTTCTTTGACCTGAATCGCATGTACCTATAAATTTTTTCTTGCATGATATTCTGAAATAATCTCTACTTCTGACTTAATATCACGTGTTCTAAGTATTTCAATTTTCTTGTTTTATTATTGCCTATAGTTTCAATGCTGTTATCCATATAACGATGAAGTATCTCGGAATTGCAAACTTATCCATCCAAGAAACTTTCAACATCTTTCTATAGCACCTCATATCGAATGCCTCAAGTCGTCTTATGTCATCACCGTTCTGAATCAGAGCTTATCACCACACAACAGAATCGAAAACACCTACCATCAAAGTAAGCGAACTCGTGAGGAAATTTTGAGGTCTCTTCTACACAAGACACTGCCTTCTGAATGCTATTTTAATTTTTCTGAGTGCTATAGCCTACTAGATTATCATATTTTTGATATTATCTCCGTTTGACTGCCACCATCGTATTTAACAGATAACCAAGATATCTAACTTGAGGAACTTGTTTCAGTTTCGTGCCCTTACAGTAATATGAACCCCTCACCTCATCCTGCTGCTCACCAATTAAAAGGACAATGGTTTTTGACTTTCGAATCTAAACCAGCTTCTCTAAATTTCTTTTTCGTATAACTTTTTTTTAAATACATAATCTGTTGTATAACAATTAATGCAACTTATCGATTAGATATAACACATGAAAAAATTACAACCCACTAGTGTAATTAACAGATTATACTATTCTTACTTATTATTTACAATCCAAATTAAATTAATAGTGTTTTTTTTAAATAAATAAAAATAAAAAAACTAAAAAACGTCTTTAAAAAGAATAAAACAATTAGAAGTAATAAATAATGAGCAAATGATTCCGAAATATATGCACACCGAACTTTACTGCAGATAATTAAAAATGTTTATTCAGTTATTTACAACATTCACATTCAAACTCGCCATTCATCGACAGAATATTAACATTATATTATTTACAATTTAAAATCACACTATCAGAATCGCCCTGGGAGATCTAGTAATGTAGCAAGCACGTTTTAGCTTATGAACATCATTGCTGTTGTCTAAGAGATTCAGTGCTAAGTGATTAACGTGGTTTAGACGTTTGATGAATTTACAACTGAAACTTCGTATTTCTTCTCGTATCGTCTGCACATCCAATTCACGATATATATGTCGGCGTTGGTAATGTATCTCTATGCTTTTAGTATGGTCCGCAGAGGTTTCGATTGAAACCGTTGCAAAATCTCGATGTTTGAAGTTGATGCAGTGCCCCATAACTGAATCCCTTTAGTCCAAACCGGCTTCAACAAGGATAATAATCTCTTGTCCTGAAGGACTATGATCTGGATTAATTTCTTGTTTATTATTTAAGTTTCACCGTGGCTTTGAGCTTATTTTAAATTTCCAGTTAATATACCTCTTAATAAGTAAGAAACCTTTCATGTAGACAAAAAAAAAAGAAAAAAAAAGACAACTCACAAAGCATGAATCTACATTGTTCTTAACACTGTAATTACCGAGTTTAATTAGGGTTGTTCTTTAATGTTTTCTGATTAAATAGTTGAAGTAGTTTCTTATGCAATTCTGTGTTAAATTGCGTTTGTAGGCTAAGTCGGTAGGTTTATATGGATTTTTTAATCAATTTCTTTTTATCTTTATGCATAGACTACCAATAGTTAACATCTTTGGCTACGACAGGATCAGATCCAAACTCTTATTATTAAAGGGTCCGGTAGATTATGTCTAGCCTATTTGTTAAAGAAATAGTAGGAATTTTGTTACATCAGAAAATGCGCTTGGTATTTTAGTATATTCCGTATTGCATATTTTTTAGTAGGGACGACGTCCCCGGTTGCTTCTTGGTTCATCCTCATGAATAACCTGACCGTATTAAATGTATGTTATATTCATTAATTCCACGCTTTAATACTACGTAGGCCTATTATAATCGAATATTATGTGACATTACGTGCCCTGATCATGTAACTTTCCTATATGTTGCATAATTCTATTTATACTTACATCTAATAGTGTTACTGCTTTCGAGCACAAAAATACTGCAGCTATCAAAAGATGGAACAACATGTATGTACCGTACATGTTGGTAGTCTCTGCTTGAACTCTACAAAAAGAAAACATTAAACTGTCATTATAAAATAAACAAAAGCAATATACTACATATTTTATAACTACTACATATAGACGTGTCTTAATACTGCTTTCAACTTAAGGTATATTTAATAGAAAATTAATTAAATTTTTAACTTCCGCGGCATTCCATAAACCTATTATAATAAATATTCCATAAACCTATTATCCATAAACATAAATTATAGATTATGAACTCTCCACTACGATAATTTAAAACAGTTTTTTAATTAGAAAATTATCATAATTAAAAAATCGGTGGTATTCTTGAAATAGGCTACAGAAAGTTCATCGTTTTCAAATTTTCGAAACACACTTTAAACTACGTATATTAATAATTATTTAAGACAAAACAACTTATAAAGTGAACTGGGTAACGAGGAGGAAGGAGTTTACGAGAAATTTTTGTCAAAGAAGGTATGAGAAAAGTATGATTTGTTCATGGTCCGTGTAAGAACGACGGTGAAAAACAGTTATAGATTTAGACTTTAAACATTAAAGTACAGTAAAGTATGTAACAGTAAAACATAAAAAAGACCACATTAGAAAATGATGTAGACTACATTAAAATGTTATTTGACATGCTTTTGGAAAAGGTTACAAAGTTTTTCGACTGATTGTTATTATAGAAATGGTGCTAATAATTAGTTCATTGATACAAAATTGAGAAACCTGTATTCATTAAATAAATACTAAATTGGAATAGAGGTCCTTTAAACGTGCTTCGTCTACTATAGTTATTTTCATGTTCAGAATGCAGTACGGGAAGTCCATAAGCAATGTATTTCATATAGTTCGAGCGCTACTACACCATGTAAAAATATCGACTCCGAGCCACAACACGTTCTAATTTACTAACTCTTATTAAATAACGTAATACGAAAACAACAGTGTTTTTTTTAACTCGTTTATTATTTCCGTTTCCTTCCAACATATGACTTATCATATATATCAGATTACATATAAAATTCAATATTTTACAACAAAATAATGAAATGCATCGTTGAAACACAACTTCGTTGAAAAAAGTAATATGATGTGAATCGCAAAAATGTGACGAGATTTAAACGTCAAACTTTGTACGAGCATATCTCATCTAAATATCAGAGTATAATAACATTTATAGCGTAATAAAATACAATTCATTAGAAAGCGAAAGTAATTTTTACAGAACTTTTTGATTGAAAATAAGCTTGCTAGAGCGTGGTAAGCGAAACTCATAAATATTTTTGCCCGTGATCTTCGAATGGTGTCTGAGAAGAAGGGTTATTTTGTTGGGTTTGCCTGATGTTTTCCGTACGCCTGATAACACAACGGGTTCTCATGAGAGCTGTACTGAAATATGAGTATGTGAAATAAAGAGTATAGACGCGACGCAACGTAACGTGCGTAACCTATGTGCGTATGTTCATAAGAATCTGTAAGCAAAGCTTTCGGTTCGACGGAAGCCGCGATGTGACGATTTTTGTCGTTTTTTGGCATTTTCGGAGCGTATCCAGTGTGCACACTTCTTAATATGGGGTGAGTTGTATAATGAAGGGAACTAATCATTTTAGTAACCAATCATAGCACGAACAAATGCGTGGAAGGAAAGCCGTGTGTTAAGAGTAATTTAGTATGTACTGTTTTCTGATAGGTTGGTATAAGAAACTATGCTTAGTAATATATAATTAAGTTAATAATAAGTTATATACGTATTAATAATTAATATTAATCATATATTTTCTGGTCTTAATGTGAAGAGTTTTTTATATACATATTTTTATTGTTCAGGGCCGTTGTAGTGTGTCAAAGAAGGTTCAACTGAAAGGTTTCTTGCCACCCTGACTTGATTGTATTTTTTTGTAAGATTGCCTTCCCTTCAGTTTTCGTAATCTGCTTTTGTTATTTGTGGAATCGCTTTTAAGTCTATAATTTGTAAACTAAACTATTCGATCAACATTGTTCTAGTAATCTAACCTTTTAAGGTATTCTCTGATTTTGCTTGAATTATTGTTTTTGACAAGGTAGGTATATTGTCCTAATAATAATTTGTGTTGATAATCATTGATTATCCATTCCCAAATTAATTATTAATTAATTATGCATTATTATTTATTATTTGGTTTCCAACTAATTTGGTTTCCCAATCTGAGATTGAAGCTGTAATCAGCTAATACCGGTCCTTTTCAGATAATTTTTTATTGTTCATTAAATTGGTTTGGTTTTTTTTTTATTTACAATAAAAATTTTCTGTTAATCACAAAACGTTGTCTATGTATGAACGGATTTTTAGTATATAGTGTAAATGAATAAGAAAGTTTTATCATCATTATTTACTCCAGTAGATTAAAATTATGTAAAAGTGTTTATAAACACCTTCGGTTTTGTTAATAGTCTAACCAGGAAATAAGTGCTGCTTTTGAATTAATCCCACTATCGTAAATTATTACTACCAGTGTAGCATTTTTTTTTCAATTACATAATTTCTAATAATAAGGCTTGTTGTAATTTTTTATTCACCTACCAGGACATCTTATTATGGTAGAAAGAAAGCTGAAATTACAATCAAACTTAACTTTGTTAATAAAATGTTTGTCGTTGAGCGTTTTTGAAGCCGAGTAACTTAAAAACACTTCTAGTAGTACTTTTTGCAGCTTGTACCCTTAGCATTCATTCATTCATTCATTCATTGTAGGTTTTCTTTCGTTTTCTGTCTAATGTCTACTACATTTTTATTTAATTTTCGTGAAGTGAGTAATTTTAAAGTACTCAGTATGTTTATCGTTTCATCCCAACTTCTTCCAGGGTATTTCCTGACTTGTTTAAACCTCTTGTCACACATAAATTAGCCTACTTTTAAAACGAACGAAGATTGTTTAATACCCTGCACATTTACCATTGCACAAAACTCGCCCACAAAACAGCTGCATTTAGAGTGAAACCCCACCTCTACTAGACAATAGCTATTAATAGGACTCGTCTTTTTTGGGATCCGACTGCTCTGAGCTTGACAGTTCGTAAGCCGGACTGAACACCGGGACTGTTTTCTTAATAATATTGGACAATCCATCAAATCGAGACGTATCCAAGCGTGATGAAAGCAGATTGCAAGCTTCTGAAATGAGGTTTCTGCGGAGAACATATGGGTGCAGTAGAGAGGATCGTTTCAGAAACACGGATATCAGAGCTCAGCTGAATATATTTTCAATGAGAGATCAAGTAAATGGGAGTAGGAGGGATTGGTTTCAACATGTGGACAGAATGAGTGAATACCGGATCCCTAAGCAGGCCCTGATATACCAACCAATTGGGAAAAGAGATAGAGGGCGTCCAATGAAAAGATGGACCGATTGTAGAGGCGAAGAGGTTCGGAACAGGCAATAATGCCTTACCCGTGAAAGGAAGAAGAAGAAGAAGGGATCTGACTTACCGGTTGGTCTGGGGGGGGGGGGTATGGAATCCCCTTCTAGGTAAACGGAGATCCGGGGTCCTCCACCGGAAAATGTTTAAAAATGAAACATCTGGAAATTACACTTTACATCATTCTGGCACCTTAAATTTCGTTTACGTTTAGGCGATTTCTGCGGGAAATCATCTGTTCATCACACTGCTCCTGACAAAGATTGCATCAAATTGTGTTACAAGCTTGAACATCTATAACTCAATTTTTCTATAACTCGAACTAAATTTAGTTCCCTTAGGATGAACTAGTTAATTTACGTTAAAATTAGCGTTCATAACTCTTAACTTCTTGTTTGATATGTTTTTAAAAAGGCGAAATTTTTTTGTTTTTAATGCAAATGTGTACGAAAATATTTTCGTAGCCTGGAATAGAAGAACGTGTATTAGACTGGCTGCAAGAAGTACGCAGGAAAAACTTCCCCATATCAGGTGTAATGCTCCGAGACAAATCAGATCAATTAGCGATGCAACATGGTCATACCAAATTGAAATACTGGCCAGCAGTAAAAGACTTGAAAAAATTAAATATCTTCATGGAATCGTTCAAAAAGTTATTTATAATGAAAATGCCTCATTTTCTAATAAAGACTGCTAAAATTACAAGCAATTAATATTAATTCCCTTGATCAAAAGTTACAGCGCAGGAGATTTTAGTTTAATCCTATTAAAACAGAATTATTTTTTTAACGTTTAAGATTATCGTTAAAAATTGATCAAAATTTTAGTTTTGTTGTTCAGTATTTCGAATTTTCCTTAACTCGAATTAGTACAAAATATTTCATACGTGGTTCGAGTTATGGAGATTCAACTGTATTTCTACATAAAGCGTACAATAAAAGAATGTATCTTTATTTTTTTAATAAATAAAAGGCTTGGGGGGGGGGGTCCGGTCCCACGTCGGTGCGCCCCTTCTAATAACTAGGATATTAAAAAAAATGTATACAAACTTTATCAGCTGTTGGTGATGTCTGATGTTTTCTTTTAGTGATCTCAATACGCAGTCTTGATATTCTATATTATCACACAAATCAAGTCTTTTAATTTCATTAACATTGGTACTTGTTCCTTTCTTCTCATTGACATACATTCTGTACGCTCTAAATGTTAAATCTTCTAACGATATGTGCAAAACTTTAAATGAAGCTACTATGAATGTTGCTAAATCTACAAACGATCCAACCAACCCTATTACTGCGTGTGTTAAAATAAATGTAAAATAAGCTTGGATGAAATATTGTATAAAAAATACAAAAAATATGTCCGGGTTGTATGGGTGCCATGCAGGTACTGGTATGTATTTACTAAATTTTGTAGTTTCATTTTTGGAGACTTTGAAAACCAATTCGTTTAATATTATTTCGCTTGTGGGCATAACTATCATCCAAATAAAACTGTTGAAATACATTAGATACTTAAAGAAATTTTTAACAAATACAAATTGTTTATCATATTTTCTCAATACTTTTTTCTGTTCGTCATTTAAAGGAACTGTGTAATTAAACATCCTTAAATTTTCAAATAGCTTATCCATCTTTTTGCATTGAATCAGACCATTCAAAACGACAGCAAAATTTGCAATCCTAATCAAACTGAAATTAATCTGTTTTATTATAAACGGAATATTAGTGCCCCAGTTTTGATAAACTATTATAGATACAGTTATAATCGAATAAAACAAATCGGCCATTACTGTTCCGTTGTAAATTACATGAAATATCCAGTACGGTTTTTCAAAATTATGATACATTCCAGCAAGTACATAGTTTATGCCATAACTTTTCTTTTTCAATTCTTTTGGTGTAATTATATCCATGTTGAAATACAAAAACAATCTTGTTTCTTCCCACCAATATCCTGTAACTATTAACAATTATTATTATTATTATTACAAATTTTCAGCAATTTCTGGCTGTAAACTATTTATTAGTTCATGAATTATTAAAAAAATAACACAAAATATCGTAGTAGAAGTAATGAAACATATCTTGCATTGGAAGAATTTTTGATATCTTGATTTTGACGTTTCATGACCCAGTTAGCCATCAAAGTGCTTTTTAGAACGTCTAATGTTACTAATGTGTTTTCCAACCCCAGTGGGGGTTTAGAAATTAACTATGTATTCCCAAAAATTAAGTGTAATATACTCCGGTGCAAATGTATAAAACAATGACAAAATTCAGGTGCATTATAGAGCAGAAAAATACCCAAGATAGATGAATATAATTCTGAAACTTTTGTGGTTTAGCTTATTAGTTCGATACTACCGTATTGTGTAATACTATTTCATTTGTAATGAGTTTATTCGTTTACCTTCTTCACGGCGTGTTTATCGTCGTATAGTGAATGTTCAAATGTCAAAACACGCTCCCAAATAAATTCATTTATCTAAGACCATTACTGATAGAAAATTATGAAAAAATTACAGGCATTTTATGCAACACGTACGGTTATTTTTATTATAAAAACATAAAAATCGGTTGCGTTTTTCGCTGGCTACAGCGGGCGAAACACTTTCGCGCATAAAAATTTGTAGGTTACTTTATATTTGTGGCTGTAACGTGCTAAAATTTAAGTTTATCATGAAATTGTACACAACATAATTTGTAGAAGACATTTTTGTGAATAAAACCATGTTTTATAATATAATTTAGAGTACCATTAGTCCTAATAATTGCAGTTTGAAATTTGCGACGCGCAAAGTGGGAACAGAATCTGTGATATTCGAACAGTGTTGCATTGTTAAATTCTTGCTATTCCCCGCCCTCTTGTTCACAATAAGTATGTGAATAGTATTGACATTGAACACCCATATACAGTTACAAATACGCACACAAAATTATGTAGTAGTGGTAAAAGAATAGGGTTTGTAATAGGCCATGAAACAGATTGAGGGAGCTTTGACGAAGAAAGACAGTGTTTACTCTCAGAATTTCCGAATACCACGCCAACAGTTGCACGTAGGACAAAAAGGTTTGATTTTTATAGCATCTACGCATTATTCTGATTTTGTAGGTAGTTCTACGAACCTTATAGATGAAATATTCTATAAGTTACATAGTGTTGAAGATAAGACAACTTCAAAAGTAACTTGGCAACTTACAACCATCGTTTCAACCTTCCTATCAATACATTTGCATTGTGTTTATATGAAATTATAGAGCCATTTAAGGCACGTAATTTGATAAAAGAACCGAACAAATCACTTCATAAATACGTTTGCTACTGGCTTTTAAAGCGAATAACTCTGCCAGGGCAACTGAGATTGCCTCCCATAGCAGGAGAGTTAATCCGTAATATGTGTACGTTGCAATCTGCTCAATTTAGAACAGAAAGCAACCCAAGACTCATTGAGATGAGGACGACATGTAGGCTATTACATGTAGCTTAAATGAGATATAGTCTTGTGCCGATTCAGGCCGACCACTGCTGAAAGAGCATAGTCCATTGAACCCCAACCGTCAAAATACACCGGTAACCTTTGTGTAGGAACTATTATTCAAATCCGTAAAGAAACTACCTTTACTGGGATTTGAACCTCGGTATCTTCGTCTCTGAAAATTAGCTGTTAAACAGCTCACTTAACGGCGACGACCCTACCGCTGTTAGACCAACCCGGGTGATTAATATTTGTAATGAATGCGCATGCCCATAACAGGCAGGTGGAGTGTTAAATTATTTGCACTCTGTCAGCTAGTTCCAGGGCTACAAAAAATAGTTCTGTTTCTTATCATGTGGTTAGCCAATTATATGACTAAACGATTTAAGAACAGAAGAGGTAGAAGTGTAAAACACTAGTCAGAGTTACCTCCTTTGAGAGTAATGAATTTCACTATACAGCCAGACTCTATGGTGAATGAAGTGAAGGTGCCATTTGCAGGGTGCAAAGTAGATGCTTTTCGGAGGGCCTGGCATGTTGATAAGCATAGGCTACGTTTGTACTCAGTGAGGAAGGACGGTGAACCACCTCTCTCCTCGTTTTACTTGGTAAAACCTCTACAGGTTCAAACCAGCCTTTTGGCTGATGACCTAAACAACAATAAGTGATCCACGAACCTTAAATTACACATCATGTTTAGTTTATAATCATTTATTAATATAACCTCTTTTCCCTATACACAAAATTTAACTATTATAATACAATGCGGAACTGTGACCTACTGGCCTGTTCTATGCGTTTCTCTTGTAACCCTTCCTTAATTTTACAAAGTAAACTCTCTAGTTTCTCCCTTTGAAACTCCACACATTCAATATTATCCACCCATTCACTATACCACCCAATCGTTTTATTAACAATGATCAATGCCATCATTTTAGGAAATTTTATATCCGGCAATTGAAGAGCTTTTAAGATGTAAACAAAATGAAAATTCAAATGTATGTCACCATAAATAAATTCTTATCTCCAAATACTTCATATTCGGGATTCACCTTGGTAAACAAAAAATTCATTTAATAGAAAAATTTAAAAAAAATTTCCAATTCATCTTTCAAAATATTCTTACAATTGTGCTCCATACACTACCATTATTAATTATTACACATTAAGTAAGTTGCCACTGTGCCGATAGTGGCACACGTTTTCGCAAAAAAGGTTTTCCCATAAACTATTAATGCAGTACGTAGCTACTGAAATTTTCTCTTAAATTAGCCTCCAGTGAAAATTTAGTTGTAAATTTAATACCTAAAAATTTATATTCGCTGACCCGTTTTATATTTCGTCATCTCCATAACACCATTTTACATCGTCCTGAGCCAGCACGTGGTCTAAATATTAAAATATTTGATTTAGCCACGTTTACAACTAAATTCTACAGCTTAAAACCTATTAATCATATTTTATAAAACGTGGGGATAATCTACTAGATTAACTTATCGGCGGGACCTATATAGCAGGATGTTAACACCTTCAATGCTGAGCAATTATGAGGTATCTGCTCGCTGGGCTGATTTCTTGTGCGGCGTGTTCTCTTTACGAGCGTTAAGCTGCGTAACGAGCTCGACGGTGACTCGTCCAACGTTTACACAAGTACTGAGGGGAGTGGAGCGCCCTGCGGATGTGACTGCACCCACTCATTTGGGTTGGCCTCTCAGGGGTTGTGGGTTCCTGGGTAGCGCTTCGGAGCCACTAGGCTGCCTAAATTCCGTTGGAATGGGGGTAGCTGGCCGAGGGGTGTCCGGAAACGGATAGGTGAATACGCATGTTCTCTTTACGACTGTATGTTATTTACATTTTTTATAAAAAAAAATTTTATTTCCAACCTATACATGGATTTATCTTTGCTAATAACATAAAAGTAAACAATTCAATGATTTACTTAAAATTTTTATCCAGATTCATTTTCGTCTGTTATGATAAAAGTATTTCTTGATTGAATGTTTCCATTTACTGTTACCATTTACGTGTAATTTATCGTATCATTTTAAACTACAAATAACATATTTTTAAAGAGTTTAAGCTATTTTGCATCGATATCTGCAAAGATATTAAATTAGCAACTTCAACTATGTCCTGAAAACCCATTTAAAATACTGTGAGTATACTAAACGAGGGTTTAAGATCGCGAGTTAAATATTCAAAAACGAACTGCACGGTTACAAAGGAAATACCTTTCTGAGGGCTATACAATACCACCAAGTTAAGTCTCACTCCAGAATTTCTTAATATGTTGACAAAGCAGAACCCGCTAGGCGAGCCCTAGCACTAAATGTGATAAATTATACCTCACACACGTTACAATCTTTCACCAATAGCTTCATACAGGTCATTTGTAAATAAAGAAAGTATCAAAGGGGAAGGTAAGCACCCCTGTTTAATCTCTGTGTTGTGGTATTAAACCAGACTATTAATTAGTCCCTCCTTACACCACACAGAAGATTTTGTATTTTTATTAAACTTCTTGAACATTCTAATAAACTTATTCGACCAACCAAACTCATCTAATTTATAAAATAAAAGTACTTCTAATAATGTTGTGAAATGCAGATTTAAAGTAAACAAACGAAAGTTTTTTGTCTTTGAGTGAGATATTATATTTTACTAAATAGCTCAAAGATGTTATCCACCGCTTCATAACTTCTTCAAAACCTTGCTTGATTTCCTTTTAAAATATCCTTCAAATTTATCAATTTTTCTAATCTCTTCAGAAAAACAGAAGCAAAAACTTGGGCCATTGAATTTATAAACGAAATACCTCTATAATTACTTTTAACATTCACATCACCTTTTTTATGCATATGAAAGATAATCGAACTTGTAAACGATAAAAGAACATCACCACTTTCCAAAATACGATTAAAAAATCACACGTAGTGTTGTAAATTCTGTTGGCTCTTGTTTATAATACTTAGTCGGTTTACGGTCTTCCCCTTGCGCTTTATTAGTTTTCATTTATTTTAGTAAGTACAGTCTCTACTATTCACTATTTAATAATTTAATAAATTCACTATTTAACAAACTATCCGCCAATAAAAGGCTTCGCGTAAAACTTTTTTAAACTTTTTTAAGATAAAAGTAGGCATAAGTTACCTTTAAAAATTACTCCATTGTCGGTTCGCTCGGGAATGGTCGTCCTGGGTCTGTACAAGACTACACCTCATTTACACGTCATACACATCATCCTCGTTTCATTGGGTTAACACACTTAGATAAACTTAATCGTATTTCCTAGCTTTTAAATACTACGCTTCTTTCAGCTCTTCCGTATTTAACTTTCTAAACATAATCTAAACATTTTTAAACATACGATCTTCTCTTTTTATTTCAATTCATTATATTAAACCAAACCCGACACCTATTTTCGTTATATCGGTTTTTTGATACTTGAAAATGCCTATTGCTAGAAGATTTATTAATTTTAATATTTAATTACTCTAATCGCTCATTTTAATTTACCGGAATTTCACCGCTCGCCTTATAACTCACCGACAATAATTAATTTTATCAAATCTATATCGTACTTTATCCAATTTAAGACGCGTATATTAAACTAGCCAGAGTGTTATCTTTCTACCCATCGACATCGCATACAAATAAACTCGTAGTCAATAAACAACACCTTCATTCTTCGCTGTTTCTTTTAAATTTTTCAGAATTTAAATAAATAGTTGATAAGTTACAATTGACAACCTATGAAAAAAATTATCTCATTTTGTTTAAAAACTGTAATTTTTTGACGAAAATTTATATAGCCTGTTAATCTTACTAAGAAAAGTTATGTTTCAATATCTTGTATTTATTTGTTACCGACATTAATTTTCTCATAAATTAATTTTCTACCGGATGCATTAAAAATTATGACTTAATTAGGCATTTAACTTAAGTTATTTTACATTAAACATAAAATTTTTATTATTTTCCACCTCTAATTTTTTAGGTTTTTGTCAGATAATTTTAAAACTGTGAGTGATATAGTTCTGGGACTTTAGATTTTTCAGATAAAAGACCGTAAGATGCCACTACTTTTTGTCTCTTAATTAAAGTCTAAAAAAATACCTCATTCCCCCGGGATAACTGAATTCCAAGGTTGTTTGTTTTTTATTTTATTTACCTATGTTTTTACTTAAGGCGTTTCCGGACGTATGTGTATAAGAACATTTTTTTATGTTTAGCGCTTTACAATAACTTTCTTGAATTTGGGTATACCTTTTAAAGATACCTTGTGTAGGGCAAAAGAAAGTAATAAAATAAGTAAGATGGAAAGAAGAAAAAGTTTATTCGACTTATAGGTAAATTATAGGTAAATTATTTTATTTTTGTCAGCGACCTCTTTAAAGGGATTACACATAACAGCAAATTCAGTGTTGTGAGTTTTTATACAAATGTGAATACATAAATGTAATATTTACAAATAAAGTATACTCAAGGTAAAAATTTTAAAACATATTTCAGGCGTAAATTATATTTACAAATATTATTAATTTTAATAAATTGGTTAATTTAGATAACTACTTGAAGTATGTTACTTAACAGTCAATGATGTCATTAATCTTGAATTTTGCATTGTTAACTTACATTGTGAGAGAATTTGCTGCGAGGTAATTTAAGAATTCTTATTCAGAATGGAACTCATTTTTCATTTAAAGCCTTTTTCCCGATCGAAGTTGTGTATTCTATATTGAGAAGTTTTATGTTCGATGGTAAATTGCTGCATAAACGATAGTGAAATCCGTGTGAAAACTTTTTAGTGTACAGGTTAACTGGTTTAACTGTTTACAAAACTGTAATCCGGGTGCTGTAGCTATCTAGGATTATTCGTGTTTATTGCTTTAATTGCGTGTTTATTATTTATTATTAGCTTGTATTCTTTCTACTAAAGAAATATAAAATATTCTGTGTATTTTTAAATAAACAAAATAAACTTTTCTAATACTTAATATATTTATTGTGAATTATATTTCTTATTCCGGGTTTTACAATTGCTTTAAAGTAAACAAATATTTATAAATAAAAAATTGCTGCATAAACGATAGTGAAATCCGTGCGAAAACTTTTTAGTGTACAGGTTGACTGGTTTAACAGGTTAACCGGTTAAACAGTTAACAGGTTTAACTGTTTACAAAACTGTAATCCGGGTGCTGTAGCTATCTAGGATTATTCGTGTTTATTGCTTTAATTGCGTGTTTATTATTTATTATTAGCTTGTATTCTTTCTACTAAAGAAATATAAAATATTCTGTGTATTTTAAATAAACAAAAAAACTTTTCTAATGCTTACTATAAAAATTTACTGTGAATTATTTTTCTTATTCCGGGTTTTACAATTTGCTTTAAAGTAAACAAATATTTAGAAATAAAATATTTTATAAGTTAATTTGTATTATAAGGCTTAAGAGAGTCAAAATTAATTATCAAGGAAGCTGGTGGCCCATACTGCACTTCATTTTCTGAGAACGGTAAAAAACGCTCATGAAAATAAATAAAAAAATGTAGTCTTCATATTAATTGAAATTTCTATTTACTATTTTTCTTATTTAAGTAGGTACTGTATTCACCTTACGACTAATATAGATCTATTATAATTTGATTTTACAACAATTACAACGAGAAAATTTAAGAAATAGGTTAGTAGCTCATACTGGCCGATTCTGCCGTAAGTAGGCTATTCATTAATACACAAAACAATGCAATTTTCCTCGAATTAAGATAGACCTGTTTAGTATTTATAAAACTTTGTTAACAACTTATTCACAGAAATCGTTGGAAATTTTTCGTTCGTGTTAATTACCGGTGTGATTTTTGACGAACATTACTGCAAGATCATTTTCATTAAAATAATAAAATTGATTTTTTTTAAATCTTTATTAGGAAATTCACAACTGTTGCAAGTAAATAATCAGTGAATATGGAATGAGTGACATGCATGGAGAACATTATCAACTGACAGATTATAGTTCCTGAAACCGCAGATCCCTACTGTACTTCCTCCTTAATCGCTTTTAAACGTTGTTTGATAAATGATGGAAAAAAATTTCGTATCAGTTGGTTTGAACAAGTCTGTTGTTGGAAGTTTCTATAAAGTTGAATGGAAAGTCTGTTACCAGAGGAATTTTTAGGTCGTTATGTTAAGTAACATTAGAAACGTAAGAGGGTGCGTTGACTAACATTCGAAACGTTTCGATTGAAACCTCCGATTCGAGCTGTCTTTGACGATTTAGCACGTCCATAGATTTGACCGGTATAAAATGTTAGTATTTGTCTAATTGTAAGTACCAATCGTCGAGACATCAATCTGAGCAGCAGAAATCTATTGTTAAAGAATGATAAAATTATACATTTGACGTCTACGTAACATTTTAACATAACTATTATACTGGGGATTTATTTTGACGTAAACGAAATATTTCTGAAATAATCTATAATTTATCTACTTAATAGGCCTATTATTTTTCTTGTACTCAAATTTGCCCTGTATAAGTTTGTACCTTACCAGAAATTATATTTGTATCTAGTGATTTTTCGTGTAGTTCCTTTGAGGAGGTGTTTTCTTAGGTGAAGACAATATTAAACAAATAGGAATATATTTTGTGACAATATTTCTTCTTTTATGTGTAATTAATAAAAATAGGCAGTAAACTACAGTAATTATTAATTGTTTGTGAGGAGTGTTAATGACAAATTCAATTAATAGAATAAATAATGTGTTTATTTTGTACCTTATACCTAAGAAAATAGTTTTTCTTAGCGCTTATGTTTGATATTAATAATTAAAACTAATTGATTTCAAAACGCCTACAATAGCTTTTGAAAATGGAATCTTATACTATATTTGGATCGGTATATAACGAAAACGTAAGGTATACTAATTATACCAAATAATTTTAAAAAATTGAGTAAGTGTGCTTTCTTTAACTGCTTCACCGATTCTAACGTCTTTCGAAATAAATGAATCCTTTGTTATACTAGCTCCGAATGTACAGAAAATTGATAATACAGTATTTTCATAAATATTACTTGGTACCTGAAATAAATAAAAATTGCATTTTGCTATTTCTTGATATGAAATTTGACAATTCGCTGGGATTTTCTTCTGTGAAACCGTCAGGTCGATACAATCTTAATATATAGAGAGCTAAAAACATAAGTGACCAGTGAAAGGGAATTGGAAGGTATAGCCTACTTATCCATGTAAGACAAAAGAAACAGTTTCGGGACTAGCCTGGAGGAACAAAAAAACCAAAGCAACGCTTATTCATAACAGTAAATAGTAACTTATAACATAATTTCAAATATGAAACAAGAATGTACAGAATATTGAATATAAATGATACATTAATCATGGTAAACCCCCAGCGAAAAAACAAAGGGAACAGTGGGAGTACCTGCCAAACAAATTGTGTAGGTATCATTAATAAAATGTGTATTATTACTGTAATACCAGTAAGGACTGATGCATAAGTTCAAGCCTACTTCTGAGGTGGGCATGGTGAACTGAATAAAATTTTAAGATGACAAACCGGACTCGTGCCTGGAGATCTCTTTGGAGTTAACCGAATTCCGTTCCTGACGAGTAGGCATATACTATAATATTGGGCGTCTCACTTGGCGACCAGAGGGTTTAGCCTGTAATAATACAAGGCGTATCAAAGATTTTCGACTTTTAAACAAAATACACGATACAGTTTTCTATAAAGCGTACATTAATGCACTAATATTCATATAGACCCAATTATAATTTATAAATCATTTTCTATCTTCACAAAATTTCGGTAACGATTTTGAAATAGCGCTACTTTAATTTTTTAATTAATTTTTTATATTCTCCAATATTTTCTATAAAACTGTTACGGACTGTTATGAATGTCATTGATATTCTTACTGTTTGTTTTCTACAAATAATTTGCCGGCGTAGCTAATAAAGTCTCTAGTAGACCTAGTGCATTAGAAAAAGGTTTCTTTTTCTAGTACAACTAGTGCAATTAGTACTAGTAGGTACCGTAAAATAGTAAATAATAAAATAATAAACACTACACTTTTTTTGGTTTAACGTCCGACTGTTCTGCAATTACTGCTAATGCAGACGGTGAAGGATGAAAATGATGTTTTGTAACGTATGAAAATATGCCCTGCCATACACTACGCTTGGTATTCTATAAATTAATCGGTGAAAACCCGATTTAAAAAAACTGACATGAAAACAACTTTCCTTGCATTTAGCCTATATGACGAGAAAATAAAAATTACATGTTTCTTAGGGAAAAACAGGTTTTGAGGTTTTTAGGATACACAGGTAGGCCTATTTGGGTACGAGTGATTGATTAGTCTACTGCATTTTTGAGTGGAAAATTCTTTTATTTTCAGAGAATGTGCATGTTACGTGAAAATATTTTTAAGTTAATTAGCTAAAATATATTTAAACTAATGTTCTTAAAGAAAGGTTACCAGGAGTTCTGTTTATTTGTTCGAATTTGCTTTTACGAACGTCCATTTCTTTTCATTATGTAAACATCGCCCTTTATCCACATAATGTTACATTGTTTTTAATGTGAAAGTTTGTTGGCGTAGTAAATATTCTTGAAGTATTTGTATTCTCAGTATCTTTTTTAGGCGTCCTAAATCGTTCTACTAGTAGGCTATAGTAGGTTAGTACTCGTTGAAAAAAATTCGATGCGATTGTCCCAGGAATGGTAAGTATGTTGTCCAGCTATTTTATAGTGAAGTAATTAAAACACAGCGTTATAAAAACAACAGTTTGGGTAATGTCGCTGCCGTATTTCTGCGTAGCTTAATCGGGATATTTTTCGATGTTCATCACTTTGATCAAATCACGTCAGGTCTTGATAGCACATGTAAAATGTTCTGCTAAACTAAATGTAAATGTAAGTGTAATGTGTACTAAACCAGCGTTCTGGCCCTAATAATAACATTCTAACAAATTCTCGTCCAGATTTCTTAATCGGTACCTACCCATTGTTGAGTAGTTAAAGAGTTCTAGAATTAAAATCTTAGCACTTTCTGCGCTTTCATAAATGAAAATGTTTACGTTTTAGATATCAAAACGAGGTCATGTAATGTTAAAAAAATTCTTTTCCGATTCCGGCTTGAGAGAATGTTTACCGTTTTTGATTGCTTAATTTGCCCGAGGCTACCACTGTTTCAACAGTTAGTAAGTTATGCCAGAACTATTCATAACTTCTGAGCTGCTAAGATAAATTATAAGACCATATTTTGAAGCTTACATTTATACGAATTTTTAATAGTGCCTATTTAATGACTACTACAAAAAAATCTTAAGAATTTAGTCTAAAATAGTTATACAGTACTACCAAAATAATTACAGAAATTTTTTGAGAAGTATTGTCGATAATAAAAAGTTTATAACTAAAAGTGATTATTATAGGGCTTGTTGCACTGGTATAGGGACCACACGCACGCGTCTTGCCGGCAATTATTTATATTTTATTACCTTTACACATATTATAAAAAGGTTGCATTTTGTCTACAAAATAAACGTTTTATTTACTTCGGTTTAGGGTGGAAATTTATAAGTTTGTAAATATTAACTAATTTTAGCTATAGGCCTATTTCAGAATTTTAATAAATGAAATAGGCCTATCTAGTTCCAGTATAAATGCACAATATTAACTTGGTTTTCCCCGATGCGTAATAAATTCCTTAGTAGCATAGTTACTGAAAATGACAAGACAATGATATCATCTTTATTTTATCTATTGCTATGACGTGAATTACGAAACTTCACGAACTATACGAAATTTCAACATAAGGAATTGTTTTGTTTACGTTCTATTTCCCGAAATTAGCAATCGTGAAATATAGGCAATTTTCGTCGATTTCATAATTATTATAAGGCCTAGTAATTCTTACGTTCAACGAATTGAACCCCGGAAAAAATAATGTAAAGACTAAACAAAATAGAAAATGTTTGCACAAAATAATTCGTTGAAGATTCTAATTAAGTAACTCGTAACGTTATTGTCAATAAGGTGACGAAGTTTAACACTGTACGTTTATAGACTAGCGATATGAATAAACAATATAAATAAATACACCATAATAATTTTCAATAAGAATAATGTTTTTTTGCGAACTAAAAGTGCGACGTGGCAGGGAGAGACACGTTAACTTCAGATTCAATTTTATGCCTACGTTATTTTCAAATAGCCCAGCTACTTACTGAAAGTACTATACCATAAATGGAAGATTACGATTAAAATTTCCAATGGTCGGCCCTTTGATTGTTATTTTGTTCGTGCTACGTATATAAATTTGTAAACTTACATATATGAACTTTAGGTATCCGCAATGCGCAAAGTTTCAGAAAGCGTGTGTTTAATTCCATTTGTACAACTTAGGCCCTATATGAAAATTTGTCTTATTGTTTGGGTTTAGTACGTATCATTCTAATTATATAATGGCAAGCCTTCGTTCATGAATAAATAAAATTTATTATAAGTAGGTTCGAGTTAACAACCAAAATATGAGGATAATAAAAGATTTATTAATGGTAATAAATGACTATGCAATAAGTTTGCGACGATTAATAAATTTATTTACCAAATGGAATGATGAAGTACGTCTAATAAGTTCGCAGTTTCTATACATAATAGATTTGTATTCTATAACAGGTTGACTAACAACATCTCTGTGCTGCGTGATAGTGGTTATAACCACAACAATTATTTCTCATGTTACTTTGGTATTGTGTTATAATATCAGTATTATTTTATGTGTATGTTTTTCTTTATTTAATAGTTTGACTTAGGCGAGTGAATTAATCGGTTTGAAATATCGATATAAATACGATCATTTATATAATTTACTCAATTAGGGACTTATTTTGTGACGTCAGAATTAATAAGTAAACTTGGTTCATGGCCTTATATTGGTGTAGTTACGTATATGAACATAACCTCAATTTTGTGAATGTAAATAATCAGACAGCAGAAAGTATGAGCAGAGTATGACATTATGTTCCAGAGTAAGGAGTAAAACATTGGACATAAATTATTTAATTTTTGAACTTACAGTTAAAACATTTATGTAGCTTAAAATGGCTTCTGTTGACGTGGAAATAAGGAAACTTGACTTCCAATCTATATCTGACTTGTCAGATATTTTAGATTACAATGAAGATTGGAAACGTCTGATGGCAATTGTTCCGGCTGATTTGGGGATAGAAAACTGTAAACAGCCTAAATACACCGGGGAACACTTCGGGTAAGTACATCTATTAATACAATATTTTAAATCTGTCCTCAAAAGGGAAAGTGGTTGTTTAAATAATAATTGGTTAACAGATAAACATCATTACTATGTAACCTAACTTCAAGATATGACAGGTACACAAGTCTTTCACAGCTATTTTTTTTATCAGCATTCTGCGGATTTATGTGATTTTCTTTGTGCCAATTGTAGGAAGTCTTGATAAGGGAAACAAGACATCTGAGGGGTTCTTCGATTAATCGAAATAAACCTTAAGTGCGATTTTGTGTTTGAAGTATGAATTGGTTTAAAAATCCAGGCTTTATAAACAAAGATTGTTACTGAAGTATGACGTCAGTGTTCAGCCAATACTAAAGCTGTAATAATTTTCAGGGCTTTGAAAGCGATGACAACTGTTAAAGCTGTAAAATTGTAATTGTGCAGTAGGTGTTTGGAAATGCAGTTTAAATTGATTTTTGCATACTCTTCTCAACTAAGTGTGATATAATGTCTTAACAAATTTTGTTTAGTCCAACTCTGGGACAACTCCGTTAAATGTTGCTAAAGTTCTCTTTAATGTAATGAATAATATTAATAATATTAGCATAGAATATTGAATACAGAATCACTTTTTAAATGAAAATAAGATAGTAATTGGGCCATATTATATTACTGTTAAGTAATTTTAAGTTTATAAAGAACAATTTTACAATAGTGAGTTTTGGACTGTTTGATTTTTAGTGTAATTCAAATGTATTAATAATCAATAACATTTTTGTTGATTTAAACTATTAGTGTACTGTTAAATGATTGAATTTTTCAGATCACTTTAAAATTATCTCTGCCATTTATGATGCTCGTACCATAATAATGATGTGAAGGCTGTATGAAATGACTTTTTTCCATTCATTGTAATGTAATACATTTTTTATTATTAAATTGTAGGTTACTTGAATATGCTAGAAAAGAGCAGAACAGATCTTGTACTGCGATCTTAATTGAAGAATGGGGTACAAGCGGTAAAATTCGACCTCGACTTTCTACTTTAAGGGATTTGCTAGTGAAAGCTGAATTATTTAGAGCTGCCGATTATGTATCCAAACTTCTGAATGGTAAGTATTGTATTTGATTCGCTGAATACATTAGGTATTCAAAATTACTTGTATAATTTAATCATTTTAAAATGAGTTTTGTTTGAAGAGTATGTCAAACTATTCAATATGCCACTGATGGTCTCTACGTCATAAGACTATGAAAACTGGAAGCTAATTCTTTACAAATGGTACTGCTGATTAAAGAAATACCACCTTCAAATATTTTCATTGATTATGTTCTAAGGAAATGCCGAAACATATTTAGGACATTAAAAGACATGGCCCACTAATACTAGGTTGGGTTATCAAGTTAATCTGATATACATAACCTAATGTTAAATGTTCAACATCCTATAAAACATTGAAAAGATTTATTAGTTACTTTAGGTAGCCTAACATTTATTTAATCTACTTTAACCTAATATATCATAACCTAAACACTTTACCTTTGTGGTATCTAATTTTTGTTGTTACTTTCTCTTGCCTATATGAATATATAGGAAGGAAAGTATTGTTTTCATGTCGATTTTTCGAAATCGAGTTTTCACCGGATCTACACGTTTTCAGACCCCCTGAACCCAAAAAACATGTTTTTAGCAATTGGTCTGTGTGTGTGTGTGTGTGTATACAAAATATCTCGAGAATGGAAGTTGTACGAACTTGAAACTTAAGTTACATACCACTACCAGACCAGACACGAACATTTTCATCAAAATCAGTCAACCGGATGTAGTAGTTTATTTGTGTAATTTTTCACTTTTTTGCGATTTTCTCAAAAACTGGTCCTACGATTTTTTTTAAAATCGCCTGGTTTACTCAATTTTTTATTCTCTACAAGATAGGGTAGGCGCCATGTTTGCTGAAATTCTTGGTGAGGCTGTTTTTACGTAAAAAAAGTGTTTTTTTAAGATTACGGCTTTAATATGTATTATAGCGCAAAAATTTATAAATTAAAAGTTGTTGACAATTTAAAATCCTACAACTTTTGTTTCAAACATTTTTTTGTATAACGCTTAGTTTAGCGGTAATTAGCGATTTTCTGTTTTTTTCTCACGAAAACGTGTGAAAAATTGATTTTTTTAAGATTTTGGCCTTAGTATTCATTTTATGACAAAAGTGTATATAATCGAATTTATAGAAAATTAAAAGATCTACTACTTTTATTTAGAGAATTTTTCTCTACAAAGCCTAGTTTAGCGTGAAAGAGTGATTTTCCGTATTTTTAAGGCAAACTGAGGTTGATTTTCATTTTGCGTCTTTCATATATGATCAAAATTAGGTTATATTTATTGAGGTTAGTTTTTTTGTTTATTTCTAATGTTTTATTACTAATGTTAGGTTTATTGTTAATTATTTGCACTGGCAAGAGAAAGTTGTGCGAGTGTTTCATACCAATTTTTTTTAATTCTGCTAATGTTTCTTTAGATTATTTCAAATTATGAAAACATTGACAAACTTGACAAATAATAAAAAGGTGTAGTTTAATTAAGACAGCCTCTTTTTATGTAGCTGTAGAAGTGGTAAATTAATGTCATTATAGTTCATAAAGTTATGGACATAATTAGTCATAGGATGAATGAATAGTTTTCATAATAGAAGAATTCAAACAAATATCTTTCTCAAATAAAATTCTTAGCAGCTACATACTGCATAATTATTATTGATACAGTATAATACTACTCAGAATCTTAAACATACAAGTATATTCGAATAAATGCAGTGTACTCGTATTATGAAATAATCACTATGCTGTCGACATTGTTCAAATCCTCTGTCTCCCTCTTACTCATATGACTTCAATTGTGTTTTTTTGTTCTTTGACATCCAAACCCTGCCTGTTCTACTTTTCTACTTGAGACAGCATGATTTGTGTCTGGTGCCATCAACAGAAAACATATAAAAAAAAAACAATGTAATACCAGATTTTAAACACATTAAGTTTATTTTTATTTCACATGCCTCATTATCATACTGTTTGTTATTATTATTCGTTTACTGAATTACTCATAGTCTGTAAATGTATTCTGATAGTTTTTGAATGGTTAATTTGTTTTCTTTTATTCTAGTATTTATTAAAAAAAAAAATTTTGAATAAAAGAGCCTGACTGTTCCATCACTAAAAAAGTATTACTTTTGTTTCTTACGTAAAAGTTTTATACATAAATTTTCATCAACTTTGCATCTGTATACAGTTCTGTCTCTTTAGTTATTATCAAGTGAAATAAGGTTTTTGTTTTTGCTATCTATATTTTATATTGAACAATTGAGAAAAAAATGTAAATACAGGCTTGTATTTACAAGATTTCATTATGGCAGCTGTAATAGATTATATGTATGTTCTAAAATGTAATTTTATTAAAACTAATGGTTTCTGAAATATACTTTAATCTGAACTATGGGCATGTGATTTTTTGTTATTTATTAGAGCCTTCTCCAGAACGTCCGGAAAATGGTCCAGCGGCTCCGGTTTCTATACCTGATGTTGATCAGTTGCCCATAGTTCCAGCAGTCCCAGTTCCATCAGGTGGTACATGTCCGGCATCTAATGAACTTTTTCCAACAGTTCGAGCTGATAATGAACTGGTTTCTTTTGAAAATAGAACAACACAACTTTGTTTAAATCCTACTCCGTAAGTTAATTATTTTCAGCAAATATTATCATATTTATCTTAATATATTGTTTTTTTATTATTAGATAGTTGAAATATAATATGGTAACAGTAAACACTTAACCAAAACAAGACATTATACTTTCATTTACTTCATACACATCTTCAGTAATGCATTTTCAAATTTATAAATTCAATTTTTTTCAATTTTGAATAATTTTTTTTTGAATTTGATTTTTTATTTACCTACTGAAGATTCATAAATTTGAAAATGCATTACTGAAGATGTTTACGAAGTACACAAAAACACTATAAACATTGGTAAGTGTTTACTGTTACCGTATTACAGTATGCGTATTATACCGTATTACAGACGCGTTTCGCTGTCTGCTGCGCTATCTCGTGTCGTGTTATTATAGTGGTGTTATAATTTATAAGCAGTCCTTTCCCATTTGCGTGCATTTTAAAATAATGAAGTAATTACAATAATAATGACATCAATTGAGGAAAGAAGTGTATATTAATTGAACATGGTTGTTCTGCAGTGTACTGACAAGCAAGCCAGGCGGTCAACGTGGCAACGCTGCTCGTTCTTCCTTGCCGAGTGCCAGTCCTATTTTGTTATAAATTCAACTATAATTTGTTGTACTTTATAAATATAACAATAGAAATTAATTTTTAAACTAAATTTCAATAAATGAATGTTAAAACTAAAGATTTAATAAATTAATTAAAATCCCAGAAGCAAATTTAATTTTAATTTTCTTTTTCTAGAATTGATGCATTAACTGATAAAGTCACGTTACCGTACAAAGTTCTGTGTGATGCAACGGACAATTTTAATGAAAATCTTCATTTAGGAAGTGGGTCTTGTGGGACCGTGTATTTAGGTACATTACAACCTGGAGATAGAAAAATTGCAGTGAAACGTCTTCACAGGGAAGGTGTACCAGGAGAAGCAAGTGAACAATTCAAGAATGAAATAAAAACATTGTCACAACTCGGTCATCCAAATCTGTTGACATTACTTGGTTTTTCTTCTGATGGTGAATATTTGTGCTTAGTTTATCCGTTTATGGGAAATGGTTCACTCAGTGATATTTTAGAAAACCAGGTAAATTAATTTTCAGTTTTTGTTTGTTTTCTAATGAACAATAATAATTTGGTTAATAAGCAACAGCAATAAGGTTGTGAATATATTATTGAGCTATTGAATATTTCTAACATTTTAATTTCTGACATTGCATTTGTGAATTACAATTTAAAATTAAAGTTATTACAATCCATAATTGATTATTTCACTAAAATACGAAACTTTGTGTACTTGTCTAGTTTTTAAATTACACTTATTTGTGAGAGCTTTCTGGTGATGGGCACTGTCGTAACAAGTTGATGCTGGACAACACCTATTGATATCTAAATGAGTGTCTTCCATCTGCTAGATGAAGTCTTTGGCATTGAGATACCTACTTCTTTTCTTTAGCTTTAATTCAATTATGGCACATTGACAGTTATACGGATTGTTCTACAGGCATTTAGAAAATCCTACAAATGCTACAGTAAAGGTTGTTTTTAGTTAATTGTTGCCTGGAATATTTGAACAAATTCTGTAAGTGCATATGTTTAGACATAACATTGTAGATTAATTTAGCTGATAAATCACTGTATAAATAGAGTTTTGCGAATATGGATGATACCAATAGACATCACCCTACTTTTTTCACTGCATTGTTGTGTGCTTTGCATGCCAAGAATCATGTTTGCATCAACCATGATTCTTGCCTTCATGCTGTAATGTTAAAATTTTGTAGAATTCATTATTTATTATTGTAATATTTTATATTTCTTTTGATTCTAATTGTTGTTTAGTTGTTCCATATTAATTGAAATTTAAAAGATCTTTTGATTCACTTTAAAAACTAATGAAAGTCATGCTGGTCAAAACAAGAAAATAATAAAATCGCATTAATTTTTTTTTAATAATATATGTTCTTTGTGTACCATAATGAATATGTTCATGTCCATTATGGGTGTCAACTAGTATAGAAGTGTAGCTTAGCTTTTAAAATCATCCTGCAACTGTCGGACTCAAAAATTTTGAGAACTTTCATTTTACATATAATTGCCAACATATTAAAAAGGGCTCCTCTTTTAAGCGTTGGTTTGTTTTACTAATAAATTAATCCTTTAAACTTGTACTGTTCCTTTGCTAGTTGTGGATTTCTGCATTTATATATCCATGGACGGATGCATGGAGATGGTTGCAGGGTAATGAAACCCCTTAAATTATTATTTCTTGTCCTATACAATTTTATAATTTTTTTCTTTTTTTTGGTCCTAATGCTTGCCATTTTGTTCTAGGAGAAAAAAGGAATCTTAAATTGGAAATTAAGATTAGATATTGCATTGGGCTTAGCTAATGGTATTGCGTATTTGCATGAAAAATCTATCATACATAGAGATATAAAAACGGCTAATGTTTTATTGGACGACAGTTTGGAACCAAAGGTATTATAAATTTAAATAAAAATTAAATCATTTCCCTATCTTTATGTGGAGCCAAAATAGCAAAAATTAAATCATTTCCCTATCTTTATGTGGAGCCAAAATAGCACTTCTTTTAAAAATTATCGGCATATTAAAACGGAACATCAGATTTCACTTTTAAAATATTCATATTATAGAAGAAACTGTGATCTTCACCATACTTAAATGTGCACTTTTTATGTAAAGCCTGGATGGAGTAACAGACGTTTAAAAAGCAAAGTTAACAGAAAACTGGCTAAAAAGTGGGAACTTCTTATTTGTAAACTGCTGTATCTCCGACTAATTTCTAAATATTATAATAATCTTAGTCAAACCAATCAAAGCAGAAAAGAACAGGCTTTAATTGGGGGTATAGTGTTCAAATTTTTCTGTTCAGTTGTTTTTGAGATGGAGCTTTTCAAACACCACGAACTTCTTTTGTGGCAGCACTGTAATAATACAGAATATCTCGAGAACGAAACGTCATACAAACTTGAAACTTGAAACGTAAGTTGGATACTACTACCGGACTCGACATGAACA
Organism: Catonia carolina; assembly: GCA_035578175.1. Taxonomy (NCBI): domain Eukaryota; kingdom Metazoa; phylum Arthropoda; class Insecta; order Hemiptera; family Achilidae; genus Catonia; species Catonia carolina. Next base: position 123,472,443 of record JAQMRL010000002.1, read on the forward strand.
TTTTTTTCTCGTAAAAAATTGTTTTTTTAAGATTGCGGCTTTAATATGCATTTTAGCGCACAAATGTATATAATACAAGTTGTAGAGAATTTAAAATCCTACAACTTTTATTTCAAACTTTTTTTATATAATGCTTAGTTTAGCAGTAATTAGCGATTTTCTGTTTTTTTTTCTCACGAAAACTTGTAAAATCAATTTTTTAAAAAATTTCAGCGTTAGCATGTATTTTACGACAAAAGTGTATATAATCAAATTTATAGAGAATTGAAAGTTCTACAACTTTTATTTAGAGCATTTTTCTCTACAGAGCCTACTTTAGCGTGAGAGATTTTCCGTATGTTTAAGCCTAACTGAGGTTGATTTTCATTTTGCATTTTTCACTTATGATTAAAATAAGAATATGTTTTATGAGGTTAGTTTTTTCTTGATTTCTAATGTTTTATTACTAATATTAGGTTATATTGTTCATTATTTGCATTGGCAGGAGAAAGTTGTGTGAGTATTTCATACCAGATTTTTTTATCATACATTGTCCTTATACTGTATCTATCAAGTCTCTTCATATGTTAGTTAGGTGATTTCGGCCTGGTTCGACCACGGAAACCTGCTTCTGGTGCTGTATCTGCTACTATTTTTACTCAAACTGTTGTTGGGACTTCACCTTACATGTCTTTAGAAGCATTCAATGGTGTTGTAACTGATAAAATGGATGTATTCAGTTTTGGTGTGGTGAGTAACAATCATTTATAGTTTTTTATTTTTATTTTGAACCACCTTGTTCCAACCTTCCTGGTCATGAATTAATCATCTGTCTGACTCATTGTATGTTCAACCAATCACCATTTGAGTGATGCCACATGCTGTGAAAAAATAATTATACCTATTTAAATGAGGGAGAGTACAGAGCAAGTATTTATTCATTTTTTAGACTTCACTACCTTCATTAATCTCTGTCCATTATTTTCACCCTCAGGATGCAAGTGGCCCAGATTTGATTCACTACTTAAAACAAATGTTTCAATTGTACTTTTAAGTTTATTCAACTTTTAACTGAATTGCATAACTTATAATCAACTTAAAATGGCTGATTACAACTCATTAGTCTCATATAAACTAGTATGTATGTTTAATGACGCTTTGTATCACTTTGTGCATTGAAGTTAGGAGTACAGGTAATTTGGCTTGTTGGGTAAATTTTTAAACATTTAGAATTTTGCGAATAAAAACTGAGGTCAAGCTCTTGTTTCCTTTTTATGTACCTGTGAGTTGAGAGAACTCTGTGGTTACAAACCACTGATACATCAAATTGTTGGAAATCTGTTGATATGCATCATTGAACAGCTCTCCAGTGGCCATTTTAATTCAAAGCTTTTGTTGCCTTCAGTACATTCATGAATCTCAAAATATATTTTTTGCATTAAATAATTGTGTGTTAACAATACATGTTAGATTGTAAAAAGACATTGTCTGCGTTAGCATTTCAGTGCAAAACTGATGGACAGAAGAACAAAAAGGCTGCTGGCCCTCAGTGTAGTGGTCAGTGCAATTGGCTTCTACGCCAGGGGTCTCAGGTTTGATTCCTGATTGGCATTCTTTCATCACTAGTCTTCCTCTATCATCCTTCTCATGGTCTGCATGTGAAGTGATTGCAAAAGTCGGACATGAAACAAAGAAATAATTAATTAATTTAAATAAAAGTATAAAGACATGGTTCTGTGAATGTGATAACTCTGAGACTGATGGCACTTCACAAAAATATTTTAATAACAATTTTTTTTTCATCCTTAATGTACGCAAATTGCAATCTGTTAAATTTTAGAACAATAAGCAACTCGTGACCCAGTGAGACTTAAGATGATATGTATGGCATGTAAATGAGGTTTAGTCTTTTACAGACTCAGGTCAATTATTTCTGAGAGTTTTGTTAATTGAACCCTAATCATCAAAGTAATACCAGTAACCTCTAGTATTCAAATTTGTATAAAATTTACTACTTTTACTAGAATTTGAATCAGGAACATTTGCCTCTGAAGATCACCTGTTAAATAGGTGATTCACAGCAACAACTTTACCACTACACCAACCTGGCGGGTTATGACGTAAATGACAAATAATTTGTTTCTATTCTAGGTGTTGCTTGAACTTCTGACTGGATTGCCCGCATTTATTGAAGACACAGGTCCTCTGGTACGTATGAATAAGTGTAGATTTTTAAAAAAATTTCTGAACATAGTGATTTACAATTAAGGGTGCGCCTCAGAAGTACGAGAAAATCGCCGAGCGATTTCAGTTGCTACCGCTAGGTGCGCTCTCATAATCTCAGTATTGTGTAGGTAAAAGTGGGGGCATTTAAAGGCAGTAGTAGGGAGCTGTAGATCAACGTGTGCTGTTATGCATGCGAGCTTCTGTGGTCCGGTGTTGCCAAAAGGCTGACTATAACATTAACATTGCCTTACTGTCAGCACTAACATAAGCAAGTATGATAGAATGATGCCAACCATATGAAATAAAACTAGATTGCCGTATTCTAAGACTACTTACTCTACTACTAAATTATTATTAAAAAATATTTGTATTACAACTTATATTGTTAGGTATAATTTGGTTTCAGGTTCTTAAAAACTCATAATAAAAATATTAAATATTCTACTCTCATAAATAATACAAAATCAAACGGAACTCTTACTTTCATTTACAAATTAATATTAGTATCTGTACAGAATTTAAGTTTTAATAATTATTATATTTTAAAATTCAATGAACTTTCATGTATTCAATTTGGTTCTTAAGAATTTAAAAACGAAGACACGTTTAATTTAAAGAAATCTAATTTTTAACCTAGGCCTCCTTTAATTTTTATTTTATTTCCTTTAGAAATTATTTTATTTCTTTGTTATTTTAAGTTCAACTAAATGTTGTGACATTGTATTAGCAAGCGTAACAAAATACTCTTCCTAATTACAAAAATATTTCTGTAACTTATACTTTTTATGTAGGCCTACAGATACCGCTTTTTATTTACTTCTCTTAAAAATTTCAGTTCACTTAAAAAAGTTTAACGCGCTCGTTTTCTAGAAAAAACTACTCGAAAGCTGGAAAGATATAGCCTATTGTAAAAATAAACATTTTACTTGAATGCTGCTAAGACGACTGTAACAATTTTTAGTGGTGTTTTTTGTGAGTGGATTCGAAAACAATAATCATTCCACATTACAACTTATTGAAGACAATAAGTATTTACCATTTTACATATCAAGAACACACTCAGCGATTAGAATACATCAACTAAAGCTTACAATTAAAAACTTAGTATGATAATAAATGAAACAAAACTAAATACCGCTAATATAGTAAATTACACTACCGCTAAAAAGTAAATTTAGTTTTTATGAAAAAGCAGGTGTTTATAAGAACAAATGTGATTCAGAAGATTGTAATAACTTTTACATCAGGTTGATATCTAGGTCCTTTTAAAAATTATTTCAAGAACATTTAAAAGCTTATAAAATATGGTAAACAAAAATCTAATAATGCAGAAAACATTCAAATAAATAACCATACATTTTCTATAGTAACACACTAACTGTTTTGGAAACAAAAAACAACAAATACAAAATTCAAACTTTGGAGAAAATTGAGATAAAGAACAATAATGATAATTTAATAAACGAACAAACACAATTTAATAATGATTAAATCACTAATAACTAATTTAATGATTTTATACTGGTTAACATTGATTACAGTAAGCCCTCTGTTAATCGACGGGTAGTCAACCGAAGGGTATTTGTTAATGAATGTTTAAATAAATAAATTTTTTTATGATTTTTGTATAAAATAATTCCTATTAAAACTCTAAAATGTAGCAGTAATTGCATAGGTAAAATTATAATGCTGATTTGTACTTATTTCATTGTTACATTGACATGCGTGTTTTACTTTGAAATGTGTGTTTATTTCACGTATATTTACATGTACCGTATTTATATACACTGAAGACGGCAGACGGCTGGAAACATGCCGAGATGTGTTTTTGAACTGAAGTTTATACTATATACGAGTACATTATAGCCTAAAAATTGTTTTAATTTTATTTCGAATCCAATAAACACAATTTCTTGTTATTATTATACACGCACACGAATTACACACAAAAATAATTATGCTGATATCAAAATAAAGTAACTATGTAAAATGCTATATACTCATAACATGAAAAAGTTAAAAAATTCAATGGATCACTTTTGTTTAACACAACTTGTAATTTTTGTTTCATTAGCCACAGCACACAGCGTAGTCTCTCCATTCCTTCAGACGTAAAACGTCGTAATGAGATTTCATACAAACTTGTCCTTCGCATGTTGCCCCTACTAGAACTATTGAACTTTAATGTAGGTTGTGATATTTTCCATATAGGCTATATCCACCATATTTGATGCAAAAATTAGCCCCCAAAAAATTCAGTACAACTGTTTTTCACCAGAGGAACTGAAATCAGGGCGAAATTTTTCGTTAGCTGTAACTCGCAAATGAAGCGTTTGCGGACATTATGTTTATATGAACTTTTTTCTTATTTTTAGCTCTACAATAATTTACAAAATCATTTTACCATAATTTAAAACCAGCCTGTTTACTAACAACATAAATCAATACCTCTCCAAATAACAAACATTAATTAAACAAATTAAAAACAATAATCATTCCACATTTAATACCTATAAGACAATAAATATTTACCATTTAACAAAAAATGGTACACGTACATATTATCAAAAACAGACACAGCGATTACAATCTATAAACTGAAACTTACATTTAAAAACCTAGTAGACCTACAATCATAAATGAAACAAAACTAAATACCGCAAAAATAGTAAATTGCACTGCTGCCTACATATACATTAGGTAATTTTTACATAGCATTATGTAGTAAATGACATTACCGCTAACATAGTAAAACTAAATACAGCTAATAATATATAAATAATAAATTTAGTTTATATGAAGAAGCAGGTGTTTATAATATCAAAATGTGATTCAGAAGATTGTGATAATTTTTACATCAGGATAATATCTAGGTCCTTTTAAAAATGATTTTAAGAATATCTACAATCTTATAAAATATGTTAAACAAAAATCTAATAATACAGTGTTTTTTCCAATAAGCAACCCGATCACTCAATGAGATGAAAATTATATGACGTATAAGTAAGATGTAGTACATCTTGTACAGATCCAAACCGATCATTCCTGAGAGAGTGTAGGTAATTAAACCCCAACCATCAGATTACACCGATAACCACTGTCTAGTATTCATGAATCCGTGTAAAAGGAACTGCCTTTACTAGGATATGAACCAGGAACCTTCGTCTCCGAAAATCAGCAGTTAAACAGCTGACTCGCGGCGGCGACTTTACCTCTAGACCAATCCGGTAAGTTTTATTTAATGAAACATATTTTTACTTTCTCTTGCCTATATGAATATAGGAAGGAAAGTATTGTTTTCATGTCGATTTTTTGAACTCGAGTTGTCACCGGATCTACAAGTTTTCAGACCCCCTGAACCCCAAAAACACGTTTTTAGCGATTGATCTGTGTTTGTGTGTGTGTGTGTGTGTGTGCGCGCGTGCGTGTGTGTGAACAGAATATCTCAAGAACGGAATATCGTACAAACTTGAAACTTAAGTTACATACCACTACCGGACCCGACACGAACATTTTCATCAAAATCGGTCGACCGGAAATAGTAGTTTATTCGTGTAATTTATCAATTTTTTGCGATTTTCTCAAAAACTGGTCCTACGATTTTTTTAAAAATTGCCTGGTTTACTAAATTTGTTATGCTCTACACGATAGGGTAGGCTCAATATTTGCTGAAATTCTTTGTTAGGCTGTTTTCACGTAAAAAAATAGTATTTTTAAGATTGCGGCTTTAATATGCATTTTAGCGCAAAACTTTACATCATAAAAGTTGTAGAAAATTTAAAATTCTACAACTGTTATTTCAATCATCTTTTTGTATAACGCTTAGTTTAGCGGTAATTAGCAATTTTTTGTTTTTTTCTCACGAAAACGTGTGGAAAATCGATTTTTTGTATGACTTCGGCCTTAGTATGCATTTTATGACAAAAGTGTAGGCCTATATAATAAAATTTATAGAAAATTAAAAGATCTACAACTTTTATTTATAAAATTTTTCACTACAGAGCCTAGTTTAGCGTGAAAGAGTGATTTTCCGTATTTTTTAAGCCAAACAGGTTGATTTTCATTTTGCGTCTTTCACTCATGATTAAAATTAGGTTATGTTTATTGAGGTTAGTTTTTTGTTCATTTGTAATGTTTTATTACTGATGTTAGGTTTATTGTTAATTATTTGCATTGACAAGAGAAAGTTGTGTGTTTTACACCAGATTTTTAACCTGATGAAGCGGTGCGCACCGCAAAAGTACTTGTAATTATTAAAAAAATACAAGCATTATAAAGGTGATAATATAATTTTTGTAAGCTAACTCTATTATAGATTCGGCTTCTACGATGCTACCTAATATTTAAATAATTTTAGTTCGTCAACAATCATATTGCACGACAAATTTACCATTTTATTACCTATGTAATATTAAATTTTTATGATCAGTGATTTACTGGAAATTTGATTTCTGTACCGGGAAAAGTGAATATATGAAAGAGACTCTCTCTCTCTCGCTCGCTCTCTCTTACAGGAAATCGTCGTGGGATTCGAGGGTCGATCAGCTCTGGAAGAACACATTTCATCAAAAGGATTTCAGAGGCTGAATCATTTTCTTCTCCCAGTATAAGTCATCTCGATTTATCTTCTTAATCAAAATATCAATCGGGGTCCATCCAACAAAGAGGCAATACTTTCTTCTGGTCACATGTAGTTGGCCTTGTACCTGATAAAATAATTTTTTAAATTGTCGTTTGCGACTATTTCGATTAGCTGTATGCCTACTGTTAGTCCCTTTTCCGTTGATCACCCGGCATATTAGTTCAAATACAAATAAATTCAACAACAACCACCCAACACAGTAATTTGCACCAGTCAAAATAGCAAGTAATTGCCACGCGGTGAACACTAGCTAATGGGAAAAATCTACCATGAGAGGTATCATAAAGGCAAGCCCGTAGCAAACAGTCGGCGCCTGCACTGTTCCACGAAATTAAACAAAGATCAGTTTATAATTTACTAAGAAAAGTATTCTGCAAAATAAACGTTTTTATGTTACCTATGTAAAGATTTTGTGTTACAGATCTGAGATTAATAAAGTAGTAACATCCTCTTATTTGTGTTTATTTCGAGAATTAGCCTACGTATAATTCGACGTTGTAGGATATATCGAGAAACATAACAAGAATTTTTTTCAATCCGTAATGCAGGTTGTTTAAATCTGTGTTTAAATGCTCTGTTTAAATGCAGGTTGTATACAATGTGATCTAATCTATCTACTGATCTAATCTATTTCTAAAGCCAGCGGCATATATTACAAAATTAAATAAAAAATCTGTGTGAAACACTCACACGACTTTTCCTGTCAATGTAAATAAGGAACAATATAACCTTTGTTTAATCATGACTGAACAAAGTAAAATGAAAAACAACCTAATTTTAATGAGGGAATGGCGCAAAATGAAAATCGACTTCTGTAGAGTAAAATGCGTATAATAAAAGTTGTAGGTTTTTAATTTCCTATAACTTTTATTACATACTTTTTTCTTATAAAATGTATAGGCTAATAAGGCCGCAATCAATTTTGATGAAAAAACCAGAAAATCAGTAAGTGCCGCTAAACTAAAATTTAAGATTGCGAACTTAATGTGCATACTATGGCAAAAGTGCATATAAACAAAGGTGTACAACATTTAAAACCTACAACTTTTCTTTGATTTTTTTTGTATAATCCCTAGTTTTGTACTTTTGGTAATAAAAGATTTTCTGTTTATTTTTCTATAAAGATCTGTAAAAAAATTGAATATTTTACGATTTTAGCCTTAGTATTACAAAAATGTACAACAAAAGTGGCTATAATCAAATTTATAGAAAATTAAAAAACTACAAAACCACAAACCTACAAATTGACTTTACAACTTTTATTTCAAGCATTTTTTTCTGTACAGAGCCTAATTTAGCGTAAAACAGTAATTTTCCGTAGTATTAAGCCAAACTGAGGTTGGTTTTCATTTTGCATTATTCATTCATGATTAAAATTTGGTTGTTTTCAGTTTTTGTTAGTTTAAAGTCGCATCAACAGCTTGATCATTAGCGACTACGGTGGGTTAAAAAACTGTTATGATGGGTTTTGGCACGTAATAATCTTCAGACCCTAGCCGGGAATCAAACCCGGGACCTCCGCTTAGTAGGCTAACGCACTACCCACACCTCACGTATGGGTAGCCTACCCAAGAATTTCAGCAAATATGGGGCTTACACTTTTTTGTAGAGTACCTATATAAAATGTAGTCGAGGCGATTAAAAAAAAATCCATGTGCTTGTGACCACCCGATAGAAGTGAAAACTTGTATGAGTTTATAATTGTAACACGCGTCCTCAGCCGTCGTGGTAGATTTATGCTGTCTAAAATCGTAACTAAGTGAAGGTTTTTGCCTATCTTGTCTCTCATTTTTTTTATTCAACTCCTTAATGGGGAAACCCGAATTTGTTACTTTATAACCGATAACAAGAAAAAGGATTAAGACAAATGTTCAACAGGTATTGTCAAACTTTCGTTATTTAATTACGTTGGTACCTACTACATAACAATATTTTGAGTGGAGAATGTGGTTTTTCGAAAAAAATCAAAGGCTTTAGTAGATTTTTTAAAATAAAAATTCATGTTAATTATGTTAAATGATTTAAATTAAATCACAACGAAATACGGAACAATGCTTGACGGAGCTTTTTCTAGATATTTAATTAAATAAATTTGATTCTGAAGTTCATTTATATTATAACAAGATATTTCAGTTTTCATAAATCCATTGTTTCATTCATAGAATACGGACAATGAAGAGTCCAATCAGAGCAAAATTGTAACTAATATAACTTTAACAGAATAGAAATAAACTTGATACATATTATTATATTTTATGTAGTGATCGCTTAAACGGAAGTGTTATCTCTTCACTTAATTTTGTTAAAAATTTAAGCGTTTTGTAAAATAAATATAACTAATCTCAACAAAAAAAGGTACAATGTAAATTATATCTCAGTTACATATGTTAAAAAATAACCTAATCCGACAGAGTTTCGATCACAAGCCACCCGCGTGGCAGGCGAGCATTGAACCACTGAGCTAATCTTGTATATACTGTAAGTTAGATTACAAACTGCACATAAAGCTTCAGATAGTTGTAAGATTTTACCCATTCAAAACAGCTATATTCACCCAACAGAGAAGTTTTCACTTCAAAAATTTCGTAGGAACAGTTGTTGAGAAAATTGCAAAATAGTGAAAAATTGCACAAATAAACTATTACTTCCGGTTGACCGATTTTCATGAAAATGTTTGCGTTGGATCCTCTAGTGGTACCTAATTTAAGATCAAAGTTTCAACTTTGTAAATTATTCCGTTCTTGCAATATTTTGTTTATACACGCGCTCCCACACACACGCACACACACACACTAACACGCGCGCGTACACACACACACACACACACACACACACACAGAACAATCGCTGAAAACTGATTTTTGGGTTCAGGGGGCTTGAAAACTTATACATTCGGTTAAATATAGTTTTCGGAAAATCGACATAAAAACGATACTCTCCTTCCCTATATATTCAAACAGGGCAAGAGAGTAAAACGGGGAGTAAAAAAGGGCAAGAGAGAAGTATTTAAAAATTAAAGAATTTTGCTATCCGAACAATAACAACTAAACACAGAAATAACAATCTGTAGGCCAACCGTATATTTTTTCTATACGAACAATATTATCGTTTTCATAATAAATTGAAATTAATCTTTGTTTGGGTTGGGAGAGTGATTAATTTTAATTCTGTCAAAACATACTAATGAACAGTCTACATGAAACCTATTAACACTACCCGGCAACTCTGTATGATCTAGAAATGAAAACACGTTAAGGGGAAATGACCTTGGTGACAGAAAGCATTATGTGTAAGTAGTTCCGTAACTGTCAGCTCGGAACGCTATCGAACGGCTGAAAAATTTGTGCTTGTAAAGGTTTTTTAGATTGCAATACATAGCCGCTGATAAATAAGTAAACACGTTAAAGTTTGTATATTTAGAATCTAAAAGAGATATTCTTTTTACTGATACAGATTAATTTGCGACAAATACCTTCCTATCTTTACAAATAATTTTAGAAAACTTAACAACTTTAAGAGATTTACTTTAATTTTTTAAAGCTTAAACTTAATGCTCATACAAAAAAATGGTACTGGTAAATAGAGCATATTTTAAGCTTTAAAAGGCATGTTAAATTTTAATTATTACTTGCATAACAACCGAGTTGGTTGTAATCATCTAAACCTTTACATTGAGTGGCGCGGTAGAGGTAGAGCGCACCCTTAAGTCATAGGGTCATAGGCTTGAAATGACCATTATCTCAAAATGTTGTGCAACAGGTAGACATTTTGGGTGGAAGGTACTAACAATCACACCATGATCTCAAATAGATGAAGTAAAATAGTTTTTCACATAGTGCAAAATCATTTGCTCTGAATTAGAGACCATGCTGCTGAATTCCTAAACCTGCTGCTGCTTTTGATTTAATGCCTCATTTTTTATTTTTTGTTTTAATAAATTATATAAAATAATTTTTAACAAAAAACCGTTGTTTGACCTTGTTGAGTTGTTTTTATGCAGAATTACTGATATAAAACAATGTCAGGATCTAATGTACTACACAGTAACAGTGAAATATACTTGCAAAATAGTGTACGATCTGTTACGTACAAATAAGAAAACCATGGGTTTGTATTATATTTGTCTTTTCTTTTATGTATATATGTTAGATATTTAGTTAAGATTTTTAATTTTTCTATGTTGTAAATGATGCAATGTCAATATGATAAATTGAGTGTTGCATGGTTAAACTGATATGAGCTAAATCTGATGGAAATTAAAAGTGTCCAGTTTATAAAAGAATTTATTATGATAGAAAGATTATTACAAATTCAGGAATAGTGAGTTAAATTGGACTCTCTCTTTTCATGACAGTTCTTTTCGTAGTTAACAAAAAAGTATTGTTACCTGCACAATACTAACACCTTCTGTTATTTGTTTGTTTAGGTTGATTACATCTTTGAAAAGAAATCTGATAGTGACTCATCAAGTGAATGTTTTATGCAGGAACTGATTGATGTAACGGCCGGGAACTGGAGTAGCAATGTTGTAAATATGTTTTCAAAATTAGCATTAGAATGCTTAGCCAGCGAAAAAAGTAATCGCCCAAATATGGTTACTATTATAGAACGATTACAAAACATCATTGGGACAAAATGATTTTTTTAACTCGTATATAATAACTATTATAATGTTATAACCTTTTGTAATTGTTTAATATTTGAATTTTGCCATCAATATTTAATTTAGTAAACAGATTTGTTAACAAGATTGCAACGATCAGTTTTGAACAAAATAACTGTTAAAGGCCAAGCCAACTGTGAGCACTGGATTGCGCATGCGTATACTTGACATTGACCCTGCATACCCCTCCGACTTACAGTTAGATGTATAGTCAGAGTGTTGAAAATTGACAACACCCATTGTATTTTGTAGGCATGCTGTTCCATTTTTGATTACGTACGCTGCACTATTGCAGTACATACAAGACTATACTAATGCACACGCATGTTTTTACCAGCGCTCTCCTTACGAAAATCAGGTTATACAGTTTAGTGAACCAATGAATTTAGACATACTGTGGAAACCCTCTGTAATGAGATCCTAGAAGTTTGTTTGCACAAATGAAATGGACAGGGTAATAAACAGGGTTAAAACACTAACTGAAGCCTTCAAATAATAATAATAATACTTTATATCATAAAATTATAGAAATTATAAAGCATGTCCATCTTCATATTCTCGAATATACGAGACTTATTTCAGTTTTATATTGATTGTGAATGATAATTGATTTTTCAATAAGTGGGCTTTAGTGAAGCTCCTACATGGTTTAACTGTAATACTGTAAAAATAAGTGCCTTTGTACTTTATATCTTCCAGTAGTTACAGTAAATAATACAAAAATTTCAAGTGGCCTATTTCAATTTTGTCAGATTTTAGAACATATAGTTTCAAGTTTCATTTGTATTTAGTCTTAGATTAAAAGTTCAGTATTACAGTAATGTGTATTAATGATAATATTAACAATGTGATTATAAAAATGTGTTAAAATGGCTGTGAAATGATTATGATATATTTAAAGTGCATTTTTTAAACATGTGTATATCTAACAAATGTTTTTAACAAATGTTGTATTATTGAAAATTTTTTATGCACAGATTTTATTGTACAATACTAAAGTTTATTAATAAAATATTAAAGATTTCTTGATTTTATTTTTATTCATAAACCTTTTTATAAAGAAAGTGATGGTACACATGTTATACAATGTTAGGCATTGGAGAGGCTCACTAGTATATTAATAATGCAAATAATAGTTTGTTTTGGAAGGAATGTGCGATATACCTACAAATTGAATTAATTGAGTTTTGTTTCAATGTATAGCTGTAGAAATTAGAGATGAGAGGTTGTGTTATTGTGTATTCACAGGCCAGGGGATTGTTTAAACCTGTATGTATCTTTGAAACTGCTTCACTTAAGTTTGAATACGAGTCGACACTGCATTTCCTGTATTACTTCTGTAATGTTCGGTAATTTGCTCTCTATTTTATTTGCTAAGAAACTGTTCACCCATATTATTTTGTACTTTTTATTAATTATTATGTTGCATAAGTTAATAAATGATTTTGCACATTGGGATTGATGTTTCTAAAATAATAGCAAACTATATATAGTTCTACCATGCATAGATAAACAACATGGATAACAGAATCATTAATCTTGCTCAGTTTCAGTTAGGTAGAATCTAGTATGTTAGTCATTGATTAAAATTGCTATTAAAACAAAATACCTTTGTTTGCTGTTGATAAGACTTATCAATCAATTTTAATACAGGTTTTAACCATCTGTGCGACACCTGACAGATAATTTTTGCATGGAATACAATATTTATTCTGCACTGTGAACTCAGTTCACCTCTTTTGTTCCGAGGACAAAGGCACCATTACTGTGTTTATACCGTAAGAATTTGATAAATAGCTGGAAGATATGAAAGACCTAGACCTAGGTTCGTTTTCTGTCATTAATACTGAATGTTTTGTCAAAAGATGTCTGCCAACCCTTATATAGCCCTTTTATTAAAGACATGTAAAATGTTATCTTTTTTTATCTCAGATTACCAGGAAATATATATTAATAGACACAAATCCAATTTTATATACGGAATGTAATAAACAAAAGATTTACAACACATACATCAAAAATTAATAAGAATAAACAACAACTGAGTAATTATACATTTTTTATAACACTTTTCAACTACTAAAATATGAACTTTTAAAAATATATACTTTTTTACAAAAATAATATTTTTATACATCTAAAACAGATCTAACGGTATTTACTGTTCTCCTATTTAATCTAAATTTCTGTATAATTCCATGTGAAAAACATCAAACTGAAAAAAGTTCTAGCTGTAAACATTATGTACACTGGAAAGTGAAACAGTGACATGTTTCAAATTAAATTAAATTTTCTAAAAATCTAATTACTGATGTTTCTTCTATGATTAACGCTGTACCACAAAAAAAATTGAACACCTACTGTAAAATATTATGTTAATAATTCATTAAGATACTGTAGCTGAAGTAACAAATAATATATAAAGTATTTATATAGTTTTCCCAAAATTAAACAAAAAAACATTACAATAACATATGGCTGATAACAAAATTATAAACATTAACAATTGTTATAACATTGAGATTCTAATGAAACATTTGTATTACACTAATAAAATATAACATAATTCAAACAATAATATAAATAAACAAAAATATAATTCTGAACAAAATATTTTTTTTTCCGCTAAAACAACAGAACCTTAACTATTTTATTACTACCTAAATCATCAATTGGAAGAAAAATAATATGATGTCAACACGTATTCATTCTAATGCCATGTAACACAGTCTTCAAAGTTAAAAAAAAATAATTCTTTTAACGAGGTTTAGTTAGTTTTTTTTTAAACAACACTACATTATAAATTATTTACCAAGCTGCTATTTCTCAATTTACCAAACAAAACCCATCAAAACATGAAAGAATTCCCTTATAAACGTTCTTCTACCATTTTAGTCATATAAAATTAAACCATATGCAACATAATCGTTGCTGTTTTGAAAACAAGTTATTCAATAATAAAAAATGTACTTAGATCAACTTTTTTTACATGTATTTCCAATCCTTAATAATATTTAATGAACATATCATATCTTCTTTACACAACCACTAGTTTTTTGCATTATCAATTCAATAGATAGTACAAAGATCTGTTCTTGTAAAAATTAATAATTATCATCTGATTTTGGACCTACGCGACCTTCTGCCTGTCTTCCCTTTGAAGAATATTCAAAAACTGTTATTTTAATATAAGTAAAGCTAGGATAGACAGTTATAAATTTTCCTTTTTGTTGTTACATTCGTTTGACATAAAATTTTATCTCTTAACTCTTCCATCAAAAATGTACACAGTTTTGATTAAAAGAGTGTGAAAACTTGTGTAATGAAAGTACGAATGCAGTAGTCTTTTTACTTGTAACATAGTTGATTGATAACACAAAATAAGTAAGAAAATTTACAAAATTGTACAATTGACTTAAAAATCTATAGAATTTGCACTTAAATGTGCCACGCATGAAAGTCGGTAAGTATTGTCCATTAATACTAATATCATCTTATATTGCGCCTGTGTGTATATTGACCAGAGATTACAGGTCGCAATTCATCGTTTAGTCAGGAACCATGATGGTCATATGATTTGTAAGTGTGTGAAGTTCTTTTATGCCGAACGGTACAAAATAATAGCATTGACGAAATTAGTCCAAATAACTGAAAAAGATAGAATATGTTCTATAATTATTATAATATATATACCAATTAATAGTATTTAGAAGAACATGCATTAGAAATCATGCTAAGTCTTGTACCAACTTTAAAATGCTTTACCACTCAATGTTGTTTATTGAAAATACAGTTGACTCACGGTAATCCAACAGTTACGGGCCTGAGGGGGTGTCGGATTGTCAAAAATGTTGGATTACTAAAGGTTGTTTTTTTTAAAACTGAATTTTGTCTTGCAAGGAAAGAAAATTTAAGTTATGTATTTATGGTATGTATATTGTTACAATATTCAGTATACATTTTACAGCCATTGAGGATATAAAAAACTCAATTAGGTTTGGCAAGTGATCATGCATTTCACCTCGGTGGCCTCCTCAATCAGGTCTCCGTCTACGACAAGAGCCGTAACTTCCTGGATTATCTCTTCTGTCAATTCAGAACCAAGGTTATCATCTAGTACCCATTTTCTTAAATCTTTATCTTAAGTCATCTTCTACGGTTTTTATAAATTGTTGTTCTATTTTTCCCCTATTTTTTACTATGTTGTAAATGGTAGGTCACCCGATATCAAAAATTTTGAGAATGTCCGTTGGAGTTTTACTACGGTCATACCATTTAATAATTTTCCATTTATCAGCAAAATCTTCAGTCGTCTGTACAAAACTGATTTAAAATTGAGTTTCACTAATCTATCCCTTCTCATATTTACTACAGATAGCAGCACCAGTCAATATCACTCCACCATTCTTAAATTTGATTTGTTCATTTAAAATGTCCTGCTTTTACTCCTTGGGAATTCATAAACATTTAACTCAAATCAAATTTAAGAATAATGAAGTGATAATGACTGCTGCTGCTATCTGTAGTAAATATGAGAATGGATAGATTAGAGAAACTCAATTTTAAATCCGTTTTATACAGATGACTGAAGATGTAACATCTTCTATATATTTAAAAAAAAATTAGTTTCAAACGATAAAATATACTCTGATGATGGTGGATCCACCAAAACACGTGTTAAGTGATAAATAAAAAATAAGGGCAGCTTAAAAAAGGTTAGTGAAATTCATTATATAAAATAGAATTAATTTCAAGCTGCAGGATGCATTATAAGGATTTATTTATCAATAAGAGTTAAAGTTTTATGCTCACGATTAGCGATTCCACAATACTTCACAACACAAAAAATTAAAAACTGAACAATTAAAATAGCAGTATTCAACTACAGTAACAATAAAGAGCATGGTCATTAGCACACTGAAATTGTGTCATGGGGCAGATGGGAGGAGGTGCATGTCACAACAAGTGAGTGCGTGCCTGTGTCTGCAGCAAGCACAGTGACATCATCCGACGTGGATCGGACTACCAAGCATGTCGGACTGTCAAATGTCCAATTAATGTGAGTCAAGTGTAATAGGTAATTAAACTAAGGACATAAAACTATGTGCGGTACTATGAGACAAAATATTTTGATTTTTGTAAAACTAATCTTTAAATTACTTACACTTAATATAACTAATACAACACAACCAATAATATGAAGAACAACAGTAAATTATGTGGTCTAGATATTTAAATGCACAATAACTGATAAATCTGGCACATTTCACTCTGGACCAATTAAAATTTTTGTATTCAAAACAAACATTTTCAAATTCATAAAAAAATATCAATTCAGTTAAATAATACAATTTTGAATTACCTGGACAAAAGATACAACAAGGCCTACTACCCCAACAATATGTAGCCTTTCCACAAACCACATTTGGACTTGTTCAGCACAACCTTTGTTAAACCACATATCTGGATTATCTGCCTCTCCACAATCTGAAAATTCGTTACAAAATCAGTAAATGCATGATTAGAAATTATAGAACAGCTCCACCAATGGGAACCCAGAATACCCCACAAGAAATAAATAGCTGCTCTTTTTTCTGGGACTGCTGAAGAATAAATTAATTCCAAAAAGCTTCCAGAAATACAACATTATGCCAGTTGTTATTTTTAAATTGTACCATTTTTTTAATTTCCATAATGGACATCTTAATATCTCCCACAGCAACTTCTGTCAACTAGATCTTGTAATTAAATAAATATTTTGTTTTTCTAGTTGGTTAAAAACTTATAATATTTAACTTATAGGATCTATCCCAAAAGTTCTGCTCAATTTTTTTTATCTTTTATTGAACATAAATTTACAATCTCTTTAGAACTTTTTAAAGTACTCTCCTCTCAACTTGATCCACGTTTTCAAAAGCATCATCCATCCCTCCCTGGAAGGCCTCAACAAGAACCTCCCTTAGATAGGCCGTCAAAGCTTCTTTTACCCTCTCCAGTATCCCATAGTGGTGTCTTTTCAGAGTTCTTTTTATCTTGGGAAACCAAAAGAAGTCAGCTGAAATGACAAAAGAATTTCAGGCTCGATTTTATAGTATTCGAGCAATTCCTGGCACTTAAACAGGTGCTGTTCCTTTATGTCGTCAGTGAGAACTTTCAGCCCCATCTTGGCACAGACCTTCCTCATATCAAAATCCTCGGTTAAAATGCAGTCAACAACTGATTTGGGTACGCCACTTTCTTTGAGTAACATCTGGACAATCATAGATCATTGTCCAAAAGTGTCCGACGTTTTGGACCATATCGTCAGTTTCTGTTAATAGGCGTCCCGAACATTCATCGTTGTCAATGGTCACCCAACTCTCCTAAAACCTTTTGTGCCAATTAAAAGTTGGTTCTGTGATATTGTGTCCTCCCCAAAGGCTTCCCTTAAACAGTTTTAAAATATTCGTGCCAGTTTTATCCAGTTTTAACACAAAACTGTGTTTTTTCGATGAGGGTGTGGTGACGCTTTTTGTGATAAGCATGATCTTCATACATGCAGTGTCCACAGGTGACTGCAGACAGTGGCATTCTCTACCTAAGACCCCCCCCCCCCCGCACTTTTTCTGCCAGGAGCTGCACAGCACAAGCATAAGTGACCGGCTGTAGAAACATTATTGGAAATTTTGGGACAGACCCTGTATAATATCTTAATTTAAACTTATTTTATTTCCATAATTATAATATCACTTACTTGTTATATTTCTGTAACTGGGCAGACAGCAAGAATCTGGGACAATTTTCTTTCCAGGCCATGCATTAATATCGTACCAATCTTCGTATCCCATAACACCGCAACAGTGAAACTACAACATAAAAATATACTCCTGAAGGGATTACACCTTGTAGTAACAAATTTTATAAGATTTTAAAAATTAAACTTTGTATGCATTTTCATACTTATCGGAAATGCAAAAATGTTTTAGTAAAATATTTAATAACTGTAGTTTTTAATTACGACTTCAAAAATGTACTGTTTTTAAAATAGGTTGATGTGCATTGGTATTCTTGAAAGATAAAGTAAATTGCAAGAATTTTTAGAAAAATAAATATATATGTATAATTAATAATGTTAATGTGAATGATAAAGAAAAAGTAAATAACAAATTTAATTCATACGGAAACTATAAAATTAAATTATATATTATAGATGTAATGAATGGACTGAAATATATATAGGTCAAACCACCAGTTCATGCACAAAACGGTTCTCAGAATACTTTTTAAACTATAAAAATGGCAATAGAAAAATCTCCAATGTAATTGACCATAAGGACCAAAACACATACAGTAACAAAATGAAATTGAGATTTTGGAAAACTATTATTTTATTCCTAATTTGTGTACATTGCATTTTTCTGTTCAATTCAGAACAATAAGCTACTCATGACCTAATGAGATGAGGATGATGTGTATGCCGAGTAAATAAGGTGTCTTGTACAGACCCAGGCTGACCATTCCTGAGAAAGTATGGTTAATTAAACCCCAACCATTGAAGTACACTGGTAACCACCGTCTAGTATTCAAATCTCTATAAAAGTAAGTACCTTTACTAGGATTTGAACCAGAAACCTTTGTCTCCAAAAATCAGCTGTTGAACAGCTGACTCGTGGCGACGACTTTACCTCAAGACCAACACGGTGGGTGGAAAACTATTATATCTATAAATAATATGGAAATGATCAAAAGTTAATGAACTCACAAGTTGAGTACGACAACAATTGATCTAATTAAGTTAGCGAGACTGTTCCAAGCATAAGAATCAACTACTCCTCATCTGCCGTGGTAGAAGTAGGAAGTTTTAAAATTTTGATTCATCATCGATTTAAAGGTGGTGTATGAAATAAAACACTGGTGTACTGAAGATGGTGTATGAAGTATACATATATTACATGTAGTACGACAATCATCATTGAACACACTGTTTCCAAACTTACTGCAAATCCTTTAAAAATTACAAAATCTGAAATGAAAATAGTGATATGAACATATTTTTTTGTTACCTGATCATGTATTTTATCCCACATCAGTTCTAATCCATTCCCTCTTGGGTTCCTGTAATGATATTCTATTCCAGCTAATAACTCTTCTTTTAAAATAGAACTGAGATTTCCTCGGAAAACAAATGCTAAAGTAGCAAACATAAATTCCACCAAAAACAGGAATATCACCATGCAGAAATACTGGAAAAAATATTGAAAGAGAAAATTATGAAATCATAACAAATATGGGACACAGAATAATATATTTACAGAAACTAATTTTTTTAGCTATATAAATAATATTGGTTTTGGTCATTTATTCTGGTTCATCAAAAGCAGCTCACAACAAAATAATGTAGTAAAGAAAACAAAAATAAATAGTAGAGTACTTGCTTAATACCAATGTCCTATTGATACCAATAAATTCATCTAGACTAAATTTTTGTCTTAATTGCTTTCTGCAGGTAAAGTTTTAATCTACTGGTATTTTTTCATATGGCATTAATGGCTTGGTCATTACAATAAGTGCAACGGGCTGTGGATATTTTATATGCACAGCATATAAAATATGTATATAAAATATATACATATATACACAGCATATAAAATATAACAAGGTGAGAGCCCCAATGGGGTTCTTTTTTTATTTTGAGGCCACATTGGACCACTAAGCCAATCAATTTCTAGTGTTCTTCAGATAACGTATTGGTCTAGCCTTTCAGTTTTGAGACTGTCCGATCTCTGTTTCTGAATGTCATCTGCAACCTCCACCGTGCATCTTTCTGCTTTTCCCCAAAAAAATCTGTATGTTTGAGAGTACTTTTTTTTACGTCTTCAATTGTCAGTCCAATTTCATTGAGATCCCTCTTAATCTCTTCTATGTATCTTCCTGTTCAAGTTCCTGAGGATCAGTTGTTTCAATATTCTATCATTCAGCATTCTTAAAATGTGGAAAAAGTAGGAAATCCTCCTTTTCTTCATCACACTAATAATCGGATCAATTTCCTTATAAACAGTTTCATAAGAAGGAATTCACCTTACCCCATTTTTTTATAATTCTTGTTAAGGCAGGTCATGATAATTCTGCGTTTTGTATTAATAAGTTGGTCAGTTTTAGCTTCATTCTTCTGGGGTTCTTTTACCATATAAAAAATAAATACCAATATACATTTACCATATCTTCACTGAAAAATTAATGATAACTTAAGTTATTTAAATCCTTAAGTTCGTTTCATCCATTTTGTTAGTGTTGCGAGCAATGTAATTAAACTGTTCTTAGTAGAGTTAGAATAAATATATTATCAGATTTGCCTGTAACTAAGTCCCACAGAAAGAATTGATTCGATCAAGGTTGTACAGACAGGAGGCATTGAGAGTGGAATCTCCTGTTTCATTGATTTCTAACAGTCTTTTTACGATATTTTCTGTGATTTATATTAATATTACATAAAATACAGTATTGGTACATTGACCATGACACATTACATTACATTGCATTTCTCAAAACTTACCGTTACGAGCATACACCGACTTTGAAACCAACTTCCGCAGCAACCGAAGAAAGTTACTAAGAATAGAACAACTCCTAAGGTAATGCACAATGAATCAATACTGATTGCAGCATATTGTGGCAGAAGTGTTGTGTACCCAGGATGTGAAATATGTAACCAAACACCAATACCCAAAATTCCACATCCTGATAACTGTAACATAATATAGAATTAAAAAATTACAAAACCGTAATGATATCATCATCTGTTTTCCTGCTTTAGAACTTCCTATACAAATGTAACAGGCAGATGAATAGTGTTAAATTATTTACACTGGATCTGCAAGTTCCAGGGCTACAAAAAATAGTTCTGTTTCTAATCACATGGTTACATGTGACATAAGCATTTAAGAACAGAAGAGGTACAGGAGTAGAAGACATTGGTCCGAGTTATCTTCTCAGAGTGTAATGAATTTCATTATACAGCCAGACTCTGGCTGAATGAAATGAAGGTGTTATTTGCAGGGTGGAAAGTAGAAACTTTTATAAGGGCCTGACATGCTGATAAGCATACTTTTTCACTCAGTGAGAAAGGCAGTTGTAAACCATTTCACTCTTCGTTTTACTAAGTAAAGCCTCTAGAGGTTCATACGAGCCTTCCGGCTGATGACCTTAACAATAGCAACATACAAATACATATAATTAAAACATATATGCATGATTAAGTAAACAGAATTTTAACATTAATCACATATTTGGCAATTTTTCGAGATCAATTTTTTTTAGTTTAATTAGATCAGAGTGTTTGTGGATCATTTAAATCGTCAAATTTTAGGGTTAATTGAACTTTTTCACATGTTACAATTGTTTCATGAACAACAACTTAATTAAATTTTTTTCTAACCATGTTAAAATTTGTATGAGGTATGGCAATTAAATAATAAGACTGCACACCTCCTACTGTGCAGCCACATGGGGTGAGGTTAGTATTGGAATATAGTTGACCTTGTATTTCAGGACCAACTGCCCTTTATTTAATTTTTCTGTCGGTTTTAGTTTCATTCTAAGCCTTGGTCATAGTAGACTGTGGTTTAGTAGTGTCACGATCATGGTTGACTTAAAAATCTAGCAGCACATAAACCTTAAATTTCACATGAAATTACAAAAAATCGCCAATGGAATGTTTTCAAATGTTAAAATAGGTATTTGGTGGTAATCCTAAGTCATGTGCTTGAGTTTTTCAAAGCACAAATGATTTTCTGGAGGTCAGGAAGAAGTTCAAGATGATGAGCATTCCAGTAGACCAGTGACTGCAAAGAGAGAAGTTTTTTCAATATCAACTGTGATATCATGATTGAATAGGTGCCTGAGAGTCTAATTGTCAATCAGAAATGTTAAAAAGAACTTCTAATCAAGCTGAGGGAAAGAGTAAGGACGACAAGATCGGATTTTTGGAAGAATAACTCGTGGATTGTGCACCAAGACAATGCACCAGCTCACGGTGCCTTATCTGTGAAACAGTTTTTAGCAGAGAAGTACATTTTTGTGCTCTAGCATCCCTAAATATTTATCAGATCTCATTCCATGTGACTTCTACCTGTTCCCAAAAGTGAAAAGTGTATTGAAATGAACATATTTTCAGTCTGTGGAACAGGTAAAGGCAAAAACATTAGAGTTATTAAACACTGTAACAACTGATGTGCAACGGCATTGCTTTGAACATTGTAAGGCCCATATACAGCAGAGTATAGGACATATTTAAGTATTATACAGTTTATACACAATGGTTGGAGAGAAGTCATCCCATCTTTAAAGTCACAAAACAAAAACACTCTTTAAATATTTTATTAATTTGTAAAACACACTTATCAGTTGGTTCCTTTTATTGTTTTAATAATCAAGAGATTTCAAATTAACCACCATTCTGTTTTAAAATATTCCAGTTATTAAACTCTTGGAATACTAACTTTAAACACTTTAAAGATGTACCCCAAGCTCTGAACAGTTGAACAAATGACTAGTGTACAAGAGCACAATGCAACTGTGAAATAGTAATACAAAATTAATCTTTATAGATTCCTTTTTATCTCAGTTTATTGGAGCAAAATGAACTCTTTTGGCGAGATCATAAAATATTCATAGCAGTCCTTTTAAACTAACGGGTGTTTTATTAAGGATGCAACCCTGATTATAAGAAGATAGAAGTAATACATTGGTAAATTTTCTGTCCCCCAATCGATATGTTGGCAACAGTGTACTCAAGGTCAACTACTAAGACAGTTAAAATGTTCCAGTCAAGCATTAGTGTGGTGACAGCAGTCGTTTCGTTATATTGTGTCGGCAATGGTTTTTTCCAAGGAAGAACTGGGTATTTTATTAAGAACGCAACCCTATGTTAAAAGCCACAATCTATGGCATATTTTTTATTTTCCGTACTTTACAAATTATCAATTAATCTAAATTATTATTTTACAAATGAATAGCAAACTGCAATGAAAACATTCATTGTATTACTTCTATCTTCTTATAATCAGGGTTGCGTTCTTAATAAAACACCCGGTTCTTCCTTGGAAAAAACCATTGCTGACACAATATAACGAAATGACTGCTGACACCACACTAATGCTTGACCGGAACATTTTAACCGTCTTAGGTAGTTGGCTTGAGTACACTGTTGCCAACATACCGATTGGGGGACAGAAAATTAACTGATGTATTATTTCTATCTTCTTATAATCAGGGTTGCATCCTTAATAAAATGCCCGTTATATGGTATACTATCATAGTAACATCATAGTATTGAATGAAAAAAATAATATTATTTGCAACAATGTGCAACTTTACTATTTTATTTTCACTCACTATAATCTGCCTAGCTAATCAAGTATTTGCCTATGTTATAAAAGCTTAAGGTATACTGGTCATAATTAATATTTTATGAGCAATTGTTTTGTTATGTATGAAAAGGTCATGCTACATGATGTAATGCAATAAGTTAACAACAGACATAGAAATAAATAAACAATCTTGCAACTTTATACTTAGATTAACATTTCCTTTGTCTTTGTTTTTAATGGCAGTATAGTTTTCCCAAAATTACAGCCATTAAGTGCACTTAATAGATGAAGAGCACATTACTTTTAGCCCATTATATAATTTCTTTTGAGCCATTAGTATACTTAAGTATCATTTGTCATAAAAATTATATTTGCTACAAATGAAATGTCAGTAGCTAACTTGTTCTATTACACATTTATGGAGCAGTTTGGCAATGGTCACGTGCCTACTGTTATCACGATAGAAATTTACCACTTTTCTGATGATCCTGCTTCAAAATTACTATAGATTTGTTGTGCAACAGCTGTTATGTTAAGTGAAGTTTGTATTTGTTGATGTGGAAGTACTGGTCACTAACACTTCTTGTGTGTAAATATTCACATATTTACAATAAGGTTATGTTTGAACTACAGATAATATATTATAACTCGACCATATATCATGGAAAATTATGAGAAAATAAGAATCTGATTGGTTTGTTGCTTTTCTTAATAACATTCATAGTGTGTATCATGTATAGACAGACTTTACACAAAAATTACTGAAATACGTACATAAATGTAAACTATATCCACCTACGTATAATATTACCTACCTATATAATATTTAATATACTTTTCATATTATTAATTATATTATTTGCATATTATCAGTATTATTGAAAATTATAATTTTTTCTTTAAAATTATCCTTTTATTTTAAAAGTACCTATGCAAAAAGAGTTTTTTTTTTTGCTTAACGTCCGACTGTTCTGCAATTACTGCTAATGCAGATGGTGAAGGATGAAATGATTTTTTTTGTAAAGTATGAAAATATGCTGTGTCTGAATGGGATCGAACCCAAGACCGCATGCGAAAAGAGCTGGTGGGCAGTACTACCACATCAACAAATACAAGTTTCACTAAACATAACGCGGTAGGCTACATACTATAGTAGCACCGAAATTTGACTTATTGCTAATTAACTTTTATCCTTTCTAATTAACGCACAAGCTAAAATTTTCTCATTTCAGCAAAATTTGTTTAGAAATACCATACAATACAAAAAAATAATGTAAAAAAAAATAGTCTTTACATATTGCTTTTGTGGAAAGTTCCAGTTTTAAACAGAGGTGCTTCCTTGTTTTTATCAGCTATTGCGCTTTATTTATAATATTACATCATAAGCACGTAAATAAATATTTTATATAATGAATAACTCTTAAGGATAAAGTACATTTTAGTTTACAGTAAGCAAGCTTATACTAAATGCAATTACATATTTAACTGGATGTTAATTACACAGTACTGCAGATTACACTACACATTATAATTAATTGGTCAATAAAACTTTAATTATAGGTCTCTCAAAATGGCAAAAACTAATAAATTATTTCCACAATAGTAAATCATTTGATTTTACCTATCTATTTCAGAATGGATCTCGCACTACTTAGTTACATTATCCAGCTATTTAAATTATCTCATTTAATGAAAGCATAGTTAATGATAATCTGTTTACTTTTTTGTGAACATATGCATCCCTTATCTACTTTTTTGTGAGCGAGTGTGCAAGGATTTCAGTGCAATGCATATTATTATTATTATTTTTAAGGAAATAGGGATAACCAAATTTCTAACAAGACCTTTAAATGACTTGAAATATGCAAAAATTTGTGCTACGATTATATAAACAATTTGTGACTTAAAATTTAAGTATTATATACTCGTATTTTGTGAAAGATTTTCAATCTGATATTCTTATAAATTCAGTGAATTACACCGATGATAAAGTTATTCAGGAAAGTGAGGCTAATGTAACGCCCTTTTTAGTTTAGGTTTTGATGTTTGCCATCAATTTAATTTAAATTTGTTTTGTAAAATCACAAGTAATGACCTTTACAGGGAAATATCCTATTAGGACAAAGGTAATAGTTGAAGGAGTAACTCAGAAGCAGTTCAGTCATTTTGCCTTTTTGGAATGTGATGTCATATAGAGAGGCCAATAATGTACCATAAAAAGTATAAAGATTTATTAAAATTTGTGGTACAAAATATGTTGTCATTTAAAAGGAAAGGCTCAAATCGACACATTGATGAAATTCAACAAGGCATTGGCATACAGCATTATAGGCATACAGAAGTGAGGCCTGGGTGTTGAAGAATTTTTTTTAAATTCCTAGTGTTTACATTGCAATCTGTTATATTCAGAACAATAACCAACCCCATGACCCAATGAGATGAAGATGATGTGTATGACGAGTAAATGAGGTGTAGTCTTGTACAGACCAAGGCCGACTATTCCTGAGAGAGTATGGTTAATTGGTTAATTGAATAGTTAAAACACACCGGTAACCACTGTCTAGTATTCAAATCCATATAAAAATAACTACCTTTACTAGGATTTGAACCAGGAACCTTCATCTACAACAATCAGCGGTTAAACAGCTGACTAATGGTGACAACTTTACCTCTAGACCAACCCGCTGGGTCGTTGAAGAATTTCATTCAGTCAGCAAAGATAAGCTTTTTGAGGAGTATTAAGGGGTGCAGTAGAATGAATTGGTTCAGAAATGAGAAGGTATGGAAATAATTAGGTGTTAGCTCTCTGAAGGGAACAGTTTTGGAGTACCACCAGAAATGGTCAAATCACCTTTAAAGAATGTCTCCACATAAGATTCCTAGACTGGCAAAGGTTACAAACTAATAGGAAGGCAAGATTTAGGGCGACCACTGGCTAGGTGGATGCCAGAACAGATCCTTGGACATAATCCTTCAATAATAGAAAAGGAAGAAAAAAATTGTTTTTACATTTCCAAAAAACATTGTTGCGTTATAATGACAATACAATTGGAATTTTATAATTTTTAACTTGCCAAGCCATACTATTACTAGAAATATAGGATAGATTATAAAACCTCTGTATGTATTTATAATGTGAAATCCTTCACTGACTGACTGACTCGACACTTATTTTTTAACTTCCCAATAACATGGACAGCAGAAATTCAGCACATTTGTTCCTCAGATGGTGAGTAGGAAACCTAAAGCATTCGTATTTCAACCATGTGTGCTTAACAAGTAAAAATGGTTAACTATCCTAAAGCCATTGCTTTAGGTAATGTCTAATGTTTATTATTGTTATGTTTATTATTTCTATACCTATTCAAACACCTACAGTTCTGAAAATCAATGTGTGGTTACGAAAATATGGAATTGACAAAATTAAAATTTCATTCTTAAAGACAACCTCATAATTGTATATCATAATTACATAATTTAAATAAAAAGTAATATGACTGAATTCATTTTGTATAAATACTTACCCACATAAAAACATTAAGGTAACAGAATAAATAACGAACACAAGTATAACCACTGTGCCCCATTATGATGTAACTACTTCACAGCAAATTACTGAACTTAATGATCAACAACTTGTAATTATTATTGAAAGATGACTCATTGTAAAATCTGGAACACACAATATAAACCAGTTAGTTATTAAATACCTATTTAATTTAACAATAGAATGAATTTGCTAGAATTTATTAGGTATTAGAAAATACAGTGATAATTTGTTAAAAATAATAATTTATTTTTATAATTTCGTTTTTTAAGGTTGTCCTTCATGCAAACTACCAACCAATTTTAGAATAAATTATTAAAATCGATCAATTCTGAAGTATTAGTCAGGACTAATAAATAAAGATTTCTAAATTTTAAGACACTTTCTCATATTTATTCAATTAATATCAAGTCTACACAATGTAATTGCTTATTATACAAGGGAAAGTTATTTCAAGTATTTAGCAGACAACTAATCTTTCAAAAACAATTTATACAAGTTAACTTTTATTTTACTCGTAGTCACGTTAATGAAAATAAATTGGATGTTCATAAAGAAAATGTAGAAGGTATCTTCCGTTTCCAACTTATTTTTTAATATCTAATGTGTGTATGTTGCATCTGTTCAATTTAAGAACAATAAACAACCTCATGGCCCAATGATATGAGGATGGTGTTCTAACATGTAAGTACAAGAAAGATTTATCTGTATATCCCCGTAGTCTACCTTTAGGAAATGAATAATAACTGTTATAGAAAAACTATTCTTCGGTATAATATTACAGAGCGACAACTCGTGCAATTTTCTAGTTATTACGGAGTAGTAGCGGCTCTAGGGCCAAGCAACTGGTCTTTCGGAGGAACGTTCAAAAAACAGGAAATTTCCCGTAGGTAAAACATCTGTCACCTGTAATTGAAAACAAACTTTGTGTTTAATAAAATATGTAAACGAAGATTTTTATACTCTAACTGTATTGTGTCTCTAACGTAGTTACAATACTGTTTACAGATCTGAACTAATTTTATCCCATAAAATATTAAGCGTGTTTCCTTTAAACTGAGCCCTTTATATTCCTATGAGAGTGAAGATAGACCCCCCCCCGGGCCCCTCAAAGACCAGGACCACCACTGATTAGAAGCTACGTATGATATATATATATATATATATATATATATATATATATATATATATATATATATATATATATCTACAAGGAATATCAGTCAGCAAAGGTTGGATCTATCTAATGAGTTGTCCCTCATAAAGTAGTTCCCCCATTCGTTTTACCAACTTAAAATAATCATGATATGTATCCCTGTTTGATACATATTAAAACATGTATGCTGGCTTCCAGTTTGGTCAAGGATCTGTTTCACAGAAGGTTTTCGGCATCAGTCATGCGCAAAGCCTAAGCTATTTTAACTTAACGGCGGAGTGCAGTGTTAGCTCTGTACTCCTCTATAAACGCGCTACATCGTCTTTGTAATCTACTGGAAAGAATCACGTCCAGGTTGGGCCGCTCTCACACCGGTGAAACTCGACCTCGACGCGATTAAAATGACTCGACATCGACTCGACCGAAAACAAGTCGCGTCGTGCATATTCACACATCGAGGAGACTCGACCTCGACGCAACTCTTCAAGCTTTACTTCGAATCCACCTGCAGTTTGCAAAAAGTCAAGTGATGAAGAAGACATAGTCGTTACTTATTACTATCTAAGAATAAAACAGAAAAAACGCAGATGTTGGATATCCTCGTGTATAAGCAATAATCGTAATAGAGGAGCGTATGTGTGTGCCCACGAACTCTCCACAGATGAACACAAATTTAAGTCTTTTTATCGGATGTCAAAAGAAAATTAATTACCATTGTACAGACACGGATATTTCTACTTCAATGGTCGAGCAGATGTGGGCAAACTGAGTCGTATGCGATCGGTTTGATCGAAGTTTTGTCGAGGCGTACTGGTAGGAGGGCGAACATTATTATACTCGTAAATTTAAGGGTAGGATTCGTATCCGGAAGTCGAGTCGAGTATCACCGGTGGGAGAACACCCTTAGTGGTATACCATATTTGTAGATCAGGTCATCCTACCTAATGAAATTATACTATAGAGTAAATTATTAGTCTATAAATCGCAGAGTTATGTTATATACTATTAATTATGCTACATTTATTATGTTACATTTTTAGGAATGAAATATTTAAGGTCAATCTCAGATTACCTACACGCCTTTGATTATCCACCACTAAAGGAGTTATACACCTTGTTTCTTTCTAATTAACATACGATTCTACTATAATTGAACACTTACAATTTTTAATCGACTGAGCTCGATCTTTCTCATGTTTGTAGAGAATACGAAGTAAAGATAACGGGGTAGTTACAACATTCGACAAAATAATAATCAAATAATTATAATAATATAAAAGTAAATATTTTTATTGAAATAATAATTGATAATACTGCCCATAACAGACAGGTGGAGTGTCAAGTTATTTACATTCAATCTGTTTGTTTCAGGGCTAAAATAAATAGTTCTGTTTCTTATCACATGGTCAGCCAATTAAATGACAGCCATTTAAGAACAGAAGAGGTAGAGGTATAAAAGACGCTTATCAGAGTTATTTCCTCTGAAAGTAATGAATTATATTATACAGCCACACCCTGTGGTGAATGAAGTGAAGGTGTCATTTGCAGAGTGAAAAATATGTGCTTTTCAGAAGGCCCGGCATGGTAATAAACATACTTTTCCACTCAGTGAGGAAGGCAATGTTAAACCACCTCACTCCTCGTTTTACTTAGTAAAACCTCTACAGATTCAAACCAGCCTTTCGGCTGATGACCTAAACACAATTGACAATACTCTTCTGTTTTGTACATGAAACACACAGCTTGATAACTGATAATCATATTTAATAAATGAGTTTCAAGCAAAAACAATGGAGAAAAGCTTAAACAGAAAAGTCCTCAAGTCCGTGATAGAAAATTAGAAGGGGAACGAAAAGGCATTAATTTTAGAACTGAGAAGGCTATGATAATAAGTATGAGGCTCTCTACTGGTCTGATTTATAAGTGAAAGATGTTAGCTGTGAAAGTGTACCATGATTCAAAGTCAAGGTTTCTTTACAATGGACAAAAAATATGTTCAGGTCGTATAATAAACACAACCACCCTATTATTATACCTGTTGAACCTTTCACGGTGAATTATGGTGGTTCTCATCGAGATGTAGGCCTAGAATGTACTATAACATCCACATCGATGCCTGAGAGTGGAATGGAACTGAATACAAAACATTCTCACCAACAGGGTACGAAGCAATAAATATTTCCAAGAAGTGAAAGTTATGTAACATAAACCCATACAATTAACCTTATTTTAGTATCTGTATTTCCTTTTGTAATTATCATTATTTTTAATAAACAATTTAATTACAAATTAATGACAAATTAGTAATAAAAATAACTATAATAAATAATAGATTTTCTAATTTGTACGTTACATGAAATTTTGTGCGTAGCTTTCTCCATAATGACGAGTAATAAGCAAAGGTTTAATATTTTAAGAAAATAACGCAAACCGATAACGGTTTATCAGAAGAATCTACAAAGTATTAGTCAACAGGTTGAACAGGTGCCTACCTGAAATTTTACCACGTTCAAGGTTTATTCATGTTATTAAAAAAATAAAAACTCAATTCCTGAATTTTCACAAAAATTCTTAAGATTCATTTCAATAATTATCTGACGTATATGAATATCCAACTATTATTGTTTTATTCTATTTATTTTTTTAAATGTATAAAAGCGTTAATAGAAGATGCTACAATAAAAATCTGAAAAAAGTAAATTTTCACCGAAATGGAAAATAATTAACACGTTCCTTTTTGAACCAAGTCAAAACATTAAAAACCTATTTAAATTTATTTATTTATTTCGACGTGTACGAAAAATTTGTAAAAAAAAAATCTGAAATTATTTTACTGATAGTTCACTCGAAAAGTTACTTTTGTACGTAATTTTTAAATAATCTGATACAAGAACTCTTAAAACATCTTTCTGTTTTCGTATAGCTACCGTAAAATCTGCAAGTAATATTCTCCCGAGGTCCCGGGTTCGAATCCTGGCTATGTCCTGGAAACTATTTCACGTTAAAACCCACCGATTCAGTTACGCCACCCATATTAATCACTAATAACAAAGACAGTTGATGCTTTAAATATCAAATAAACTCTCTGGCCAGTCATTGACTTAAATATTGGTTATTCAGCCTGTAGTATATTTCTTTTTCAGTTTTAAACTATACATACATACATTCAACGACTATAAACATGAAACCTTAAAAAGACCTACCGTTCAAGATACTATTCCACTGATAAGAACAACCTGTGAACACGGTTGTGAAGTGACGCATTAAATGTAAACTAAAGGAACTTTTTCCGTAACAGGAATGTAATTCCAGTAAAAAAAAAAATCTGATGTGAAACACTCACACGGCTTTCTCTTACCAATGCAAATAATGAACAATATAACATAATATTAGTAATAAAACATTAGAAATAAACAAAAACTAACCTTAAAAATCATAACCTTATTTTAATCATGAG
Source organism: Catonia carolina (assembly GCA_035578175.1). Lineage (NCBI taxonomy): Eukaryota > Metazoa > Arthropoda > Insecta > Hemiptera > Achilidae > Catonia > Catonia carolina. Next base: position 123,504,460 of record JAQMRL010000002.1, read on the forward strand.
TGAATGATGCAAAATGAAAATCAACCTTAGTTCGGCTTAAAAATAGGAAAAATCACTCTTTCACGCTAAACTCGGCTCTGTAGAGAAAAATGCTCTAAATAAAAGTTGTAGATCTTTTAATTTTCTATAAATTTTATTATATATACTTTTGTCGTAAAATGCATGCAAAGGCTGAAATCTTTAAAAAAATATTTTTTTACACATTTTTGTGAAAAAAATAGAAAATCGCCAATTACCGCTAAACTAAGAGTTACACAAAAAATTTTCGAAATAAAAGTTGTAGGTTTTCTAATTCCCTACAACTTTTGTTGATGCTTTAAATATAAAATAAACTCTTTCCGTATAAACATACTACATATAGTCTACATATACATAACATACTTAACATATACATATTTGCGCAAAAATGCATATTAAAGCCGCATTCTTAAAAAAAACCATTTTTTTTCTACGAGAGCACAGCCTCTCCAAGAATTTCAGCAGACATGGCGCCTACCCTATCAGAGCATAAGAATGTAGTAAATGAGACGATTTTTAAAAAAATTGTAGGAGACGTTTTTGAGAAAAATTGTAAAAAAGTGAAAAATGACACGAATAAACTACGACTTCCCGTTGACCGATTTTGATGAAAATGTTCGTGTCAGGTTCTCGAGTAGTGCCTAACGTAAGTTTCAAGTTTTAACTTCGTACGATGTTCCGACCTTGAGATACTTTGTTCACACGCACGCGCGCGCGCGCACACACACACCAAACGCATGAAACATGTTTTTGGGTTCAGGGGGTCTGAAAACTTGTAGATCCGGAAAAAAATCGATTTCGAAAATCGACATGAAAATAATACTTTCTTCCTATAAAAATATTCATATAGGCAATAGAAAGTAAAAATCACAGTGCGTTTAACTGCAATAGTAATTTACAACTACATCAGAAATATACATTCTTGAGGACTAATTTTTATTTAATGAAAGTATTATTTTACTAGTTAGAAGATAACATAGGCGGGAAGCAAAATATTGTAATAAGAAAGTTTTCGCGGTAAAAAAGATTGAAGATTATAAAATAACAACCGTGTACCTTTAATTTTTAGTCTTGGTGTAAGCAACAAACTGCTGAGTTATTTAGTGGAAATTCACGCTAAATTAAAAGTGCATTATAAATTGCCAACATCTGATAACGAACAGGGTCATCAAGAAGAAGATATTTTAATTACTGATCACATGCATTTTCGGTAGGCACCAGCGAACACAAGGGACAAGAGAGATGTTTTTAAACTTTCATTTGTTATCGGGAACTGTACTTTATGAAAACCACCTGATTGATCGCTGTATTTTTTTACTTGTTTCGGCATGAATTTTCGAGCAGGGACCCCAAGTACAGTTTGTTCAGGAATTGCCATCAGCTGGTCACCATACAAAGTCGCTTGCCCAAATATATTGCTTAAAAATTAATAGCGAATTTTTAACAGCTGACTGACTGGGCTGGCCCGAAGGCTAAGTAATATTTTAAAATTTTAAATATGAGAAGACCCACCGGGTTGGTCTAGAGGTAAAATCGTCGCCAAAATCAGCTGATTTTCGGAGACGAAGGTTCCTGGTTCAAATCCTAGTAAAGGTAACTAACTACCTTTACTTTAATTTTTTTTACTTTTATACTTTTATACGGAGTTGAATACTAGACAGTGGTTACCGGTGTACTTTGATGGTTGGGGTTCAATTAATCAAACTTTCTCAGGAATGGTCGGCCTGGGACTGTACAAGACTACACGTCATACACATCCTTCTTATCTCATTGGGTCATGGGGTTGCTCATTTTTCTGAATTGAACAGATTGCAATGAAACCTCATTAGGAATAAGAAAAATATGCGAATACAGTGTTAGCTTGTAGTCTCTAATGACAAAGAAGTTTATGCGACTGTATATTAAAACAAGACTTGTACTTTTAAGCTCAATGATTATTCTACGATTATATCGTTTAAATTTTACATACAATTCTGAACAAAGTAGAGCGTTGTAAGCTGTTTTGCTAATACACCTTACGATAAATAAAGGATAGGATAGTTATGGATATATTCATTTGAATGTCAAATTTAAAATAAATAAATTATTTATTTATTTTGTCTCGCAGAATTATTCTGCGAGACAACCATCAATAAATACTATAAATATATATACATATATCTCCACTAGTTATTCTGTCACGTATCAAAAAATACAAGTAAAATATGCGAGTACAGTATAATGAATCCTGTAAAAATGACAAACAAAATTTATGGCAGTCAAAACAAACAGATTTATTGAAATGTTTCAGAGTTGCTTCTGATCTGCTACACATAGCTTGCAGAATATAATGTTATAGAAAGACAGACGTAGGCGAGACGTCCACCTACACCATATTTATAAGCATATGAAGTCATATTCCCAAGAATAATGAATAATTTCTAACAAACCGCTTATAAGGTAAGAGCGGAGAACATCGAGTCAAAGCTGGAAAGATCTTCCATTGTTTTTAATTCAAACTAAATCGAAAGCAGATCATTATTTTACCAACAATGCTGTCATGTTAAACAGGAGCAGAATACTTGCTAAACTACAAGGGACGAGGTTTGGACTCCTCTTAAACCAAGAATTTATGTTAAATTATCTATTGTTTTTATTATTTATAGTTTCGATTTGGCACTGCTTGTTTAATCTAAAGATGATAAATAAAGATAGAAGAGATATCATTGTATGTGTCTAGTTTAATGGTTAAGCAGCATCGAATCTTAGAATAAATAGGTACTGATCATTTCAGAAGAACAAATTTGATGTGAAACACTCACACGACTTTCTCTTGCCAATGTAAATAATTAACAATATAACCTAGTATAAAAAAACATTAGAAATAAACAAAAAAACTAACCTCATAAAACATAACTTAATTTAATTAATAAAACTAAATATAGGAATCGTATGTTAACACTCGAGAACAATTTACTTTTATATGTTTTTAATGAAGACAAGACAGAATCGAACAAGTGGAAGCCTATAATTATCTGGGAACCCGAGTCGATTGCAGTGCAAGCCACCTGCCAGAAATAAAGATCAGAATTGAAAAGGCCAGGGCAGCATTCCTAAAACTGAGACCTCTTCTATCGGCCCACGACCTGAGCCTCGAAACCAGGACCCGCCTCTTGAAGTGCTACGTCTTTCCCATCCTCTTGTATGGGGTAGAGGCATGGACACTTACCAAAGAAAGTATCTAAAGTCTACATACATATTGAGACTCGTCTACAAGCGTTTGAAATGTGGACCTACCGGAGAATGCTTCGAATACCGTGGACGGACAGGGTCACAAATATGGAGGTCCTCAGAAGAATGGGGAAACAGCTGGAAATCCTGCAGAGCATAAAGATAAAAAAACTGACATACCTTGGACACATCATGAGGGGGCTTAAATATGAGATTCTGCATATTCTGGTTAAGAAACCTGAGAGAAGCGTTTAACTGCTCGTCGCATGACCTTTTTAGAGCAGTAGCAGTGGATAAGGTACGACTGACCATGATGATAGCCAATCTTCATAATGGAGAAGGCACCTGAAGGAGAAGAATGAAGATCCACGTATGAAGAAAATTTGAAATGAAAAACAAATGCAACAATCACATTAATTTAATTAATGATTAATTTCTTCTCTTTACAAGTAAGCGTACTTATTGCATGTAAAATCTTTCAGTAAGTTTATAATAAATGATTTTTTCTCATCAAATGATTAAATGATTTCATTATTGTTTCGCCCTCCCCCTATAATATCACCTCGACCACCATGGGGGTCGCGACCCCCAGGTTGAGAATCACTGTTCTAAAAAATATGATGGATCACCAAGTTTGAAGTTAAAACAGGCCAAGAGGGCTGATTTGCATACAATGATATTAAATGATTTCATGGGTAAATTTTCATATTGAATTAATCGTATGTACGAGTTGGGGTCCGTAAAAACTGAATTCGAGATACAGGATTATATAAGAGAATAGCCATTGAAGTTTATATCAGTAGTACAAAATAAATAAAATACATCATTCTTAGTAAGTATGCCAACATATTATTAATACTACCATTAAATAACATCAAAACGATTGTAAAATAAATAAACTAAATAATATTTTATTTACTTACGTATAATAGTGCAATTCAAGCTAGAAAAGCCTTTGAAATGAAAAACAGCTTACTGACTACAAACATTGATTTACAGATTAGGAAAAATTTCTTAAAACATTATGTTTGGAGTGCAGCATTATACGGAAGTGAAACGTGGGTGATAGGGGCTGTAGAAAAGAAGAGGATAGAAGCTTTTGAAATGTGGTGTTATAGGAAAATGTTAAAGATTAGGTGGGTGGAAAAAATAAGTAATTTAGAGGTTCTTAGGCGAGTGGATGAAAAAAATAAGTATATGGAAGCATCTTACCAAAAGAAGGGATAGGCTAGTGGGGCATATCCTAAGACATCCAGGTATTGGGCTATTAATAATGGAGGGTAATATTGAGGGAGTAAATTGTAGAGGAAGGCAAAGATTAGAATTTTTAAAACAAATTACAAAAGATGTAGGGTGTTACAGGTATGTAAATATAAAACGACTTGCCCAAGATAGACAGGTTGGAGAACTGCATTAAACCAGTCGAGAGACTGATGACAAAAAAAATAGTGCAATGACCTATCTATCAACCGTTTGGTTGATGGATTCGAAAACCGCTGCAATAATCAGATTGTATTACATTGAGGATCATTGAATTACAAAAGTATTTCCAACAGGTGTAACATACTCGTTTGTAGGCCTACTGAACGATTAGAGATAGATTTTTCTCAAACCGGAACAATACATTAAAATAATAAATTTTAATGGTTATTGCATGACAAACCCACAATCATTTCCTCCATTTGAGTTGATAGGAACTAATATCCACATAATTTCTATTTATTCATGGATGATTAGTTTGTGAAAAAATATACGAAGTATAGATGAAGATTAAAAAATACAAACGTATTTACTTAGGTAGAAATAGTACTGATTATCGTAAATAAATACAATATAAGAAACATAGTGGAAAACAAACAAATGTTTTTAGGAGTGTAGTAAAATATTTAGAGAAAGATAAGAAAGGAAATAGTTCAAATAAAGAGGAGTAAAAGAAAGAACAACTTGATGACAGACATCAAATCTGATAATATGAACAGAGGTAGTAAACTTGAACGTGTGTTGTTACAGTCTGTAGGAACTAGAGATTGGACTCCACTGTAAAAGGAAAAAAGAAAGAAGTCAGAGAAAGTTGACCTCTCTCGTAAGTAATTCAGTAATGGTCTCCGTGAAATGTTTAACGACAATAATTATCAAAGACGAAGATAAATACCTTTTAAAAGAGGGCATTCAACTAATACACAGCCGTTTTTTTAACAAAGACGGTACTGTAAATAGAGTTTGCTTACTCTGAATATAAATGCGTCAATTACTAAACGATGCATCTGCAGGTTATACACATATTTTTTACGGTTTAACTTTCTTTCTATTTCTCTCCCGCTACTAATTACATAATGAGGCGTGTAATACGCATTGAAAAATACTTGGTATTCTAAGTCTCAGTAGCTTACATATAATGTAAAAATAGATTTTGCGTTTCAGATAACTGAACGTATACAACATTTACTAAGTTCCAGCATGCAATTCTACATACAACATTACAATCTTCCCCTTCCGACTCAGAAAATATGATGAGGCTACGTAACTGAGTTTACAAAATGAAGTACTTAAAAAAAATAATGTTTTCTCGACCTACATTTATATTAGGAGTACAAAGAAATCTCAAAATAATAACTTCTGTGTCATGTGTAATGGTAATCAGAAATTTATTTTCCCATTTATACGTTTACGGTAAGTAATACTAAACCATAAATCGCATAAACATAAAACATAGTTGAAGATTAGTGCTCAAAAATTATCGAAACTCCTTTTTTAACACTCTTTAAAGAACCGATTAAAATGCCAGAGAAGTAGAATATAGAAAACCATAGAGTAATCTACATTTTCAAAATGTACATAGCTATTCTCTGACTAACTCTCTCAATACAAAACCTTCAGAACTAAAATGCCGAGAAATAGAAACCAATGAAATATATCAAGTAGTAATTATATAGTGTTTGGGTACCATTTACATGTTGCAACTGCTCACTGATAAAGAAATATCGTGTGAAAGACTCACACAACTTTATCCTTCCAATGTAAATAATTTAAAACATAACCTATGTTTAATAATTAGTGAATGATGTAAAATAAAACCAACCTTAGAATAGGTTATCAACCTATGAATACCAACCTTAGATAGAGCTTAAAAATACGGATAATCGCAAATTAATGCTAAACTAAGCTCTGTAGAAAAAATGCTTAAAAAATGAGACCCATCATTGATGCTACTTGGTATGTTAGAAAAGTGACAGAAATTTCAACACCCTTTTTGCACCCAGTGAGATAAATTTGCTATTATAAGTACGTACTTTTATAAGTACGAAGCTCAGTATTGAGCAATTTGAAATTGAGGCAATTCAATTTCTCAAGGCTTAAGAAGATCAACAATTCGACCAATCGTAATAGTGCAACGTGAATGTGCATCAGAGCAGTTTCACTGTTCTGATGCAACTTATGAAATGTTTTTTTTTATCCGAGGCGGCGAGAAAAACTCATGTTCACTCCCTCATAATTAGTGTTGGACTCAATTGAGGCGTCCTCGTCCAGCCCCACGGAGGCCGCAACCGCCTTACCAACCAAAAACCCGCCGCCTGGCCACTTGATCCGACATCCGCAAACAACCCTTTACCTCCCTCGGAACTGTTTATACAATACTACAAGGGAAATGTCGGGTTAAAAAATACATACTGACAGCGGGGCGTGGAAGGGAACCGTAGCCTAATTCCCCTCTCGCTATCACTGACCATACAATTTTGATGAAACCGTAGTGCTATTTCTCTTCCACCATACAATTTCCTTAACAATAATTACGAGAATAATCAAAGAGTTTTTATTTGTATCAAATATTTTTCTGGTTATGAGTGGTAATGCATATTAAGGTCGTAATCTTAACAAACCCACTTTGTCTTACGAGAGTACAGGTCCTTCAGAATTTAAGCAGACATGCCGATTACCCTATCTCATAGAGCATAAAAAACATAGTAAATGAAGCAATTTATAAAAGCGTCGTAGCCATTTTTGAAAAAAATCGCAAAAAGTGAAAAATTACGCGAATAAACTACTAGACTTCCGGTTGACCGATTTTCATCAAAATGTTCGTGTCGCATGGCGTATTGGTATCTAACTTGAGTTCTAAGTTTCAACCTCGTACTATATTCTGTTCTTGAGATTTATTGTGATCACACACAGACCAATCGCTAAAAACAAGTTTTTAGGTTCAGTGGGCCTGAAAACGTGTAGTATAGGCCTACGGTTAAAACTCGATTTCGAAAAATCAACATGAAAACAATACTTTTTTCCCCTATACTCATATAGGGCAAGAGAAACTAACATTTTCACGACTGTGTCAAACATTTTTTATATTGTTCTAAAAACCGCACATGTATTATAGTCAACTAGTGGTATTCCAAAAAGAACCCGTTTTACGATATAATGTAGTGGAGAGAATTTATTTTTATGTATATACTGTATTTATTTAGTAAATACGGTATACTGATCTAGAAATAATGAAATGTATATTGCTCTTTCACTCCCTATACCTCTTTGTCTCAACAACTGACCGATATTCATGCAGAACGTCACCGCAACCGCGAAGCTAGGTGAACCACGGATAGTCTTGTCATTTTAAAGTTTTCATCACACTTTCTTTCTAATATTATTGCAGTTAAAATTACAAGGAAGAACAAACAGAATAACAGCTTTTAGTTACATACGATACCAAACTGGAAGTATACTAAATGAAACCGTAATACTATTTCTCTTCCGCGATACAATTTCTTTAGCAATAATTACAAGAATAATCAACGAGTTTTTATTTGTACCAAATATGTTTAATGTGTAGTTAAATTCAAATGGTTTTTAATTTAGCTGAATATTTACTGAGGTTATTACGTATCCGTTAATAATCTTGATTTGATGCAGTACTGTGATTCGAAATTTAATTAAATATTACACAAGTTTGATTACAATCCGAAGGCAATAACAGATTTATTTTAATGTATTTTTACTGCTTTATTTACTACAACTGATTACTTGAAAAAAGTATTTCCACGATGCTATTATTCAGTAAGGAATAAATTACAATGAAAAGAAAAATAATAATCAATAAACAGACAACAGATGGTACTGACAGCCAATACGAACCGAGGAATCTAAAATATATAGAAACGATGCTTTACCAAATTTTTTTAATTGGCAGACTAAAAAGCGAAACCGACAGGAAGATACGTATGACTAAACTGACCAATACAACCCTTCCAAGCTAAAACACATACACTTCCAAGCTTTCTAATTAACCAGACATTTATACCATATTGGTTGATAATAGATAAGTACAATCGAATCCCAAGATCGTGAATTCTTCAACAAGTCGTTTAGCTAAAAATAACATCTATAGGCCTACTAATATTATAAAGACAAAGCGTGTCTTTTTGTGTAGGCTAATTTCCAAAACAACTGAACAGATTTTCATAAAATTTTGACAGCATATACGTATTTATATTCGCAACAACATTTTATTTTATTTTTAAATTTTCAGAAATTATGACCCTAAGGGCCCTAACGAAGATTTTCATAAATACGTACGCGCGCGCGCGCGCGTGTATGTACATTGGAGTACACAGTTAATCTAGCAGCTACACAATTTCTGTTACATAGCCTACTTATTAAAAAAAAAATTTGATACACATTTTACGCGTGAGAAACCGCGCTAGTTAAAAATAAATAAAATTATAGCCAATAGTACCAGATTTTTATTTTCAAGAAAACTTGACTAGAAACTCTTGTCATTAATACCAACTTCTGGTTTTCTTGTTTTACGCTGTTACTTTGCCCATAACAGGCAGGTGGATTGTTAATTTATTTATATTCGATCTGCTAGTTCCAAAGCTACAAAAAATAGTTCTGTTTCTTATCACGTCAGCCAATTATAAGACTGAAGCATTTAAGAACAGACAATGTAGAGGTGCAAAAGACATTCGTCAGAGTTACCTCCTTTGACAGTAATGAATTTCATCATTACACAGCCAGACCCTGTCGTAAATGTGTCATTTGCAGGGTGGAAAGTAGATGCTTTTTGGAGCGCCTACTCGATACTGTTGCCACTCAGTGAGGAATGCATGGTAAACCACCTCACTCTTCGTTTTACTTAGAAAAGCCTGTCGAGGTTCAAACCAGCCTTTTGGCTGATGATATTAACAACAACAACAACAACAACAACATGCGATTACTACAGCTGAGAATGCTCAGTACAGTAAAACAGACGGTGTTTTATTGGTCGGACTCATTCGAACTATGCGCCATATCCATCCGATGAAGTCCACAATAACTAACAAAAGTAAAAAATCCTAAAATCGTACGGAAATATGAACAGAAATAAAACTTAATCTGATTATCGGTTTCAATTGCGACAAAATATGTTAACGAATCAAATACAGTCGTTGACAAAATTAACGGATCACTTTAAAAGATTTTAAATGGTTTCACAGTATCTTGATGAAATAGATATTAACCGTATGACTTAGCCAGCCAACACCCCAGACTAAAATCCTATTGAGCACATTTTGGTTGCGCTTAAAAAAAAGTTCGTCAACGTAATGAAGTGAATCTTCAACAGCTGTGTCATGTGGCGAAAGAAGAATGGGAGAAATCGAACAGGAAGAAATCCAAAACTTGATTCAAGGAATCCGAGACGGATGCTAGCTGTAATTAAAACAAGAGGGGGCTGTACTTGTTACTGAATTACTAATTCATTATAAATCACATAATAATCATTTACTTTTACGTATAATATTTTTCCATTATGAAAGAACTTAATATGGAAAACATTCAATAATATAAGTAACCCTTTCGTTTTTGTTAAATAAAACTCAATGTTTTAAAAGCTAATATATATTATTTTTCATTAAATTACTATAAATCAAATTTAAAACTCTAATTTTTTGTTAAAAAATATTAAATATCGCTTAAAATTATGATCCAAAGAATAACAGTAACAAAAATGAACCTGGAACAATGAAGAAAATGATTTTTTTGCACTTAGCCCAAAATCTTACATGATGCGTTAATTTTCCAGGACTTTATTACCAATTCGTTACATTTTAGATATTTACACATTTCAAGAACGACAATTCGTGTTTAATAATATTAAGGCCAAATCTTAAGTAGTTTAATAAATTTACGATTTAATTGAATTTAAACAATAAAATTGAATCAAACTGGGTGGTTGTCAACAATGAAAAGTTCCCGATATGAAATAAAAACCAAATATACGTATACACCTAAATTGAAAATATGAAGCTCTCATACCACCAATTTGACAGCATCAACAACATACAACAAAATTGACCTCAAGAACGGCCAATTTCTAAAAATTAACTTTTTTGTCTAGTTTTGTATCGGCTTCAAGAGTAGGCCTATTATCTCAAAGTTTTTACGTACCTAGGTAAGTATTATGTTTAATTTTAAAGTTGTCTGTCACTAGTTCTAAGATAGAAGGCTATTCAAGTATTTTTTCCTTTTCAAATAATAAAGGTGTGCACCGGTTAACTTTTTAAATTAACACCTGAATAGCTGTTCGGTATTTTATTTACAGAGCAAGTTAAATGCTCACGTCATCTTCTTGTCTTTTTATTATTAATAACTGTACTTTTAGAACTAGGTTGACAAATATATTTTTGTAATAAAATTGAAGTGTAACTGATCTAATTTACGGTCAAGTGGAGCATGATGAACACAATGTTATACAATCTGTGATCGGTCTTTCTTTTGTTATAAAAATAGAGAGAATCACTTTAAATTTTTTATTAAATGATGATGCTTGAGCATATAAACCTGAGAATATTAACCTAATATTATTTTTCTTTTGATTATTTAAGCTACAATGTGTTCACCATCCTAAGAACTGATACAGCATCAAGTTAAATTCCTCAGATACGAACTAGCAAAGGTGAAAACAATAAAATGTCTATGCAGAATTCAGTTTTACAACGGAATACCCAAATATACCTAAGCCAATGCTAACTTTTTTCCACATTTCTCAACACCTGAAAAAGATAGGACTTCATTATGTTTTTATTTTATATAATTATTTAGTTCTTTATACCACCGTTTATTGATTGGAATTTAACCAGTCTAAAAAAATCCCAATTATCTAAACTCGACTTGAAAAGAAACCACAAAACAAGTGTTTTCTCAAAATGTAAAGCACATATTTTATTCTCCTTTTGAAAGGAAGTAGCACTTAACATACTGAACAAGCCCTGGAAATTTGGTTACAATAACATTTATCAATTCTGAAAAATCTTGCATAAAATATTTTCCAAAGGTAATTCTCATAAAACGAGAAAATTCTGAATGGACTTGTTCACAAGACAGGAGAATAAAAATATTATTTAAAAAAAAATTAAAATTGATATTACAGGCAGGTGGAGATTTAAATTAATTGCACTCGATCTGCTAGTTCCAGGGCTACAACAAATAGTTCTATTACTTATCACATGGTCAGTCAATTATATGACTGAACTATTTTAAGAACAGACGAGGTGTAAAAGACACTACTACTAGTAGTCAGAGTTACCTCTTCTGAGAATAATGAATTTCATTATACAGCCAGACTTTGTCGTGGATGAAGTGAAGGTATCATTTGCAGTGAAAAGTAGATGAGTTTAGAAGGACCCGGCATGCTGATTAGCATCTTTTCAACTCACTGAGGAAGGGAATAAACTACCTCACTCCTCATTTTACTTAGTAAAGCCTCTAGAGGTTCAAACCAGCCTTTCGGCTGATAACCTAAACAACAACAAAAAATGATTAAAAAGATACTCCAATTGTCATAGAAAGTCACAGAACATAATTGTAATACCACTGGGAAGCGTAAATTTTCTACACGAGTGTTAAAATATTCTAAAAATAGATCTTTTTTCTTTTTTCTAAGTCAAACTTTCCTTAAATAAAAAAACATAAAGCAATTTTAAATGGAAATCATAAACTAAGATGAAACACTTTTAAATATATTTACGCGAAACATCAATTTTAAATTATTTCTACCAAAATCGAAAATTTATTACATCATTTATTTAATATTTGCCATAAATATTTCATATTAACAAACAAAACTTCTAACTTAAATGAAACAAATGGTTCCAATTCTAAAGCACGATAAAAAAGTAAATTATTACTTCTCGAAAATATTACAAACAAATCGGACAGTTACAAAATAGTACATACGGTAAATAATTTAATCTTGTATTTACACTGACGTCCTTTTGCTGTACTCAACTAATACATATTTATGCATATATCTAACTAAATATTTTATGAGAGTAATATAAAACACAAACAAAAAAATTTGCTTACAACAAATAAAAATTTATATCAAATCATCAAGGATTTGTTCTATATTTAAATAGTAATATTAGATTTAATCTGTACATATTTTCATTTTAAATGGCCGCTGACGTTTTGTTTTACGTTTGTTTGTCTTTTAATACGAATTCTTAATTTGTATTGTTGAAATTAATATTTACGACTTAAGAGGGTACTTTTTAAATGTTTCTTCTTCGTTTCGGTGGCTCTGTTATCAAGTGGGGTGGAAATTGAAATAATGTAGGCACTGCATCCTTTTTTAATCTTCCCCGCAAACCACCTGTTTCAAATGTACTTTCTTCAAAGTGTTCACTACAAAGGCTAGAAGTGCTCGAAGGATTGAATAGTTTTTTTGAGGGTATAATCCATCGTTGACGAAGTTCCCGGTTCTTGGGAAACCTTAAAAAAAATAGTAGGGTTAATATAAACGTGACTTCCTTTGAATATGTGTATTATTGTTATTATTATTATTATTATTTCACAGAATAAAAATATAATTTACTAACTATATGATATATAATGAACAGCCAAAACAAAACAAATTATATATAACACTTACCTGAGTGTTTGTTTTGGCTGTTCATTATATATCAGATATGTAGTGTATGAAAACAAAGGAAAATAATGTTTAATAATAATACTAAATCAACCTATTTCTTTGGGCTCAATCATTTCAGTCATAAAGAATATTTAGGATTAAGTGATAAAAATACCATCATAGTTCAGATAATTACTTTATAATATGTAATAGAGTTCTATGCCGTACTGATACTTCCATGGAACACACACGCACACACACATACAAAAACACTACAGTAGTAGTTTTATTATTCATGAAATAAAACTCTAGTTCTCGCTCAGTAGCGCATGAAACACGAAACAGTAAAAATTAATAGTTAAAATTAAAAACATGTTACGGAATAACGCGCTTCATATTGTATGTAATTATATTCGCACATGGCACATTTTCTGTAAAGATCAGACAGAATGACAGTAATTACTGCAGACTAGGTCTATTGTACGGAAATAAAATAGTAAAAATAAACATATCCTCAATCGAAAAACGTAGTTGACTACGTCAAATTTTTTGTAATTTCAGAAACTAAGTATTATATTCTGTTGTTTAGGTCATCAGCCAAAAGGCTGATTTGAACCTGTAGAGGTTTTACTAAGTAAAACGAGGAGTGAGATGGTTTACCATTGCCTTCCTCACTGAGTGGAAAAGTACGCTTATCAGCATTCCGGGCCCTCTGAAAAGCACATATTTTCCACTCTGTAAATGACACCATTCACCACAGGGTCTGGCTGTATAATACAATTCATTACTTTCAGAGGAGATAACTCTGATTAGTGTCTTTTACACCTCTACCTCTTCTGTTCTTAAATGATTCAGTCATTTAATTGGCTGACCATGAGATAAGAAACAGAACTATTTATTTTAGCCCTGCAACGAACAGATTGAGTGTAAATAATTTTACACTCTACCTGTCTGTTATGGACAGTAGGCTATTATATTCTATAAAAAGAAAATACGCTAAACATACGGAATTTTCCTATACACTTTGATCAGTAGGGATAAATAACGGATCCGTTTCAAAGGTGACAGAATAGTTTTACATAAAATAAATAAATTTTTATTTGTCAGCGACCAAAAAAGGAATAGATATCGTCAAATACAGTTATACGTACGTTTAAATCTATTTTACCAAACAATATTTTTGTTTAAAATTAAGTATTAACTAAAACAAAACAAAAATAACTAGTTCATTAAATTACTACTTAAATTGTACATTGGAATTCTGCTATTTATTTACACTAACAATGTTTCATGATTCTAAATTCTACACACATTTTTTCCTCTTTAATTCTTTATTTACAACTGTAAAATTTTACAAGCAAATGTGATGATTATGATAATAATGTAAATGACATGATAGGCATGAGAGGGGTAGGGCCCCCATTGGTGTCTCCCCAAGAATGAAATTTGTGTATCAAATTAGCAAGTCTCTACTCCAGCGCCTTCTAAGGCGTCTAGGGGGATTATCAGGTAAATAGAAGGTGGAAAGTGAACGCACCAGTGGGTTCTCGTGTTCTTGTGACTTGTCGTGAAAGCGTTTGTATAGGTATTCGATGGAATTTTGTACAAGTGGTGTTTTCAAATCTGTATCGGTTTTGTTGCTAACGTAAAGAGTTGTTTTCTACACACATTACATTTAAAGAGCATTCATTGTAAGAATCAGAATAAAATCCATGCTTTGTGAAAAAAACTTTTGTTTCCCGATCAAAGTTTTTTAAATTAAGGAGTCTTAATTTAGATGGTAATCTGTTGAAAACCCGAACGGAATTGTAGTTAATTCCTTTCGAGAACTTTGAAGTTCTATATTTTTCAATTCTGAAGTCATCACTGTGTCGAGTTTCATAATATGATTTTACTTATTTTTTGTAAATAACACAGTGTTCCTTTTTAGCGAATTTTAAAATTTCATAGATAAAAAGAGACGGTAAGGAGAGAATATTGTATTTAATAAACTTGCAAGAATAATGCCTTGGAATGTTTGCAATAATTCTAATTAATTTACCGTGTTTTACGGAAGCGTAGTCCTAGATTTATAATAAGGCGTTTTAGCGATATAGAAGACGATCGGTACTACAAAAATATGTAGGCCACAGATTCGATCAGTCACATCAACTATAAATTCACAATTTATACGCGAAGCTAATGGAGTGATTTCCAAACAGAGATGCAACCTTAATAATAAAAAGACAAAACCATTTTATAAAAAAATAAATCATACAATAATATTTTACGTAATTACTTGACAATACAAAAGGAGTGATTTCTTTATCTGATTTTATAACTCAAAAATAATTTAATAAGGTCGTCAGCCTGTCTTCTCACGTGTAGTCAGTAAAAAGATTCTATACAATGCAGTACCGGAAGTTTCACCGATCGAAAGATTTGAGTGGGAGTTATAAACAGAAATGAAAGAGAACAAAAAAAAAAGAACTTCCCCATATAGAACGTCCATTAGATTAAGGATTGGCTAAGTGTAGTAAAAGTACACAAGCCGCCAGGTAAAAAAAAAAACATTATTATATAGACAGCTTCAACCGGTCGCCTACATGATGCATCTATTAAAAAATATAGTACCTATATAGACTTTTTTCATTGTTTGTGCAGCAATTCTATACTTAACCAAAAAATATAAAATCTTATTAAAGTATGACAGATATATATGGATAAACGTTCAATAAAAATAAATAATATTTGGAATCGGTATATTATACCGATTCCAGATTATGTAGTGGTACAGACGAGCTAATATACCTATTAAATATTTGGGTATTTTCTGTTATTCCCCTACCCGCATATTTGTCACATTTTTTTTTGGATATTTCGTATGTAATCTTACAGTATTTTTAACGATAAAAACGAGAAAAGTATTTAAAAAAAATCCAACACCAATATTCTTCAAGTTAAGGTTAAATAATACACGAGGTGTGTCCATTAAATAGACGGTGGTTACCGCTGTACTTTGATGGTTGGGGTTGAATTAACTATACTCTCTCAGGAATGGTCGACCTGGGTCTTACAAGACCACACCTCATTTACAAGTCATACACATCCTCATTTCATTGGATCACGGGGTTGCTTATTGTTCTAAATTGAACATATTACAACGTACACATATTAAGGATTAAAAAAATTCATTTTTTTAAAATAAGAATTGTTTAAAGTTGTTTAATTATGAAGAAGGAGAAATTTAGCTATATGATGACTAATCCAGAGCTCAAAGAGCATAGTTTGTTATTGTTATAAATTGCCTGAGGCAAAACTATTTAAATAAATATATTATTAAACCAGATAATTACAACATATTTAATTAATTTTATTATTTCTTAACAATATCATTTTTACAAGATTATAATACAATTAAACAAAGATAAGTTATTAACCTAATCGATTTTTATTTACTAATCAATTTTTTATTATTATTATTATTATTATTATTATAAACGTTTCAGATCGATTTACCACATTATTCACCTAAGATGAATCGTTACAATACCTTATGTCAAACTAACAGGAGAATATCAACTTTTTAAAAATATATCTCTTTAACTAACTTGTAAATTCCTATTTTATTCCTGACCGACAAAGAAATCCTAAATCTAGAACGAGTTCACATTATTTACTGGTAAATAAGCTGTAAAAAGTTAGCGGATAGTTTTATGGTTAAATAAAAATATTTCATCACCTGTATGTTGAAAGTAGTAGCACACACTAATTCCAACCATTCGACTCCTAAGCTCTACTGGATTTAATTCCTGGCCAAGATCAAGAATATCTATAAGCGTTGCAAAATCACTGACCACTCCGTTTCTTTTTGAACTGTGAGTCCTAATAACAAGTTATTATATTTTAAATAAAAAATTACATGTATCCTCTTCTTCTTCCTGTCATGGATTAGGCTTATAGACCTGTTCCGACTTCTTTGCCCATCTTTTTCGGGATCTACTTACATCTCTTCGTCCGGATGCCCCTTTCGCTCATCTATCTTCAGTCATTCGTATTAAAAATTTTCCCATTTCTCTCTGTATTTGTCAACTACATTATATTTATTTATAAATTACAGTACTTAATCGAAGCAAGAAAAAAATGCTTTTACTTATCGAGTAACTAACTAAATGATACATAGTACATTCTCGTTTTTTATCAACCGAATTATTAGTACAAGAATATTATGGTATTTTCTTTCCATAGATTTCATCTATGTTCAGGTACGTAGCCATTAAGATTTTGATTAGGGAGGGGACTGTCTGGATAATTGAATCAGGGACCCGCAGAATATTGGTATGGAATTTGAATTTTTTGTTCGGGGGGGGAACCACCAAATTTTATAAAACCATCAAGCCCCCTCAGCTACGTGCCTGATTGTGTAAGCAATTTCTATCAATATTAGTTTTTGAACAAATTATGACTAGTACTATCCGATACTTGCCATGTCTTAAACTGAAATAAAAATGTCCAGAACTATAACAGAAACAAAATATTTTGAGATACTTTATGCGTCCAGATGGTCGTTGAGAGAGAGCGGCAATGTACTTCAAGTACATCGTTGGAAGAAAAGTATAGATCAAAAAAAAATTCTGACTCTTTAGGAAGATAATAAATGTACTATACTTTTAAAACTAGTCAAGAATAGTAAGTCATTATAAAAACAGAAGTCTTATTTCTAGGTGATATTTACTCATATCTTAAAATGGTGTTTAGTCCCTTAATTACGAATACAGGAGGGTTTTTGTACCGATTCGTCAACCAGTTTCTAGGAAAACGCGCAACTTACCGACTACGAAGATTAAATGAAACCATTGAATTTAACATTTAAATCATTGATTTCCTGGACGCACACAAAGTTCTTAAGAAAAATGACTAAACGAATAAGCCTCTGGTTTATTTGACTTTTTCTAGTAAAAACGACGAAGTTAATTCATGTTTCATGAATTTAGTCGTTTCCGTTTCGTATAGAGTTAAATCAATTTTATAGTTATTCAATATATAATTTGACCTTACGTGCTAAACTGAAAATATAAATAAAAAAGCACTGTTCTACATAAATTCGATTGAAACCTTAAAATAAAATAATAAACTTTAATGATGTACGCAAATGTATTGGTCTACGAATAAGTCCAACACTGCAATGAAATAGGCCTACAATTACTATCGATGAGCACAATTAATCTGTATTACGTAGAATTCAATTTTGTAACGTTTATATCTTAATACAAAATAAAATGTTATTTTTTAATGAATAAAATGCTACTGTAATCGAATAAAATTTGATGGGAAATCCAGTTTCCATGCACGTGTAAAGAGAACGTGAGAATACACCATTGTGTTAATACTGGTAATATAATCAATGAAATATTTTATAGTTATTAAATCTCCAATTAACTACATTCGAATTGCATTTTAGATAATTATTTACATTATGCATTCATTATAAATAAGATTATTTTTATTAACAAATCAATAAAAACACATCAATTTGTAAAAGCTATAATTATTAATGCAATAACATTGTTTAAGAATGAAATTTAAAATGTGTTCTCATAAGTATTTTTAACGACTCTAACACAGTACCAGTTACATTTTTCTCATGTACCTAAGAACAGTTTCAACAAGTGTGTTTAGTATAAATTTATGTTCAAATTAATATTTAGGCTGAATTTTACCAGACGGACGCGTGATTTCTCCCACTCGGACGTGAAGAATTTCGAATCATCCACCTACCTTTGGCAGTGGCACAGCGTTGGAGTGAGCGGTCACATCCCGCTACCACTCCCGTATTGGGCTTCATGAATTTTAATACAATACCAGTTTCTTTAAATTAATCCGGTAATATCGAGTTTTTTAAGTTGTTCGTAAGAAACATTATTTAAATGTATTTTTTACGAGTTTTTAATAGGCGGATTTCAAACAATGTGAGTATTTAGAACACTGAAATTACCTAGTCATGTTAAAATCGTTGAAGTTTTAAGAAGTACAAAATGTGGACCATGAGTTAAAGAGCATTTATAATCAATGAGAGGAAGACTATCTAACCTTAGTCGCAAACAGTAAAAGGAAATGCTCGTGGTTGAGAAATATTAGAGACTAGAAAAATATGAAAGTTGGGTAATTCTGTTATTTAGGGAGTAAAATAACAAAGGTTTGGTCAAGCTAGACGGGTCTTTGAAATGAAATATAGCTTACTGACAACTGAAATTGATTTACAGATTAGGAAAAATTTCTTATAACACTGGTTGGAGTGTAGCATTAGGCTATACGGGAGTGAAACGTGGGTAATAGGGGCTGCAGAAAGGAAGAGGACAGAAATGCGGTGTTATAGGAAAGTATTAAAGATTAGGTGGGTGGACAAAATAAGTAATTTAGAGGTTCTTAGACGAGTGGATAAAAGAAGAAGTATACGCAAACATCTTACCAGAAGAAAGGATAGGCTAATGGGGCATATCCTAAGACATCCAAGTATTGTTCTATCAATAATGGAGAGCAATATTGAGGGAGTGAATTGCACGGGGAGGCAAAGGTTAAAATATTTAAAGCAAATTACAAAAGATGCAGGGTGTTACAAATATGTAGATATGAAACGACTTGCGCAGGATAGAACATAGTGAAGAACTGCATCAAACCAGTTGAGAGGCTGATGACAAAAAAAGAAAAAACATGAGTATGCATAGTTTTCTATGAGTGTTTCACGAAATAGAACAATTTACCAAAATTGTAACAAATCATAATCTGACGGAGTCGGTACTCTAAGAAGTATTTCGAAAGCAAACCGAGCTACCTCAAAAAATTCTGAATACGTGATCTACATTCATCGGTAAAATAATTTTACTGGAGTATTTATTTATAAGAGGAAATGCTTTTCTGTAAAGAGTCATTTTATCTTTCGCCATCGAGGAACTTCAGGTGAAAATATAGTAAATTAATAACTATGGAAGAGTTATTAACTCCATATTCTCCGATTAAGTAAAGTCCTACTTCGACCATCATTATAGCATGTCAGTCGATAAAAAGAAAGTAGGCCACTCCATGTTAATGCTTAATAAATTTAACGAGAAGGAAATAGATACACATTGTTTCGGAACAATTTTTTTCATATATAGGCTACTATACTCTGTCCAACAGTCGGAAGATACCATTGCTATGGCTAGAGCGCTGTTACGTACTGTGTTAAAAACACTGACTCAAGCTATGAAAATAAAATTTGATCTTATGTAGGCTATATTATACTTATGATATTGAAAAAAATTACGTTTGCGATTAAAAATGTTTACGTTATTATCTGAAATATATAATTACGTGACAGAATTGTTATTACTTTTGTAATTGAATATAACTACAGTAATCCCTCGGTATCCGCGGTTTTCGGTTATCCGCGAACTTTGTCCGTAGGATTAAAACCTTAAAATACTTACGTAATCTCACCTTGTGTACACCGTACCTGGTGGGAGGTGGGGAAGTCATAAAATTCCGAAAATATGTGTCACCTTACGTGTTTGAATAAATGTTTTGGCGTTCGTATCATGTTGTCACACACTAGTATGGCGACGGCCGCCAATACGTACACCCAGACGCCATACTGTAATTTCTCCGTAGGTTTTCCTCCATGTGTCAGTCTAACTTCTTCGTGCGTACGTACAGTTCTTTGTTTGTTTGACGATCCTGAAACGAAGCCAAGCATTTCTTCACAAACCATCAGCGAGATCCTTAGCATGGCAACGCATTTTGCTGATTACATGTTGGAGACGGATCCCGTAATGGAAAGGGCCCTTCAATTCAAAAGAGGACTCCAGGAGCTAGTGCTACTGTAGGAAAAAGTCCAAAAGGAGAAGAAGAAGTCCATATACGAAGAAGTAATCTCCACAAGGAGTTTGAAAAGAAGAAGCAAACAGCCATAACTAACTATTTTAAAGCAACTTAAACTTTTAATACGTACAGTACTGTATTTATTAAATATTCATAGATTATAATAATGGTAATATGTTCCTAAAACTATTAAACACTTAAAACGACTACAGAACTTCAGCCTTACCTTACAGAACCTAACCTCCTTCAGAACCTAACCCCCATCTTTTCGGTCATAAAGGTATCATTATCCGCGGTTTTATAAACCGCGGTAACACTCCGGAACATAACCCCCGCGGATACCGAGGGATTACTGCATTTATACGGTAATGTACAGCATTTTGTTTGTAAAACCATTAAATGTTATGAAAAGATAAAATAAAATTAAACATTTTTTTTATTCTTTCAAAATCTATATTATCCATTTCATCACCATAGGCCTATAAATTCTATAAATTTTTATTCTATATGTAACTATTTACATTTATTTTAAAGTATTTCATTTTTTTTAAATTTTAAATACTGCGTCTTTTAATCGAATATTGGGGCCGAACACTATTCTTTAAACCAAAGTCATTTATCATTTTAACTTTAGTTTAAATTACAATTACAACTAAAACTTATACGTTATTAATTAAATACAAGGTATGTTTGTAGGACAGATAGTAGCGGAGAGCATATTGCTCTATACAACCAATGTTAAATTGGAATCTCCTATCTTTCTTACAGTCTCAAGTGACTCTTGGATGTAGTATAGATGCTAAGGAAGAACTCTTAAAAGCTCAGAAATATAATAACAAAAACGAATAATTATCGTAGAAACTTACTAAATAGCAATACAGACTTCTGTGCAGTTGGTATAGCAGCCGCGTCAGCTCGTGATCCGTGTGAGGAATTTCTGTTACGGCATGCAATGAAAGATTATACTATTCATAAAAAAAACATTTATCATAATGTTCTTGTCATTATAAAGTAACCTTTTGTTTTATTATTTCAATTTATTCTATAATATAGTAACTCTTTTACTTTTATTTCATTGTATTTATTAATATTTAGTAATTATTTACAGTTTGAGTCAGGCAGTCCTCAGGAATTAAAATATGTACGTAGCATAGAAAATAAGGAAATTAAAAAATATATATTTCATAACATTAATTTATAGGCCTAAATAATTAGTAGCAAATTATGATTATGATTTTTTTTTACCTCAGTCCTAATCAGTACCTAATCATAATCCATTTGGATTCGGAATTGGCTTAACCATTCGATTTTTTTTTACCTCAGTAAAAAAATCATAATCCATTTGGATTATGATTTTTTTACTGAGGTAAAAAAAAATCGAATGGTTAAGCCAATTCCGAGTCCTTTACGCGATTCTTCATCACAGTTTTTTATAACTGATGCAATAATTTGTCGCACTTCCGAATGAATTACCGCTTTATTTTTCCGGGAAGACATATTAAAATAAAACAAAAGATATGAAAAATACACGTTGAAAGTTACCTAACACAAAACACACAAAACTAATAACTTTTGGCACGTTAACACGCTTTAAATTTCAAAATAAAAATCACTTTAGTGATCAAAAATCATGAATAATGATTAACACATCCGAGACGCATTAGCACAAATGTACAACTGTATATTGTGACACATGTATCCGTTGTGAAAAGCAATAACATGTAGGCCTATAATAAATAAATACATAGACATAATAATAATATTTACATGATGACTAAATGTTTTTGTACTGCACGATAAGATAAATATATTACTCACATTCTATTACGCCACCCGTCCCACTTCCCCAGGCGACAGAGATCATGAGCTGG
Organism: Catonia carolina; assembly: GCA_035578175.1. Taxonomy (NCBI): domain Eukaryota; kingdom Metazoa; phylum Arthropoda; class Insecta; order Hemiptera; family Achilidae; genus Catonia; species Catonia carolina. The sequence continues at coordinate 123,527,278 of JAQMRL010000002.1, forward strand.
CGCGCGTATAGTAGTAGCGTTTAGAAAGCATTACATAAAATAATTACTGCACGTTGGGCTACAGATGTAGCACCAACTAAAAACCATGTCAATCTTGCTCTATATGAAGGTAATACGGACGGAGGTAATTTAATAAATCTCTTAAATTGCAAGGTAATTCTAAATGACAGTAATAGAAAGTTTATAGTACATTAAAAAAACGGAAGTAAATCAATTTTACATTACACTCCAACTAATTATGATAGTAATTTATTAAACTCCAACATCCTCAGAATTAGATTAACGTGCACTCTCTTATAAAATGTAATTTTATCCGACGGATTAAATGCTCAAAATTTAATAAGTCAGTAACATGTTGACGGATATAAGAGAAATTGTAAAATATAAACTAACGACTTAAACTTAAGTATTTTCTTTAAAAAAAAGTTAAGTTGACTTTTGGAATTGCGAAAAACATAAAACAAAAGAAGAGAAATAAGATAAGAGACAGTTTATTTTAAAAAGACACAAAACAGAACCCTGCATAACTGGTACACAAGTTAAACACAGACACGGCCATGCGCTGTTACCTATCGTTGGGACGCAAAACTGCTTTCACTTTATGGAGAATAAACAAATCGCCACTTTAATAATTTATAAATGTGTATATACACGTGAATGTGTTAATAATAATTATGGAAATAAGTAGACACAATCGTCTTTAGACTTTGTACTTTCTAAAACAAAACAAAAAATAACTGACTAAAAGAAAGGTTATAACAATAATGTCGAAAAAATTGAAATACTCATAGAAAACGATATTTTTGTTTTAAGTACTGCTTTATAAAACACAAAAAAAAAAAGGTGAAACACTCACACGACTTTCTCTTGCCAATGTAAATAATTGTAAATAATAAACCATTTAATAATCTTTTAGTTTAGGTCATCAGCCGAAAGGCTGATTTGAACCTGTAGAGGTTTTACTAAGTAAAACGAGGAGTGAGGCGGTTTACCATTGCCTTCCTCATTGAATGGAAAAGTATGCTTGTCAGCGTACATTTAGGTTATATTGCATTGTTACAGTACAGTGTATCAAATAACTGTATTTAGCGTATTCAATTATCCGAACTATTTGATTATCAGAACCGCTCTGGTCCCAATTAGTTCGGACGATCCACTGTATTTTAAACTGTTTGGAAAATTAAGTAGACTTGTAAAGATGATGAAAACTGTAAAATATTAATAATTTTTTTTGTAATCAATTACACCAAATTTTGACTCGCCATATCTTATCCCGTACCACCACTCCTTATCAGTTCTTGTATTAAACATGTGTTTTTTTTTTTAATTTTAAGATTGCGGAATTAGTATGAATGATAAAAAGATTAAAATGATTTTCTCTCCGTCAAGTTATGTACCATGACGTTGTATCAACACCATATATAACTGTGAGTACAATACTGCAATTTACATATTTTTTTATACAGGTAGAACAAGTAAATGTGCATGAAGGTCGCCCAATCCACCTGATCAACCAACCTGTCAACTAACAGTTGCTTACTCACATTTAGGAACACATCGCATATTTCTTGCATTAAAAATGTTAAATATCTTTGTCCTTGTTAAATTATAAAGGAATATTGTACTACTGTATTGTAGGTACAACCTGTAAAAGTTTTATGTAAGTTTGTTATATAGTACTCGTACTTTAGAAAAGAAGTTCTCCGTAAGTGAAATGTACAAGAAAAAAGTAAAAGTTGTCTCACTAATTGAATAGAAATGCGATTCTATTATTACATATTTACAAGAAACTCACGGTAACTGAATAATCATATTTTCTACCGATAAACTGCACTGCCCATAACAGACAGGTGGAGTGTCAAGTTATTTACATTCAATCTATTGGTTCCAGGGCTAAAATAAATAGTTCTGTTTCTTATCACATGGTCAGCCAATTAAATGACTGAATCACTTAAGAACAGAAGAGGTAGAGGTATAAAAGACACTAATCAGAGTTATCTCCTCTGAAAGTAATGAATTTTATTATACAGCCAGACCCTGTGGTGAATGAAGTGAAGGTTTCATTTGCAGAGTGGAAAATATGTGGTTTTCAGAGGCCCGGCATGCTGATAAGCGTACTTTTCCACTCAGTGAGGAAGGCAATGGTAAACCATCTCACTCCTCGTTTTACTTAGTAAAACCTCTACAGGTTCAAACCAGCCTTTCGGCTAATGACCTAAACAACTAACTGCACTATAAAACAGTTAAAAATGGGTTTATATTTTTTCTTAACCCTTTTATTACAGTACTGTAGTTTTAAAACATAATTAGTTCACTAACGAGCAAAATGTGGTTTCTAGATGAAGCAATAAAAACTGTAATATACGAAGTGTGGCTATTAAACAACGAGATTGACGTTGTAAACAATTTTATTTTTACTTTATACATAATCACTTATTGTCACCTTCAATATACACTCGTTCTCTAACCCTAAAACGCTCCACGTGAATTTTCAATTGTTAGAAACAGTGCTGGAAGTCATCTTGTCAGCTCATTCAGGACACGTGCCTCTTTCTCTTTTACAGCTTCCACAGACTCAAATCTTGTCCCTTTTAATGCAGATTTCACCTTACGGAACAGGTAGAAGTCACATGGTGCAAGATCTGGTGAATAAAGTGGATGTTCTGACACTGAGCTGCTGTACTTGGCTAGGAACCTCTAGACAGATAACGCGGAATGAGCTAGCACATTGTCTTGGTGGAGAACCCATGATTTGTCCTTTCACATTTTGGGGCGTTTTTTCCTTACCCTTTGACGTAGTTTAGAAAGTACCTCAAGGTAGTAATATTGATTAATTGATGGATCTTCAGGAACCCAGTGAAGGTACACAATCCCATGGATATCAAAAAAAAAAAACAATCATCATTGCTTTAAATTTTGACTTGCTCATTCGAGCTTTTTTCGCTCTCGGTGAAGTTCGGCTCTTACAGTGCATGGATTGGCGCTTCGTTCCCGGATCATAAGTAAAAAACCACGTTTCATCACATGTTATTATCGTTTCCAAAAAAATTTGGATCATTTTCAATCGCGTACAAAGTGTCAGTACCAACATTTTTGATCGGCACGTGTCTTGAAGGAGCTGACAGAAGATGACTTCCAGCACTGTTTCCAACAATGGAAAATTCGCATGGAGCGTTGTAGGGGTAGAGAAGGAGTGTATATTGAAGGTGACAATAAGTGATTATGTACGAAATGAAAATAAAATTTTTAACAACGTCAGTCTTGTTATTCAATAGCCACACCTGGTAGTAAAAATAACAACAACGATGACAATAAATATTTGTTTTCTTCTACGATAGAAAATTTTTTTGTCATCAGTCTCTCGACTGGTTTAATGCAGTTCTCCAAGCTGCTGTTCTGTTTTGCGCAAGTCGTTACATATCTACATACCTGTAACACCCTACATCTTTTGTAATTTTCTTTAAATATTTTAACTTTTGCCTCCTCGTACAATTCACTCCCTCAATATTACCCTCCATTATTGTTAGACCAATACCTAGATGTCGTAAGATATGAATCACTAGCCTATCCCTTCTTCGGGTAAGATGGTTCCCATACACTTCTTTTTTCATCCACTCGTCTAAGAAGCTCGGAATTACTTATTTTATCCACCAGTAGACAATTATCCGATATGAAAATATTCATTTTGTTATTTTTGACATTTAACCCTTTCAGTACCAACGTCCGGAAAACAGGACGATATGTATTTGATGTATTTTAAGTAGGGACAAAATCCGGTTTGACGGACGTCCGTAAGTTATGCATGAAGTGCCAACGTCCGGATAACCGAACATTTACAAAAAAAAAACTTTTAAACAAAAATTAATGGAATAATGTATTTTGAAACCGCTTCCGTGTTGCTCGCCTCTCATCATGCGGTCTTGGGTTCGAATCCTATTCAGGCACGGCATATTTTCATACATTACAAAAATCATTTCATCATTCACCGTCTGCATCAGCAGTAATTGCGGAAGTCAAAGTTAAACAAAAAAAAAAATTAAAATAAAAGCTTCCGTGGCGTAGTGACTAGCGCGCTAGCCTACAAAGCAAAAGGTCCCGGGTTCGATTCCCGGTTAGGGTCTGGAAATTTTAACACGTTAAAACCACCGTAATAGTACCAAAACCCACAGTAGTTGCTAATGACCAAGCTGTCAATGCGACTTTAAATAAACTAAAAAAAACTATTTTGAATAAATATTAAGTGTTAGTACGAGGGTAGGCTGATAAGTAATGCACACATGCTTGTAGAAGACAACTAAATAAACTTCAGTAGCGCGCCTGGTGGCATGTGGAAGTACTATTTCTCCTCTACAAGCCTGCGCAGTTTGAAGGCGTTGCTTTCATTCAGTTTGTTTTGAGTAGTGGAAGTATGGCGTCGTGTTCTGGTGCTATGTCAACGAGAATTAAACAACGCGCTGTTATCGAATTTTTAACTGCTGAGAAAGTGAATCCTAGTGAGATTTATCGTCGTTTAAAGGCTGTTTATTGTGACGATACTGTTGATAGGTCTACTGTGAATCGTTGGGTAATAAAATTTCGTGATTGCCAACCTGGAAAAGCCTTAATTGTTGACAAAACACGCAGTGGACGACCAATCACTGCCTCAGACGATAATCGTCGCAAACTCATCGATGATTTGATTCAAAATGACCGGCGAATCACTCAACAGCGTATCGCAAACCAAATTGGAATATCTAAGGAACGTGTTGGCTTCATTATTGAACAATTGGGATACCGTAAAATCTGTGCACGATGGGTACCACGCCGTCTGACAGACGAGAATAAACAGCGTCGATTGGAATGCTGTGAACAACTTTTGAAGCGCTACCGTGACGAAGGAGACGACTTTCTTTTGAATATTGTGACGGGGGACGAGTCATGGGTTCATCATTACGATCCCGAAGAAAAAAGGCAGAGCGCTGAATATCGTCATCCACATTCTCCTGTTGTGAAAAAGTTCAAAACACAACCGTCCGCAAAAAAAATTCTTTTGACTGTGTTTTGGGATGCTCGCCGAGTTTATGTGACTGATTATCTGGAACGAGGGGCAACGGTAAATTCTGCTCAGTATATACAGACTCTGAAACACCTCCGACGTCGAGTTTGTCGTGTTAGAGGCAACCTGGCGCCAATAATTTTGCAACACGACAATGCTCGTCCACACACTTCGCGTGCAACTGGAGAGGCTCTGAGAAACCTGAAGTTTCAACCAATTTTACACCCTCCGTATTCTCCCGACCTTGCGCCTTGCGATTTTTATTTTTTTCCTCTACTGAAGAGAGACCTTAAGGGTAATCATTACAGCTCGGACAATGAGGTGAAGGCAGCTATTGCGTCCTGGGTTCGAGGAAAGTCGGAAGAATTTTTCAGTGACGGAATGAAAAAACTTGTTAAACGTTGGGAGAAATGTGTAATGCTTAACGGTGACTATATTGAAAAATAAATAGATAATTTGGTAGGTTAAGATTTGTACTTTAATTTGTTATTTACCCCATCTTGCTATTTCTTTTTGTTCGTCTTCTACAAGCATGTGTGCATTACTTATCAGCCTACCCTCGTACGATATCTGTTTTTTATGAACATAATACAAATTAATTTCTAACAGGAAATTTTTTTTTTAGTACGATATTTGTTTTTTATGAACATAATACAAATTAATTTTTAACAGGAAATTTTATTTTTCTGTAATTGAAATTTTGGTTGGCAATGGCAGACTTACGCCTGCAAGTTTTTGAAATAAGGGCTGGCACTTATTGTATAAACCCTTATTCAAATTAAATGGCTTTAGATCAAACTTTTAAATATTATTCGGCACTGAAAGGGTTAAATCGTACACCTAAAAAAAATATTGCTTTTGTACTCATCTTCAGTCAAAAACGCACAGGTATTTAAAACATTATTCATATTTAAACCTATTTTATTAACCAAGTATTTAGACTGCTGAAAACAAGTAGACCTAATTACCTAAAAAGTAATCACCATCGATGTTTTCAAGTCAAAGAGAAATTCATGTTGATTTAAAAACAAACAAAAAATATTGTATATACCGTATTTTCCGGACGATAAGACGCACTTTTTTCCGTAGGAAAATGACCTAAAAATTACCATGCGTCTTATGGTCCGAACGTTAGCTATATTTCAGGGTAGATGCTTTCCATAAACTACCCTACTCTACTTAAACACGTTCAATAACTAGGGATTTCAAAACAAAACATACAATGATACGGGATGTACCGTAGTTTTTAAACTGTATCGTCTTGAAGATTCTACGCATACACAGTAATTTCTGTATCGATATTACTTACGGTAAATATCATAGCATTTTAAAATATGAAGCAAGTTTCGTACTCTTTCGCTTTTAAATTAAAAGTGGTTCAATATGCAAAAGATAATGGCATTCGGGCAGTAGAAAGGCATTTTTTACCTCCTCTTACAGAAAAAATGATTCGGGAATGGCGGAAACAAGAATATTTATTACTCAAGGCAGTTAATAAGAAACATACCAGTAAATTTCGAACTCATGCTGTCAAATGGCTACAACTTGAAGCACAATTGAAAAATTGGATTATCAATTACTATAAGACTAACCATGTTGCCTGAATCTGATTGTCTAGCTGATTTGACAATGCAGTATGTCAGTTCAGGTAGACAGTCCGACACGATGTCACGTACACAAACTAGCAACATGGATAGTAACACCCACCCCCGCATTACACTTCTATTTTTTTCAAAATTTTAAAAATTTTACAACAACATTGGCCAATCGATATTTCATGTTATTAACATATCTGTACTAAGTTTTTTACGCTGAATAAAACGATAGTTTGCCCGAGCCAAACGATCGAGCGGTTACCAAAATAGCAAGTGTTCAGAATATTGTTAATAAATCAAAATTTAAATAACTTATGAATTTGAAATTTCGTACACGCTGTTATAATATAATTGTCTATGTCGTGTTAAAATTTTAAACTTTTTGGTCAAATATTTATCGAGTTACACGCCTCTAAACGCATGAAATGTGTTGCGGTATCAAAAAAATCGGGTCTTTTTGTCTTCCAACCTCGATATGGCAACTTTTAAACAACATTAAAAATATACGACTATTATAAGTCAAAGCCGAAAAAATGAGCTAAATTTTGATGTAAAGTATGTTGAAATCCGACTCAAAATTATGGAGATGCAAGGGTTCAAACTCGGTAGTCTAGGATTATGAAACCGATAGTAGGTAGTAATTTACGTACTTACAGTTTCTATATCCATGTTTTTTGTAAATTTATGACTATAAAATAATTATATTATATTGTATCTTCTGTACTTGCTGTTTTTCAAATAAAGAAATCACATTTACCTGTATTAAAAAACTAATTAAAATCAGTCAAAATAATTTTTAGATAATTTATGCCTTGAAAAACAAGGGTGCGTCTTATCGTCCGAAAAATACGGTAATTATTAATAGAATAAGGATTTTGTTTCATAATTTTTGTAGACAATGTTTACCGATTGTTTAATTAATCAAATTAAAATTAATTATGTAACTCCCATAATCATTAGGTCTAAATTAAGATAAGAACGTCACATTTAAAAAATAATTAATTCCTTATCTGAAATCCAAGTTTACTGTTATTTTCTATTAGTCTACATTACTTTTAAAAAAGTACTAAATTTACACTCAAATAGTACAAGGTTATAGTGTATATTATAACGTATTTTGTATGTTTTTAATATTCTTTAAAAGAATTCCTTCTTTAAAGAAATTAAACTGCATCTGCAATTACGATTCATCTCCAGTTAATCCATGAAATTAAAAAACCAGACGCAGACCTACTCGTTAGAGATATAATACGACCGAAACGGTCTTAAGAAAAAGTGCGGATTAACGTTAGCGTGGGTTACAGCAAGACATGCTCTATATTTCAGTCCGCAATAGCCTGCTATCTGTTTTCTGTCACGTCTTCCGCCTGGCCACTCCAGTGAACTCTACAAAAGCTTACTTGCATATTACAGAACCATATTTTATGTAAATGAATCTTAAGCATACTGAAAAAATTAATTAACTATAAAATTAAGATTTCAAAATAACTTTTCTACGAAAGAAACAACAACAAAAATTATGTTATTTAAATGCAGTGCTTTAAATTAGTAGTTTGTCTTTGAAAATATTAATTTAATATCTTGAAAATTTATAACACTAATTTTTACTATATGAATATATAGGAAGGAAAGTATTGTGTTCATGTCGATTTTCCGAAATCGAGTTTTCACCGGATCTACACGTTTTCGGACCCCCTGAACTCAAAAAACATGTATGTGAAAAACATGTATGATTGGTCTGTATGTGTGTGTGTGTGTGTGTGTGTGTGTGTGTGCAAAATATCTCAAGAACGGAACATCGTACGAGCTTGAAACTTGAAACTTAAGTTACATATTACTACCGGACCCCAGGGGCGGTTTCAGGGAAGGGGCCATGGCCTCCCCCCGAAATACTAGGAAAACTTAGTTTAATATTTTCTATAAGCTATTATTTCTAACAAAACTGAATCCCAATACTCGTACCTATCAATAATTATTTTAGTATAAAAATGAGTCAATCAGAAAGTATCTATTTTTAAATAGTATTAAGCTAACAATCAGTGTCAGTAGTCAAAAGCCACTCGCATCCAGTCAGCGCCTTCTTTTTCAAGATTTTCTTGATTTACAAGGACTTTGACGTAGCGAAAATTTCTCAATGAATTAAAATTGTGGTTACAGCAATACAGCATAATAGAGGACTTTTCAATGACTCAATTACAAACAGTAAGAGCTACATAAAAACAAGATAGCCCCCCACCGAAAATCAGCCCTGGAACCGCCCCTGCCGGACCCGACACGAACATTTTCATCAAAATCGGTCAACCGGAAGTAGCAGTTTATTCGTGTCATTTTTCACTTTTTTGCGGTTTTCTCAAAAACGGCTCCTACGATTTTTTTAAAAATCGCCTCATTTACTAAATTTTTTATGCTCTATGAGATAGGGTAGGCGCCATGTCTGCTGAAATTCTTGGGAAGGCAAAAAAAATTAAATTTATCTTTTTAATCAATTAAATTTTTCTTGAAGAAACAAATGGTTTTTTTTAGATATCGGCCTTGGTATGCATTTTACGACAAAAGTGTATATAAAAAAAATTATAGAAAATTAAAAGATCTACAATTTTTGTTTGAAGTACTTTTCTCTACAGAGCCTAGTTTAGCGTGAAAGAGTGATGTTCCGTATTATTAAGCCAAACTAAGATTGATTTTCGTTTTGCATCATTCACTCATGATTAAAATTAGGTTATATATGTTTTTGAGGTTAGTTTTTTGTTTGTTTGTAATGTTTTATTACTAATTTTAAGTTATATTGTTCATTATTTGCATTGGCAAGAGAAAGTCGTGTGAGTGTTTCACACCAGATTTTTCTTAAAACGGTTCAGATTGAAATCTTTCCAGAAAAAAAGTGTTTTGAAGTTAAAACAGTTTTTAGAGATCTTCCACAATAATGAATCGCTCAACACGGCGGTAAATCCTGCATAACGTAATAATTTTAAATTTTCAATAATTTGATAAAAAAACTGTAAATAAATTTCAGAAATAAGTCACATAGATGCATTGAAACAATTTTAATAGTAGTTACAAATTGAATATTTAACACATTTTTATCTGGGCACTATCGCTGAGTAGTGTCCATTAAGCCGTTAAAAAACGCGGTTTTATAAATTAATAAACGGTGAACATTTTTGCTGGTTCTATCTGTACAGTTGAAAAATTAAATAGAATAAGAAACAAAAAAAAGAAGAAATACGTCACGATAAAAAAATTGGAAAATACTGTAAAAGCAAAATGTTAAAAAAGGCTAACTTTTCTCTAAAGAGCAATGAAGTCACTGAAGTATAACGAATGTAGTCCTTAATCATAGGAAATGGTACATATCAATGTAAAGCTGAAAATTTCAATTTTAGTTGTTGTTACGTCCCGATTATAAGTGAATCACAATTTTCTCTCAACATTTTACTACCTATTAGAAATCCTTCTCGTACTCAAAACCGCCTTAAAAAGAATTATTCAGAGGCGTGATTAATTTAAAGTTCCATCCTCCCCGTTTACCTGTTATGAGCTTCATTAACTAAATTCTGACATAATTTAAGGACATAACATTTTCCAAAATTTCGCGCCAGAATCAAAACAGCTAATTTGGCCCGAGATCGTAATCTTGAAAATGATGAACAAGTGTTTCAAAGTATTTTTGACTTAATTTCTTCTGGCAGGAACGAACGAAACACATTATAACACATACAAATTACTTATATGCATACAATATAAAATACTGGAAAAAGACATACTTTTTGTATTTTTCTGATCTCGAGGTTTTTTTAGGGCCAATGAATTTTTAAATACTCAAAATATGTAATAAAAATTAAATTTTATGATTTATAAAAATGTATATTAAGTATTATAGTGTAATATTTCAGAAAAACAGCTGTTTTAACTTAATTAAATGACACTACACTGTGGCTTGCACATTGTTTAGCCAACACAGATGCTGCTGAGTAACCAATGAAAATTATTTTTGGCAGTTGTTATCATCCCTGCCGATTCTATTTTAAACACGTGTATTTTTATTCTTTACATATTACTAGAGAATTAAATAATAGAAAAAACAATACAGAGTGAATTGTGTTTCATTTATATACTGAACTTAAAATAGATTGATCCTTGGACAAACAACATTTGATTTATGTTCTGTAAAAATACTTGGTGTATTACTATATGATATAATTTAAATTACAAATTACTCACCAAAGAAAGCACATCTGATCATTTCTAAACGTGACCTTGTTTAGGAGAATACTATCAACAGATGATTATATTGTCTCAATACACTAATATAAATGAAAGACAACACGTTTTACCTATTGCACTTTCGAGTTTCTTTAAAATAAATTAAGTTATCAGTAACCTATAACACAATTCTAAAAACTACAAGTACATGCAGGGTATTTTAATATTCAAAACATCCTTGTACTTGACTTACGGCACGCACCGTTACCTGTACTACCGCTTTCTGTTTACTGTTTTAAATGCACAGCGACGCACAATTCCCCTCCTCCTTTCAAATACAATCTCTGTCGTGTCGCGAGAATGTTAACCAATCTTGCACGATGCATCAACGAAGCTAGCGCAATCTTTTACCAATAAACATTATTAATATGTTAACTGACTATTGGGAGTACAGTTTAGAAGGTAGACAAATTACAAAAATGTTGCTTTGAACGTGAAATGAATGTTTTTTTGACGAGTTAGGCCTACCATGTGTATGAATAATGAAGGTAAAATAAGTTAGTTGAATATATATTATCTTTATATTATTCAAATTTACAGGTCCAACAAGCAGGATTTCCATGTATGTATATCGAAGTAGACCCCATATTTTGATTTGCCTAAATTTCACGGTAGCATCTCAGATCTAAATGTTTCACATAAGTTTTTTTTTGTAATCCCTAATTTGTGTACGTTGCAATCTGTTCAATTCAGAACAATAAGCAACCCCATGACCCAATGGGATGAGGATGATGTGCTGTATGACGTGTAAATGAGGTGTAGTCTTGTACAGACCCAGGCCGACCATTCCTGAAAGAGTATGGTTAATTGAACCCCAACCATCAAATACACCGGTAACCACTGTTTAGTAAGTAGTTCAAATCCAAATAAAAGTAACTGCCTTTACTAGGATTTGAACCAGGAACCTTCGTCTACGAAAATCAAGCTGATTTTGACGACGACTTTACCTCTAGACCAACCCGGTGGGTTTCACATAAGTTAAAGTGATGGATCTTACATAGATTCATCAACTGAAGGTTTCAAACAGAATTTGACAATTATTCTCCTAATTATCGGATCCCCGTGAACATAATTTATGAGTATTACACACATTTCAAATATCGAACTAAAACTACTGAAGAGCGGACCCTTTTTGGTTCAATATAAATCAGGTGGGTTTGGCCTAGTCATAGTCGTAACAAGATGGGTCTAGGCGTCAATCATTTATCGAAAGATCAACCCGTTCATCACACTTATTTGAACCGAAAGGATCAATTAAGCAAAGTCGCAAGAATGAAAATGGCAAGCACTTTTGAAACTCGTACAACGAGAGCTCACCGATTAAAAACATTTCTTTTTTAAAAGATTCGATTTATTGTTACCCAAACTTGTGTTGGTTTCGACAACCACTAAAAATAAATACAATAAAACAATCACTTTAAATTAAATTTGATTCGCATTAATTTAATATTTTAGGGAGAAAGGAGTTTTCACCAACATACTAGAGCCACGCATTCTTCCGGATAAAACTAGTACTAATTTAAACAACTGCCAGCGTCTATTTGAAGTATAGCAATGGAAAGCATTAGCTATTTTGTGCAATATAATTTTTTTTTTTTGGATACCTACTTAAAATTTACAGATGATTGTAGCGAGCTAACCTGCATCGCGGAGGTCCCGGGTACGATTCCCTGCTAAGATCTGAAAATTATAACAAGTAAAACCCACAGTTAAAATTATATAGGTACCTAACCCAACAAAGTCGCTGATAAGCTGTTGATGCAACTTTAAATATACTAAAAAAATCAGAAAAAGAAATTACCCAAATATAATTTGTTCAATTAGTCGATTGAACACAGAAAATTGAATTAAATACAAAAGAAAGTAAGAAACTACTTCTTTTAGCCAAGAAAATAAAAAAAATCAATGGACACAGTTAGGTTTGGCATGTTGAGTGCACATAAATTGAACAGAAGTTAGTTTGTATTAAACCGTTATATACAAAACCAAATAGTAGAAAGGGTTTGTTAATTTTTAGTAAATACAACCAAAAAAGCCTCTTTTCATTGTGTGTGTATGAATGAATTTATAAACTACAATATACTTAACTTGCTAAGATATTTTTTTGCGTCCAGGAGGAGTATAGGACATGTCAGTTATAACACCTGAAATATATATAAGAATCACACAATATGAGGCAGCTCCAAGACTAGGCTATCACCTGGGACCCTACCTCAGGCTTCAATTAGGGACCTGTCATCGATACCTATATATTTGTTTGAAGTAACAAAAGGTATTTCCTGTTATTTAAAATGAGCCCTGTGATAACAATATGAGTGGAAATATAAGTTTTTAAAAATTTCACCACACAATTATTACTCATTAAAGATAAGCAATAATTTCAACACATAAATTAAAATGCATAATTTTTTTAGTAAATAAATTGTAAGAGTCTGTTCCAATACTTCATTACAATTTAGTTGAAATTTAAAAATGTGAAAACCAGCCCTGAAGAGATACAGATTAGGGCTTGGAATCCCTCAATGGCTCAGACCACCCCCGGAGAATGTACATCTTTTAACCATTTGGGAAACAATAAGGATTCATGACTTAACCTCTTGAGAGACAAGTTAATTTTGAAAATTAATCATAATCTCACTCTGAAAACCATGCAATAACATATGAATAACAGCTGATGATGTGACAAGAGAGCAGTGCAACCACAAAGGTTTTTTGGCAACATATCTGGCAATTGGGCGTTAAAAGTATTTAATCCTACAGCCGGCAATAACATTTTTCCAGACCAGCAGAGAATTTCTAGTCACCGAACCGCAGAGAAATCATTAAAAATTTGCTATAAATCACAAACCTTGTCACGTGACATCAAAATAACAAAAAAACTTAGGAAATAGAATAAATACATTACTGAAATTTTAATCTGAACTGATTTGAAAACTATTTGAAAATAATTTTTAGACAAATATATTTCTAAAATTTCAGATTACACTCACTACTGTTTAAAACTGTCTTATGCTCTACTTTCAAAATTCATTATATGCGAATCGTTACTTTTAATATTTATTTCAAAATAAAACCAAAAAATACGAATCTATGTTGAAAATTGAAGAAAATATATACAAAAACACATCATGTAAACCAAGAAATAACCAAATTCAGCTGTAGGAGAGCGTGGTTTCAACAGAGAAACACAAGCAAAATATGCAACTAAAACTATTGTATTATACGTAAACATTTACTTTATACATAACTAAACTATTGTACAAAACAGCAACGCTGTCTGTTAATGAAACTAAAACTAAAACGACAACATTGCAATGCTATGAAGCAAATCCGATTTTGCGATACGACCGGTTCAAGAAGCAGTAACATCGTCTCAAAATCGACGATTGCCGGCTCTAAGGGTTAAAAAATATCAAGCTGTGGTGTTATTTATGTGGTGCAGTGTTAATGTCCACATATGTGTCGATGTGCTTCAAGAGGTTAAGATACAAGTTACTTAGGTAACATTATTTTTTCATTGCATCATGGACCTACAAAATGTCACTGTGGCTTCTGCTTAGAAAGACATAATATACTGATTCAGGTGTGTAGATATTGTGTGTGTAGTAGCTCTGATTTTCAAGTAGTAGAAGAAATTATTAAGTTCTCAAGTCACAAAATAAAATTTCTGTTACCATAACAAACTGTCTATAGTCATATAATATCTTTAACTTTATTTTATTATCGGGAAGTTTTTATTTTCAATTAACCACCCGATTAGATCACAGTTTGTTGCTGGGCTTTCCATCCTTACATGAATTTAAACAGGGACACCCAGCTTTAAGTAAATATGTTCTTTTATAAGAACTTGTATTTGTCACTAGTTAACATGAAAAGTTGCTCATCCAACTAGTGTTACTGAACAATTAAAAACGCAGCAACTTACTGCCAGCTGACTGATTGGGTTCGCCTAAAGAACAAATACTGTTTTTATGGGGCGATGATGTGTCCACAAGCCTCGGCTTGTGTGTAAGTAATGATACGAGGTGATTGTATCCTGTAGAGGAATCAAACGCTTGACCCCTGGCAGAGAGACCAGTTGTGCTGATCACTACACCAACGAGCCAGCCATTTATATTTCAGCAGTATGTTCTCCCAAATGGTACACATTACTTTCTTTAAATGTTTCATATTTTTCAATTTAATTCATGTACAAGCAAGGCTTGCCCTTAATGGGCAGGTGAAGTGTTATTGTATGTAATTAATTGCACATGATCTGTTGGTTTCAGGGCTACAAAAAATTTTTCTGTTTCTTATCAAATAGACAGCTAATTATATGACTGAACTATTCAAGAACAGAAGAGATAGAGGTATAAAAGACACTAGTCAGGGTTATCTCCTCTGAGAGTAATGAATTTCACTATACCGCCAGACCCTGTTGTGAATGAAGTGAAGGTGTCATTTGCAGGGTCTGGCACGCTGATAAGCATGCTTTTTCAACTCGGTGAGAAAGGCAATAGTAAACCACCTCATTCCTCATTTTTACTTAGTAAAACCTCTAGAGGTTCAAACCAGCCTTTCGGCTGTTGACCTAAAAAACAAGCAAGGCGTATTCTATTTCCAAGCGATGAAGTAGTGCAAGGGGTGACATCAGGTGGCTTGCCAGCTGAATCAATTTGTCATGCGTTCATTGTGCACATTTTAGTTAATTAATGCAGTGAAGTGATTAAAGATATTATGAGTGATTCTATTCAAGTATTTGTGTTAAATTATGTGAGAACTGTTCATCTTTCTTTTTGTAACCAAGATTAATTTACATAACCAATACAAAAAATGAATAAAGTAGGTAGTGTAGTTTATTGATTATATTTAGACCAAAATGATGTCTTTAAAATATTGCATACTCGAATGTGAAAGTAATTACAAATCTGACATTGGCGGCATTTTATCTTGTACAGATACTGGACGGCCAGCTGTGTGATGTCACTGTAGTGATTTTTGGCGGGAGCTATTTCGTTGCCTGCCACAAGTACACCCTGGTACAAGCCACACATAGCAACAAAAACTTATTTCACCATAAGATAATTTCAACCCTAGTCCTTTTAGACATGCTAATAATAATGCCAAATGATACAAAATAATAATGAAGGTATGCTAAGAAAATAACTATTTAACCCTTTCAGAGTCAAAACAAAATTTAAAAGTTTGATCCTAAAGTGCCGATTAATTTAAACAAGGGTGTGAAAAAATGACAGCACTATTTTGAAAACTTGAAGGCGTAAGCCTAACATTGCTAACCAAAATTTTAACATAACAGAAAAATAAAAATTCCTGTAAAAAATTAATTTTTATTGTGTTCATAAAAAATAGAAATCGTTTTAACACTAACAATATTCAAAATAAATTTTTTTAGTTTATTTAACGTCGCATCGACAGCTTGGTCATTAATGACTACTGTGGGTTTTGGTATAGGTATCAGACGAACTAATGTCCCATTACCGAGTGAGTGAGAGGGAGATATGTGGCATAACTACGCATGCGCTCATACGGTCTTTGCGGTCTTGCCGTTTACGGTCTTTACCTTAACAATCCAAATCTGAAAATATACTAGTCGTTATCTTGCTTGTTAGTTTACTGCATGCATAAACACTTGCTCACAACAATGAGTAAAATTAAAGACAATGTTATTGGAACGGCGCGATATATGGCTTGTGCGAGTGAGAGCATTATGCATTCTCTCACTCCCACGGCTAGGGGACATTAGTTTATCTGAATACTGTACCTTAACGGTGGTTTTAACAGGTTAAAATTTCCAGACCCTAGCTGGAAATTGAACCCGGGGCCTTTTGCTTTGTAGGCTAGCCCGATAGTCACTACGCCATGGAGGCTGTCTCAAAATACATTATTACATTAATTTTTATTTCAAAGTGTTTTTTTGTAAACATTTGGTTATCTGGATGTAGGCACTTTATGCATAACTTATGAACGTCTGGTAAACCGGATTATGTCACTACGTAAAATATATCGATGTCCCGTTTTCAGGACGTTGGTACTGAAAGGGTTAATCATTAAAAAATATATTCCATTTTTTTGGATTTACCTATCCTTCAATTTCAACTTCAAAAAAATTAAAAATGAATTTGATAATAACATCACACATGTATAGTATTCAGATGAACTAATGTCCCCTAGCCGTGGGAGTGAGAGAATGCATAATGCTCTCACTCGCACAAGCCATACGCGCCATTCCAATAACATTGTCTTTAATTTTACTCGTTGTTGTGAGCAAGTGTTTATGCATGCAGTAAACTAACAAGCAAGATAATGACTGTAGTATGTTTTCAGATTTGGATTATAACGGTAAAGACCTTTGAGCGCATGCGTAGTTATGCCACATATCTCTCTCTCACTCGCTCGGCTATGGGACATTAGTTCGTCTGATACCTATAGGTTTGGCTCAAATGTGACTACAAACCAAACTAATTCAAAATTGTTTTTTTTCCAACTGTCTAAACCGTAGCTTTGTACAAAACACAGACAGACATTGAGGTAAAGAGAACTTTTTTAGACTCGCAAGACCCTTTTAATACATTTTCTAATCAAAATCTCAAAACTGAATTTACAATGTAGCATTTTTTTACAATAAGTACAAGAAGAAAAAATATGAAATACTGTGCAATAATCCTGCAAGATTAAATTAGGGATAAAAAATAAAACAAACAAATTTATAATATAACCAGATATCAGTTTATTAAACCAATATTAAGTAATAGTAAATAAATTAATGTCTCATCAAATCTAAAATTTAGCAGTTGAGAAAAAACTAAGAGGTAGACTAGGATTGGAAACAAGGAACTTGTATATGACAAGTTCAAAAACAATGTATGTATTCTTTAACAAATTAATAGAATAGATTTTTTGTCCAACTTGTTAATTTCAGATTTGTAATGAGACTTGTACAAATTAATAAATAATAAAATTATAATTAGTAAATTGTATCTTACGTACATATTTATGTAAATGCAATAAAACATTTTACAATAATAATAATAATTATGACATAAAACATTTCTGAAGGATGATATTTAAATTAAATACACAATAACCCCGCTAATCCAAAATAATTGCCACCAGGACTTGTTTGAATTATCCAAAAAATACACATATTAACAATAATCCAAGAATATCATATAAAAGTAGTGATGTGCTGTAGCTCACTCAACAATACCAGGCTGTTAATATTCAAAAAAAGTTGGCAAGAACGAGTGGCTGTCAGCTAAAGGTCTTCAGTTTACTGATGAATAAATAATTTTTGTAATCATTCAGGAATTCGGTAAAGGTTCAGAAAAAACTATATTGCTTTTCACCGTTGATGAACTCTGGTGTTGCAGAGTTCATCGTGTTTAGACCAATCAAAACGTTTGGCAACGTTGTCAGATTGTACTAATGTATCAGCCTGACAAACATTACACGTGCATGCGTATAAGAGCCACAGTAGTTCACTCGTGTCTTGTATCATACTGAAAGTCGTTTATAGAGCGTGTTAACATGCAATACTTTATAATATAATCAGCTGGTTGTATTTTCATAGGTTACAATTGTTATCGAAAATCCAAAAAAATGGTTAATAAATATAATTTTAACAGAGCTACGAGAACAAGTATTGGCAACATTACTGGCAAGTCATTGGCTAGATATAAAGTGGGTTGGAGGCAATACGTACGTTCAGAGCTCATCAACCCTGAAAAATAGTATAATGAAATGTGTAACACAGAGTGGTTTAATTCAGATTCAGAAGCAGCAAAAGCACTGGAAATCGCACTGCCAACTTTCAACTTTACAAAATTAACAAATTACATAAAACCTCAAACAGACATCATATTTACAAGGTGGTGGAGAAATATTGCATCATTAAGGTTTTCTGCATTATGACAGCAAACAATTAGTGATTTTATGCAGCCAGGCAGTAGTAAAAAGTAAAATTTCTGGTAACTGCTAATGAACTAGAAGAAATGTTCTACCACTAAGCGATATATGAGGGCCATTTTTTTTCAAGGTCTGATTGGTCACAGAATTAAAACCCCCAAGAATATCTGATGGAACATTTGCGCAGCTTCTCTATCTCTAATATGGTGGTCAATAGCATCACCTTGGTCTGTTCAGTTCTGAACATGCAGCAAACACGTAAATATGGTTACAATACCATCTCTCGCCAAAAATGTGAAGTGCATGTGATAATTCGATTTCTACAGGCTGAGGGGTCCAATTCAGCCGAAATTAATCGACAAATAAATAATGTGTACGGTGAGACTTGTATGGGCATCAGCAAAGTGCAACAATGGTGCAGGAACTTTTTTTTTTTTTTTGCGCCCTGCAGACTCCAGGAAGAGTATAGGACATGTCAGATATGCTTTAAAGCACGACGTACAGAAGTTCATGATACAGGCGGCCTGGGAAGAAAGCGAATGTCAACCGATGACCTTGTTCAGCGAGTGGATCAGGTGATTCGAGAAAATAGTCGGTTTACAATTTCTGTGTTGAGTGATTCTTTTCCTGAAATTGAAAGGTCAGCTCTCTATACAATTGTGAGTGAGAAGACTTCAGTACCGCAAACTGTGTGCAAGATGGGGAAATCGAATTACCGCACATACTTCACACTTGGTGAGAGATGGTATTGTTGTAGCCACATTTACGTGCTTGCTGCGCGTTCAGAACTGAACAGACTGAGGTGACGTTATTGGTGGCCATATTAGAGAAGCTGCGCAAAGGTTCATCAGATATTTGTGGGGTTTTTATCCGCGACTGATCGAACCGTGAAAAAAAATGGCCCTTGTATATTGTAAATACATCATGCATTAGATGTTGGTTATGTTCGTTTTATATTCTCAACTACACTATCACATTTTTAAATGTAATTTTTATGTTTAGAAGCAAATTACCCACATTTTTCAATTATAAAATTATTTAGTTTATATTGTAAATCACATTTTAAATGTTAAAAGCATGTTAAAACATTAAAAATCAGCTCAGCTCATCTGAATTTCGGATTAGTGGAGTTGTGTACTCATATATGAAAAACTTATATTAATTTTTTTCAGCAACTTAAGAAATGCCGCTATCTAAAAAACAGAAAAAGAATTACAATTTTAATGAAAGTATAAATTTTCCAGTAACCATTATCATTTTAAAGGTCTAATATTCATACATCTTGTCTAAATTCAGTTGGACAGGTCTGCCTCTCTATATTCAACTTCCTTAGATCACCAAGAAAAATAATTTTTAGTAAGTTATACATCAAGCTAACTACACAATCAAAAGATGTGTGCCTTACAAATATCTATTTCTAAGCATTAATGGACAGAAATTTTGTTTTATTTACAAGCACTGAGTGTCTCTTGTCATTTTATTTAACTGACTAACAGCAAGTCAAACAGGCACAGGTCCACAAAGTACAAAATTTTAAAATAAAATTGTATACGAATTACTACACAAAAGTTCCTGAGGTGTACAAGAAACAAAACTACAATAAAACACCACTTCTCCAGAAAAATAGGGTAGACTCGATTTATTTATGAATGAAATTCCTGAGAATACAAGGAGATATTTTAAGAAAACAGAAACACAATATGCATTTTTTTGAATGTTTTTTTTTGGTTTAACGTCCAACTATCCTGCAATTACTGCTCATGCAGACCGTGAAGGATGAAATGATTTTTTTTTGTAAAATATAAATATGCCGTGCCTGAATGGGATTCGAACCCAAGACTGCATGATGAGAGGCGAGCTTGTTACCAACTGTACCAATGCGGCCGGCATATTTGAATGGTGGTTTAATCATTAGAAATATACTTAACAAAACTCTCTTTTTGACCAATTTTTTTACATTTCTGGTTAAAGTCAGTTTTGTTGATTGATTAATCACAAGTCTGAGCAAAATAAGTTTTGAAAGCAGATGCCAATCATTAGAATGCAAAAAATTAGAAACCACAAAAATCTAAAAATAACATACATATTAGTTATTTCTTTTAGGACAATGAACATTATGTGGCATTTTAAATTTATGATGAGATATAATATTTACACACAAACATGCAGTACTGTTAAAATCATCAAGCGGCCAAGAATGCCATTTTACATAACTCAGGTTTTTGACAGTGGATTAGGTAAAAGGGGTTTTAAGTACAGTCGAACCTCTATTTATCGAACTTCTATATATTGAAGTATTTCCTGAGTCCCGTGAAATTTTAATGGAAACATGTTTCTGTATATTGAAAACAATTTCTATATATCAAACTCCATATAGTCCTCCCATAACACACTAATCAATCCAAAACATTGAGAGAGAGCAACGTGACAATACAATACGTTGACCACTGTGGTCAACATATATATATACATTTTGTTTTTGTTTAACGTCTGACTCTTCTGCAATAACTGCTAATGCAGACGGTGAAGGATGAAATGATTTTTTGTAATGTATGAAAATATGCCATGCCTGAATGGGATTCGAACCCAAGGCTGCATAGTCAACGTATAAGACTAGCATGGTATTCTAGTACTAGTACTTGTGCACTATATACATATGTAAATACAATGATGTGGACGAAGCAGTTCTCAAATGGGTAAAAATGTTACGAGATAAAAACATCCCTAACCAAAAGAAAAAAGTTGTTCTTTTTGTGGACAATTGCCCTGCACATCCATCTTCTGTCTCAAAAAAGTTAGTAAACGTGAAGCTTGTTTTTCTCCTCCAAATACCATGTCGAAACTATAACCTATGGACCAAGGTGTTATTAAAACTCTAAAAATATATAATAAAAAACAGGTTATTAAGTGATTTATTCTTGCGTTGGAAAATGACAAACCTATTGAAAATATTATTACCCTCAGGCTGTGTATATCAGATTTAGTAAAGGTGTGGCAAAATGATGTAGTGGAATCAATGATAAAAAATTGTTTTTTTAAAGCCAGCTTCTCTGGAAAAACTGTTGTGAAGGAGTTAATTTACTACTGAAAATTGACGATTGTTCGGTTCATTTACAGTCAGCAGGCACGATCAACGACGACATTTCACTCAATGAATTTTCAAGGGTAGATGAAGAAATTATTTTAGCAGAATATCCAACAGATGCACGTTTTTCATTACTGTTTTTATTTCACTATTTTTAACCAAAATACAGTATAATTTAAGCAGTGCGTATCCTTATAATACTGTACAATAAAAAAAAAGTTATTGTAAACAAATACTGTTTTTTAAGCAATATGGTTACAGTCAAGTAATATAAGTGGCAGTCTCGATAAAAACAAAAACAGCGTTTCTCTTCATCAAAGTTTCTATATATATCAAATTTTTTATAAGGAACATACAATTTCGATATGTGGAGGTCCGACTGTAGGTTAATAATTGGTTAGATGAAATGAAAGTGAGATGAAATGGTCAAAATTGTTAAGTACCGTAAGCTGCAGTACCTTGGTCATATAATAAGAAATCAAGAAAGATATGATCTACTGCATAACATTCTGCAGAGGAAGATAGAGGGAAAGAGGAATCCTGGTAGAAGATTTCCTGGCTCACCAATTTGAGAATTGGTAAGAGCTTCGCGGAAATGTTCTGGATTGCGGCTAAAAAGGTCAAAATAGCCATGATAATCACCAACATCGGAACCGTACAGGTATGACAAGATTTTTCTTTTCTTTTGTAATCCCTAATTTGTGTACGTTGCAATCTGTTCAATTGAGAACAATAAGCAACCCCATGACCCAATGAGATGAGGATGAAGTGTATGACATGTAAATGAGGTGTAGTCTTGTGCAGACTCAGGTCGACCATTCCTGAGAGAGTATGGTTAATTGAACCCCAACCATCAGAGTAGACCGGTAGCCACTGTCTAGCATTCAAATCCGTATAAAAGTAACTGCCTTTACTAGGATTTGAACCAAGAACCTTCGTCTCCGAAAATCAGCTGTTGAACAGCTGATTTTGGCGACGACTTTACCTTTAGACCAACCCGGTGGGTTAACAAGAAGATGAAATGAAATATTTCACTACAATTTATTTCATATGCCAAATTACTAATAACAACAGTTAGATAAAACAAAAACATGAACACTTAAAATAAAATAAAATAAAATATGGGTTGTAGACTAAGCAAACAGTTAAGAGTGTACTTGCCAGATTATGACTGAAAAGCACATATATTAACAGCTAATAACCACAGATGCATAACCCCAAATTTAGGCAAATAAATATTGAACTACAGGACTACTTGTCAATAAACATAAATATATAAAAAATAATGATAAAACCCTGTATTTATACAAACATAGAGTACAAATTAAATTTCTCTTTTAAAGACATGCTTAAACTTCTAAAAAAATAACATAAATATGCCAAATATATACAATTTAAATTACAAATTAAATACATAAATATATGAGTATTTTTTAACCGTTACTAAAAATATATATTACATAAAAATATAAATTATATTACTTTTATAAATTTTTATATTACAAAATAAATAACTCTAATATTAAATAATTTTTCTTCTGTTTTTATAAAATAAATATTTCACTGAAGTTATACATAACTTTATTGATGCATAAATCAACGTAGGAGGCCTTATGACCTATTTTGGAAGTAGTTTGAAACTATTCCAAGAATATTTTACCGTCTAATGTCTTTTCTACAAATGTGAAAACGTATGAAAATTATATTTGTTTAATTAATTTTATAAAAAAAAAACTTCTGATTGTAAACTATTTGGCCATTTGTAATACGTTTTATATATTTGAATCAAATCATTTCTGTTGAAATGCTTATAAAGTGTTTTCAGGATACTTTTCTCTTGCTTGTCACTAGGGTTGAACAGAACTATTGGCATACGAAGCCAATAGTAAGTTTTGAAAAAAAATAAAATTAGATACAATTGATTACAATCCAGCTGTATTGCCAACATTGTTTTCAGCTGAAATTATAACAAGTATAATGAGGTCCACTCATCTGAATGATGGAAATATGACTATGATGCAACATATAATGATTCACTCATCTTAAATTGCCTTTAACCCTGACCAACTTAAACATCCGGTATTGTAAAACTATAAATAATTTAAACGACTATCACCATCAACATTTTTGAGGAAAGCAATGCCTCTAAGTTTATAACATTTAATATTATTCATGGGACTTATATTATAATATTATCTCAGACTTATAAAGTGCCATAAATAAAAAATGCATAATATAAGTTTGACTATATACGAGTTGTTTAAAAATGTGTATAATGCGATACCACTAAAATTAAATCCTTCCAATTCTATTTAACCGCAAAACTGTACTGTACTTAAAAATAATGAAAGAAAAAATGCATTTTTAGTATAAAAATCCTAAATATCTATTACCTGTACATAATTAAATGTTTATATATTTTTAAATGTGTTAATATTACAGTTGTTATAAAACTACAAAATGTTTTTTAAAGAAAAATCTTATTTAGTACACCCTAATCTAACTTATGATAAAATCAGTAGTTACATATCACATGTGTTTAATGTGGCTTTAATATTTACAGCCAACGGTTACATTAATGTCAAAACCAATACATTTAATCTTACAATTAAAAAATATTAAATCAGATCGTATAAACAGCATAAACCGAGTTATCATTATGTTGACCAGTACAAAAAATAAAAGAGCAGTTAAGTAGATACAATAAAAGCTGCAGACTTGTTCTACCTTAGTTCACTGGACAACATAATACAGAAACCACTTTCGATAGATTGCATTAAATAAATAAATTTGTTTTCCTAACAGAAGCATTGAAGGATGTCAGGTAGATTTCATAGGCCTACTTTATCAATTGATAAATTATTAACTTAATTTGTATATACTATCATGACATTTTTGTACTAGATTTTGTTATATTAGTTTCCCTTCGCATTTGTTGTAAATCGGCAGTAATGCGTTCTAAATTAGCAGCTGTATTTTTAGCAGTTTCTACCTCAATCTGAAACAAGAAAATTTTAAGTATTAGTAAAAATACGTAAACAAATCAAAGCTTCTTATAGTTTTGATACTGTACTATTTTTACGCCAGTCCGTTGTTAGTATTTTTCCCGCTGTTGGGGGCGCTGTGACGTGGTTGCTGCTGCCAATAGATAGCGCAGCAGTCAAACCTCTCACAGTGCGTGTGCCAGTGGTAAGATATACCTGAGGGATCGGTGAAAGCGATAGTTCAAGGTGAACAGTCAGTATCAATCCGATCGCTCGAGAAGGTCGATACGGAGAAGGAATTGACAGTCAACAATGAGTATTTCATGCTCCACATGCTCATTTCCCTTTCCGTCCTTTTCGCTTCACTGGGGACTGCTCCTCTTGCAAGCAGCGGTAAACGGTGCTCGGTGCATTGGCGACTGCTCCTATTTGTTTAGGCAGCGGTACAGATGGCGCCGCTTTGCTTCACCGGCGACTGCTCCTCTTTGTTTTGGCAGCGGTACAGACAACCCTCTTTTCGCTTGCCAGCGGCTGCTCCTCTTGAGGCAGTGGCGAAGGCTTCCCCAACCATTTTTTCCCTTTTTGAACTATGCCCTTTTTGAACTATGCTTTTTACGATGACCTGCTGCTTCGGCTGGTCCTACGATGACTTCACCGATTGAACTACTCCAAGCCGGTGGCGAGTTTATTGCAAACCACAAAAATTTGATGTGTTTAGGTCATCAGCCGAAAAGCTGGTTTGAACCTTTAGAGGTTTTACTAAATAAAATGAGGAGTAAAGTGGTTTACCAATGCCTTCCTCACTGAATGGAAAAGTATGCTTATCAGCATGCCAGGCCCTCTGAAAAGCACATATTTTCCAATCTGTAAATGACACCTTCACTTCATTCACCACAGGGTCTGGCTGTATAATGAAATTCATTACTTTCAGAGGAGATAACTCTAATTAGTGTCTTTTCCACATCTACCCCTTCTGTTCTTAAATGATTCAGTCATTTAATTGGCTGACCATGTGATAAGAAACAGAACTATTTATTTTAGCCCTGCAACGAACAGATTGAGAGTAAATAATTTGACCCTCCGCCTGTCTGTTATGGGCAGAAAAATTTAATCAGAGCAGTAATAGAAGGGTCAAAAAGTGAAAATATGTGCCAAGGCAAAGTTCTAATTTATTTTAATTTTATTTTTATACAGTATAGTACTTAGTGTTAGTTATCTTGCCACATCTCCTTTGCTTTATCAGCAAATGAGATGTTTCTCTGAATTTAAACATAAATATATCTTCTACAGCAGAACAACATAATGAAAAAAAATCCTATTCTCATGCGCCAACTGAAGAGTTCCCTCTTTAACTGCTTTTCTGCTTTTTGAGATAATTGGAGCAACGTCAGCGATAATTAACAGCTGGATCGATAGAAGAGGAATAGTCTAGCACCGGAGTGGGAGTGGTGAAAACAGTACAAGCAGAGCAAGCCATGTCTTCCATGTTTTTTTGAAGTTGTAAAATAATATTCAGTTAAATCAATAATATAAAAGGCTGAGTTGAAATAAGAAAGTCTTTTTAAGCAAAGTAAATAATAACAATGCCATACAGTTTGATACGACTAGCTTAGTTTCACTGACAATAAGTTGGGTTAGGTATTATCATCAAAGCATACCTCCTGAAATATCCCAGATATCTGCTGAGTTTATCCAGACAAAGCATATTTAATTTAACTGGCGTTTGTAGTTAGTTTACTTATGATATTATTTGTTATATTTTCTATGTTATAATGTTCTTGATGTGAACAGTTTTATTAATATAGTAGTAACAGTTTTAGTTTGATTTCATGCCACTAATTTTTTGTATCAGAATCGAGAATTGATTTCTTGTTTCTAGGTATCAGAATCTGTATCGAAAATTGAAGAATATTTGTCTCAACACATAACTCATTATAAGTTTACAGTTTTGTGCTGTAATGTGCTAAGTTAAAAAAAATTTCAGAGATAATTTGAATAATAATAAATTAACACACCTGTTCTTCTAGATCTCTAATTTCTCTTAATATCGTCCCCGTTTCTTCAACCATTTCAACTAACTCAGAAAAATCACTATGAAGTATTGCTAACAACTTGTACGCTTTTCTTGCAGTCTCATCTCGTTTGGCATCCTGCAATTTATAAATAATAAAATAATAAATAAATTAAACCATAGTCCTCCAATACCTATTTGCAAATTTTTTTCTTACCATTCATATAAAAATGGCATATAATTTAAATGAACAATTTTCCTAGGTGATCACACCAACTATTAACTCATAACTTAACTTAACATAATTTAATGAGTCAATAATAATTTTTTAGGGTAGCACTGCTACTTTATCTGTTGAGAGATAAAGATGGAAACATAAGAAAAAAGGATGTTTCATTCATCAATTAATACCGTTCAAGCACATTATACGAACAGTTGCAGGTTAAATTGCAGCATGACTTTACTCAGTATTAACATTCTAAATCACTAGGTAAAATAAAACAATGTCAAGAAGTACATATATTGAGCATGAACTGATCAATGTTTTTCAGATTTAGAATAAAAAATGTAGTTGTTAATCGACTGAAATTAGTACTTAAATTGTAACTGAACTAAACTATCAGTTATGTCAACAAAAAACCAATAAGGATAAATGTATGTGAAAATGCAAAGAAATAAACAAAATACCTAACTAAATAATAAATAAAATATAAAAAACACATTTTTTAAAATTTTAATGTAAATATTTGTACACAAAGATCTTTGCAAAGATATAGAAACAATGATCAAAAGAACACAGGTTCCATGAATAAATTGGAAGAATAAACAACTACCAATTAAATAATTAAATAATTTAACATTTGCAATGACAAAGGCAGCATAAATTTTGATCACAAACAGCAACTAGAAATGGAAAATTGGCTTTCATAGACAACCAATATTAAAACAGAAGAATTTACAAGCAGATTACTTGCATTGGAAATTCTTGCTGAAGTTAAAAATCCAGTAAAGAAGGGAACACAATTGTGAATGTTCGTCAAGAGAAAAAGAAAGAAATGTCTGAGCGTAGTGATGGACTTATATGAATAAAAATTATTCGAAAGTTTCTTTTATTTGACTATTTTGAAAAATATTTGAATAAAGGTGAACGAATAAACTATTCACAAACTGCAGTTAATGAACTCCAAATAATTCAGTTGTCAAATAAAGTAAAAAATCTTAATGTTACCATTCATCATCAAAATAATAATAATAATAATAATAATAATAAACAATATGATCGAGGTCTCTGAGAAAACAATACAAATAATATGTTTAATGAGCCTAAAAAATGTAATTTTCAGATTTGTTTGTAATGTCTGTTTCTGTGGATGGTGCCGGATGCAAATCATGCTGTCTCATATAGAGAGAGAAGTAGTACAAGTACGGTTTGGGTACCAAAGAACAGAGAAACACAGTGGAGAATGGAATAAGTAACATGGATGAAAGGGAGACAGTTTTATGATGCGTTCATAATAAGGGTACACTGTATTTATTCGAATAACTTCGTATTTTCAGGGTTCTGAATAGTATTATATATCGATAACATCCAAGCAGCATATAGCTGCTAGGGACTTAGAATAATAAATAATTTGATTATGAAAATGATTCATTCATCCCATGACTATCTGAAAGGATAAAGAAATTTTTGGTAAAGAGAAAGTTAAGAAACAGCAGCAAGCTTATGAAAATACCTAAGAACCATCCTTGATGTTCCAAGGAAGAAATTGATTTACGTTATTTACAAGTAATCTGTTCAAACTGAATTCTTGAAGAAAATACACAGGCTAGAAAAATTAGCAAAACAATAATTAGGCTCTCTCAGATGAATAATGTGATCATAAACACTACATTTAAGCAATAACTTTTCAGATACATAAAATGCATTGTCTCATCACAAAAATGGTAAAATGTAGTCTAAACAGATTAAATTTCATATGAAAATGAAGCAGAGATTTACCTTGAAAATAAGTTCATTAGCTACAGTAAAAGATCGTTCTAATCTTCCTGTTTCAGTATTTATATCTTTCTGAAGTTGTTTAGTATCACGTACAACATTATTAATTACTTCACACTGCTTTTTAATATTTCCTATAATTTCCATTATACGTCTTGTGTACGCAGGTCTAAAACAAAAACATAAAATTTTTTTAAAAATCCATATTAAAAGATAACATAATTTTTATGAAACAACATTAGTTTCTAAGAAACATAAAGACCAACTGATTCAATATCATCTCCCATTAAGTTTTCTGCTTTTATAAAAATACCTTTTTTTCAACTCCATTCGTCATTTTGCATTAATGTGCAATACTCAAGCAGTATAATTAAAATAAAAAAAAACTAATTCATAATAAAGCTGGACTTCTCTAATTTAAATATTTACTTTATCCCCCTTGAAAAATCCCCCTCAATTCAAATTAAATTGCCTCCTTTATTTGAAGAATTTCAAGAGATTTGTGGTCATGTACACTGTTTAAAAACAATTTTGAGGTATTATTAATAAAGAATTACGTAGTGCACACAATTTTTAATGCTGTTGATTTTCAAGTCTACCAGAAGGAAATAAAAAATAGACTTTTTTTAATTTATAGCCTTCTCTTCTTTGGTTTAATATTTTCTATAGAAATTGGTTAGAAAAAAAGTACTGTGTGTTAGTATAAATTACATAATTTTCTATTTTATAAATTTCTATATTTTTTCTATATTTTATGTAAATTTCTGAAATAATGTCCGGTAATTTATTTTTAATTTTCAGTACCAAATTACTTTAGTTATATGTATTGTTTACATTTTTTCAAACTTTTTTTTAAATAATTTATTAAAGTCGTGTCAACTGCTTGGTCATAAGCAACTACGGTTGATTATGTAACATTAACTGTGGAATTTGACACGTGAAAATTTCCAGACCCTGGTTGGGAATCGAATCCAGGACCTCTGCATAGCAGGCCAATGCGCTAACCACTACAGACTTTATTTTATACAGTTTTATTTTGTTGTCTTTCTTAAACTTTGAAATTTTTTGTACGTAGCCCTACTTGTCTACTTTTGTGTAAATAGAATATGTAATATGAACTTATTTACATAATAATTATTAATCACTGGATTAGGTAAACAGTATTTGTAGTAATCATTTTTAAATCAAACTGGTAGTCTATTAATAGTATGTTTGACCTTTGTGAAGTTCTGTTTTGTGGAATAATGCAAGTGTTTACAGATACAAACATACAATTTTGATGTACATATTTGAGTTTCAATATTTTACCTCTGTAAATTGAAATCTTCCTAAATTGAAAAAAATCATCAGTCCTTTAAGATCGAAATTAGAGAGGTCTGACTGTAATTGATCACAATTTAAATAACACACTTATTAATACTTTTTTCTTACCCGTTACTACAATGAATGAATTAAAAAGATTTTTATTTTACCTACAAGGCTGCAAAGTTCAAACTTTACATGCAGAACACCCTAGCTGAATAGCCAATAAATTCTGATAATCAAATCATACTGCAATGTGATCACACACTGAATTGCTGAATCAGATAGGAGCACATTTTTAAAAGTAGTTTACTTATAATTTATAAAAAAAATTAATTTAATTATACAGATTCTACGGACCAAAGTTTTTACAACATCCAAGATCCTATTAATACATTCTCTCAAACACTTTTCTAAAGATAACCTACCTCGTTACAATATCCTTGGGCAATTTATCAATTTCACCTTGCAATCTAGCTTGCAGTGCTTCTTTCGCTGCAACTTGTTCAGTTATCTCTCTTAGTTTTTCTCTTAATTCCCTGGCTGTTTCTTGTTGTCGAACACTTTCTGACTGGAAGAATATAATTCAATTTAGATAAATTTGTTATAATAATAAGACTACATAATTAGAAAATTGTTATATTAAAAGAAAATCATTGTAATCATAATTACGGATAACTGGCTCCCCGGCATGTTTGAACTTAAAACTTAGTACAGTCAAACAAAAGTAAACTAACATAGATGAATAGCACATTGTTTTCATAGGATCTGTCTATGTGTAGCTAGGGGACAGTCTTATATTGTGGAATGGATGTACAACTTCAGTATGGGTGTAGTGGAGGGAATATGTTCAGTAACTCTTTATTTTCCACATTAATGGTGGCTGATTATCCAGTGTTTTACTACCTAGTAGTATTTATCAATACTCTATCAAACAGTATTTTATAATAATAATGTGAACAGAATTTTTTAATCCTATCATTTACTTGGGCAGTGCCTACACCACCATCTAATGGTCTGTTAATATGCTGTCTCCTTTCCACAATACCTCTACCACACTCATTCTAACAAACAGTACGGCTTCCTCCCTAAGCTACCAAACACCCCTACCTGCACAACGTTATCTCTTATTACTTATAATCTGCTATTTCTTAAAGAAGTTAGGATACCCACCTCTTCTGAGGTCACCTAATACCACACGCAGTTGGCTTAGAGGTAAACACATCTTTGGATGTTCAATCATCTAGCATCCACAACAAATTACTACTACATCTTGCCTGTATTTCCGAATACTTGATACATTACCACTGGCAGATTAAATTCATGCCTAATATCTTCAATTTTTTTATGGTCCAGCAATCGATACTCTGCTAAAGGTGTTAACAATCTTACATTAGGAGCACTCTATTCTGGATATCTGCTGCTGAACAATCAGAATCCAACACTCTGAACCATACATTATAATTGGTAGGACCAAAATGTGATAAAACTTTAAATGTCTCATTTCGCATAAACAAATGTATTCATTCAAAGGCTTTGTCAATCAAATCTACTTTACTTTTGAGATGATCAGTACTCCTAAAACCTATCACCTTTGTCTTCGCCTCTCATCATGCGGTCTTGGTTTTGAATCCCATTCAGGCACGGCATATTTTCATACGTTACAAAAATATCATTTCATCCTTCACCGTCTGCATTAACAGTAATTGCAGAACAGTCAAACGTTAAACAAAAAAAAAATCAAAATAAATCAGGAGGTTATTCCGCTTAGCAGTAAACTTAACTAAACACATTCAAATACAACTGTAAATCATAGTAAAACTCCACAAACAGTACCAAAAATCATCAGTAAAAGCCAACATTTTCAAAGGAGTCAAACTTACATAACCCATTCTCTTGTTACATTAAAAGAATACATTTAATTCATACATTTATACTAGTAAGTAAACTTTACATGAAGCAATTATTAAATTAAATATTAAAAGAATATTACATATTACAGTTAGTAAAGGTCATTTATATATAAAGGTTCATTATTTATTGTAAAGATTTAGTAAAGGTTTATATAACACATAAATAACAGATCACAGTATTAATTTATACTTCAATGAGACTCTTATGGAAAATTAATTTTTGCTTGTTCACTGCAATAAGAGAAGGTAGAGTATTCATTTAAAATAAGACAGAAATATTTCTGAGTTTCAGATGAATTCTATTGTTTTACAAAATCCTTAATTAAAAATCTGGTGTGAAACACTCACACAACTTTCTCTTGCCAATATAAATAATTAACAATAAACCTAACATTAGTATTAAAACATTAGAAATGAACAAAAACTAACCTCAAAAACATAACCTTATTTTAATCATGAGTGGAAGACGCAAAATGAAAATCGAACTCAATTTGGCTTAAAAAAAACGGAAAATCACACTTTCACGCTAAACTAGGCTCTGTAGAGAAAAATTCTCTAAACAAAAGTTGTAGATCTTTTAATTTTCTATAACTTTTATTATATATACTTTTGTCGTAAAATGCATACTAAGACCGAAATGTTAAAAAAATCGATTTTTCTCACGTTTTCGTGAGAAAAAAAACAGAAAATCGCAAATTACCGCTAAACTAAGCGTTATACAAAAAAATGTTTGAAACAAAAGTTGTAGGTTTTTAAATTCTCTACAACTTTTATTATATAAGTTTTTGCGCTAAAATTTATATTAAAGCCGTAATCTTAAAAAAACAACGTTTTTACGTGAAAACAGCCTCACCAAGAATTTCAGCAAACATGGCGCCTACCCTATCTTGTAGAGAATCAAAAATTGAGTAAAATAGGCGATTTTAAAAAAAATCGTAGGACCAGTTTTTGAGAAAATCGCAAAAAACTGAAAAATTATACGAATAAACTAAGTTACTACTACTTCCGGTTGACCGATTTTGATGAAAATGTTCGTGTCGCGTCCGGTAGTGGTATGTAACTTAAGTTTCAAGTTTCAAGTTCGTACGATGTTCCGTTCTTGAGATATTCTGTTCACACACAGACACACACATACACACACACAGACACACACACAGACCAATCGCTAAAAACATGTTTTTTGGGTTCAGGGGGTCTGAAAACGTATAGATCCGGTGAAAACTCGATTTCGAAAAATCGACATGAAAACAATACTTTCCTTCCTATATATTCATATAGGCAAGAGAAAGTAAAAAATGAAGGTTTTAAAAATTTTTGGTTTGTACGTATAATTGAGTCACATTAACATCTTTGTAAATAGCATGACAATTGTAATCTTAAGGTTATACAGGGCAGTGGATTTCAAGCCACCGTTCCACTTTGTAGTCTAGCATGCTGACCACTATGCAACAGTGGTAGTCACAGGTATCTGTGAAGTGAAACTAATTCAACAAAATTAATATGTTACAATAAAAGTAACTTACAGCTTTGTTAGCTACACGTTGTCTTGATTCACGATATTTTAAGATTAACGGTAATCTATGCTTCTCCCATTGTTCAGCTAATAATTTTAATCTTTGGACACTGGCATCAACTAAATTTTGTAATTTGGTCATGTTCACATCACTTTCTGGTAATAAAGCTAGTGTTTTTTCACGTATTTCTTCCTCTTTCATTCGAGATTTAACCAGATCTTCTGCTTTTTGTGTCTCTTTTGCTACCTGAAAATGAGAAATATTGAGTAAATAAACTATTTAGTAGCACACAACAATTCTTTTGTATTATGTCTGATTATTTTAAACATTAATGGTAATGAAGACAAATGAAAAGTTAGTGAAATCATAGATCCTAGATACACAGAAGTAGTTTAAGTGAACTTGCTTTCATTATATTATCTTCGCCATCTTGGAAACATTTAAGTCCACAGACAATGAAAAAATGTGCAATTCAGAAGCAAAAACTTGCTGTAAAAGAGAAGAAAATATAATAATTTATTAAATTTTTTTTCATTGCAATAAAAATACCTGTGTCAACTTAGCAGTAACAGCTTTTGTAGTTGTTTGAAGCTCATCCATTTTTTCTTTTAATCTTTCTAATTCTTTCCTTTCTTCTTCTTTTTTTTCTTCTAAACTCATCTGACTGTTGTTTTCAGATTGACTCTTCTGGGAATTTTCAGTAATATCACTTGCAATATCCTGCCCCAGTGTTTTACTAGAAGTAACATCCTATAACATTCACAAAATTTCATTAAAAGATTTTTATTCAAAACCATCAACAAATAATATTATCCATATAATACACATAGTTATTTACAATTCTGTTAAAAAGGTCTCAAAAAATTATCTGTTATTAGCACTTTCAACAAAAATTCATCTTAATCAACTGAATATACTTGGTTAGAAGCAAGATAATTTATACTAAAAAAAGCCTAATACTTGACCTTAGTATACTACACTATTTTTCAGGGCTGATGAGCTCTCAATGGAAGCATTGCCCCCTACCCACTTCATAGCTAGCCAATGACTTGCTAATACTTGCTCTCGCAGCTCTGTTATA
This sequence comes from Catonia carolina, assembly GCA_035578175.1. Taxonomy (NCBI): domain Eukaryota; kingdom Metazoa; phylum Arthropoda; class Insecta; order Hemiptera; family Achilidae; genus Catonia; species Catonia carolina. The sequence goes on from JAQMRL010000002.1 coordinate 123,561,962, forward strand.
TATTTTGTCAGCCATTTTTTTTGGGTTTTCAACAACAATTAAAACCATTTTTACAATTTGACAACACTGGTAAACAATTTGATAGGTCTGAACGCATCCAACAACAGAGCTCATTGACCTTTGAAAGCATTATCGTATACAATTTCAGTAAAGAAGATTTTTTTAAACGACTGTCCAAACAAAAAATAAATTATGGAAGAAGACCTGGTTCACTTCCCAGTTAGAACTGATGATACATTTTTACTGCTAATTTTAAACATTTTCTCATTAGTATGGTGGGAGCTAACTATCTCAACTCATGCAGATCTATTTAAGAAGTCATTTTTTACAGTCCCTCATTTTACCTAAATTTAACATCTTTAAAATTTTACGTAAAACACCATCATATAGAATCTAAATTATCACAATTATAACTCCAGAAACAGAAACGATTACTACGTTGCTAATCACAGCAACAATTTGTTTGAACGAAACCCTGCTAATTAATGGAGAAAAAATACATCAATAAATTACCTTTAAAAAGTTCATTTGCATTTATTTTAAAAAAATATGAAAAATTATTTGATCGATTAGATATTTTACAGCGTACAAAAACTCCTTTCTAAATAATTTATATAAAAAAATTTGGTGTGAAACACTCACACAACTTTCTCTTGCCAATGCAAATAATTAACAATATAACCTAACATTAGTAATAAAACATTAGAAATAAACAAAAAACTAACCTCAAAAAACATAACCTAATTTTAACATGAGAATGATGCAAAATGAAAATCAACCTCAGTTTGGCTTAAAAATAGGGAAAATCACTCTTTCACGCTCAACTAGGCTCTGTAGAAAAAATGCTTTAAATAAAAGTTGTAGATCTTTTAATTTTCTATAAAATTGATTATGTACACTTTTGTTGTAAAATACATACTAAGACCGAAATCTTAAAAAGTTTCATGCTGTGCGTATTAAAAATACGCACAGCATGATCAAAAACAAAATTCAATACAACACTGATTCGCTCTAAGCTTAATATAATAAAAACACGTTCAATTCATTTGTTAGAAAATGTTTTATAAATCGAACATTTACCATATTTACCATAAATCGAACGTTTACCATTAATAACTAAAATTTTACTATTGTTGTTCTTACATTGTTATTTTTCTTTACATTATTTACTATTATTACATTATTATTTATGATTAGTAGGTTTTTATTATAGACTCAGTTTTATTTTATTTTTGGTCACAAGTAATGTACGACTAATGCACTTGAATTATAACAGGAGAGTAAACAATTCCAAAGATTCGTTGTTTATCATTTCAGATTGTTTATTTCATATCATTAAAATAAATTAATGTGTGTGACTAGTTTAATACAACTGTTTGCACTTGCTCGTGTTTAACTCAATTTTAGTTTCATCAGTTATCTTTTGGAATTGTATCGGTTCGTTTCAATTTTTTTTGTAAACTGAAGTTGAAAATTTTTGTAAGCTGTGTTTTGTTAACATGCATGATAGTGAATGTGTTGAGTTTTTGAAACATAAAAGCGGTAAACATTAAAAAGTAGAGAAAAAACTTGTTTCGTTAAATGTAATGGTTAAAATAATTAATTAAGGAGTCTTTATGAAACTAGAATAATTACAAGTAATCAGAACGGTATAATTGAAAACGCTTGAAGGATAAAGTTTATTTTAACTGGATGTAGGTATTTTTATTATGGAACGTAGTAAGATAATTGTGTGGCGGAGAGGTAGATACGTGCCAACTAATGTAAAACTTTCGTTTACAACCTATTGGCGCTTGCCTCGCACGAAGTACTCTTACAGATAAACTATAGATTATGAACCCAAAAACCATTAGTTGCTATCTCTTATAGTTACTGACATCTGGATGTGATGAATGGACAAATATAGAAAAATTACAGATGACTATTTTAAAAATTGCCATAAAAAATCACCAAACCCACGATCCATAGCATAGAAACCAGTTAGGGTAATGACAGCACTAATGAACCAACCATACTATGTAACGGGTGATTACAAAAGAAATAGACACTTTCGATAGCTTATAGAAAATGTATTTTTTAAAAGTTAAGATGATTACTTACATGATTATATACAAGAATTCATTAAGTTTTTACCCATAAATATTCAATGTGTGTAACACGACAGATGATATCAACACGGTTGTTGAATTCTTCCCATACACATGCAAGCATATGGTGGTCAAACTATAGCGAGAGCATTTATGATGTGTTGATTTAAATTATCGATATCAACAAAAAGGGGTGGTACAAAAACTATGTTTTTACATGACCCCATAAAAAGTAGTCGCAGGGCATTAAATCTGGACTGCGATGTGGCCAACGCTTGTACACCATATTGTCCTCTTTTATATGGCCAATCCATCATCCAGATAATATTTGATCTGTGAGTGCCATTGAGGCGGAATTCCATCTTGTACAAAAATGAAGTTGTCACTATCTTCCTGGAGTTGAGGAATTAACCATTCATGTAACATGTCCAGATAAATCACTCCGGTTACAGACACTTCGTAAAAAAAAAACAACAGCCCGTAAACCTTTTCACGAGATACAGTGCAAAGCACGTTCACTTTAGGGGAATCGCTTATATGTTTTAAACTTGCTCTTGGGTTTTCTGTGCTTCATATTGTTACATTATGTCTATTAACTTTTCCACTAATGTGAAACGTACATTAATCACTGAAAATTAAGCGATGAAAGAAGGCATCATCATTTTCAGGATAATCCTGCAACTCCATACAAAACTTTTTACATAAGACTTTACTACCGATATTTAAACTTTGCACTAACTGTAATTTATAAGGTGTCATTTTCAAACGTTGTACCAACATAAACTTCAAAAAATTCCCTGTAAACTTATATAATTTACTGAATTCAAATGTACCAGTTTAATTTTTTTTAGAGGCTACCGAAAGTGTCTATTTCATTTGTAATCATCCGGTATTATGTATGCATATTGTAGGCGTATATAAGAGTAAATATAACAATAAGTTTAGTTCATTTCAATCTTAAACTACAGAAATTGAAAAGAAATATTTACAGTTTTCTGTTGAAATTTTTCTCGTAATGTAAAGTATGTTTGTTGTTCAGGCACATTGTGTGATGATAGTTTATTAAAAACATCTGACCAGCCATGTGATGGAGATATTGACATTGACTGAGATGAAGGAGTAGTCGCAGTTAATGTCTGCGCTGAAGCAAGACCTTTAGAATTCTCAGCAATTAATGAAGACACTAGTAACTCTTGAACAGGTAGTTGTTTGTGAATGAATGGAAGTTGCCGTACACAATATTCTCTCCATTCTAAAAATAAATCAATAACATTAAATAAATTTGACAATCATGATAAGAAGAACAAATTCATCCAGTAATTAAACAAATGGCAAATTACTTATACTTTCTATTTCATATAATAAATTAATATAATAATTTCACGAAACTTCTTTTTAAACTGCGTCACCTTTATTTTTATTCTTACTTACACGTGTTTCGGTGGATCCACCATCATCAAGGTAAATAAAAACATTGAAACTAAAAATTTTTTATCTCACTTATTTAAAATTTACAGAAGATGATATATCTTCAGTCACTTGTATAAAACTGATTTAAAATTAATTTATTTTAATTTAACCCTTCTCATATTTACTGTAGATAACAGCAGCAGTCAATATCACTTCATCATTCCTAAATTTGACCTGTTCATTCAAAATGTCCTGCTTTTGCTCTTTTAAATATTTATATATATGGAACATCTCATATTTTTCAATTTTATATATTTTCTAGATATTACATTGTTCTATTATATTAAAATGTTCATCTATTTTACCAAATTTATGTTTTTCTTCTTTTATATGATTGGTATAGTTAGATATAATGTAGTCACATTTCAGTGCTTTTTTATGTTCATTATACCTCACTTGAAAATTACGACTAGTCACTTATTACAACTTATACTTTCTTGCAATTTATAACTTCTTTACACTACCGATTTTATTTTAACAATCATAATATGGTTTTATTTGTGGTATTTTTGAGTACACTGGTGCACAGGAACTGGCGACAAATGATAGAACAATTAAATTTGCTAAATGCAGCCTCAGTGGCCCAGTGGTTAGCATGCTATGCTCTAAAGCATAGGTCCCAGGTACGATTCCTGGCCAGGCTCTAGAAAATTATTATAAGTTCATATCCACCATTCCTCAACCCAATGTAGTCAGTATTAACCAAGATGTTGATGTGACTAAAATAAATTAAAAAAATTTAACTACACTAAGAAAACAAAGGAAAGTGACTGTAACCATTATAATAATTAGAAGAGAATAACAGCTGTTACAATTAATACAGTGAAGCCAATAATACAAGAGATTTTCATAATGACCATGAAAATATTCAGTTGAACCATTCTGAATTTCACTGTTAGAAACACGCACAATTGGTTTAGGCAATAACATAAAAATTTAATCAGTTTTCGAACAAAAGCTGCAAATATTGGTATGTTTTCCAATCGAATTAAGGTGAAATAGTTATTTAAAATTAAGCTATCAACTACAGCAAGATCTGTAAGATAACATATGTGTTATCATTCATACATTTAAAAGGCTTTCATTATTGAATGATTTATTATATATTTTTTCTACGGTGCATCATAGAGAAAAATTTTATAGAATATTTTTTGTACCCCTTGCAAAGTACTTTAAAACCATATAGCTATCGTTACCCTTAACTTGCCGGTTTGGTGAGAAAACTTAAAAAACAAAATTTCGGCTTTTTGGGGTTTACCGTTTTCATATTGGTTTTTCTTTACACCTTCAAAATGGGTTATTTCGTCAAATTAATATTTATAAACAGTTACATGTACCTGTAGGATCACGGGTAATGTTCCAAATTTTCAATCGGGGTCCTACAGGGGTCGCTACCCTTATCCAAAAGATATGAAATATTTCAATTTTTAGAATACAAAAAGTCTTTTAACGGCATGTTTTTTGGTGCATTTGGTAACCCGAAAATTTTCAGGTCGCGTGAGAAAACGAAAAACTCAAAGTATCATACATTCAAACCTCAACATTCAAAGTTGAAATTTAGAAACTTTAATTATTAACTTTCATATCTTCAAATACCAAAATATTGTGATCCACCCAACCCCTTTGGCGGCCGAACTTCACCTTGTGGCAAATGGTTCTGATCCACTTATGAATTCTGATCCACCTACACCTCTGAGGCCGAGACACGGAAGCAGTGCGAAGCGCTGCTGGAGTGGCGAGTATTTTTTAAAGTGAACATACCTTGAGGAGTACAATCTCTTTTTTGTCCAGGTAATGATATTCCAGTTTCTAATGGGCATGTTATAAATGGAATTGTTTGACTGGCACTCCTACTTTTAACCCACGGAGCAGATAACTTTGATCTAACAGATTCGCTGATAGCCTCACGCAAGCTGAGTACTCCATCTGTAAAATTAATAAAATATAAATCAATTTCTACTGAGTTTTAATGGTTAAATTACAATACTGTCAGTATCATATAAATATAACTAATACAATCACGAAATACCAGGAGCTGTTTTTAAATTCACATGTAAGCTGTCACAATAGGAGGACAATAGTCTTCTTTCAATGCTCTGAATCAAAGGTTTTATTTTAGACTAGATTTCCAGTCTTATTAAAAATTTTTCAAACTTTAACTGCTTAAAAAGTAGCTGAACTGCAAATATAATACTGGCAAGATAATTTGATCGCTGGTTCACACATGCAAAGTTAGCGCATTCCCCGCACCACCTGAAAGTAAGGTCAGTATAACACACAACAAATCAAAAGGTTCACATCATACTCATTATCGTGCGTGTCTAGTTTGTCTTTGTCATGTCTAGTTTATGTACGAATAATTTTAAATAATAAATAAAAGGAAATGGATAATTAATTTAAATAAATACAGTACAGAAACAATAATGTAGCTGTTACAAAAAACAAGTTCTTTTAACTTGTTTAAAGAACATTAAGCGAACCTTTCTTCTTGATTTTACAGTTGTATCTGGAAAATCGGTTTTTCAAGTGAAATACCAAGATGAGCTGTCATGTTGTATATTACTTCTAGTGTACCTCAGGGTTCAGTTCTAGGCTCGTATTTTTACTCATTGTATGAAGCAGACTTACCAACAACTGAAGAGGTAGTTCTAAACCTCAGAAATGTTTAGACCAAATGCAACCGTGGCTTCAAAATAAAGAGTGAAGATCAATACTGCAAAATCGCAGCATGTTACATTTACAATGCAGAGAAATACTTGTCCACCAGTAAAACTTGGAGGTGTTGATTTACCACAAAGTGAAGTTCTTGGGTACACATCTTGACAGGCGGTTCACTTGGAAAACTCATGTGAGAATGAAGAGGAATGAATTCAATCTAAAATACAAAAGGATATACTGGCTGATTGGTGGGAACTCTTCACTCTCTCTTGAGAATAAGTTGCTGCTTAACAAAATGTTACTTAAACCAGTTTGGTTGTACGGCGTTCAACTTAGGGAAACTACCAGCAGAAGTAACATACAGGTAATTCAAAGGATTCAGAATAAGGTTCTTCAGGCTATAACAAGGGCGCCATGGTTTGCAAGGAATGCGTAAATATAACATTATTGCAACCTTCCTGATGTAATGGATGAGGTCAGGCATTTTAATAGAAAATATCACGCAAAACTTGAAAGTCACACAAACGAATTAGCCATAAATCTTCTAATCACTGCAAGAAGCTAGGTGCCTGAAACGTTACCATATTTTGGACTTGTCTGAAAGAGTTTAAATGCACATAAAATTCGATGGCTTAGAACCAAACTAACGTAACTACAAAAATGGCTTATTTGAGATTAATGCAGTTTTCACTTGAAAATTGTGATATTTATCACGTGCCAAACAAGCGTATCTCTCTGATCAACCGTTCAGAAGTTAGAGTTAGCGTAACTACATTTAAAAATAAAAAACTAAGAATCAAACAAACGTAAGAGTCGTTAGGTGTTTAGGATAACCACAGAATGTTAGAGCCAAACAGACGTAATGACGGATACGTTATTTTGGTTCTTAATACTTTTGAGAGAACAGCTGTAGTATAGTAGTTACGACATTTGCCACCATACACTGCTAACAGCTGATACAGAAATCACACTGCTTACAGCTGTTGAGTAATGCTATGGTTTCATCTGTTATGTTTGGAAGTTGTTAAAATTGAGGTTAGAAAATTACAGTTAAGTTCAAATTAATTTTGTGCAACAATATAAGAATGGATCGTACGAAAATACAATCTTCAAGAGCTGAATTATTGATGTCTATTGTAAAAAATCAAGAAGTCAATACATTTGGTAAGTAAACATTTTAATCTTTAATTAATAAAATAATATATTTAATGCATACTGGAATGTCTAATTAAAATATACAAATAACTCAACAATTAAATATTTAAGATATTCAAATGTATACAGAGGGAAAGATGACTACTATTTCGAAACTTTTATGGTTTAATTAGTTTGCGTTTCTTAGCACTAAATACAATCCTCTCAAAATTACAATAAAATTGTAAACTGACCGGTAAGAGTTTTGCAGAAACTGCGTTGTACTAACAATTCAAAGGTGTAACAAAAGGTTAAGGATATCTGGAGTAGGTAAGAGTTTGAAAATATGGCAAAAACATCACAAAAACGTATAAATTAAAAATCTATATATAATTAAGTTTATATATAGATTTTTAATTTATACGTTTTTGTGATGTTTTTGCCATATTTTCAAACTCTTACCTACTCCAGATATCCTTAACCTTTTGTTACACCTTTGAATTGTTAGTACAACGCAGTTTCTGCAAAACTCTTACCGGTCAGTTTACAATTTTATTGTAATTTTGAGAGGATATCATAACGTTTTGTTGAATATATTATATTATATAATTTCTAAAAATAAATTGACTATTGATGCGACCGTTTCTGCAAAACTCTTACCGGTCAGTTTACAATTTTATTGTAATTTTGTGAGGATAATTATTATTATGTTCTATCATAACAATACGCGAGATGATAAGTATGACGTTAAAAAATAATTTATTATTTATAATAAAAATAATAATAATTTATTATAGTTTTACATTTTTTGTAAATAAATTGTTTGTATAAAATTGATTTTATGAAGAAAAAAATTAACCGCCCAACGTGGGGCTCGAACCCACGACCCTGAGATTAGGAGTCTAATGCTCTACCGACTGAGCTAGCCGAGCATGCCAACTTACAGCAAAATTATAGCATATAAGACAGGGCAGCCGAACCGTAACATGTACGGTGCTGCCCCCTAACGTCAATCGGAGGAGGAGGACATTTTCCGAGATCCGATATTAAAAAACATACTAAATCGGGTCCCGCGGCATTAAAATTATTGAAAATAAATGTTTGCAGTTTGTTTTTAATACTGAAATGAAGACTAAATGTCGTTTAAAATGAAACAATGTTATACTAAAGCATTGGAAACATGTTTTGATCAATAATTAAAAGAATAAAAATAAATGTGAAATTCGATCAAAGTTGTTAGCGCTAAATAAGCAGTTCGCTTGCGCCGGCTGCGAAAACTCTTACCGGGCGCATTTCAAACGAAATGCTTAATTGCAACCCACCGGGTTGGTCTAAGGGTAACGTTGTCGCCGCTAGTCAGCTGTTTAACAGCTGATTTTCAGAGATGAAGGTTCCTGGTTCAAATCCTAGTAAAGGTAGTTACTATTATACGGATTCGACTACTAGCCAGTGGTTACCGGTGTACATTGATGGTTGGTTTTCAATTAACCATAATTTCTCAGGAATGGTCGGCCTGAGTCTGAACAAGACTACACCATATTTACACATCAGACACATCATCCTCATCTCATTGGGTCATGGGGTTTCTTATTGTTCTAAGCAATAAGCAATGCTTATTGCTGTATGGAGTTGCTTATTGAACAGATTGCAACGTACACACATTAGGGAAGAAAAAGTATACATTGCAACAACAATCTGTTTTATGATGACTCACCTTGCAAGTCCTACTCAAAGTGTGGTACATGTTTATTTTTTAGCTAATGTAACTAAATATAAACATTTTCATAAAACCAAATGGAGAAAATAATTTGTCGTATAATAAATAGCCGTATTTTTTTTATATGTTTGTACGTTCATAAATATGCAGCATAATGCTAGTCTTATAATGTGGTTCCTTATAATTCAAGTCATTGATAAACTGTATTTATATTTTCTTCTGTCTTTAATGGCTAGGCACCCTTTTACACACTATAAATATCTGACATATTAAATCTCAATTTAACCAACAATAATAGTATAATCATCTTAACGATAATAGTATAATTAGTTTACAGTAAATATAAATGTGTTTGAAATGTAATGGTTTGACTTAACCTTGGGCTTAAGTCAAAGAAGTCAAATACTGTGGATGTTGCATAAAATACAACGTACAAATACTCATGTAAAAATTTCCACGGAAATTTCGGAAGGTAAAATACAGTTTTTAATTTATAATTTTTAAATATCTAATATGTGTGTAGGTGTTTATTTACAATTATTAAATTTTTTGGGATTTTTTTAGGGAATGAAATTAAAATATTGGAGGGTTCCGAGTCTGAGATGGATGATGAACAAGTCACTACACTTATTGAATTGAAAAATGTTTTTGGAGCCGATGGGATTGATGAAATTACCCAGTGCCGCCCTGAGAGTAGGTCTTGTGAATTTCAGTACGAAAAACCTGAAGAAGAGCTGCATGTAAGGTATTCACGAACATGTAAAAGTAAGTCACGCTTAAATAATTATTATTCAATAACGCATGAAAATGAAGAAGTAGAACTTTTCTCTGACTCCTCTGATGTAAGCAGTTACAGTATAAGTAGAATTTCCGATTCTACTGATAGTGATCAGTCTAACAGCCACAGAAGAAAGAAGACTATAAGAAGGCCTACTAATAGTGGTTCGTTTAAAATTGAAGAACTGACCAGTCACAATAACCTTTCTTTAAATATTGAAGAACAGGGTGTACAAACTGCAAATATTTGCTTACCTAATTCATCTGAAGCTGGTTGTCGAAAACGCTGTAAGCACGCAGACCGAAATAGCTGGCAGAAAAATATTCGAAAGCGGAGACGCTTAAAAGGAGAACCGTATAGCACAGAAAAGGGTACCAAAAAGCCCGGGAGAGTTTTAAAACCGAAAGACTGCAGCAAGTGTCCTTTTAAGTGTACTAAAAATTTCTGCGAGGATGAACGTGTTGTGGTATTTTCCTCTTTTTGGAAAATTGCAAGTACAGATAGGCAAAGGCAATATGTCGTAGACCACATTGAATCAGGTTTAACTGGATCAAAGAGAAGTAAATCTGAAGTTTCTCGCAGAAGTAACACCATAAAATATAATATTATTAAAAATAATGTAAAATATCAGGTATGCAAGGGTTTTTTTGTGTACACTTGGTGTGTCAAAAACATACAAACGTGTGGTGGAAACATTCGTCAGGACTGCTCTGAAAAAGCATAACACGTGCAATGTAGTTTCACCTGATAAGAGAGGGAAACACATTCCTTGTAACAAAATACCTGATGAATCTAGAAAACTGGTGAAGGAACACATCAATTTATTTCCGCGAGTCCCTTCTCATTATTGTAGGAAAGATTCTAGTAAGGAATATTTGAGTCCTGAACTCTCAAAATTGAAGATGTATAATCTGTTTGTAGAATGGTGTAAAGAAAAAAAAATCTGTCCAGAAAAGTTTTGGCTTTACGAAAATGTATTTAATACAATGAACATCGGATTTCATAAACCTCGAAAGGACTGGTGTGATAGCTGCTATGTATTTAGCAAGCTGACAGAAGAAGAAAGAGAATCCCAGCAACCAGTTCTTTTGCTTCATTTGAAAAATAAAGAACTCGCCCGAAAATATAGAGATGAAAAAAAAGAAAAAGCTAAAACGGATTTACATCTCATAGAGTTCGATTTACAAGCTGTATGTTATTGTTCCAACGCAAAAGCTATATTTTATAAACGCAGACTTGCTTTATACAATTTAACAATTTTAAATGTGGGCCTTAATGATTCATATTGTTACTGTTGGCATGAAGGTGTTGCGAAACGTGGATCCTTGGAAATTTCGTCATGTTTGTATGACTACTTCAAGCAGATTGCTGATGGGAAAGAAGTCCACCTCATGTCAGACACATGTGGTGGGCAAAACAGAAATGTCAATGTAGCTGCTCTGTGTCTGTACAGTGTTGATTCTCTGAATATTCCCGTTATTAATCAGGTATTCTTTGAACCAGGCCACTCTCAAATGGAGGTCGACAGCATTCATGGTATGATTGAGAAGTCTAAAAAAAATGTTAGCATATTTGACCCTTCAGGATTCTATACAGTCATTAGAGCAGCTTGCCAAAAAAAACGATACAATGTACTTGAAATGGACCAGACAATGTTTTTTTTTTCAGCAAGTTAAAAAAATCTATTATTAAAAATAAAAAGGTTGATGTTGATGGAAATGATGTAAATTGGATGAAAATGAAATGGATACAATATAGAAAAGATGATTGCAGCATATTTACTTTAAGTATTCTTTGGATGATTCTGAATTCATTAAAATTAAAGTTGTTCGTAGAGGTCGTAATTTGGTAAGAGTGAATGATGTTCTACAAACAGCGTACACAGAACCACTACCCATTTCATCAGAAAAATATAATGATTTAATGGAGCTTTGTAAAAGTGGTGTCATAAGGCCAACTTATCATTCGTTTTATAACGAACTGAAAACTACAGCTGGTGGACCATCTCATTCAGAAGGAGGATTTTGTGACAGTGAAAATGAGTAGTAGGCCTAGTAAATGCAAAATCATTAGTTATTTTCATAGACTTATTTTAATTTCTTTTAAATTTATTTTTTCAATTTTATAAATGTTTATATTAATAAGTAATAAGATAATACTATTTTAATTTTTTTAGGCTCTGCTTTTCTGTTTTTATCAATATTTTCTGTTTTTTGTTAAAGTATTATCATAGCAGTTACTGTGTTGCAAGTATACAAATTTAATACTACTTTTTTAAAGCTTATTAATACAACAATAATCATTTTAACTGAATTCAGTAAATAAAGAACCTTTGTGAATAAAATATTGTAATAATAGACTAATATTCTAGCTGTATGTAGTCATTTTTAAGGACATTAATGTAATATTTTACTTTGTTTTACTTTTTTTTTTGTTATTAATTTTTATCTTTTACTAATTTGTGTAGCATTTAATGGCATAACAAAAATAATTTCAACTGAATGTAGTACCCAATTGTAATAAACTTTTTATTGATTTTAAATCATTTTCTACAAGATAATTTGTCTTAATTTTATAACAATAGTAGCATTCCAGCTGTAATTGTAATTATTACAATACATATATTCAATTTCTTTAGTTGTTTTTCTTCTTCTATTGTCATTTATTTTTATCATTTTATTAGATACTTTTTTGTACATTACTTTATAACTAGATAAATAAAAAATTTAAGCAATTTAATGTTTTACTTTAGTTGTCTTTCAGTGTCATTTTCCTTTTATCATATAAAAAAGTTAATGTTTTTATTTCACAATTATCATACTAGAATGCTCGAGTAAAAGTGTAAGAAATAACATCTGGATTACAGCTATAAAAACTTTTGTTACAATTTTATAACATTATTCAGTAAATGTATGTTGCGTACATACGTTAGTTTGGCAGTTAGTAAGATCGCATAATTAGGAAAATGATCTAGTGCCAAACTAACGTATCTGCGCATTAATTATTTCAAACGCTTATTTTATAATAAAATAATTAATTATACGACTAAACAATTATCTAGTTATCAAGAGAATAGTATGTATTTCTAAAATATCAAAATTTAGGTGAAAAACTGGTAAATAGAGACTGCTATAAATTGACAAACATTTTTCTTGCGGTATTTTTGCTCTCCTGAAAAATTAGCTTTTTGTAGATACGTCAGTTTGGGTCTAAGCCATCGAATTGTAGTGAAAAGTATTTCATGTGGTAAAATGTAAATATTTGTACATAGTACTTTTCTCTTTTAACGTATGAATAATTGATACAATGAGAGGTACTCAGGGTAATGAGGCCTCGACTTATGATTCGTAAATTCAAAAGATTTGTGTATAGCTTATTTTTAAAAAAACTGATGGCAATTATGTTATTTATTTTTGAGCTCACAGTACAATATCAACTTACCTTCAGTTTGAGATGATCCTTTTTCAGTCTCTTTGGGTAGTTTCTCAAGTAGAAATACAAAAATTTTTCTAAGTTCAGATTCAGTTGGGTAAAGGAATGTTTGATAACCCACTTCACCAGTATAGCCTAAGTCCTAAAAAAATTACAATGTTAGAGACTTATCATCTTAATAAATTATTACCCCAGCTTAAACAGCAGGGGTTGTTTAGAAGCAAATACCTCTATAAATAACATAAAAATAGTATACCAATGCAAAACAAGAATTAATCAAATTAGAAATATAATCTTAAATTTATTTTTAAGATTGAATTCTTTTTTCCACACAGTCCAGGTCATAATTCATAATCAAAGTCAGGCATATATTTCAATAAACCATACAATTGTAGAAACAGAAAACATTTTCCTACATAAAAAACATCTGAATATCTCCTAGTCAAGCCATCTTTGATTCCTGAATCTGGAGAGCAATAATAATACGATGGAACACATTTAATTTAAGTCTGGTTAATTAATATGGTAGTTTTCCACACTGACCTAAATCTGTGGATAAGGTCTTCATAATCCACCTCATCAATATGAATATGAAACTTCATGGTTTCCTAAGAGTAACGATTAAGATTGATTGCTGCACTGGACATGTACAATGGTCAGCCACCTCTCTTTTTTCAAAATTTGAAAGAGTGATAAATCGGTGCTACTATAGTACGTGGCCTACCAGGTTGTGTTTAGTGAAATTTGTATTTCTTGATGTGGTAGTACTGCCCTTTAACACTTTTGGCGCGTAAATATGCACGTATTTTACAGGTTATGTGATATTAACACTTTCAGTGCTAGAGACTCGCCTAGCGAGTCATGGGAAGGTGTTACTGCCAGGCTGCAGTCTCACCTAGCGGGTTGTTTTTTTATCATTTTAAGTAATTCTGGAGGGCACCATCTGTTGTATATTAGTTATTTGCTATTTAATAACCCACAGAAAGGTTTTTTTTGTAACCGTGCAGTTCGTTTTAAAATTTTCGTCATACATCTTCTATCCTCGTATAATATACTCGTTCAGTATTTTTAACGGGTTTTCAGTTGAAACCGTGGATTTAGTATCTTTGCATGTATCGTTTCAAAATAGCTTACACTTTAAGATTTACTTTAAAAGTATATTATTTGTAGTTTAAAATTATCAAAGAAATTACGGGAAAATCGTAACAGTAAATAGAAAAATTCAAACAAGAAATACATTATTATAATAAGTGAAAATAAACCTAAAAAGAACATTAAATTGTTTACTTTTATGTTATTAGCAAACATAAATCCATGTATAGGTCGCAAATAAACTAAATCTACCAAAACGTAAGTAAACGTAAGTAAAACGTAAGTAAAATAAGTTGTAGGCCCTAAATAAAGCAAGCGGGGAACACACTGCACGAGTAATCAGCCCAACGGGAAAGATAACTCATAATTGCCCAGCATTGAATGTGTTAAGAAAAAAGGACAAATTACATACAATAATTTACAATAGAAAAGAATACTATAACTAATAATATGATAAGAATTCACCCAGTTATTTTTAGTAAGTCTGCACACAATACAACAAACTACAATACTTAATACTAAATTATTTACTCGTAGAAAATTTTATAACTTACAGTGCACGCTTTTGCAATAGCTGTCCCAATTCTAAATCTTGCAGACATATTTGATGGCAAATTTCTACTAACAGGGAATGGTAATTCAGTATTTCCATCATTAATAACATTGAGACAACGCATAGCTGCTTCAACTACTAACTCTGCTTTAAACTGCTGTAATGTTTGTGTCTCATCATCTATGTCACTATAAAAAAAATATTAATGAATTGAGCCCAAATGATAAAAAAAACTCATCCAGTTATTAATAAATGAGCCAATAAATAGAATAACCTTATGTTATTAAAGATGTTACATACTTACTTGTATGATTATTTTAACATTAGTATACACTAATGCTACTTAAATTAAATTATTAAAATCTTCAATGAATAAAGTTATGTCCCACATTCATGATCTGTCCTGGATAAAAGCAGTCTTGGTACAAGCCATAAAATTCAAATATCATAAAAATAATTCTAAAAGCACAAGGAAATAAAAAGTAAGAGATTACTGATTTAAACTGTTAACAAGAAACAGTACCAAATTCTTCCCCACACATAAATTTAGAAAGAATTACATTTGTACTTAATAGTAATACATTTTTCTTCTCACAGGAGCTATCTTATTCAACACTACTACTACCAAACTGGATTAGAATGAAAGAACCTCAAGGATTTAATAAGTCATATTATAACACGAATGTAGAATAACACAAAATTTAGTTGATACTCTTAACTATGCCTTTAAATTAGGTTAACTTATAATTTTTAGTTTTCTTTCAGGGATCTTAACTATATAACTCTCAGAAAGGTCGGTCTAATTAAGTAATTATTTTGATAATTTGACAAACAGAAAGGTTATGAATTGCACAGATTCATTCAAAATGCACATGTTCAAATAACCAAAAACTCTGGTAACGCCCACTACTGCAAGCAATTACAAATTGAAGAAGAATGTAAAACATATTTTACTATCTGTTTATTTGAATTACTTACCAACCAACATCTTTTAATGAATGTATAATTATCTTGTCCACTTCTTCCATTATAAATTAATCGTGGCATAAATAAAAAAAGTTATGAGGCTATATAAACAAAACTACTACATAAACCGGCAATACTTATAAGCTACAGCAAGTGCTTAACTACTTATGCCAACTTTGTTATGTAATAAACAGCATACGTTAATCAGCTGTAATTTATCAGTGTTGTTAACCTTTCGATTGTACAAAGTAAGCATTGTATGAAAATGAGACGACGCGGTATGACAAAGGTTGAAAAAAGTTTCTTGGTATTTTTTATGCCTAATGTCTCGCTTTACCTAAAAAGGAAAACCATAAAACAAAATTGGTGCTAATGAAATAAGCGAACCGGTACTTCGACGTTAAATCACCCCTCCGAACCATGTGTATACAAATCACTAAAAAAATTGACATAAATAAAATGTATCGATTGTAAAGATATAAGACTAGTATTTTGAAAAATATAACGAAATTTGTTTATTAATTAGAGTATTCTTTGAAATGAAGCACTTTTTACTTATTTTAAGTCTTATATTTGGAGAAAATAATTAGCATCTATTTCAAATGCATTATACTGATTTTACGTATCGTATAATAATCGTGGCTTTTGATGCTACTGAAGCCATTAGTGTATTGTTTCTATTTACCGACTTACGACCACCGGGTGTAGGTGATGATAAGAGGTGCATTGACGCTAGCACAATCAATAAACACTAATAATAATTATAAGTATTATAAGTAAATAGAAGGATTGACGAATTAATATCTGTGTGACATGTAATCCATTGGCGTTTCTACAAAAAAAAAAAAAAAAAAAAAAAAAAAAAAAATTGGCGTTTCTACATATACATTATGTCTGAGTAGTCAAATTTTGTATCTGAGTGGTTCACTGTACCGGTTATTGAAAGTTAGTTGCCGGCAGCAAAAATTTATTAAAATAATGATACAATGTCTTATTGTTATCATCAGGTGGTAAAAATAATTATTTACAAATTGGTCGAAGATATTAGATATTTCGTTGATGAGGTTTACGGCTTTTGAATGGCGTTTTTGCTAGTTAGGAATCTGGTAAGGCTTTGCGGGTTTTGAAATGAGAAACTGATTATTTCCATAACTTAAAAACATGGAATTCAAATAAAATTTTAGAATAGGAGTTTACCAGTAATGAAGCTACTGACGAGTAGCAAGTAAACCAACGGCCATGGACGAAGGTGTGAAATATTGTCTTGAATCTAAGTTCAGGACTGCATAAACGACGATGGAATATTCCAGAAAAAATACTATTTAATAAAAATTCTACGCAAGAAAACGGTTGCTAGAATTGAACGTTCGTCTTTTAACATACACAGTCGATAATCGCAGGAAACTAATATTATTTACATAAAGCTGCGCAATACAGTAATTCAGACGGGGATATTTCTTAATGTTGTATAATAGTGTTGGCTAACCTTTTTTATTATGAAATTCTTTCGATGTAAAATTCCAACCTAAGATGGCTACCACGAGGAGTGTAGCTAAATATTTTGGGTTTAGAAATACAAATTTTGTAGGTAGTAATAATATATTCAGTAAAATCTCGTGTCGGTTTTCAAGAAAGTGTACCGAATGTGGAAGAGCATTCAGCACGACCGTTTCTCCAACAGGATTTGGTTTGGCTCCTAGTCAAAATTGTAAGTAATCAGCTGTTCGTTATGGGAATTTGTGCCGACAGTGGATTTTGTAATTGTGGATTACGCTGACTCCTTTTTGTTGTTAGCAATATTTTTTAGTTATAAGTCATTTATTAACTTGTAGAAGTAATTAATAAGTAACAAAAATCTCATTGTAATGCCAGTATTTTAAGGTGGTTTCATTTCGGTGCAAGGTTATTACAGTTTTCAGGTTGCTGTGTTGACCTGTAATTCTCCGGTGATAACTTATTTTAATGTTAGTATGACAATTTTGTTCGATTTTTTATTAGTTTAGAGATTTCATTGTCTTACGTAAATTTTGCTCTAATGTAATCTCCCCAAGTATTGCGC
The DNA here is from genome assembly GCA_035578175.1 of Catonia carolina. Classification (NCBI taxonomy): domain Eukaryota; kingdom Metazoa; phylum Arthropoda; class Insecta; order Hemiptera; family Achilidae; genus Catonia; species Catonia carolina. Next base: position 123,579,908 of record JAQMRL010000002.1, read on the forward strand.
AAGATAGTTCGAGAAAGCGCAAGAAAGATACTGTGACAGAAGTTGCCTGAAGTTTCAAGTGCCATTACATGCCGTGGCGATGAACTAACCTTTGTCGTTTATTTGTATCAAATTCATGTAAATGTATTATTTTAAATTCAATTAAAAAAATAAACTCGTTCTTGACCTTGTAATTTTCATAATCCATGGCCTAATTGTTTGATTTTCCTGATAACTTTTCTTCTGGACCTAGCTATTTTAGCTATAAATTGCTTGTTTGTTTCTAATTCCCCTAATTAATGTTGTATATACTCCTAAACAATCCATGTCATCTCAACTGAAATTTTAATGTATTGTTTGCAGTAAATTATAACTGTCCAGTCCTTTTTAAATCTTCTAATATTTAATAATTTATAAATTATTATTTTAGCTATAAATTGCTTGTTTGGTTTTAACTCCCCTAATCAATGTTGTATATACTCCTAAACAATCCATGATCTCAACTGAAATTTTAATGTACTGTTTACAGTAAATTTTAACAGTCCAGTCCTTTTTAAATCTTCTAATATTTAATAATTTATAAATTATTATTACCTGTAGTACCGTTCTGTTAATTTTGACTAAATACGTTTGCCATTCAGATATTGGTACATATTTTAATCTGTGTTAAATTTAACAAAAACTACATGAAAAATATTATTTAATTTTTAAATACAACTATCTGTATTCAGTTTAGTGTACTAAGTAAATACTATATCTGTACATCAGCTACATAAAAACTTTTCTTTATTTTTTGAAAAATTGATTACTCCTAAGTGTGTTACAGATAAAATCTGAATGTCAGTATTGATTTTATAGAATTTTATATAATTTACTTTGCATTTTTGAAGTCCAGAATTTGATCTAATGTTAGAAATTGTTTCATTGTAACAACAATGTCAATGTTATGTTGATTTTGCAACAATAGTTCTGTCTGAAGAAGTAAGATTAATATGAAACAAGTTTTCTCTTGTTCTATATAAAATGTAAATTGATAATTGGGGCTATTTTAGAGGTTTGTGGCATTTTCGTTTTATGTTGGTCAGGTTCTTTAAATGCACTTATGTAGTAGTTGTGTTCCAAAGAAAATTTCCCAATCAGCACTACTACTTTTGGTTGATTATACTTGCAGTAACAAGCAAGTATGCCTAGCATTGTAAAAACCATTGTTGTTAGAGGATTCTTTTGCCAATAGCACCCTTCATCAGTAATGTATAGTACAAAAATGTAGTTAAGTGACAGTGATTTGACCCTAAATATGGAGATAACTTAAATGTGTGTGTATGTGCTAAGTATATCAATTCCTATACTATCAAATTTTGAAACGGGTTCATGGTATGGGAAAATAACTACTTGTTTGTTATTTATTTGAACTCCTAATTTACGACCTATTTATTTTATTTATGTATTCATTTATAAATAATACAATAAATTCTATATAACTAATTTTCCAAATCCTGCATAGGTCTAGCCTGTGTGGGAGAATGAGTTGTATTTTATTCTAACTTATTATATTTGCATAATGCAAAAAGAAAAACAAATGATGCCTTCCCCATCTCTCCACATTGGTTAAAGTTGTTGGCTTTGGATCTCTCCATGAGGCTGGGTACCCACTAGCAATTTCGTTGTTTGACAGAAAAATCACAAAAATATAAAATAGGCTGTTTTAAATTAAAGTGCAAACACATGTGATCAAGAAAATTCTGCAGGCTCTCAGTCATATATGTGTGCACTTTAATTTAAAACTGCATGTATAATTTTTTACAGTTTTTCAGTCTTTACAAAATTGCTAGTGGGCACATAGCCTAATGCACATGCGTAGATACATACTCACTCTTATGCAACAATGCACGAGTCATTTCCTAATCACTTCATAATATGTATTGAGGAGAATGTTATTTGCAAGTGTTTAATGATTATTTATTTATTTGAAGAGTACTATTGGTGTATGAAAGTGTGAACATAGTGTATGAAAAAGTAAAAAAAGTAAAAAAGTATATGAAAAGAGTAAAGTAAGTAAAAGCATAGTGTATGGTGTATGAAAAATGTATTTGGGTGTGCCATTAGAGGGCAACAAATCAGATACGACTAATCTGGGGGTAAGGTAACAGACATGACCGACAGTGCTGGTATAATAATAGTGTATGTTTTTAGTACTGACGATTTATTTGATTTTATGTAAAGTAACAAGTTTCTTATGAATAGTTGCCATATATCGAGTACCTGGAATCTAATGTATATATTTTATAAATTCCTAGATGATTATTCATGTAAGATGCTTTGACAATGCTTTAAATATAATCATCATTATGCATTAGTCAAACAGAAATTAATACATAAGTTAAGGTTCTATGCCTGCTGAATATTTTCATTATTGTTAATTTTAATATTTATTAACTTATTATTTAACAGTGTCCGTAAAGTTTTTTTATTTGTTGTTTCCTTACAGCATTATTCATCTTGCTGAGGCCAAATATTAAGGTTCGATCAATTGGATTTAGGGAATTTCATTTAAGCGGTGCTGCATTAGCAAGAAAAGATTATTACGAAATATTAGGTGTTCCAAAAAATTGTTCTAACAAAGATGTAAAGAAAGCGTACTTCAATTTAGCAAAAAAATATCATCCAGATACAAATAGGAATGACCCAAATGCGGTGAAGAAATTTCAGGAAGTTTCTGAAGCATATGAGGTAATATAACATTTTGTGATATTTGTTTTGATAATTGGGAACTACTGTATGTGTCGCATGTTGTATTTAAACCATTTAAGGTTTTTCTTATTTTGGAGCACTGCATAATACCGGGTGTTTGGAAAAGAACTCCCTAGTTTCAATGTGTCGTAAAATCTGTACAAAGCGACATACACTATTGTAGTTTGTGGTATTTGATTCATCAACTTTCCAAGTTTTGCTCCCATGCAGTTGGCAGGCCTGCTTGACCTTGAGACGCAGCAATGCTTAGTTCAGTTCAGTGCAATGGCTACTCCAAAACAGAAAGCGCAGTGTGTTATTTGACTTATTCAAACAGAGTCTGTTATAACAGTGCAACGTAATTTTAGACGTGAGTATGGCGGTGAACCACCAACAGCAAAAACTATCCGTCATTGGTTAAAGTCTTGTAAGGAAACCGGTAGTGTTTTAAAACCGAAATCGCCAGGTAGAGCGAGAACTTCTGAAGATGTTGTTGAACAGATCCGTGTTTCGTGTGTTTGGAGCCCAAAAAAGTCATTGGCCAGACGTAGTCTTCAATTAGGAGTGCCGAAAGGTACTGTGTATGATGTGATACGTAAAAGACTTCATTTGCGCGCCTACAAATTGCAACTGTTACATGAAATAAAACCTACTGCTTTCCGGGAAGGTGGATAGGCAGGTCTGGCCCAATTGCTTGGCCACCACGAAGCCCAGACTTAACCCCACTGGATTTTTTCTTTTGGGGCCACATAAAAAATTTAGTGTATGGTGAAAAGATCCGAAACATCAATCATTTACGGGAAAGAATCGTCGCGGCGGTTGGGACAGTTACACCTATTATGTTGCTGAATACGTGGAGAGAGGTGGAATATCGTCTCGACGTGTGCACAGCTACAAATGGATCCCACGTTGAAGTCTACTAACATTAAACAAAACTTGAAGGTACACTCTTTAATTGTATGTACACGTTGATACAGTTTTTAATTAATTTCACCCATAAATTTTCACTTAAAACTAGGGAGTTCTTTTCCAAACACCCTGTATTATGAGTTGCCGATCAGAATTAAAGTAAGATCAAAAGCTCTTGCTCCTTATCACCTGATTAAATGTGAATGCACTTTCTAAGTAATTTATTTACATCTTGACATGATTCTAGGCTAATCATCATTATTAGTTTTTGAACCTAATGACAGTCACACGTCGCAATTTTTATTTTTTAGTTTTTTTACACTACATTCAAGACTTGTATTTCCGCTAAGTAATATTACATACTCATGTTATACACCAAAATAAAGTGTATTTTGTGCTCTTTCAGAAACTTTGCAATATACCTTTCCACATGTAATATGATATTCACTGCAAATTTTTTATTATACATAAAAAAAACCCAGTATTCACGGACCCCACCCATCTAAAATAGCCAGTATTCAAAGTGTTAAGGAGTAGAATGGGTGTAATTATCCTAAAGCAAAATAAATGTTTCTGTAGTTTTTCAAAGAGCTGTAATTCAGAAAATCAGAATTAATACTTTCAAAGTGATATCTAAGAATAGTTAAATGTAGAGTTAAACCAAGGAAACTGGTAAAAGCAATATCCCAGTTTATTTAATGGGCCACTCTAAGTAGCAATGAGTTCATGCTCAGAGTAGCCACAATTTCTTGTTAACACTTACTCACCCAGTGTGACATAGAAATAACAGAGATCAAAATTTTAGTAAGCGACTACTTTAGATTAAGGAACGCTGGGTGTGAAGTGTAATAATTACTATAACTAGCCCGGATTGAACCTGAGACCTCCGCTTTGCAGTGTAGCATGCTGAGCTCTGTGCCACAGAGGCGACCATTAGTTTTTTGTTAATTTTAGTTTTAAATATTCGTGTTCATTTACTAAAATAAAGTAGCATTTCTTCGAAAACGTTGTATGTACATACAATTATATTTTTTAAACTGTTTGTAAATAGTGATTTTATCCATTTTACCAATATTTTTGAATTGTAAAATTTTTTAAGTCTTAAATAATGACTTTGATACTAATAATCATACTTAGTTTTTTGCTATAAATCTAAGTAAGAGAATATATTTTGTTTTGTTGGAAGCCTGAACATGATTTTATTTATTCCTATTGTTGGAAACTTTGATACCATCAAGTCCCAATGTGACTTACATGTCACACTTTTTTATCAGCCCATCAAAAGGGCTGAAGGTCTAAAAGTGATTTATTGCACATAAATTTCAGTAAAATGTATGAAACAATGTACACATATTTTTTGTGTACAGTTGTGTATAGTAAAAAATTGGGATGGAAAGGGTTAGTAAAGTAAACATAGTTTTGCTGTATAGTCAATACCAAATAACTTGCCTTCGAGTTCATTATTTTTTTATAGTATTATACTTTCCTTTAAATTTACTACAAATTTAAAAATATGCAACAACTTTTGTGTTTTCCATTTAGGTGCTTAGTGACGATGTTAAAAGGAAGGAATATGACAGATGGGGTGCAACTTCAGAACAGATGGGAATGGGAGGTGCAAGTCATCCTGGTGGCCCAAGTGGTATGCATGGGGGTCGCTACGAACAGTGGAACTTTACGTCCACCATAGATCCAGAGGAATTGTTTAGAAAAATATTTGGAGAAGGTGGATTTAAAGCTAGCAACTTTACGGAGGAATTTGCTGAGTCAAAATTTGGTTTTGGGCCTTCACAAGAGGTTTGTTTATAATTACGTTTCTCATTTATGTAACATTAAGCCTATATAGTCTGCCCATAACAGACAGGTGGAGTGTCAAATTTTTTACACTCAATCTGTTTGTTGCAGGGCTAAAATAAATAGTTCTGTTTCTTAACGCATGGTCAGCCAATTAAATGACTGAATCATTTAAGAACAGAAGAGGTAGAGGTGTAAAAGACACTAATCAGAGTTATCTTCTCTGAAAGTAATGAATTTCATTATACAGCCAGACCCTGTGGTGAATGAAGTGAAGGTGTCATTTGCAGAGTGGAAAATATGTGCTTTTCAGAGGGCCCGTCATGCTGTTAAGCGTACTTTTCCACTCGGTGAGGAAGGCAATGGTAAACCACCTCACTCGTTTTACTTAGTAAAACCTCTACAGGCTCCAACCAGCCTTTTGGCTGATGACCTAAACAACAACAACAACAAGCCTATATAATTATGTCTTGTGAAAAAATATGATTATTGCAGAATTTGGATCTTTTCCGTTATCTAACAAGAAATGTACTGCATTTAGCACTTGTTATGCGGCTCTGCGTCACCCCTTTATTGAAGGTGAACTTTGTATTGCATTTCACTATATAATAAACCTAACATTAGTAAAAAAAATCTGGTGTGAAGCATTCACACAACTTTCTCTTGCCAATGTAAATAATTAACAATAAAATAACCTCAGTTTGGCTTAAAAATACGGAAAATCGCTCTTTCATGCTAAACTAGGCACTGTACAAAAAAATGCTTTAAATAAAAGTTGTAGATCTTTTAATTTCCTATAAATTTTATTATATACACTTTTGTCGTTAAATGCATACTAAGGCCAAAATCTTAAAAAAATTGATTTTTTACACGTTTTCATGAGAAAAAAAACAAAATTGCTAATTACCGCTAAATTAAGCGTTATACAAAAAATGTTTGAAATAAAAGTTGTAGGATTTAAAATTCTCTACAACTTTAATTTAATACATTTTGCGCTAAAATGCATAATAAAGCCGAAATCTTACAAAAAAAAATTTTTACATGAAAACAGCCTTACCAAGAATTTCAGCAAACATGGTTCCTACCCTATCTTGTAGAGCATAAAAAATTAAGTAAATGAGGCAATTTAAAAAAAAATCGCAAAAAAGTGAAAAATTACACGAATAAACTACTACTTCCAAGTGATCGATTTTAATGAAAATGTTCGTGTCGGGTCCGGTAGTGGTATGGAACTTAAGTTACAAGTTTCAAGTTCATACGATGTTCCGTCCTTGAGATATTCTGGTCACACACAGACCAATCGCTAAAAACAAGTTTTTTGGGTTGAGGGGATCTGAAAACGTGTAGTTCCAGTGAAAACTCGATTTCGAAAAATCGACATGAAAACAATACTTTCCTTCCTATATATTTATATAGGCAAGAGAAAGTAAAAACTGTATATTGTAATTTCCATAATTTTGGGGGTGCATGTAAAGAATGAAGGGCTACACACTCTTTTAACATTAACATCTATTACTATTTATATTCTTATAAATACAATAATAAATATATCACTTACATTTTATTATGGAGGCCAGTAAGCAGAAATGTCTGCGAGTATTTGAGTCTTGAGCCCGAGCAAAACCTCGACTGGTGTAAACTGTTCGGGTGACCAAAGCCTGAGTATAGCCCATGTCTCGGATAAAATTTCATTATTAGCATCTGCCGGACTATACCCGTGTTAGGATTTTATTAGAACAGTAAATTGGTTTGTTTTGAACGACTCACTTCTATTGTACTGTATTCTGTTGGATATGTCTGAAACTACATACTGTTTACTGAACACATGTTCTGTTTGTCAATAAGTGAGGTTATAGCTATGGTCATCTGCGTTGTAGCTTTTCTTGTAATAAATTTCTAGCAAGTCAATTAGAAATGATTTATATATTTTTAAACTACAGTTTTGTCTTTCAAACAATAAATTACTTATCTATTTATTTTTGAAATGGATAAAGAAATGATTTTTTAAACATACCATTAAATTGTCCAAGATGTTAGGCTCGTGACATACGTAACCCTTCAGGATACAAAGGGTTAACAATTTCACTCACCGTAGAACAGCTGAAACAAACATATAAACCCTGTGCTAAGTTTATCTTTAGTAAAAGTAGAAGCCTTCCATCATGCTCCAAATGCATATTTAGCGCAGTACAGGGAATTAGCCAGCATGCAACCTGTGCGTGATCAGCCGTGAAAGTGTTATATCAATTCTATTGTTGTACGTAACGTTAATTTTTCCTGTATTCTTTTTATAAGGTAAAGAAATTTTCCTTGTAGGTCTTCAAAATTATTTGCTTGGTTCATTGTTCATGTAGCTTAGATTAATATGATTTTATCATTGGCTTTGTTTGCCGTAATAATGTAAGTATTGTAATGTGAGTATTTCATTCCCTTTTGTAATTCAATTTCGTTTTGTGTTTTAGATAATTATGAAGTTGACGTTTATTGAAGCTGCACGTGGTGTTAATAAAGAGATAAATGCTAACGTTGTAGATACCTGTCCAAAGTGCAGAGGGAGTCGTGCTGAATTAGGCACCAAAGCTGAGAGATGTCAGTATTGTAATGGAACTGGCATGGAAACTATTCGTACAGGTATGTACTGATAATTAAATTGATGAAACTGAAGCATACGGTCTTGGGTTCGAATCCCATTTAGGCATGGCATATTTTCATGTGTTACAAAAAATCATTTTATCCTTCACCGTCTGCATTAGCAGTAATTGCAGAACAGTTGGACGTTAAACCAAAAAAAAAGGGAGCATGAATATATTCGGGCTGTCATGCGAATGTGGATAACCCACCAAGTATTATGAAACCTCCATATTTAATTTTAACTCTATGAAATCTTGTACAATACATATTTGTGATTTGGCTCTTGTGGATGATTCAGTAATTATTCAATTTTCAATAAATCTGGTGCTTTCTGATGGCCTTCTTTCATTATATGCAAAAATACTGGAACACTATTTAATGAGGTTATTATACATAGATTGTTTACATGCATCCTTCGTTTCAAATTGGTTTTTATTACCGGCACTGTAACACTCTTGTTTTTAGTTACCATAATTGTGTATTCAGTTATTAATGCTGTGTTATAAATTAATTTTTTATGGTAGCGAAATGCATTTTCTAATGGGCTTACTTGTTTGCTGTACTTTTTTCATTCCATCTTAGCTCCAATATTTTTCAGCTTTCTTTTCCAGTTCTGTCTTTCGATGTTTTAGGTTAGACTACATAAACTTGTAATACTTAATTGATTTCTTATTTGTTTTATGATAGGCCATAATATTGCATTAGTTTGTTAACTGCATATTATCAAACTATTATTATTAACTGCATATTATGTATATTATTAACTGCATATTATATATATTATTAACTGCATATTAATGCAAGTAGTAAGGGAATTTTGTTTTTATGGTTAAATTCATAATCCAAAAACTCTATAGTTAAAATATTTTATTATCTAAACGGGTTTGTTAGGGTTTCCTTATAATTTTTGTCACTTAAGTATAGTATTGTACCATTTTCATGACTTTTAAGTACAGTATTGCACCATTATTCATGTTTTAAATTATGTAAATGCAAGTAAAAGTGTATATAAAGCATGAACTAAAATTCTGTTACAATTTATTTTTTACCAGTATTTCAGAATATCAAAAACGATTAATATATAAAATGTAACGTGTTCTCGTAAAACTTAATTTTAAATACCTTTAAATTTCCAGGACCCAGGCTGAGCACACCCAAAAATGATGGCTTCAAAGTGTTAAAATCATGGTTGTGTAAGGGTTTTAGAGATTTTGGAGATTTGACAAATTTTTTTTGTCCACATCAGTCAAGTATGCCTTTGTCGTTTACTTAACATGGAAATTTGGTTCTGATAGATTTAGATCGCATGTCAAAAAAATCTGTTTACTTAACCAAAATATGAAGTCTTTGACTTAATTCTTAAGTCAACGACTTTCTTCTTGTATTTTTTTACAGACTTTTATATTTTTTACAGATATTAGTATAGTCTATCTATTATCATAATTGTTTTGTTCTAGGACCATTTATGATGAGATCCACATGCCGTTATTGTCAAGGAACACGCATGTTTATCAAGCACAAATGCACGGAATGTGAAGGGAAAGGTAGTACTGTTCAGAGAAAACGAGTTACGGTTCCAGTTCCTGCAGGTAAGTTAATATAAAAATATGTTTGTTGTTTGCTGGTGGCTCTTGCTGTACAGAATTGCTTTTCTATATTGTTTTTGCCATGGGTCTTTTCTTGTATTCTGATTGAAGGCTAATTTCCGTCAGATCTCTCTTATTTTTCTGATCCGTCTGCATCAAGTCTTGATTTTTTCAAGTTGAGATTTTATTAGTTGCTTCAAAAGTCTTGAATCTTGGATCATCATGATTTGTCCAAAGAATCATTGTCTATTTTTATGCATGGTGTCAGTAATGGGTTCTAACTCCCTGTTCTCAACTTTGTTTGGTACAATCCTTCATTGCCCATCTTTCTGGTAATTTTTGTTAATAGCCTGCAGGTTCTTACAATTCTACTTTAGATTTTCCTAAGTGTGTGGTTTATCCAAACAAAGAACGTCTTATTTAACCCGACAAGAACGGAGATTTTTAACGATCACGCGGACTGTCATTTTACGCCTAATAAAAACTCTTTTATTTCATTCAGTTTCATTTCTAAAAATTTCAAAAAATTACCACTTATTTGTAAAAAATTTGTTATTAGAACAATGTTTAAACCAAATTTTTCCGTTTTCATTTACGATAAGAATAAAAATTGAAATTTAAGATAAAATATTTTCTTTTAGTAATATCACTTTACGTACGAAAAAGTGTCACAAAATCGGTAAAAAATACAAAAACATATGTTGAGCTATATTACATAAATAAAGCAATTCATTTAAAAAAAAACAACGTTTATATATTGCAAGTTGATAGACATATTCAAAAGATATCACACTTTTTGTTCAACAAAGTAACGTGCTGGATGAAAAATGGCGAAAAAATTGTCTCAATAATGTGGTGTCTTTTCAATTTTTTTTTACTCTTCTACTATGCAAGTTCTATCTCTTTTACGCATGTTGCTTTGTGTATTATCCTTTTCTAAAGAGGACAGCATAAATCAAAATGTGTTGCGTTTATTTTGACGCTAATTGTAAGGTTTAACCAGGGGTAGAAGAGACAGGTAGTGTTAACCTTCTTTGTTCGATTTTAGGGTCATAAAATTTGTCGCTGGCACTTTTAATTTATTGATTTAAATTGTTACATTTCAAGCTAACTGATGATGTCATTTCCAAACAAATACGTTTTTTTATTGAAAAGTTATGGATAAAAACGTTCAAATTGTAGTACTGGCTGTTCAAAAAAAATATCTTTTTTTTCGCGTAACACCACGTCGTCAATTTTCATCGTACAAATATGCAAGATACATCAAATAAAAGAAGAAAATAAAACTAAACCCGTTAGAAAATAATTAATAGTTGCAGAGATAATTGAGTTTAAAGAAAGATGATGAAGAATAAGTGATATTGGGCATTTAGGTGTGTAAGGGTTAAAGGGAGATGTAACTCTTTGTAATGTTAATTTTGACTACATTAATGATCCATTATTGTTGGAACTGATGAAGCCTGAAGTGCTAAATTTTATTCAGGGTACTACTCTGCTCACTAAGCAGATCGTATGCATCTAGAATAGCTTTTATACTGTACGTTGACTTTTTACTGAGATAAATGATTATTATTATTGAGACACATTAAAATTTTTTACTTAATTAAATAAAATAAATTTTCAATTTAAAAAAAATCATAATTATTGATAGATTGTGATAACACTGGTCTGCATCAAAAATTCCCCTTGAAATTTAATAGGTGATTATATGTATTTTGACCCCCTGAATCCGAATCTGACCTCCGTTTTGCTCCATCACCCACCATTTTTAGGGGGTGGGCCACTCACCCTTATTTGGGAAATTTCAACTTTTTATCAGTCTGGTGTAACTATGAAATGAAATTGTGCAGTTGTATCTCGTTTTTATGGTACTTCAAGACCTACCTAACACTGAAAGAGTACAATAAGAGAGTATTAATATATTGATACATTTAGTGCATTTTTACTTATACAATTTTTCTGGTCCAAGATACTTGTCATCGAATACATATACTTAAAGAGAGTGGTTTTACTTGGAGGTAGCTTTTCTCTTGTACTGATCTCTGGGAGTTTCAAGCAAGAGTAACCAGCAGTAGTCTGCTAACATACTTAAGTTCCACTTCCCAGAGAACAGTTCTTTGAAGAGTGCAATGTCTTGATGAAACCTTTCTCCGTGTGCATCGTAAACTACTTCCAAGTTTTCTGGGAAAAAGTCCAAATGCGCGTGTAAAAGGTGCAATTTTAATAACATGTTGCAACCCCTCAACTCATATGCAGATTCTCATATGCAATTCTTCGACAATTTCAACATAATTTTCATTTTTGTTAAATCCTGAAAAATTTTCACACACGTCCTTAAATGCAGCACAAGCTCTTTTTTCTTTTCAATTTAAGTGATTGATGGTCACTGAATCTTTAAAAAGCTCTCTAATTTGTGGACCAACAAAAATTCCCTCTTTAATTTTTGCTTCACCCAAACGTAGAAATTTACTCTTCAAATACTGGAATCCATCTCCTGTTTTATCGATAGCTTTCACGAACTGTTTAATCAAACTGAGTTTGATACGCAAAGGATGCAAAAATATCTTTTCACTCGAAACTAAAGGCTCATTGGCAACAGTGTTTTGATCAGGAACTAAACTTTCACACGAGGGCCAATTTCGAACAGTATAATTTTTATCGCGAGCTTGCTATCCCACTCACACAGAAAGCAACAATGTTTGGTGTATCCCGATTAAAGTCCTGTAAGTAAAGCCACAACCTTAAAATCAGCATAGTGCTTCAGGGGATGATCTTTATAACCAATTTTTTCAAGGATACGGCTGATATTTTTGTATGTCTCATTCATGTTGACCGTGTATGCAACCAGAACTGAGGGCAAATCATTATCATTTGCCAACAAAACAGCTTTTAAACTGGTTTTAGATGAGTCGATGAATAGGAGCCAATTTTCTGGATCATCGGCATGTTAGGTTAAATCACTAATCCATTTACATTATTGCAGTACACTAAGTCACCATCCCCCGAAAACAATCATTTAAACGAATCTAGCCGGGATCTAGAAACAGAAATGTTCACTTCTTTTTCCAAGAGGTTCCATTGCTGAAACTGAGACCCGAGCAGTTAGGCTTTAGTTTTTGGGAGGTTTAAATCCCGGATGAGATCATTAAGCTCCTCTTGTGTGACAAGATGAGGCTCTAAGCGTAAAAAATGTACTGAAAACGTTTAATCGTCGCTAAGCTTATCACTTGGCCCGGCTTCCCACCCTGCTACACCTCTGAACTAATGGTGATGTCACCCCTCCCCCTACGGTCTTCATGCATAAATGTGTGTACACTGAGATAACATTTTCTATGGAGGGGAGGATGGGGTACTTACAACATCCCCCCATCCCTCGCTTTATTAGGAATAACCGCTTTTAGGTGTTTTTTTGAGAATTTCGGGGGCGCCCCCTCAAAAACGGTGGGTGATAGAGAGAAACGAAGGTCAAATCTGGATTCAGGGGGTCAAGATACATAAGAATCACCCATCAAAGTCCAAGGGGAATTTTTTTAATTTTTTTTTGCAGACCAGTGTAATTTTAAATGTATTGTTAGATATACGAGGGGGTACCCAAAAGTATCCGAAATAGCTCTGCTGTGGGCGGAGCTTGTGCAGTACAAATTCCCGCCACAAGGCTGCTTGTAGCGCTACTCATTGCCAGTTCAATGCCATTTTGTTCGTTGATCTAGCTTGTTCTGTTCTCGTGCAGTGATTGTTCTCGCTAGTGCTGTTTTGTGCTTGTGTCGTTTTTCATGATGGCAAGTTTTAATGAACAACGTGCGGCTGTGAAATTTTGCTTCTTGCTCGGTAAAAACGCCGCGGAAACAGTTGTAATGTTGAACACAGCTTACAAAGACGACGCTATTGGAAAAACCCAAGTGTACGAGTGGATTTTGCGCTTTAAAAATGGCGACATGTCGATTGAGAACAAACCTCGTTCTGGCCGACCGTCGACTTCCCGAACAGACGAAAATGTTGTGAAAGTGAAAGAAATTGTACGAACAGACCGACGACAGACCATTGACCAAATATTACAGGTTAGTGGGTTATCTTGGAGCTCAGTCCAACGCATTTTAACAGAAGACTTGACAATGAAAAGAGTCGCTGCCAAGTTTGTGCCTCGGGTTCTGACAGACACTCAAAAGGAACGTCGAATTGAAACGTGTAGTGATTTGAAACAACAGCTTGAAACTGATCCAGATTCCATGTCAAAGATCATTACGGGTGACGAGTCTTGGTGCTATGGGTACGACCCAGAAACCAAACAACAATCCAGTCAATGGAAGACTTCATTATCACCCCGACCAAAAAAAAGTCGTCAAGTCAGATCGAACATCAAAACAATGCTGATTTGTTTTTTTGATGTGAGGGGAATTGTCCATTCAGAGTTCGTTCCACCAGGCCAGACGGTAAATCAAGCTTTTTATCTTGAAGTGTTAAGAAGACTACGAAACAGCATTCGTCGTAAAAGACCTAATTTGTGGCAGACAGGGGACTGGTTTTTCCACCACGACAACGCGCCTGCACACACGGCAATCTCGGTTACCCAGTTTTTGGCGAAAAACGACATGGTTTTGCTACCACACGCACCGTACTCACCCGATCTGGCTCCGTGTGATTTTTTCTTGTTCCCATGCATGAAAAGGGGCATGAAAGGTCTCCGATTTAACAACGTTGATGATGTCAAGAAAAAAACGACGGATGAGCTGGCAGCCATCACTGAAGAGGAGTACAAAAAATGTTTTGAACAGTGGAAGCACCGGTGGGACAAATGTATTAGTTGTAATGGAGAGTATTTTGAAGGGGATAAGGTTCTTTTGTAAAAAAATTAAAAATAAATAGTTTTAAAAAATAATTTCGGTTTCTTTTGGGTACCCCCTCGTACATGCCTAGTATATTCACACAAAATTTAATGTGTCCAAGCGGTTCCTGAGCAAAAAACAATTTATGCGAAAAACAGGATTTTCAGATTATCATATTTTAGTTCTACAAAAAGAATTTTTTTCTTTTTATCTTCTTTCAAACATTCCTTCCGTAATAACATTATCCTTTGCTAACCCAGTATCACTCGTCATCATCTTTCTTTAAACTCAACTCAATTATCTCTGCAAGTAATCATTATTTTCTAACGAGTTTATTTTTTTAGAAAGAGATTTTCTCTTCTTTCATTTGATATATCTTGCAAAGTTGTACGATGAAAATTGACGATGTGGTGTTGCGCAAATTAAAAAAATCTTTTTTGAAGAGCCAGTACTGAAATTTGAACGTTTTTTTCCATAACCTTTCAACAAAAAAAGGTATTTGTTTGGGAATGACATTATCAGTTAGCTTTAAATGTAGCAATCGAAATCAATAAATTAGAAGTGCCGGTGACAAATTTTATGACTAAACTCGAACAAAAAAGGTTAACACTACACGTCTCGCCTATCCCTCGGTTAAACCTTACAATTAGCATCAAAATAAACGATAACATATTTTGATTTATGGTATCCTGTTTAGAAAAGAAAATACAGAAAAAATTATGCGGAAAAGAAATAGAACTTTCATAGAAGAGGAGTAAATAAAAATTGAAAAGAGATCACATTATTTTGAGGCGATTTTTTTCCCCACTTTTTCATCCAGCACGGTACTTTGTTGAAGAAAAAGTGTGATGTCTTTTGAATGCATCTATCAATTTGCAATATCTTAATGTTGTTATTTTTATAATGAATTACTTTATTTATGTATATAGCTAAACATATGTTTTTTTTGTATTTTTTAGTGATTTAGTGACACTTTTTCCTACATAAATTGATATTGCTAAAAGAATACTTTTTCTTAATTTTCAATTTTTATTAGCGGAAACATTTGGTTCCATGCAAGTTAATGGAAAAATTTGGTTCAAACGTTGTTCTAATAACTAATTCTTTATAAATAAATGGTAAATAAAAAAATTTATAATAAATTCTTTATAAATAAAGGTCAGTCATAACCTCATCATTCACACTACATCCTTCACCATCACCTTTCTGGATCACATCTGGAATTGTATCTCCAATTGGATTCGTCCAATTACACGGTTGAGCATCAAAAGTTGGACTCCAAATATCATGGGAAAAAACAGAGATAATGCCAGGCTTTAAACAAGAACTTCAGAGCCTGCAACTAAGCAATGGAGAAAAAATAAAGATAGTTCAGAAATTTAAGTATCTCGGTGAAATAATCACATGGAATCTGAATGAAAAGCCTGCAATTGAGAACAGAGTAACCAAACTGAAACAGGCCCAAAGAATCACCTGGCCCATATATAAGAAGAAGTCCCTATCAATTAACTCCAAAATCAGGCATTATAACTCTGTAATCAAGCCAGAGGCTACATATGCTTGTGAGACACTTTTCAACTTGAACACTCGATCAACCACGGACAAACTTCAAAAGATAGACAGAAGAATATTAAGAACAGCCATCAATTTCAAGCATCAAGTCCAAGGAAATTGGTGGATAGTCCCCAACAATATGGTTTATAAGGAAAATGAGCCGATATTGGACACAATGAGGAAGAGTAGAGTCGCTTTCTTTGGCCACCTTAGCAGACTGCCTGACTCAAGACTCATTAAACAGCTCCTTGACTACCAAATGAAGAATAAGATCCAAAACAAATGGATACAGGAAGTCATGTCAGACATGGGGCACTTGAATATAAATGAAGAAATGATCCAGAGACGAGAAGAGAAGACCATCCTAAGGGAAAAGAGGATAACCCAACTGCCTTTCAGAGAGAGAAGACAGCCGAATGCAGCTGTGGCAGAGAGATTGAGAGCCACCAGGTCAAGGAATATGAAATTGATGTGGGAACGAAGAAAACAACAGTGTGGTGCCACAACTAACTCCTCAAGGAACGCATGTCCATGAGTGACTTGAGTGCTCCAATTGGGGCGTAAATAAAAAAAAAAAAAAAAAAAATGGTAATTTTTTGTAATTTTTAGGAATGAAATAAAATTGTTTTTATTAGATGTAAAATGACAGTCCGCTTGATCGTTAAAATTGCCGTTCTCGTCAGGTTAACATTGTGTAAATCAACCTCTAACTTCCTCAGAATTTTTGGTAGTCTGCCTTGCCTTTTCTCTCGTATTTTTATTTGCTTTCTTAGCTTTTACAGGGGACTACCAATCTTTTACAATATTAAGTTCTGAATTGGCTGCCTCCGTAGTATCGTGGTCACTCAGAGGTCACGGGTTTGATTTCCGGCCAGAGTCTGGAAATTTTCACATGTCAAATCCCACAGTTGATGTTACATACTCTACCATAGTCGTTATTTACCAAGCAGTTAATGCGACTTTAATAAAATAAAAAAAATTCTGAATTAATTCCAGGTTGTTTTAAAACCTCACACATACTAATATTACTCATATAAGTAGAAACTGCATTATACACTTCAAATTCCAGTGTTTCTTTTCCCAGGAAGACACTTTTTGGGTAATTGGGTCCATATTAAATGTTTAAAAGGATTCATTAACGTTTTAGATTTGCCCGGTACACACATTTTAAACAAATTATATAATTTAAATCTTGGAATATCGACTTTATATATTTAAAAACACAGGCTGGCAATGAATTTTTATAGAGTAAGAACCACCAGTTATTTTTGCTTTGTTGTAAATCATGAATTCAAACCTGTGGGAGTGGTTTTGAAGATATGAATGTTTAAAATTAATGAAAGGCAAAAGTTTAAAAAAAACAGTATTGACAACTTTCTTTAAAAAAGAAAAATCATTGAAAATGTATGGTAATAATTTTGGTCTTAAGGGGGTTCGGAAAGCCCTATCTCCGCCATGTTAATGTTTGTTCCTTTTTCTCAGGAATGGATAGAAATAATCAGTTCAAATTTTGAACAAACTTTATTCATTATGTTTTAAAACTTTTAACACAGGGATTTGATGATATAACATTTAAAAAAAATAAAATCAATAATTTGTAAAGTACCTTTAGGTACTTTTTTTGAGAAGACAAAAAATGAGTTACAGTGTAAAAATTACAAATCCCTTGTGTTAAACTATGTAAGAAGAATTGAAAAAGATGTGTTGTAAATTTGAAGCTAATATCTCCAACCGTTCCTGAGAAAAAGGAACATTTACTTCAAAAATACAACATTTGAGAAAAACGCATTTGAAAATATATAATTAGTAAAACAGTAGAAAATTAACAATACCATTATACTCATTATACTCTTCATGAAATGCGTTACAGCTGTTAATTAAAAAAATCATAATAAAAAAATCAAATAAAAAAATAATGAAAAATCAATTAATTTGATGTAATTAATTTTAAAACTGGTTAATCTCCTCCTACTATGTTTTGAAGTTTATTTCAAATTAATCTTGATAATAAAAGTAACACGTAATATTTTCTTGGACAATAATTTTTCTTGTTTTTAGGTGTTGAAGATGGTCAAACTGTTAGGCTAGGTATTGGAAATAACCAGGAGTTATTTATAACATTCCGAGTTGCACAGTCAGATTATTTCAGGAGAGATGGTGCGGATATTCATACAGACGCTGATATTTCTTTATCTCAAGCCATTCTTGGTGGCACAATACGAGTACAAGGAATCTATGAAGATCAAACCATACAGGTACTTTGAAACAAACATGTATATATTTTTATAAAAATCAAAACCTTGTATTACTTACTTGTACGTGTGG
This sequence comes from Catonia carolina, assembly GCA_035578175.1. Lineage (NCBI taxonomy): Eukaryota > Metazoa > Arthropoda > Insecta > Hemiptera > Achilidae > Catonia > Catonia carolina. Next base: position 123,598,239 of record JAQMRL010000002.1, read on the forward strand.
GTATACATATTAATAAAATATTATCTAATGCATCCGATCCGATAGGTAGTTAAAATGTGCCCATTGGAAATAAAAAGAATAACATGGGAGTGCAAGGTATTTTGTACTAATTATAATGGGTGAGAAAAGTGAAGAATGCAAGAAAATAGGTGGTAGAATTTTATATTTGTTATATTGTGACTTAGTTTGTGTACTTGTTTTTATTTTTGTACAGAGTATTGGAGATACAACATATTGATTCTGCGAGCACTGAGTTAAGTGTTTATTCTTTTTATTATTCGCAGTTGTTCATTAAGCCTGGTTAGGTCGGCATTATTTTCTAATCATTTTCATCTTAACACCCTTCACCATCTGCTTTAGCCTTAATGTGTGTAACAGGGGCAAGTAAAAATTTCCCAAATTACTAGTCTTTGTAATATAAATTGGAAGTGCATATTCAGTGATTCATGACATGCTGAATTTTTGTAAAATGTTTCCGAGATGGGTTCCAAGGCAGTTGACTCGAACTCTATAAAGATACCCAAATTCGAAGAGTGGTTGAAAGTGGAAGGTAATAAATTTCTAAATTGTAACTGTGATGAAATGTGGATTTATCATTTCGAGCCGGAGTCCAAATGGCAGTCTTGAGTGGAAACAACCAGTTTTGCCACAAAAGAAAAATTGAAAACTCACGCTTCAGCCAGTGAAGTGATTTTTATCGTTTTCTGGGACTTCAAGGCCCAATTTGTTGGCTGGCAGAATATACTGTTAATATTGTTCTAATATGCTTCTACAGAAAGTGAGATCTGCGATGAGGCAAAAGCGTTAAGGTACTCTCAATAGGTGTGATTCTCTTGCATGAGTCATGCAACCCCACACCACTCAAAGAACTAAAGAAACGCTTATGAAATGGGGTTAAGGGGTATTGCCACATTCTCTGTTCAGCACTGACTTCGCCCCATCTGATTTTCATTTGTTCGGTCCACTTTAAAGACTTTTTAGATTGCAAGAAGTTTGACGACAATAAAGCGTTCATAAAAGTTGTACCCAGATGGTTCAAACAGTAAAGACTTCCATGCTGCAAGAATCAGAAAGCTCTTGGAAACAAAACTGATTGTTTTTAAAAAAAAAGTTACGAAAATTTGATGCAAGTGATTAGTATGTGAAATAAAATAACATGCATAACATAACATAACTTCACTTTCTTAATGGTGATTCATTGGACTGTTTATTTCCATTCAGTTGTAGTTGTTATTCTTTTTAAGGATTAATGGTAAATAAGTAAAATTTTTTTCTTTATGTTATAGATTCCGCTAGGAACATCTTCTCATACAAGAATACGTTTGCGCGATCGAGGTTTAAAGAGAGTAAATTCTTTGGATTGTGGTGATCATTATGTACATATTAAAATTAAAATACCAAAAAAATTAAGTGATAAACAGTTAGCATTAGTACAAGCTTATGCTGAGTTAGAAGACGATACACCTGGAATCATTCGTGGTATCGCTTATAAAAAAGATGGTCAGTAAAACTTTGGAGTAATTTGTAATAATTTTAGTAATATTCTCACAATGAATCTAATCTACGGATTGCTAATTTATTTTTAAAGTAAAACCAATGGAGTAGAGAATGTGTTTATAGCTTTTATCTGGTATTATAAACGTTAATAGTTTAAAACATAAGTTTCCTTGTTGAGAATTTGATTAATTTATTTGGTTAATTTTGTACTATTGAGTAATTTGGAGTTGCTAAATTTGTAAAAATCTCTTGTTCTGGATCAGACCTCTTTGTTTTTGTAAAGATAATGTAATTGTTTATTGATCAAGACGTATTCTATTTGGATATTACATTTTGTGTAGACTTTTTGAAGATATTTCTGTAAAATTGAATTATCGGAGCATTTTCTGCTAAGATTGTTGGAATTTTTTTGAGTCTTGGGGAAAATACTGTTCAAAGTATTTGTTAAATAGGTGAGAATATTGTTTACATTGAGAATTAGTATATATATCACTCTTTGTGTATCATGCCATGTGTCCATTTCTAAAAATGATCTTTGAAATACAGTTCTTTGATATAATTTCTATGATGTGAGATAACTTGCGGTTGTCATTTTTCGGTTATCTATACATATGTTGAAACACTATATAGCTAAGGTGGGTTTTCTTTCTCTGTTCTAGGAAGTAAAAACATTAATGAACAACCAATGGCAGGCTCGGAAGCAAAAACCTCCAACTCAGTACAAGAAAAAGGTTTCTTGACAAAGATAAAGAAAGCTATTTTCGGGTGAATAGCTTCAAATTTCTTGATAAAATAATAGTGAGTTTTCTTTTTCTATAGTTAATTCATGTGTTTTTTTTTCATTCATTTATATAAAAATGAACAAAACTTACTAAATTGGTTGGTTGTTTTTGTATAACCGCCTGCGGTTGTTTGTTCGTATTATGATTTTTTGTTGCTATTTTCTTGGAGGCTAAATAAATTTAGTAGATAAATTTTTTGTGGCTGTTGTGTTAGGACAGCAAGATTTTACTTATTATTTTATTTGTGAATTCAATTTTTTTATCTTGTAAACAAATTGATTTGCTTTTAATCCTCCAGTTCATGCTTGCAGGTTGTGATTTGTTTCCTTCTGCTAGCTTACTTAATATTTTTTAGCTTGATTAGCTGAAATTAGAAAACCCATCAAAACCAATAATGCAGATTGAAGTTTTATGTCTCAAGATGTATTTGGGAAGTTTTCTGTTGTGTACATTTTTAGATACTGGTGTATCATTTTTTTAAAACATTTAGTCACAATTTTACTTCATGTGTATTTAATTAAAAATGGTGGTCTTTTTTGGAATTTTTTTATCAGTTTGTAGATTTTAATTTTTGTGTCTATATTTCATTACTCCTGTGGTGAAAGTGTTCTCATTTGTATTTATAATGTTTAGTGTAAACCTAAAATATACTGAAATTACTAGGTTCAAGAGACCCTCAATCATCAGATATTATTGAGGGAGAGGGCAACAGGTTTGATTACTAGAAAGTTTGAGCTATGCTATACACAAAAAGTAGGTGTAATATGCTACCTAGGATTATTATGTGAGCATAATAATAATAATACGGTGTATGTATTGTTTTCATCCTAATTAAGTACTAGCCTACTGTCAGTATACGAAGAAAAGTAGCCGCAATAGTATTACAGTTAATGGCTCGTTATAATTCAGTTGGCCCAGGTGGGTTGAGTATGTGCTATATATGCAGAAAAAATCAATCATAATCTTATAGCACTTCATCCTGGGAGTCTTCAATGTTATTTTGTGTTTTGTACATTTATGGTAATCAGTTGACTGGGTAATTTCAGTTATGCTGAAATTCAGCGTACTACCTTCTCTGTTACATGGATACCATTGATTCTGACTATACTATTTTTCAATGTTGATGAGCTCTGAATGCATTGCCTCCTTACCACTTCATAGCTAGCCAATGACTTGCCAGCAACATTGCCAATACTTGCTCTTGTAGCTCGTGTTATGTATTTCGCCAGCCATTTTCTGTGGTCTTTCAATAACAATTATAACCTATGAACACACAACCAACTGATTATATTATAAAGTATTGCATGTTAACACGCTCTATAATCGACGTGTTCAGTACGAGATACAAGACATGAGTGAACTATCTTTTCTCTTGTGCGCATGCGTGCATAATGTTTGTTAGGGTGATATATTCGTATAATCTGACAACGCTGGCAAACGTTCTGATTGGTCTGAACGCGTAGAAAGAAGAGTTGATAAACGGTGAAAAGAATTATAATACTGGATGATTGAGTTTTATCAAATTTCTGTTGAAGTGACAGATACAGTTTAAGAGTTTCTACACACTCCTTGTGGAATCAGTTTATATCAATTCGCCAAAGAGAACAAGTGATTGGTGCTAGTAGAAAAGATTTATTACATTCTCATTTGTACCTTCTTTACCACCGACTCAAACGCATACTGACAGTAACTGTTTAAATGTGTCAGTGTTGACTAATTAGTTCAAATAATTTTGTGCATACATAAATTATTGTTCAATCATATTGTTATAATCTGTTTTAAATAAGAATACTCCTTATGTATACAAAAAAAAAATCTGAGAGGAATAATAAGGTGAAAAATTTTTTAACAGTTTGTCCAGTGACAGTACGGAATATCGTTGGAACTGCTTACAGAGCTCAACTGCATAGCATAACAGTCAATTGGTCTATTAAAATTAACTTTTCCATTCGGTTTTGTTTTTATAAAACCAATCAACCATAATGTGTAAGCGAATAGCAGTATGAACTAGCTAAGGTTCTGATAATTGACATTTAACTGTAGTTTAATTTCTTTTATTGTTTTTCCTAGTGTTTATCTTGCAGTCCGCTACGTTTCTGATATTGATGTATACAGGACTCTCATTCTCCTACATAGCATGGTTGGAATTTTACTGTTTAAACCATTCTGTTATAATTTTTGCTTTCTTTTAAGTTGTACCAATATCTTGGTTGTTAGTGAGTACTTCGGGTTGAGGAACGGCAGGTTTGAATGTGTAATAATTTTTCCAGACCCTGTCCGGGGAATCAAACTCGGGACCTCCGCTTTGCAGCGTAGCATGCTAACCACTGGGTCATGGAGTCAGCATTTTTTACTTTTCTATCTTATTTTACTACTCCAAAATAACTTCTAATGGTAGTAAATGTTTTAAGTGCTAATGTGCTTTTTTTTAAATTCGCCAAGAGTTACCTATTTTTCTCAAGCTTTTCCTTTAATGGCTCAGGCCTTTTATTTTTAATAGGATACCCAGGTTCTCTGCTCATTAATTACAGTCTGGTGATTTCTCTTTTTTTTGGATTTTATTTAAGTCGGCTTGGTCCTTGATCATGAATTTTATGTCTCATAACAATTATAAGGACAACTATTTAGAAAAATTTCGGACTTATTTTGTTTGACTTTTCTTCAAAAAATAAATTATTTATCATTATAAATACAATATAATATTATCTTTTTGTAGTACTGTACATAGCATAATATAAAGAAGAAGAAAAAACACTAAATTCATTGAGAGACCATTTTAGGAAAAAATAAATGAGGGAATATTTATCCTTACACTAAACAGTAGTATTACCTATATAATTTGGTGCAAATGAAACATTTTTTTATCATCTGTAGACATCTGAACTGTTAATTCCCTTAGAACTTATACACTTTTGTTGTATTTGTCGATCTCTAACAAATGTCTGGTTACTTTATTTTTATTATTCTTAGGGTATTTGGAAGTAATCATACTATTTTGTTCTAAAAGTTGAAAGAAACGAACAAAAAGGTAATTTTTGGTTACACTAAACAGAATGAATTAGGTTAAGTATGATGGAAAAACATATATTTGATAATTAAAAGCTGTATTTTACGTATAGTGAACATTTTAGTTAGTAAAACTGAGTTAGTTACCTTTGGAATTAGATTTGGCAAAAAATAATAATGTTCCAAGTATTTTTATCTTCAGTTTATGAGAGTTTTAGCAGATAACCACAATGCACTGAGAAACTAACTAGGATGTAATGCATTTTAAAATTTTATGAAAGTAAATTAATACTGAAATGATATATTAATTTTACGATCTGTTTTTGTTATAGGTAGCAAACGTTGGATTCAAGAGCCCCAAGATTTATTGAACAGTGTTAGGTCTGCATTAGCTGACATTAATTCTGACGAGGTAATTGGAAAAAAGGTAGCAGATAATTTAGAGGAACAACCATCTGATACCAAACGAGGCCAACTGTCCTAAATTAAAAATTTATATTTGTTCTTACTAGATCTGGTCTACCTTTACTAATAATAGTTACTTCACTGCTTTGGTCCTATAGTAGACGACAAAAATGAAAAAAATGAAAATGGTACAATATAAATTATTGAGTTATTTTTTTTATTAATACATTTCTTAATCTTTATGAATATATTAAGTACATTGTAATATGTATCATGCAATAATTATATTAAGGAATGTTGCAAAAAGGTCTAAAGTAATATCCACATATTTTATTTTAGTAAAAAAGTGATTTGTTAATTATTTTTCTGTTAAATTTAAAAAATTGTTGCTTTTGTATATGAATTTTATAATAAAGTATATCAAATGATATACACAACACCTGTAATTTGTAGTAATTTTACAGTTATTGTTGTATTTTGTAGAGCTTTTATGTTAAACGCATTAGGATTATGACATTTAAAATGTTAACATTCTGTTATTAAATATGATTGACTAATTAACCAACCTCAGTCGTATTCATGTACAATAATGTTATGTAATAAAATATTTGCTACCACGGTAATTTATTTGTATTAATTCTATTCTTAAATCCTTTTTCTCAGTCTTGTTTTTATTTTAGGAGTAACTTACGGGGTGTGGCAATTAAGTTCTGGGAGTTGGCAAAACTACGTTGTTCATAAATATATAATCGGAAATAGTGGACCTTCCTTTTGTTGCAGTCAAAGTTTGAAGTGTATAGCACATTTGGTTTGTGTGTTATGCGTGTTTTTTGAAAGTACCTTTTTTAGTGGCATTGTGAAAATGAGTAACTCACATTAAAAGCGAGGTTAGCAAGGATTTATTGTCCCACATTCAGAGTGACGGCAAATATTGGATGAGTCGGGTAATTGCTGGAGATGAGACCTGGATATTTAAGGATGACCCTGAGACCCATATACAAAGTTAGTAGTTGGTGGTTAATGGTGGGGAGTGGCCAACGAAAGCGGGGATGTCCAAGTTATGACTGAAGGCAATGTTGTTCGTTTTTTTTTTCGATATCTGCGACATAATCATGAATATGTTTTTGCTGACTAGACGGTGACTAGAGAGCTCTATGTTGGCATCCTGGAGTGGCTGCGAGCACACATTTTACAAGTACAGCCCGAACTTGCCGAGAACGGCTAGATCTTGCACAATGACTACGCACCGGCCCATTCGTCGTTCATTGTGCAAGAATTTTTGACGAAAAAAGGCATTCCAATGTTGCTGCACCTACCCTATATTCCCGATGTCGCCCTCTGCGACTTCTTCTTATTCCCCAAGATGAAGTCGCACCTCAAGGGAACTCATCATGGTGGTGTACAGGAGGTCAAGGAAGCTGTAACCGTGGTGCTGAATGGAGTAACTTTGGAGGATTACCAAGGGTGCTTCCAATTGTGGGAGCAACGTTGGAATCATTGTTGAGTTAGAGGGAAACTATTGTGAAGGTCGATATAACAATTTTTCTCGTAACTTAATTTGCTTGTGTTTTATTGACAAATTCCCAGTACTTAATTGTCACACCTTGTATATTAATTTATATTGTTGTTTACTACACAACAACCTCACCAATCTGAAATGATTTTTAATTTTATTTAATAGCCATCAAAATGTAACAACTAAATTAAAAATAATTATGGACAGTGTACTTGAGAATAGAAATGAACATAACCAAGTTCTTGCTACAAGATGTACTTACAATATAAACTCTCGTAAAACATTTTTTCTAGTTCATTAGAAATTACTAAAAATCATATGTTTTCGCTACTGCCTGTCTGTATAAAATCACTTATTGTTTGCTGTATTAGTGCCAAAAACCTTAATGATGACACATTATTTCACCAGCACCTCATAAATGCATGTCTGTGGCATAGTGTTGTGCTACTCTAAATACTGTAGTGCTTTTGCTGCTTCTGAATGTGAAATAAGCTCCTTCATGTTATATATTTCAGTTTCTGCTGGATCTTTCCCAGAGTTCAGCAGGATTGCCAAAACTATTTCTATATCTGTGAACTGAAGACTTTTATCGGCGGCTGACAGCCACTTGTTCACGTCAACTTCGTCTGAATTTCCCCAGCCTGGAATTTGTTAAATGAGCTGCAACACATCACCATTTTTGTGCGAGCTTTTGGTGGTTCTAATAGTTCAGTTCCTAGTCTGTGTAGTAGTGTGTTGTATTCTCACTTGTAACACACATTTGGCCAACACCATTCCAATATATGTGTAATATCAACTTTAGCTATTATTGGATTATTCTTTGTTATGCGCATTTTTCCAGATCATCTGAACAGATCCCGATCCCAATTATTTTGGATTAGTGAGGTTTTTGTGTATATGATTTCTACTGATTGCAGAAGAATTTGTACTGTTAGGTTAAAGAAATTTAAATATTCCATGAAGATATTGAATCTGCTGTCTGTGTGTATTTACAGGAGAGGGTTAACAATTAATTTTTATGGAGTTATTGATTTGAAGTCAGCATGCAGTTTAAAGAAAAATAATGCAAGATATTTTCGATTAAGTTACAATTATGAATGATATTTATTTTATTTATCACAAAAAGAGATGCTGTTATTGTGATGATTAATGTCAACTTTTAAATTTTTTCATTCCGGAAAATGAAATATGTTTTGTAAAAGTCTTTTTTATGTTCTTGTACAAAAACTTGTTCATTTATGAATGAAATAAATACAAGGGATTTAAAATTACTATTACTACTGCTGTTTTTTTTGTTTGAAATGTAGTTAAAAGAATGAACAAGGTCTATGTTCAGATAGTATCTGACTTAATTTTTTCAATGCACCAACAAATAATGATAAAATGTTGTAACTAGGGTTAACATGTTCTTCTATGTCAGCAGTACAATTATTTTTTCCTGTTGATACATTAAAAGTCTGTCTTGTTTAAACTATTCTTGAATACAGAAATGTTGTGTAAATGTGCTGGATTCTGAATTGTGCTGAACGAATTGATTGTTTATATGTTGGGCAGGACATGTTGGACTGCATAAGGAATGATTGTGAATGCTTGAAATTTATTATTACTATTATAACTCATGATGAAATGTGGGTAATGGTCATGACCCAGAAGCCAAAATGCAGTCTTCACAATGGCGACATTCTTCATTTCCTCAACTAAAAAAAGTATGATATGTGCGCAGCAATCTGAAAGTCATGCTGTTGTTTTTTTTGCAGAACAGGTATCATAGACCATAAATATGCTCTCAGGGTCAAACTATTATTAAAGAATACTACCAAGAAGTTCTCAGATGTCTTTGTGATGCTATACGTTGTAAAAGACAATACTTGTAGACAAAATGAATATGGAAATGCTTCATCATGACAACGCTGCTGCTCATTCGTCACACATTATCCAAAGCTTTTAGGTAAAACTTTTATGTTCCAGTGGTTTGGCAGCCACCTGATTCCCGAGATATGGCACCATGTGACTTCTGGTTCTTCCCCAAACTCAAAATGTTTAACAGTTTTACTGCTGAACATGCAATAGTGCGTGCAGGTCATTCTTCACACTGTGCTAACAACGTAACTGGGGCGTGTATAAAAGCTGCGACTCTTATTATTGTCATTATTTCACGTCAGCACTAAGGTAATCCTGCTCATATGTTCAGCAGTGAAAGTGTTAAAAGCAAAATGTTTGAGACTATAGAAATTATAATAGAAAATGTGATGAATGACCTAAACAGTATACCCAAGAAACTTTCCAGAATGCTTTCGCCAGTGGCAGCTCTAGTGGAACAAGTATGTGGAGTCTGAGCGGAACTACTTTGAATGGGACTAAGGTGAATTTTAGAAGTTTTTTGTTATACATTTGAACCTGCATAAACTGTAACGCTGCATAAATGGAATTGATTGAAACCAAGAATGGCAATTATTTTCATACTTCTTGTAATACACTATTGCATGATTAGTCTGTTTTGATGCCCTCCGAAGTATCTCTACAATTACTGATGTTGGCAATGACAAATAAATAAAAATAAATTTAAACTTTAAAATGTTTTATTTAAACTATTTTGTTACAATTAAAATTTAAAATTACATAAAATAAATATATTAAAACAAAACAATAATAGTATAAATATGGCATGTTAAAAGTAACTTTTGATCATTAAAATCAATCCTCCACAGACTTTTGGAATTGAAAAGACAATTCACTGCACCGTGATGCAAATATAATATAGATATTTTTAAGTTTAAAAATAGTATTTAAATTTATGTATTATTTAAATATACCATTTCTAAAATCTACTCATGAAATCAACAAATTCTAAAAGAACCTATCGTAGTGATGTTATATTGTCATAAAATGTGATGTAATACTGTTTCCAAGAGTAATTTATATGTATTGCTTAAAAACCTTAAAGGTTTTTTTCCAAAATAACTATATTATAATTATTTTCATTAATTAAATTTATTATTCTATACATTAGACTTTATTTTGGAACACAATTTAATATTCTACAATAATTATTAAGTACTAAAAATTAACTTGAGTTAAAACCTATGCATACTTCAATAATGAAATATTAAAATCTATTAATTTATGAATGTATTGTCTTTACAAGTTAAAATATCATCTTGACCCAAAAGATAACAAAAATAATAAGTGGTAATCACAAATTGTTTATGCTGTATTTTAATATTACAGCCGTGTAAGTTTAGTGTAAAACAGCCCTTTATACCATATACCTAGTATAGTTCAGCCGTCCTTAGTTTGCTCCTACTGTCAACAAACCAAAGCCAGCTACTACAGGGTGCACGCTAGGGTCCATGATTTTATGGATGTCGTATTCCTATTAAGTTAACTATGTTTTAAAATATAAGTACTTAAAACATGTCATTGTACGATGTAGGCCTAACAATTTCATTTATAAAAATACCTTTTAAAGTATTTTGTTATTTAAAGTATTTTGTTATTACTTTTTAATTAGTGTTTACACGTTTTTATATAATGGGCATGCTCAGTGACATCATTATTTGTTTACAGTAGGAGCAAACGAAGAAAGGCTGGCTGTACAGCTTGTTTATAGCTGTATTAATTTGATGGAAGGAAAATTAAATTGAATTAAAAGGCACTTTGCTGTAACGACTAGTTAAAAATATACAGTAGTGTCTCACTAATATAACTAGATGGGACCGGACCCTATCCAGAACACAAAGTTCCGATTAAACATAATTTGCCTAAATATGCACAAAATATGTATACGCAAAACTTTTCCTACAGTTTACTTTTAGTTTTCGTACAACTTTATACGTACACAATATCATTACTTGGGAACATGCATTAATGAAGTAAGGGATACGTGTACACGAGATATAGTGCTGCACTGCTAAGGCCAGAAATGTATTTTTTTTATACGTTCTGCGTTTAAAGCCATAATAGAACTTCAGATACAAAAATGAGATTTCTAAAATTGAGTGTTTTTTTGGTTCTTCTCTATGGAGTTGAAACTTGGATCCTAACGGGCAGTCACAAAAAAACTTGAAGCCCTTCAGCTCTGACTCTATAGGATTTTTCAAATACCGTGGACCCAGAAAATCACCAACATTGAAGTCTTACAGTGAATAAAGGAGCCAGAAGTAATTAACAACATAAAATCTCATAAACTACAATATCTGGGACACAAAGGTACAAGTTACTACAAAGGATTCTGCAGGGAAAGATAGAAGATAAAGAAAGCTACGCGACAACAAATTTTGTAGCTCGCCAACCTGAGAAAGTGGTTTAGCATGAGTTCTACAGAACTGTTCTCAATTGTGATAGATAAGGATATGCATCGCTAACATTCGAAGCAGATAGGCACCTTGAGAACAAGATTTGTACACCTAAGTATTTAACTTACAAATTGATGTACAATTTAACAAAGCATCTTTATGATTAAAATAAAAAAAATTGATTACTGCTAATTAAGCATTAAAAACAAAAAAAAAAACCATTAAACTCTTAACAGGACTATAAAATAAAACTGCAGTAGCTACTGTATTAAAAATAAAAGTAATGTTTCCAGACTCACTGGAAATATTCATGACATTCTTTTGTTGTTTTTGTCGTAAAAATCCTGCCTCGTTTAACTGGTTGTCCAGACAAGCAGGGTCTGGATTAGCAGGACTCTACTGTAGTAGGTAACTACTATGAATTCTATTTCAATGTACATATCTTAATTTCATTAAGTTCAACAATTTGTATATTATTAAAAAAGGGATCCTATTTAATATTTACTGTTACCAAACAGCTATATAGTTGTTACAGTTCTTATCTAAAGCATTAATGATAAAATTTAAAAAGGAACAATAGAAAAGGAGCTAATATTTATAACATAAAGGTGTTACATAAGAATTTATTTAATTTAACTACCTCATCATTGCTATTCACATGGGTCAATAGATATACACGTTCTTAAATATTATAAAGATTTTTCTTTGTTAAAAAGATTCATAGAAAAACAATAGAATGGCATTTATACACTGATATGTATGCAACATCAAGCCTTGTATTTTATATTATGTATTATTATTTATTTATAATTTTGAAAATTCTTAAATAAATTACCCCAATCTTTAAAGTGTTGTGAGGATTTGAATTCCTTTAAAAAAAATTTAAAAAATTACTTGATCGGTGAAACTTTTTATAGCATACAAGAATTTCTTTCTTGATAGTAGTGTGTTTCTTATACGTATTTCAGGTGTTATACCTGACGACATGTCCTATACTCCTCCTGGAGTCTCCAGGGCGCAAAAAAAAAAAAAAATTTTTTGAATCTACCACTTATAATTCAACAAACCTTTATTGCATATTTTTGAGGCAGTGAAAGTTTGTGTTTGTTTGTAATGTATGACTTATAAAGAGATTGCAATCAACATTCTATATGATACTGCAATAACTACTTATTATTCAATCAAGTTTTTTTTATTTTTATTGAGTGATGATGCCTACATAATCCTTGGGCTTGTGCGCAGGTAATGGTATGTCGTGATTTACAGATGAAAAAAATGCCAGACCTGACCGGGAATCAAACCTGGGACCCCGGCATAGTAGCCAGTTGCGCTGACCACTACAATACGGGCCGGCCTTTTAGTTTTTAGTCTTTAGTTTACAACTAAAGACTTAATATCTTAGGTGACAGTTCCACCATCCATTAATCCAACCCCTTAGGTGTCAAAACTACACCATTTGATGACATGACATAATATGACTCAACAAAGGGATGCCCAGAAGGGTGGCCTTACTTCATGCCAGCTGTGTACGGCTCAGATAGCTCTACCTAGATTTCATCCAGCAAGGTGAACACAGAGTGTCACTAGGCAGCACCACTCCCCACAAGCAATTGGGCCAAAAACTAACCAATCTGGTTCTCCAAAGAAGCCTCGAGTACTAACACAACACGTCCCAGGAAGGCATTGGACTGGTGTGTATATGATTCGCAAACCATACCAAGCTGTTATTTCACACACTGAGCAATATATTGTGTGGTTCCAAGCTTCGTGTAGTTGTGGGGTGAAGGGTATGGATGAGGTATAATGAATGAGTGATGCATGCTGGGAGAACAATTGTTGTATTACTCTGATACAAAACATTCGTTTTCAAACTTTCCGTATTTGTATGTGTAACATATTTGTATTTATTAAATTAATTTATTTATTTACATATTTTGATATAAATTGGTAAGTTAAATATTATGAATCCCTCCAAGTTAATAACCCGATAGGTATTTGTTAAATTAATACGCCGGATGGTAAGAATATTTTTTTAGTCTAGTTAGTACTCGCTACCACTACAAATGCATCAGCTGTGAAACACTACTAACTCATTCATTCTCCCACTACAATAACAAGGCACTGCATTCCTTCCAACTACACGGAGCTGGGACTCAAGCAATATAGGTAGAATAGTTAACAGTTCAATGATTTTACAAGACAGCAAAAACTTCAGCAATTCAAATACCATCTGAATGACTCCAAAAAAAGAAACTTACACAATTTTTTTTTCATTAAATTCAGACTTCATGTTATGGTCTACTAAAATAATTACTCTAAGAAAGTGTAGAAACTAAACCGTAATTATTGTTAAAAATTGTCACGGGCTATATTAGTTATTCAGTAGAGTTAAGACATAAAATATAATCTAATTAGAAGAATTATTTCTAGGTATCAGTAACCTACATTATCAACATGCTACATATTAAAACGATAAAAATAATAAAATGCAATAAAACATATTAAGTACAGTAGATGCACATTTTTAAAAGGCTAGTTATGTTCAGAGATATATTTTACTAAATTTCATACTAATTTATATTGTTTACTGCAGTTAAACTACAACACCCTCTGAACTTTTACCTGCAACATAAAAAGAAAACAATTACAATCAAAATCAACTAAATCACTTTTCTTAAAACAGACAAAAATACTTCTTGTCAATAAAGGCGTACAGATAAAAGAAGTCAATGATTTTATTATTAAAGAAAGAAAATGGAAAAGTCACACAGCTATACTTCATATGATGAACAGTCGTTAATCCAGCCACCCTGTGCTAGATAATGAAATGACTGTTATATGATCGTCGTCATTTTCATGGATTAGGCTGTGCGTTAGCCTGTTCCGGCGTCCATCTCTTCCTCGGTCTACCAATACATCTTTTACCTGTCGGATTATGGATCAATGCATTTAATGGAAGGCGATCTTGGGACATTCTTAACACATGCTCTGACTACTTTTCTTTGTATGTCCTTATAGTGTTCAACAATGGTTGGGCACCGCATTCATTCCTTATTACTTCATTACGAATGCGATCCTCTCTTGTGCAGCCCTTAACTTGCCTTAGAAATCGCATTTCCGCTGACTGAATTCTCGATTCCTGTTTTCTCGTCAGCACCCATGCCTCACTTCCATAAGCCAAAGTTGGGATCGCCATTACTTTATAAAACTTTAGCAATGTGTTTTTCCTGGCTCTACTCTTGAGAGATCAACTTATTGCACCACATACCATGTTGAACTTAGTTACTTTTTGATGCACATCATGGTCATAATCATACGTAACATCGCATCCCAAGTATTTAAAATTAGCTACTTGCTCCAAACTCTTGCTTCCAATCACTATTTTAGACCTAGTAGGCCATTTTCCATGGAAAGCCATAATTTTTGATTTGCCTGCAGAAATTTTCATATTAAAATGTTTGCCAATTATGAGGAGCTTATGCACTGCCATTTGCAGCTTGTCCTCGGATTCCTGTATAATCACAGTGTCGTCAGCAAATAATAAATAGTTCATAAAAGTATTGCGGGTAAGAGCGATACCCTTGTCTACTTCATGCTGCCACATAGACATAAGCTCGTTGACATATATATTAAATAAAGCAGGTGAAATTGGACAACCTGGTTTGACTCCTTTATTTGTAGCTATTTCATCTGTCAATTTTCCGGCCCCCATTGCTATTTTTATTGTTGTGTTCCCATATAAAGTTTTTATACTGTCTATCAAATGCAAGGGACATCCATTTCTCAACATTATGCTCCAAAGTAGCTCTCTATCGACATTATCAAATGCCTTCTCCCAGTCTACAAAGGCCATGTGTGTTTCACTATTATACTCTCTGCGTTTTTCTATTATCATTTTTAAAGTGAACACCGCATCAATACAGGATCTCCCTCTTCTGAAACCCATCTGGTTCTCCTGTAAAAGAGACTCTGTTATTGCCTGTAATCTTCTAGAGGATGAAAGCATATAATTTGTATGTTGTATCCAGAAGACCGTGCCCAGTCAGCTTGCTCCTGGGTCTCACTTTGAACTGAGTAAGAGTGAGACATAACTGGGGGTGAGACACTGGGATGGGGGGCCTCAACCCCAACACGGCGCGTCACAATGGCTGATAGGGAAAGTTCCTGTAGACATACAGGACAGGTGTGAATAAGACAGAAGGTCAAATAAGCACTCGCGGATCAACTGAGGCATGGTCAACGGCTCTATGGCGAAAGAGGAAAGCTTCCCAACGGCGGATGAGGCGGATGAACCTGGGGGAGTCAACACTGAGAACAAATCCTGTGGGTTTGGAAGAAGAGAGGTGGCGGTCCCACCACCAAACTTGCCCAGCGCAGCGTTCGTATCGCGGCCTGGGGACTAATATATTACTGACAAGCGTCTAAATAAAGCCTCGGGTTATATGATTATCAAGAAATTTTAATTAAAGGGCAGATGCTATAAACTGAAACAGCTTTATCTGGATTGAAAACTAAGACTTAATGATTTTACAAATTACGTATTTTCAAACTTGGTTAATATAGCTGAGAAAAACTATTATAAAAAAAAAAAGATCCACCGGGTTGGTCTTAGAGGTCTTACCGGGGTAAAGTCGTTGTCATGAGTCAGCTATTTAACAGCTGATTTTCAGAGACAAAGGTTCCTGGTTCAAATCCTAGTAAAGGTAGTTACTTTTACACGGATTTGAATACTAGATAGAGGTTACCAGTGTACTTCGCTGGTTGGGGTTCAATTAACCACACTCTTTCAGCAATGGTCGGCCTGAGTCTGTATTAGATTACACCTCATATACATCATTCTCATCTCATTGGGCCATGGGGTTGCTTATTGTTCTAATTGAGCAGATTCCAATGTACACACATCAGGGATTAAAAAAAAAATAGATAAAAAAAATAATAAAAATAAAACTTTGCTAAAATTTACCAGTAACAGCTGCAAACTTCTAATTACATTTCAAACAACCTGGAATTAAATTTCCGTACAGTTTTTGTGACTGGAAGTGAGTGAAGCATTGTTAGTTACAAGTTAGTAACGCTAAGTAAAAATAAACAACTCGAGTAGAAACTGAGTTGATGCCAACTAATACAAAATTTGTGAATACAGTTTATGAACTTACTTATTTTTTGTTTCTGAGTTAATGATTTATCAGAACTCTGCCCCAGCTGCAGTAAGTTAGGTTTTTTGATGCACTCTTTAGATCCATTTATTTGAGCTAACTGTAACAATAATAAAATAATAAAACCATTATAAACTTTTACAAAAATGTTTCTTTTAAAGTAGTTCACATTCACATTTACTATAAAATTTCATCCAACAACTTTGAGTGATATTAATAAAAAGTTAATTTCAGTTATTTTTTCAGATCTCCGGACTTTTATAGATTACGGCTATCTGAGCTTGCCCATAACAGACACGTAGAGTGTCAAATTATTTACACGCAATCTGTTCATTGCAGAGCTAAAATAAATAGTTCTGTTTCTTATCACATGGTCAGCCAATTAAATGACTGAATCATTTAAGAACAGAAGAGGTAAAGGTGTAAAAGACACAAATCAGTTATCTCCACTGAAAGTAATGAATTTCATTACACAGCCAGACCTTGTGGTGAGTGAAGTGAAGGTATCATTTGCAGGGTGGAAAATATGTGCTTTCCAGAGGGCCCGGCATGCTGATAAGTGTACTTTTCCACTCAGTGAGAAAGGCAATTGTAAACAAACTCACTTTTATTTAACTTATTAAAACCTCTACAGGTTCAAACCAGCCTTTCAGCTGATGACCTAAACAACGTACATGGCAGGCAGAAATAGCATGCAAAAATGTCTTGTTAAAATACAAAATGTATAAATTCACAGTACTAATTGAGTAAAATCAAATTTAACTTTTAGTACTCTGACATCTAAACTTGGATATTATTAAATTATTTGTCTCCTGTATTAATTGGTCTAAGTATAAAATTAAGACTAACACAACTTTTACTTTTAAATACAGAATTGCAACTTTCTGACAATTGACTCTCTTATGTTGAAGTTGAGCTAAGCTGAACATATTAGAAAACTTGGAATGTGCTTTCTTGTGTTATTAATTTTAACACTTCTGGAATAAGAGTTCATTTTATATAATGAATATATTTTGCTATGTTCTACTTGGATGTAAGCTGCAATAAGGAACTGTGTTGCAGGATGGGTCATATGCTACTGAAATATCTTTACACGTGCTTTACAACTAGCACCTAGTTGAATTTAAGCACTAGTATTCACTAATGCACTACTGACTTTGAACATGTTTGATTTTACTAGCAGTTAGTAGGGAAGGAGAGGTCACATAATTGACTAGCGCTAATAAACTAGTTCGGTGTGATCATTTGGAAACATTGCTAGATGCTAGTAAGCTGCACTTTGTTACACAACACTATTCGTGTAAATCTTCAGAGCACTAACATTAATTAACTATAGGCATACCGTAAGGAAATTGCAGTGGGAGCGTTTCAAGCGTCAACCTTGGTGGGGAAGCATAAACCCCCCCACCAGTATTGTAGTATTTTGCAGTAGAGACTGGCAACAAAATGTTTGATATTAACCCTTTCCACTCGACTGTCGGATCTGATCCGACATGATAGTATTACAGTTCCACTCATATGTCGGACTCCATCCGACTCTGTTTTCACAGCTGATTTTGTAAGAAAATACGCGTTTAACAAAATTGCTGTAATGTGCTGGCCTCTACGGGATGTTTTAAAAATTAAGTCTTGTAGTTTTCGATAGTTAACTACTACCGATTATCGATACAAACGGAATTAATTGAATCGATGTCACCATAACAAACTAACCTAATCGTGAACGTGCTTCGTTTAATTTGCGATATTTTGTGTCGCTTTAAGATCGGTTAATGTCTTTTTGTAGTTTTAGGTAACTAATTCACACAAAAATAATATTCAGATTATTTTGCGTGTTTTTATTAGGTTTTAGGTATCAATTTCTACTTAAATAGTTTATTTAATCTTAGTTTTTACAACGACAGTGTATGTTTTGCAGGTTATATTTTAAAAGTTTTTAGGTGAGAAAAATAATTTTTTATGTATCATTATTATCATTAAAGTAATAACAAACATAAAAAGTATCGCATGCTCTTAAAACTAATAACAACAAATTATGTTTGTGTATGATTAATGAAATAGGGTATCAACAAATCATAAAATAAATACAAATGAAGGGAATCACAGTACAAACATAATACGAGTGGAAAGGGTTAACATATACTCAGTTCATCATAAGAAAGATATGTTCAGTAAACAAACAGCAGTTACTGAATCAGCTAGGTAATACATATAACTTGTCACCACATTTACTTATAAAAAAGAATGGAAATAAAGAATACCGTTTTTATAAATTTATTAATCAGTGCTTAAAACATCAGTCATGATATTTTGTTGTGGGGGACGATGTTTGATTTGCCTCCTCTTCATATTCAAGTGAAGGAGGCGGCGATAAGAACTGCCTTGAGGCTGGAAGGCAAGATCGGGGTCCCATCAGGGGAGATGGGCCACACCGAGATCTTCAAAGAGATTGAGGGGATGGGTGTGGTAGGTGGTCCTCGGGACTGTATGAACAGAGCGTACGACTTCTCCGACACACTGAGGGTGGAAATTTTTGATCGTCAGGAGTGGGCGGAGGGACAGCCAGTGATACCGGAAGGGGCTACCGTTTGGTATACTGACGGCTCAGTGATGAGCATAAGAGCGGGATTGGGGGCCTGGGGGGCCGGGGGAAAGATTTCCCTGGCCCTTGGGTGTAACATAACCATCTTCCAAGCTGAAATATTGGCCATTAAGGTCTGTGCAGAGAGGTGTATTGAAAGGCGCCTCAATGGGTCGCACATTTATATTTTGTCCGATAGTCAGGCGGCCATCAAGGCTTTGAGTTCTTTTACTTTTGAGTCGCGATTGGCCTATGATTGTCGGGAAGTTTTGAATGCCGTGGCCAAGCGTAACGTGGTGACGCTGCGTTGGGTGCCGGGGCACCAGGGAGTGCCTGGAAATGAGAGAGCGGATGCCTTAGCAAAGAAAGGTGCAGCCTCTCACTTCATAGGCCCAGAGCCATTCTGTGGAATTGGTGAAGGCTATTATAGAGGAATAGTTAGGGCCTGGGAAGAGGAGGCTAAAACCTCCTATTGGGAGAAGGTGCCAGGCTGTGAACAGGCAAAGAAATTCATTGCCTATTCCAGCAGAAAGGCTGGGATATATAATAGACTAGGAAGACAGGACTTGAGGAGGGTAGTGGGCCTGATGACTGGTCATTGTAATCTTGGGTATCATTTATCCAAGATAGGAGTTGCTGAAGAGAGCCTGTGTAGATTCTGTCATGAGGCAGAAGAGAAGGCTGAGCATATTTTATGCAGTTGCAAAGTGGTTGGCTGCAAAAGAAGAGCGCTGATGGGTAAGGACGTGTTAACACCTTCTCAGGTAAGTGCACTAGATCCTAGGCAGATCCTGCGCTTTATTGAAAGTGTGGGTCTTGCATAAATAAGGAATAGGGGCAATCACAAAAGATCTTTTAGGTCGCGGTGAGGAGGGGCTGCAGAAGCCTGAACGCCCTGGTTGTAAAGTAAGTAAGTAGTTGTAGTGGGGGATTTACCCCAACTTATTGACGCATGCGCACTAGGACTGCAACATCCTACCGGTATAGCTATAGCTCCGTGGGAATTGCCATCTACATGCTAGTAAATCCTGCCAGTAAACTACCATCATGGGAATATGCCATTAGATACTTGTACTATTTTAAGTTATAGGAGATCTTCTATAGGAATAATGGATATAAGTAATATTTATTGCATAGAAAATATACCCCGAGATACAATGATATAAAACCAATGACGCAAAAAAAAACACAAGCAAGAGTTTTAATCTAAATGACTGAATGGAAACACCATTCTAAATTTTTATTTTAAAAATATGCTCTGAAGAAGGTGGTACCACTGAAATGCGCGTAAGTTTTTTAAACTTAAATAAGCAACCAAAGGTAAGGTGATAAATTTCATTTATTCTGTAATTTATATTAATGGTAGGCAGAATGCTTTTCAAAAATTTATTTATAAACAAGCAAGTCCTATTTTTACATTACTTAAAAAACTTGTAATCTACTCTTCACTATTAAAAAAGACTGAGATAAACAAATCAATTTAAAGATCCAGATTAAAAAGCGCTATTTTTTAAAACACTGTCCAAGAAGGACATAAGAAGGAAATAAGTACATTTTCAAATCTCAAATTTTTTTGTTTTTTTTTTAATCTGATATCGTTAAGTCTAAATAGCTCTCAAAGGTAAATTTTTCTTTTTGTATTAGTGAAATATCTCGTAATACATTATATTTTACTTATAATTTAATTTCACTTTCATTTCATTACTGTTGTTTTACATTTGACTTCTCAAAATTGTTCATTTCTGTACGTAATATTATTACATAGCAAATGTGAAGTGTTGAATAGAAGTATAGTGTTTTCACATAGGTAACCTCAGGAATACCTAAAAATATTTCTCTATTGTAACAGATGTATTTAATACTAGTGGTAAATCAATATACTAACTAATAAACAAGGTATGATCAAAAAATACGATTGAATTTTTATAGCAGCAACTGCTGGCATTACATTCATTTGAAGTAATAAGTTCGATAGCCTGATTCTTTGAGATAGTACGTGTCAAGTTTGAGCAAGTTGTGATTTGTCAGTTGGATTCCAGAGTCAGAAGAGTGAGGTTGTTTTTACCATGTCTGTTGCGCATCCATAATTTTGAACAATGTGTCAACATTAAGTTTTGTTTCAAGTTGCAAAAAAGTCCTGAAGAAGCCCATAAAATGTTAAAATCAGTGTATGGGGTTATGTGATAATTCTGAAGACTGATTACAAGAGGTTTGAGTGATTTAAAAGTGGAAATAAGTTGATTGAAGATAAGCAACAGTTGGGATGTCCTTCGACCTCAAAAACGGACGAAAACGTAGAAAAAGTGGCAAAACTCGTCTGTTCAAACAGGCGATTGACTATTAGAGCATACTGAAGAACTGAACATCAATGGATAATTTTTAAATGAGATAAGTGAGTGCAAAATCTGTTCTCTGTGCTACACCTTGCTTCTGATTCGCAAGTATTTGGTCAGAAAAAGATTCGTGTCTTTCCATAACTGCCTTACTCAATGAATTTAGCACCATGCGACTTCTGATTCTACTCAAAAATAAATCAAGTTGAAAGAAAAATGTTTTGACATAATTCCTAGCATTGAAAGCAATGACAGAGCAGTTTCTAAAAGAAGACTTCTAGAAATGCTTCTTATCATGGAATCAACGTTACGATGTGTGCATTGCTAGCCAAGATGAGTACTTTGAAGGAGATTAATTCAAATTTGATGTAAGCTAATTACTTTGATCGTAATAAAATTATTCACCGCATTTTTTGGTTATACCTTATTAAATATACATGTATTTTATAAAAATGAAAAGACTTGTCATGCAATAAAAAAAATTATTAATTCAGTTTTCTTATACATTTACTGCACTATTTAATTACTACAAAAATGTTCACAAATAATGATAAGAAAACATAATGACTGTTGTTAACGCCAGTTAGTACTGTCAATTTGCTTCCGTATTTCCCGCTTGGTTATTATTTCAACTTTGCTTGTTTCCGTATGACCTCACTGATCACGTCATTTTTTCTCCCTTCCACTTTCCTGCATTTCCGTCTTGTTCATTACACACTATTGTTTCAGCATTCATGATGAATGGAAGCGCGCTTATCGTCGGCGGGTAACGCTTGGCTTGGGGGACGCTACCCTCGCATCTTGCGTTTACATTCTTGTCTCGTTCGTATATTCATTCGTTCGCTATGAACTTAAGTCGTTTGTTGCTATTTGATTTGTGTGAATTATTATATTCAATTGCTCATGTTATTTATATTGTGAACTGTTGCGTTTGTTACTTGTGATGTTTGTTAGTGCTACACCGCATGCGTTTCTACAAACTTGAATTCATTCCTGGATTAAAGGTAAGTGCGTATTTTATTTGTTATGTATTGTTGATCAATAGTGTGCGCTCCTATGTATTTTCATGTCCTGTCACTTCGTATCCTACCTATTTTGGTCAGTTTTGCTTAACCGTCTATTTAATCATTTCGTTTATTCTCTCAGTCGTTATAGTTGTGGCTGGCAACTACTTAAAAACCTGCCTGGTCCTCCTGGTTGAATCGTTTAATCGTCTATTATTTACGTTAGAAATTATTCATCTCGATTTTGCTTTATTGTATTTTTTCAACAATCGTTTCTGCTTTAACAACTGTACAGATTAAGGCAGAATTACTGAATTTTAAAATACACATATTATAGGTATATTAAAGTGATTCTCCATGTAAGTAATCTTATAATACAAATATAATGTAAAGGATTTATCGCCCAGATTTTATGAAAAATTAGTCTTAATAAGAGCATTTAATGTCCACACCGTCTCCTCTTTGTAAATTATAACTGGTTTTTAAGTGAATTGCTTGTTCTCTTTGTAAGTAAGCTTGTAAAATATTACTTGCTGATCAATCTGGAACTGATATAAATTGTTTTAATCTGTTATACACTGCATCAAAACTCATGAATTGAATTGTAAGTATTAAGTTACTTTTAAATATATTAAATTTCTGTAGTAGTTTTTGTAAAGAGAGACTGAAAGTAGTAATATTATAAATAGGAGACCTGTTCATCAATCGCTCTGAACTGCCACTGCCATGTCACATTATAAAGGAAGGGGCGATGATCAAATCTGTTGTCATCAGGACTGTAACTTTCAGCATGGCAGCTTGGTGTTAGCACAGTCATCTTGTGACGATGTATTGCATAACAACGGAAGAAATGTTTAACCTTTTCTGCCACCTAAAAATACAAAAAATTCAATTTTTAATAACAGTAGCAACATAAATCTTGAAATGATAAGATTATTTACGATTATATTTGGATGAAGTAGTAAAGTCTTAACCCTTTCAGTGCCATGGCCGATTCAATCGGCCACGATTGCTTGTGCGTAAATTGCCATGGTCGATCGAATCGGCCGCAAGTTTCAAACCACTGTAGTACACTCAGTTCTCAACAGATTGTACTGTTTTTACTCTGAAACGTAAGAGCAGTTATTGCTGTACATGACCATATATTTTTAGCCTCTTTGGATGTACAGTGACGATTTTACAAGCGATCTAACAGGCCGGTGTTCTCGTGTTGTGTCTAGTCCATTGTTGACATTTTATAACAGCGTGTATAACCTCTACTGTAGTATTTTGTGTTTAGTTTTGCAACTGTTTTTGTTAGTGATTGGTTTATTTCTTTATAATGTTGGAAAATGAATTATATTTTGGTCTTGACGATGATGAAATTTTCGAGTTAGCTTTGTGTACGGACTCTGAAAGTGAACCTATGTTAGAAACTATACAATTATCATTTTTTATAAATACTCAAATTTTCTGTCGCGTCATGCTGAACTAATATCCTCAATAAGTATGTTTGTAGTGACAATTTATAAACAAATTTAATATGGTTTTGTTCAAAATTAAATGGGCTACGTGATAGATGTGACAACTTGTGTAAATAATTATAATAAACTTTTTTAATAATAAATTATTTTTATATAATAAATTGTATAATAATTATAAACTAGTTATTTTGTGTGAAAGTGAAAAAAACAATTTTCTTTGGTTGCTTGTACTGAATTTAAATTTTTTTAAAAATTTTTAAAAAAGACAAGCATTAGTTTTGACAATGTATATGCAATTCTTCATCTATTTTTAAGGTAAGACCAAAATTTCAAGACTCTAGAATTATTACTTCATCTGTAATTTAATTACACAAATATGCTTGCTTTAAGATCAAAAGTGGCTTGGCATTTTATGCACAACCATGTTGAAAGAGGGTGGCACTGAAAGGGTTAATTATGGGTGATACAATGACGGTTGATAATAAAATTTACAGATAATCTGCAGGTGCTGGAAAATGCACCAAAATCGTTCAGTATAAATTCAAAATCTTAAACTAACTGTACAATCAAACAGGATAAAATACAGCAAAATAAAATTTACAGATTATTAAAATAAATCCACTAAAACGAGGATCTAACAAAAAATTATCAAAACTTTAATACAAAATTCATTGTGGGATTAGGAAAAACAAATTAATTCTCTAACCACTTAACAAAAACCATATTTTTTACTACATTCTGAGTTATATTTGAATGCCAGAATAATAAATTGTATGTAATACAAATAACAAAACTATTTATAGATAACCTGAAGTTGTTGTTTAGGTCATCAGCCAAAAAGCTGGTTTGAACCTGTAGAGGTTTTACTAAGTAAAATGAGACGTGCGGTGGTTTACCATTGCCTTCCTCACTGAATAAAAAAGTACGCTTATCAGCATGCCGAGCCCTCTGAAAAGCACGTATTTTCCACTCTGCAAATGACACCTTCACTTCATTCACCACAGGGTCTGGCTGTATAATGAAATTCAATGCTTTCAGAGAAGATAACTCTGATTAGTGTCTTTTACACCTCTACCTCTTCTGTTCTTAAATGATTCAGTCATTTAATTGGCTGACCATGTGATAAGACACAGAACTATTTATTTTAGCCCAGCAACGAACAGATTGAGAGTAAATAATTTGACTCTCCACCTGTCTGTTATGAACCTGAAGTATAAATATTAATAAATGACAGACAAAATGAAATTGAAATTTTGGAGAAATATTATATTTACAAATATAGTAACACGGAAAAATTAATGAACATACAGGTTGAATATTACAACTGATAAAGTTGGCAAGACTGTTTTAGACATAAGAATCGACTATTCCTTATCTGTCATGGTAGGAGGTAGGAAGTTTTAAATTTTAATATGACAAATATTTTAAAAAATGTTAATTTACTGAAGATATGTGAAAGATCCACGAAAGCGCTATAAACTTTCGTAAGTGTTTTCTGTTACCGTATTCTAGTGATTACAAAATATATTTTAATTTCTAATAAAATAGAATATACTGCAAGTATGTTCTTTTGCATTTGCACTTCAGGTAAACTCTCTTATTTATCGTTGTTCTAAAATATATTTTTACACCAACTTAACAAAACAACTTAATAAAAACAACTGTTTTTATTATATTATTATGTAATTCTTAAGAATTATTTTTATTATGTTAACACATGTTTATAATCTACCAACCTCTTCTGGTGAAGTAGAACTCCAAGTGTTGACTAATTTGCAAAACATTGAGAATGGACCACAGCACAACTGTTTACGATACCGACCAAATGTGCTTAATTCATCATAAGTCATACCCATATCTGCTTCATCAGTTTGAACCAATTTACCGTCAGATAACGGTTCAAGTTCAGCTGTAGGTGGTGCTTGTATTATTTCATCAATTATAGGTAAATTAAACCTAAACAAAACAACCTTTATAAATGAATAGTTTAAAATAAACCATATACAAATTTATCTTTAACAAAAGTAAAATCAAATTTTAAATTTATTTTAAAAAATGTAATGCTAATTAGTATTTTTCTGTTCCACTGGTTCGATAGCAACTTGATAATATTACGACAGGCCACCTTACATTACATTACAACAAGGGCGTTCAGGCTTCTTCAGCCCCTCCTCACCGCGACCTAAAAGATCTTTTGTGATTCTGACAGGCCACCTTACATTGACTGTTCTGTTGTAATATGGCACAACAAACTAAAAACCAACCTTTAACCACCTTTTATACTCATGATGATTCTCAATATCCATATCTCATCTGTCAGACACAAAGTGTTAACACTAAATTGTTGTTTAACACTGACCCAATTCTAGCTATAGTAGCTAGGAACAATAAACGGCTGGTTATTTAAACAATGAAGTAAAACCACACAGTCAATGAGATTAATAAACAGAAAAATTCTCAATTTAAGACAAATCCTCTTGAAATCCATCAATTACACTGCTTATTAATGATTTTAGTGATTATAGCCAACCAATTTCCACCAAATTAATAAAATTATATTACAAAATATAGAAAAAATCGTGTAGAACACTCACATGTTTTTCTTTTACCAATGTAAATATAACCTAATTTTTAATCGTGATTGGGTGACGCTGAATGAAAACCAAACTTTGTTGAACTTAGATTTTGATTAGAAAGTTATGAAAAAATAACAAATTGATGCTAAAATAATCTATGTAGAAAAAAATTAAAGGTTTTTTTAAATTTTGTGTAGTTTTAATTAAAACACTTTTGCCCTAAAATGCACATTAAAAGCGGCAATCTTGAAAAATATAATTTTTTAATAAAACAGCACAACCCCCACAAATTTCAGTAAACATACAATTCATTACACTTTGTATAGCATAAAGAAGGCAATTTATGAACTAAATTGTAGGAGCTGTTTTTAAAAAAATTGCAAAAAGCGAAAATTTCTTGTAAGACTACTACTCTGGTCGACAGATTTCTAAGAAATTTTTTTAAGTCAGATCCCCTTATGGTAAAGCCTGATTTTTATAAGGAGAGCGATGGGCATAATGTGCGACTGCATTAGTATAGTCTTGTATGTACTGCAATAGTGCAGTGTATGTAATCAACAATAGAACAGCACACACACAAAATACAATGGGTGTTTCAATTTTCAACAACACTAACATCTAACTGTACTTGTATGCAGGGTCCAAATCAAGTATGCGCATGCATAGCCCAGCGCTCACAGCAATTGGCTTGGCCTATACTTAAGTTCCAAGTTTGAACTTCGTATGATTTTCTGTTTTTGAGATATTTTGATCACACACACACAGAGCAACCTATAAAATCATGGTTTTCAGGTTCATTACATACACGAAGAGAAAGTAAAAAATCTGGTGTGAAACACTCACACAACTTTCTCTTGCCAATGCAAATTATGACAAATATAACCTAACATTAGTAATAAAACATTAAAAATATACAAAAAACATAACCTTATTTAAATCATGAGTGAAAGACGGAAAATGAAAATCGACCTCAGTTTGGCTTAAAAATACGGAAAATCACTTTCACGCTAAACTAGGGTCTGTAGAGAAAATTGCTGTGCATAAAAGTTGTAATCTTTTAATTTTCTATAAATTTGAATACATACACTTTCGTCGTAAAATGCATACTAAGGCCGAAATCTTAAAAAAAAAAACGATTTTTCACACGTTTTCGTGAGAAAAAAAACCGAATATCGCTAATTACCGCTAAACTAAACGTTATACAAAAAAATGTTTGAAATAAAAGTTGTACGATTTTAAGTTCTCTACATTTTTTAATATATAATTTTTGCACTAAAATGAACATTAAAACCGTAATCTTAAAAAAACCATTTCATTACGTGAAAACAGCCTCACCGAGAATTTCAGCAAACATGGTGCCTACTCTATCTTGTAGAGCATAAAAAATTAATTAAACCAGGCGACTTTTAAAAAAAATCGTAGATCCAGTGAAAACTTGACATGAAAACAATACTTTCCTTCCTATATATTTATATAGGCAAGAGAAAGTAAAAAACGGTTGATAATTTTTCACCGTAAGTTTCGCACAGGATACAACCAAATTTTAATTTAATTTTAATTTTAACTCAAACAAGCACAACTCTTAAAATAATTATAAAAATTAAAATAAATTTTCCAAACACATTATTGTAATTACCTTGTTCTAGCATATAAAAGGAATCGTTTAAGATCAGTTTTTGAAATTCCTCCGATTGGATTGACATCAGCTGATGAACAATCATACTTTGTCATATAACCACGAAGTGCTTCATCAACATTGGCTGAACCCAAGACTAGTAAACCACCAGGTCGATTACGTGCCCAAAGCATTAGTTGAGCAAAAAGGTAGGAAACAACCATTCGTATTCTTGCCTGTTAACAGATAAAACAAACTTCATAATCAAAACTTGTTTGTAACATTAACACAACAATAGCTGATATAAAAATACAAAAAGTAACATATTTATTACAATACATGTTTTAAAAATCTGGTGTGAAACAATCACACAACTTTCTCTCGCCAATGCAAATTATGAACAATATAGCCTAACATTAGTAATAATAAAAAAACACTAGATATAAACAATAAAACTAACCTCAATAAACATAACCTAATTTTAATCATGAATGTAAGACGCTAAATGAAAATTAACCTCAGTTTAGCTTAAAATACAGAAAATCACTCTTTCATGCTAAGCTAGGCTCTGTAGAGAAAAATGCTTTAAATAAAAGTTGTAGATCTTTTAATTTCCTATAAATTTGGTTTCATACTCTTTTGTCGTATAATGCATACCAAGGTCGAAATCTTAAAAAATCGATTTTTTTTACACTATTTCATGAGAAAAAAACAGAAAATTGCTAATTACCACTAAACTAAGCGTTATACAAAAAAATGTTTGGAATAAAAGTTGTAAGATTTTAAATTCTTTACAACCTTTATTATATACGTTGTGCGCTAAACTGCATATTATTAAATGCATATTAAAATCGCAATCTTAAAAAAACAACTTTTTTACGTGAAAACAGTCTCTCCAAGAATTTCAGCAAACATGACGCCTACCCTATCTTGTAAAGCATAAAAAATTAAGTAAACGAGGCGATTTAAAAAAAAAATTGTACAACCTGTTTTTGAGAAAATCACAAAAAAATAAAAAATTACACGAATAATCTACTACTTCCGGTTGACCGATTTTGATTAAAATGTTCGTGTTGGGTCCGGTAGTGGTGTCTTAACTTTAGTTTCAACTTCGTACAATGTTCCGTTCTTGAGATATTCTGTTCACACAAACCAATCGCTAAAAACATGTTTTTTGGATTCAGGGGGTCTGAAAACTTCAGGTAGATAAGGAGTCAGGTAGATCCGGCGAAAACTTGATTTAGAAAAATCGACATGAAAACAATACTTTCCTTCCTATATATTCATATATCCCAATTTCATTTCCTTTCCCAAACTTAAAGATTGGAATTTTTACAAAAAAAGAAAAAATAAGAAAAACTAAAACAGCACTGATTCTTACTTGAATGTTTTGAAGAGCTAATGACTCTCTTGGTGAACCTCCGTGAACTGCAAATTTAGGCACCATGCCTGTTACTCGAGAAAATATTAAAAGTAATGCTGACACTACAGAGTCAATATTTATGTCCAGATGGTAACTAAATAAAACAAATAAAAATCATTATTAAATTGGTATAACAAAAATTAACAGAGTAAAAATTTTTGCTCTAAACTGATTGGTTACAGGACCAAGTTTTGCATTAAAAACAACTCAAAGAATAATCAGTAAACAGTCACAGATATGTTATCCACAACAACTATTAATTAGTAAAATTCAAATGCAGAGTATTCCAGTAATGGCAAACTGCATACTTTTATCAATATAATCAAATGAAAAAGCATCATGAGTCAGGCTAAAAGCATTACAGTCATTTTAAAACAATGGCTCAAAAATTTCAACAACTGATAAAAATTTCATTGTTCTTTTGTAAAACAAACACAACTATTATCTAATGTTTTATGAATTTTAATATTACAATTTTAAGCATTAGAGTTTCGGAATCAGAAATATAAATCCTTATTTTCCGTATAATTTCCATCTGTGTACAATTTATTTGAAAACACAGAAATTTCATTACTAGAACAAGATGCATACTCTTTCAACATAATATTTTTTTTTCAAATAAAGCGATTTTGATATTGAAATCAGATAATATAATGTGGTTTGATAACTGACTCCATTACTACACATTTTGTACTTCAAAACACTCTGTCCATCACCCTTCTCATCCAATTGTTGTCTTCAACTTTCCTAAACCTTTCTCCACAACTTTTGTATTTTCCCTCTTCACTTAACACTGACACACAATGTCCCAATTAATATCTTTTAAGCATTTTCCATTTCTAGCTATCTGTTCTCTCTTAACATTTTAAGAGTTGTTGTACATACACCTATAATTTCTTTATCTCATTCAACTTTATTTTTATTTTTCGGCTGTTTCCCAAACTTTCCGATAACTGTTACCAATTTATCTCCAGTGATGCCTCTCCCTTGAGTCGCTTAACTGTTATATCTTTCACCATATCCCGTTGTGAGGTATTAGTTGTTGATGAATTACCGTTCTTTTTATTTACTCCATTGTACGAGTATTTTCCCTCTTTTTTTTCCCCTCTCGTATTAATAGGGTGATTACAGTAATACAAAAATCAAGAAAATCATTCAAACAGAAATTCATCAGTCGGCCAACCTTAGTGGCCAGTGCAAATGGCTTCTACGCCAGAGTCCCAGGTTCAATTCCTGGTAAGGTCTGCTATTTCTTCTACTTATTTTTATCGATCACTCTCCTCATCATCTGCATTAGCAGTAATTGGAAAACTGTCGGACGTAAATAAAAAAAATGATTATCAGTCGGTTAATGTAGTGTTGAGTTTATTTTGTAGTAAAATGGCCAATTAAGGAGAATTTACTACAAACTAAATTTACAATAAACACATTTTACACACACTTCCAAACCATAAACAGATTACCTTCCAATCTGACTAGCAAGTTCACTGGCTCTACTTTTTGTTTCTTTACTGCTATTCTCAGTACAAATGTAACTAGTAACAAATAATCGGCCACACAAGTCTTTTGCATCAGTAGGTACATACTGTGGATCACATACTATTCTTCTTACTTCCGACAGTGTGCTTTCATCTAATTAACAACAAATGACATTAAAATCACACAACACTAATGATAACTAATATTCATTTAACCAAAGAAAAAAAATACTATACATACTAATACATTAACCCCATACAGCAGTACTATGGGGAAAATATACATTAAATTATATTGTAAAATGTTAAATTTTGTTTTATAGAGACTTGAATAATGTATTTCTAGTGCCAACAGTAAGATATTTCTTTTTTTTTGTTAAGCCCTGGTAAGTATACTTACCAAGGAACGTTTATTAAAATGAGAATCACATAATGTTTAGTGGTAAGAATGGTTATTAAAACAACTTGGCAGTCCTATATAACACAAAAATGGGTAGAATAACTTATCTCAACTTTATATTAGCATGAATCCTTGCTTTCCCATAAAAACTCGAATTTTCTAAGCACTGTACGAAAGTAACAACAAAACAACATGGTTGCGTACGCTGGTATGAATCCTTACCACACTCGTGCAACTCATGAAGCAAATGGTCATTGCGCACTAATTTCAAAATGTGGATAGCTTCTAACCAGAGAACATCTATAACACCATAAAATGCCAATAGCATTCAACTGCACAGCTTATTCTTAAAAAAATCGACCTTATTGCCAGTGGTAAGAATACTTACCAAAGTCCTATAAAGGGTTAAGTTAAAAGGCACAAGATAAATTTCTACAGAAATTATACTTTCAGCCTGACTTCAAGGAATAAAGTTAAAACAGTCCACAGCAGAATACAGGTAACAGAATTAAATTCTCTACAAGTTTTGTATCAGAATTTCTTGTGTTTATTATCCATTTAACAGAGTTCATCTGCTTCAAACCTAAAAGAAACTTGTTTTTCAGGACCAAGTTTTGAGTATTTCATCAGATATCTTAAAAATTACTGCAGCTACAGGTCTGACATTCTCTTCATTTTACATACGATACGGTAAAATTCATGCCTAACTTAACGCCCAACAAATATCTGAAGGGCTTCGTTTCGACGGGGTAACTGAAATTCTGACAAAAATCTTTCACCCTGTATAACTCGGTAACTAATGATTTTCGGACCTATGTTAATTTCAACTTTTTTTCTTCTTTTGTTGTGGGGAATCTTGCCCTGAATTCTTGGATTCCTTTTTCAGAACGCCCAGTATATACATATGGGCGATACAGTTTTTCATAATTTCTCACAAAAATAACTAGTTACATCAAATATTGTTAAAATAGGAGCTAGAAAAAAGGTGTGTTGTCCATGAAAGTAAAAAAATGTAGAACAAGGATAGAGATTTGAGGAAATACACAATTTTTTTTAGAAATCCATAGTATTCCAACTTCCAAAGAAATATTGCACGATCTGCTAGGTAAAATTCTTTTCACAAATTTACTGAAATGGGAACAATTAATAAACTTATGTCTTTTGAGTAAAAACTTAAAATAGTTTACAGGGTTTACTTAGTAACTGTTCATAGTAAGAGACAACATGTGTTCTAAATTTCAGTTCTTTAGGAGATCACGAAGTTACAGAATACGAGATGAGAGAGTAAGTCATTCACAAAGTGCGACTTTTAGATTTATTTGTAGATATAAAATGAGTAGCACCCCTCGTTATTCATAACCTTAACTAGCTATTAAAATATACTTTTTTTAATGATTTACAATATAACAAATACACATAAAATAACATTTCTAAAATTACTAACAATCTTAACACTAAACTGAGATCATTTATAAATATTGTGAATTTTTTTATCACTTACTTGTTAAGCAATTAAATTTTCAAAAAGAAGGAAAAACAAAATTAATGAAAAATGGGCAAAATATTTGTAGGATTTTAAATATTTTTGTGTTCAATATAAAACAACTATATGGGTAAATTTCGTTAATTAGTCAGTTAATATCATGTATCTTTTGTTCAGAAAGACAACTGATATCAAATATTTTTGTGGATGTTAAGACTAAATGCAGAAGGAATGGAAGTAGATTCACTACCAAGCTACAAATATAAAAGAGCATTTATAACTATGAATAGTAAAAGACTTTTACAATAGAAGAAGAAACACATAATACTGTAAGTTCTATTTACAGTAACAGAAGTTTAAAAATAAATCCTTTTAATGCATTCTGCAGCCAATAATCCACTGAAAATTGTAAGTTAAAATAAGAATCTTAGAAGAAGGAATAAAATAATGAAGTAGTTGTAAAAGGTTAGTAAAAATTACAATGTTTTTACAATCTGAGTACGTAACAGAAGTGTTGGAAACCATGAAATGTTTTACAATCAAGGCCTTTACTGTAATTATTATTTTTCTTTCCATAATAAATTCAATAAAAAATAAAACTAATCAGAGAATTTTTGAATTGTTTGATAAAATAATTTTATAAATTCAAATTTTACAGTTAATGAGAAAGGGATGTAGAACAGATCTCACAATTATTAACAATAACTTACAGAATTTATTTTTCTGTGTGGCTTGATAACAGACCTCCTTTGTTGCAGGCTTCCAAGACTAAATTGCACATAGAATAGATAAGGCATGCTGTACTGCTAGAGTCAACACCACCGCTCAAAGGAAGGAAAAATCCACCTTGACCTGATCTCCTGTTACGAAAAAAAATTATGTTAATCCAAAACGACAGGTTAACTTATTTAAAATCTAAACATTTAGTTTAAATTAAGATACAACCATAAAGAGAAGGGTCCATTTCATACAAATTTTCAAATGATTTAGAGGTGTTTTCCATTAGTTAATAATTAATTTATAATTATAATGTATAATTGATTGATCAATAACCTAAATTTGATTAAAACAAATTGTAAATCATTATAATGACTAGATATCTATGACTTTTCAACATTGTTAAGACTTGTACCTCCGTAAATTGATTTGGGTCTTTTTTCAGGACAAATTTCCATTACATAGTCAGTTATATCATGTCTCCTTGTCCAGAAAGACTATTGATATAAAATATTCTTGCTGTATTAATAATGCCTAATGTTACTTATTTTACAGTATTCAGTAGGATGATAAAAACAATTTGCCGACTTTTTATGAGAAATGAAGAACAACAATATAAAAACAATAAACTAAAGAGAAAAACGTTTTGAACAATTAGGTTTTGGGAGACCGGAGAAAAAATAAAAATTTTCATGGTTTACTCATTGGAGCCTGGTATGCCTTCAACTTTTCAGTTTTAAATTTCCCTAATTTTTTCATTCGCTAAAAACCTTTTGTTCCTTACGCACAGTGACAAAAATTTGTTAATTATCCGTGCTATCCTGGTTTTACTTAAAATCTGATTTCATACTATGCACAAAAACATTCTATGAAAAATAATAAAAAACAATACGATATACACTTAACAATTTAACGTATTTGTCACATTAAAGTTAAGTTCAGATAAGGCAAATCTGAAGTTTACTAAAATAGTAAATTGTTAATAATAAAAGAGGGTATCTTTTTTCGGACATGTACTCAGAACACCAGAAACCAGGAACTTAAAGACAGTTCACGGAAAAGTCATTAAAGGAAAAAACACGTCAAGGTGGATCTTGGAGATTAAAGAAGACATGGACAAGCTTGAGCTTACACTAATCGACCTAAGAAACAAAATTGAAAAACTCAAACTTCTTCACACCCCTGACACCAGATTTGAAGAACCCCAAAAATCCACTAGTCTGTTCAGAGGCCGCAAGACTAGCAAGATCCCAGAATATGAAAAACTACTGGGAAAAAATCTGGTGTGAAACACTCACACAACTTTCTCTTGCCAATGCAAATAATTAACAATAAACCTAACATTAGTATTAAAACATTAGAAATGAACAAAAACTAACCTCAAAAACATAACCTTATTTTAATCATGAGTGAATGACGCAAAATGACAATCGAACTCAGTTTGGCTTAAAAATACGGAAAATCACGCTTTCACGCTAAACTAGGCTCTGTAGAGAAAAATGCTCTAAACAAAAGTTGTAGATCTTTTAATTTTCTATAAATTTAATTATATACACTTTTGTCGTAAAATGCATACTAAGACCGAAATGTTAAAAAAATCGATTTTTCTCATGTTTTCGTGAGAAAAAAAACAGAAAATCGCAAATTACCGCTAAACTAAGCGTTATACAAAAAAATGATTGAAACAGAAGTTGTAGGTTTTTAAATTCTCTACAACTTTTATTATATAAGTTTTTGCGCTAAAATTTATATTAAAGCCGTAATCTTAAAAAAACAACGTTTTTACGTGAAAACAGCCTCACCGAGAATTTCAGCAAACATGGCGCCTACCCTATCTTGTAGAGAATAAAAAATTGAGTAAAATAGGCGATTTAAAAAAAAATCGTAGGACCAGTTTTTGAGAAAATCGCAAAAAACTGAAAAATTATACGAATAAACTACTACTTCCGGTTGACCGATTTTGATGAAAATGTTCGTGTCGCGTCCGGTAGTGGTATGTAACTTGAGTTTCAAGTTCGTACGATGATCATTCTTGAGATGATCATTCGTTTGATGATCGTTCTTGAGATATTCTGTTCACACACAGACACACACACACACACAGACCAATCGCTAAAAACATGTTTTTTGGGTTCAGGGGGTCTGAAAACGTATAGATCCGGTGAAAACTCGATTTCGAAAAATCGACATGAAAACAATACTTTCCTTCCTATTTATTCATATAGGCAAGAGAAAGTAAAAAAGGAGACTGCAGCAACAATGCAGGAACTAAGACTCAACATTTATTTGATTCAAGTGACAAAAATTACTAAGGTCTCAAAAGCAAAAAAAAGAGAGTACCAAATATATTAACTGAGAAAACAACAAGGCTTACCTAAGGTAATCCCAAAGCCAACAGGCAGGTCCTAAAGCGATTTCTTCTTCCCAAAAATCCACTAGTCTGTTCAGAGGCCGCAAGACTAGCAAGATCCCAGAATATGAAAAACTACTGGGAAAAATCTGGTGTGAAACACTCACACAACTTTCTCTTGCCAATGCAAATAATTAACAATAAACCTAACATTAGTATTAAAACATTAGAAATGAACAAAAACTAACCTAAAAAACATAACCTTATTTTAATCATGAGTGAATGACGCAAAATGACAATCGAACTCAGTTTGGCTTAAAAATACGGAAAATCACGCTAAACTAGGCTCTGTAGAGAAAAATGCTCTAAACAAAAGTTGTAGATCTTTTAATTTTTTATAAATTTAATTATATACACTTTTGTCGTAAAATGCATACTAAGACCGAAATGTTAAAAAAATCGATTTTTCTCACGTTTTCGTGAGAAAAAAAACAGAAAATCGCAAATTACCGCTAAACTAAGCGTTATACAAAAAAATGATTGAAACAGAAGTTGTAGGTTTTTAAATTCTCTACAACTTTTATTATATAAGTTTTTGCGCTAAAATTTATATTAAAGCCGTAATCTTAAAAAAACAACGTTTTTACGTGAAAACAGCCTCACCGAGAATTTCAGCAAACATGGCGCCTACCCTATCTTGTAGAGAATAAAAAATTGAGTAAAATAGGCGATTTAAAAAAAAATCGTAGGACCAGTTTTTGAGAAAATCGCAAAAAACTGAAAAATTATACGAATAAACTACTACTTCCGGTTGACCGATTTTGATGAAAATGTTCGTGTCGCGTCCGGTAGTGGTATGTAACTTGAGTTTCAAGTTCGTACGATGATCATTCTTGAGATGATCATTCGTTTGATGATCGTTCTTGAGATATTCTGTTCACACACAGACACACACACACACACAGACCAATCGCTAAAAACATGTTTTTTGGGTTCAGGGGGTCTGAAAACGTATAGATCCGGTGAAAACTCGATTTCGAAAAATCGACATGAAAACAATACTTTCCTTCCTATATATTCATATAGGCAAGAGAAAGTAAAAAAGGAGACTGCAGCAACAATGCAGGAACTAAGACTCAACATTTATTTGATTCAAGTGACAAAAATTACTAAGGTCTCAAAAGCAAAAAAAAGAGAGTACCAAATATATTAACTGAGAAAACAACAAGGCTTACCTAAGGTAATCCCAAAGCCAACAGGCAGGTCCTAAAGCGATTTCTTCTTCTGCTGTATGATAATTCCAAACAATTGGTTTTGTAACAGGAAGAGTTAAATTTGAGTGACCAACATCTGTTAATTCAAAATCAGCATTTATTCTAGTATATGAAGGTGCACTTCCAGCCAATGTTGACCTTGATCTCATACAATTTCTATAGGAGCGAATATCTTCTAAGTCAATCGTAGCTACAACTACTTCCTGGTAGACATATACAGATGTATACAATTAAAAGTAATTAGAAAACACAAGTTTATCAGAAAATTACCTAACATTAGTACCCATTTCTGTTTAAAGCTGCCTCGTAACAAAAAAACTTTATTAACTGACGCTTATTAATGGTCAGAGTAACTTAATAACTAGAAAAGTCTGTTACAGCTTCATTTATTAACTACATTATAATCTCATGGGCTAATGACCTTGTCAGTTGATACCCTAAAAATCTTAAAATATACTGTCGACCATCAAAATGAACCTTCATCTACCATCAGGAATTGTTTCCAAGTTCATACAATATAGTCAATTCATGTGGCAGGAAAACAAGTAGAGAGTGATTCTAAATAATAATACTTTCAATAGAGCAGCCAAAGCAGAAGCAGCACAGGCCAAAGTGGTCAGAAGAAAGGAAACAGGCTTTCTCAAAACGGATGCGAGAGTACTGGGTGGACAAAAAGAACAAGAAAAAAAAATGATTCAGTTTGCTTATCGCCTTCCTTTAAGGGAGAATACGCTAATAATAATAATAATAATAATAATAATACTTTCAATAATATTAATATTTTCTTGAAATTGAAAGATTCCTTATCTACCATGGTAGGAGTAGGAAGTTTTAAATTTTGATGTGGAAAAATTTTTAAAGAATTTAAATTTACTGAAGATGTGTAGAAGATACATGAAAGCGCTATAAACATTGGTATGTGTTTTCTGTTACCGTATTCTGGTGGTTAGAAATATATATGTCAATTTTAAATAATATGGCTGTTGATAATCCTACATGGTATGTTTGATAAAATAATAATAAAATAAAAATAAAATAAAAATAATATTTTCTTATTTTCTACAATATCATCATCTAATTTATTCGTAACAGCAATCGTTTCTTAACCCTTTCATTGCCAAACACGAGTATACACGTAGTGGTCTAACCATGCTTACACGCCAAATACATGTTAACTCGTTTCGAAGTTTTAAATCGTATTGCCAAACACGATTTAACTAGATTGTGTGTTTGAATTGCCTCCATTAAGTGTTACCAACTGAATCTACACATTTACTTTTGACTTTTTTCTTCTTTGTCTTTTATTTCATTCAGTTTCATTTCTAAAAATGTCAAAAAATTACCATTTATTTATAAAGAATTTAATATTAGAACAACGTTTAAACCAAATTTTTCCGTTTTCATTTACGACCAGAATAAAAATTGAAATTTAAGAAAAAATATTTTCTTTTAGTAATATCAATTTACATACATGGGACAAAATACCATCGCCTTTATGTGAGTGTGGTCAAAGACAAACTATTGATCACATAGTGAAAGAGTGCAGAATAACTGCCTTTAGAGGAGGGACAAGAGCGGATTTCCTGATGGCAACTCCAGAATCAATAGCCTACTTGGACAGACTGGATGTCTGTATATAGACTTAAGCATGTTTTTAGAATTACGTACTGTATGTACATATTTAGACAGATAGATTAGACAGAGGGTCATATTTGATCCCAATATATAACAATTATGATGCTGATTTTTTAAATGTCTTGAAAAGCCATACGCTAAAATCAATTTACATACAAAAAAGTGTCACAAAATCAGTAAAAAAACGAAAACATATGATTAGCTATATACACATAAATAAAGCAATTCATTGCAAAAAAAAACAATGTTTAGGTACTGCAAATTGATAGACGCATTCAAAAGATATCACACTTTTTGTTCAACAAAGTAACATGCTGGATGAAAAAAATGGCGAAAAAATGACCTAAAAATAATGTGGAGTCTTTTCAATTTTTATTTACTCTTCTTCTATACAAGGTCTATCTCTTTTATGCATGTTGCTTTGTATATTATCCTTTTCTAAACAGGATAGCATAAATCAAAATATGTTATCGTTTATTTTGACGCTAATTGTAAGGTTTAACAGAGGGGTAGATGAGATGAGTAGAGTTAACCTTCTTTGGTCGATTTTAGGGTCATAAAATTTGTCGCCGGCACTTCTAATTTATTGATTTAGATTGTTACATTTCAAGCTAACTGATGTCATTCCTAAACAAATACGTTTTTTTGTTGAAAAGTTATGGATAAAAACATTCAAATTTTAGTACTGGCTGTTCAAAAAATAAACATTTTTTTCGCGTAACACCCAATCGTCAATTTTCATCGTACAAATATGCAAGATACATTAAATTAAAGAAAAAAAATGTCTATCTAATAAAACTAAACCCGTTACAATATAATGAATAGTTGCGAAGATAATTGAGTTTAAAGAAAGATGATGACGAATGAGTGATATTGGGCATTTAGGTGTGTAAGGGTTAAATTGATTTACACTGTGAGGTGGAGGAAATTAATCTACCCAACTATGACTAAAAGCCATGACCCAGAGTGGTTTCCTTTTTTAAATTTAATTTATCTACTAGTAAAATATTTACTAACATTTTATAAAATATACATAAATTAAAAAAATCATTAGTAGTAGGAATTACCCGAAAAAATTTACTCTTCTACACTTACCACTTCTTGTAATGAAAACTGTTCACTTCTTTTAATAATTCCTCCATTTAATGCAATACATGAACATCCATTAAAATAAACTCGCTGGCCATCACAACCGCGAAGATTACTAAATAAATAACAACCACCAGCCTGAAATCACAAATTTCAGGTTCTTTGATAAAATTAACTCAAAACCTAAAAGAAACTTAAAGAAAAAAAATTTTCTGTTCACTGTATAAATTTCAATAGACATTTGGGGAACACATTGTGATATAAGCCAGCTGGACAGTTATGTTTTGATTGTGCGGGACTTTTGTGTGAGTGAATTTCAGCGTTTTAATCGTGTAATTAGCGTTTTAATCGTGTAATTTATTGCTTTCCAGCCACCGTGTCACTTGTTGTCTTTCTAGTATCTAGGATGGAAAGTTCCGTAATTCTGTTATGTTTTCATCCTTTGAGTAGGTTTTATGGTTGTTTGTTATAAATACAGCCAACACTTTTCATACTTAAGTTAGTGTTGTGTAAATAGTTGTGAAGTGAACTTTGTAAAAACCAGGTTGTACATACAGTTTTCTTTAAAACCAGCAGTTAGCATACATCTCTTACTAGTTTTTAAGTAAAAATAAGTCATTTATACAAACTATAAAGTCGTATGGTTCTAAAACATTTTGTATTAAATTTAGTGTTATTTCTAGTTATATCACCGTGACAATTAAATTAAGCAAACTTGTAAATAAATATTTATTATAAATTTAAAAGGAGGTTTTGTTATTTATAAATCACCAGATCTTGAAAGAACTAAAAATAAACATCACAATATAAATTCTTCAGTCTAAAAATTCAACAATCAAAGTGACCAAAGGTTGATAGATGAAAAAGTGCAATTTTATTTTATTTACAATCGGAGTTTCTTTTAACTGTCAATTGAACTACATATGATAATATGTGAAAAAGCATAGAAATAACTAAACAACTAAAAATAAAAATAAATTTATTTGATTTTCATATTATTCAGTTTTAATTTTTGTTAACCAGCTAACATTTTAGATTATAGAAACCAAAAGTCATTACATTATACTAAAATATAATTCTTCAAGTAAAGTATCAAAAAATTGTCTTTGAATGTACCAAGAAGCAGGGCTAAAAATTAGTAATTAGAAACATAAAATATTTTGATTATTATAACACAATTTGATGTAAATCATAATTATAAATAATTTAGAATGAATTCAAATAACCTATTATATAAATTTTGACAAATTTCTTAGGTAACAAATGTTTAAAATCATTTTACAAGCCAACCAACATACTAACAATAATATTATTAAGTATAATAAAATTAAATTCCACAATTTTAAAAAGGAAACTAATAAAAGATGACAAGGATACAATAAAAGATAATAAAGATGAAGATAAACAATTATTAAAATTCATTACTTGGTTGATAACTACACAATATTACTACTGGGTTTACTCTTTTATCCATAAATAACAGACAAGTAAGTTAGAACCTGTGACCTGTGCATGTAATTTTGTGTCAATATCATTAAATATTGAGAACAATGTTCACTTAAAACACAGATATATATTTAAAAACATTGAAATTTTTAGAAATGGATCAGCAAAAGCTGTGGTTAATTTTAAAATGCTATATTTACCCAATTGGGTAGTAAAAAGAACTCACGATTAAAAGTTACAGGCTCTTACCTTAAACGTAGCAGATTTGACGAGATCAACAGTGATGTATGCTTTCCTAAGTTCCATATAAGATCCTGAGCCATTAACTATTATTTCAACTCCATCTAAGGACATTGGTATATGTGTGCTAAAAGAAATAAATTACCCATTAATTACCGTATTTTCCGGACGATAAGACGCACTTTTTTCCGTAGGAAAATGGCCTAAAAATTACCATGCGTCTTATGGTCCGAACGCTAGCTATATTTCAGGGTAGATGCTTTCTATAATAATATTTAATACTACCCTACTCTACTTAAACACGTTCAATAACTAGGGATTTCAAAACAAAACATACAATGATATAGAATGTACCGTAGTTTTTAAACTGTATCGTCTGGAAGATTCTAAGCATACACAGTAGTTTCTGTATCGATATTACTTACGGTAAATAGCATAGCATTTTAAAATGTGAAGCATGTTTCGTACTCTTTCGCTTTTAAATTAAAAGTGGTTCAATATGCAAAAGATAATGGCATTCGAGCAGTAGAAAGGCATTTTTTACCTCTTCCAACAGAAAAAATGATTCGGGAATGGCGGAAACAAGAAGATTTATTACTCAAGGCAGATAATAAGAAACGTACCAGTAAATTTTGAACTCATGCCGTCAAATGGCCTCAACTTAAAGCACAATTGAAAAATTGGATTATCAATTACTATTAGACTAACCATGTTGCCTGCATCTGATTGTCTACCTGATTTGACAATGCAGTATGTCAGTTCAGGTAGACAGTCCGACACGATGTCACGTACACAAACTAGCAACATGGATAGTAACACCCATCCCCCCGCATTACCCATCTATTCTTCAAAATTCTAAAGATTCTACCACAACATTGGCCAATTGATATTTCATGTTAACATATGTGTACTAAGTTTTTTACCCTGAATAAAACGATAGTTTGCCCGAGCCGAACGATCGTGTGG
Organism: Catonia carolina; assembly: GCA_035578175.1. Classification (NCBI taxonomy): domain Eukaryota; kingdom Metazoa; phylum Arthropoda; class Insecta; order Hemiptera; family Achilidae; genus Catonia; species Catonia carolina. The sequence continues at coordinate 123,640,966 of JAQMRL010000002.1, forward strand.
TTACCGAGATAGCAAGGGTTCAGAATATTGTTAATAAATCAAAATTCAAATAACGTATGAATTTGAAATTTCGTACACGCTGTAAGAATATAATTGTCTATGTCGTGTTAACATTTCAAACTTTTAGGTCAAATATTTATCGAGTTACACGCCTCTAAATGCATGAAATTTGTTGCGGTATCAAAACAAACCGAATCTTTTTATCTTCCAACCTCGATATGGCAACTTTTAAACAACATTAAAAATATAGGACTATTATAAATCAACGCAGAAAAAAATGAGTTAAATTTTGATGTAAAGTATGTTGAAATCCGACTCATAGTTATGGAGATGCAAGGGTTCAAACTCGGGTGTCTATGATTATGAAACCGATAGTAGTAATTTACGTACTTACAGTTTCTATATCCATGTTTTTTTGTAAATTTACGACTATAAAATAATTATATAAATTGTATCTTCTGTACTTGCTGTTTTTCAAATAAAGAAATCACATTTACCTGTATTAAAAAACTAATTAAAATCAGTCAAAATAATTTTTAGATAATTTATGCCTTGAAAAACAAAGGTGCGTCTTATTGTCCGATGCGTCTTATCGTCCGAAAAATATGGTACATACTGACAAAAAGTAATATGGAGTAATAGAAATAAACATATTGTTTAGTTGAAAATTTTAATAATAATGGGGAAAGTAAACTGGATCATCAGCATCATCATGTACTCATGTAAGAAAAAACTCAACAAATCCACTGCAATGAAATATTAAAATACTGTGGAGAATCATAGCAAAACATGCAAGCTTATGTCAAAGAGCTATTGGGGATAACAGCAAACAAGTCTGACATTTTTCTTATTTATCAATAAATCTGATCCAGTGTCTGTCACATTCAAAGTATTTGGAATAATTATCAATGACACAATTAATTACTTCTAAATTTTTTAAAATTAAAACTAATCTGAGAAAAAACTTAGCAATGTAATGATTGGTACAAAGAGTAGCATATAAACAATAGAACGTCTAAAAAGCTAAATCTAAATAATAAAAAGTACTCTAAAACTTGTTGAAATCTTTGTTATAACTGCTTCAACTAACAAAAAAAATACATAAACCAGTAAAATAATTTTTCTACTTTAGAATAAACGTACCAAGGATCCACTTTATACAAAACATACCTATTGCATTTTCCAAAAAAACAAATAAATTGAACAAGCAAACTTACAGGCAATTATGAATAGAAATATTTAACAAAAAAGTACTGTTTACCTATATGGATTCCACAATTCTTCACATATTTCATAACCTATAACAGTATCCTTAGTTGCAATAACAGCATCACCAAATGCAACAACTGACTGCCCAGTATAAGCGGATATCATTCGCGGCAAATGGTATTCTTCAACTTCTCGTACCTTCAGGAATATGGAAAAAATAAATCAACAATAATCAGTAATTGATATATTTGCTAATACGCGACTAAAACAAAAATACTAGAAATTTATCTTAACAAAAAACACTTCACATAATGGAAGCAGAATCAGAATAGGTTTATAAAATTATTTATATAGTACATAAATTGTAGAAATACTGTTTTTTAAACTGTTGTATAACTTGTGATTACAAATGAATTATTTATAAATATAGAACAAAAATTTTGATTTGTAGATTTGATCCATCAAGTTGGTCTAGTGGAAAAAATTGTAGCCGGAAGTCAGCTGTTTAACAACTGATTTTTGAAGATGAAGGTCGCTGGTTCAAATACAAGTAAAGGTAGTTACTTTTATCTGGATCTGAATACTAGACAGTAGTAACAATACTATTTTTCAAGGCTGATGAGCTCTGAACATTTGCACTGCCCCCTACCCACTTTATGCCAATGACTTGCCAGCAACGTTGCCAATACTTGCTCTTGTAGCTCTGTTAAACATTTCATCGGCCATTTTTTTGGTCTTTCAATAATAATTATAACCTATTAACATACTCTCAGCTGATTATATCATAAAGTATTGCATGTTAACGCGCTCTACAATCGATGAGTTCAGTACGAGATGCAAGACAAGAGTGAGCTATTGCGGCTCTAACACGCATGCGCGCGTAATGTTTGTCAATTACAATCTGACAAGCTGGCAAACGTTCTAATTGGTCTAAACGTGTGGAAAAGTAGAGCTCATCAACCGTGAAAAGCATATTAGTGTACTACTTTGATGGTTGTGGTTCAATTAACCATACTTCTCAAGAATGGTTGACCAGAAAGGTGAATCTGTACAAGACTACACCTCATTACACATCATACATATCATCCTCATCTTATTGGGTCATGGGGTTGCTTATTGTTCTTAAACTGAACAGATTGCAATGTACATAAATTAGGAATAAAAAAATTATAAACAGTATATTAAAAAATACATTTCAAAGGACAACTGACTGCCTGATTGTTGCCATCTTTGTTATCAGACTTAAACATAAGATAATGAATCATTTTTAAATATTTTCTGCCATGAAAACGTTTAAAAATGGATGTTTACCTGACCCATAAATCTACCATCTGTTTACAAAATGATATCACAAACAAAAATAGCTGATTTTCTATTTAAACCACTTAAATAAGGTTCTGAACATACCAACACTGAACCTATTAATTTTTTGCATTATTTACATTTACATCTTTATACTGTATGTCATCATGACAGAAACTTGTAACTCATTTTGCTGCAGTTTTCAATTTTTTTAAAAATCCCTAATCTGTGTATGTTGCACTCTTATTCAATTCAAGAACAATAAACAACTCCATGACCTAATGCGATGAGAATATGTATGTACAACGTGTAAATGAGGAATAGTCTTGTACAGACTCAGGCTGATCATTCCTGAGAGAGTATGGTTAATTGAACCCAACCACCAAGGTACACCGGTAACAACTAGTTGGCGACAATTGTCTAGTAAACAAATCCATAAAAAAATGACAACCTTTATTCAAACCAAGGTGGGTTTTTCTGTAATACACTACATTTTCTGCAATTGTAGTACACTTTTTAAAACTGTTCATTTTGAGTAACACTGCGAATCTGTTTAAACAAGAGACAAAATTCAAATTTTTCACCACAAAGTTAAATTGAAAACGCTAACATTAATAAGAAATAATCGATTTATGAGCGGATAAATCTGGCCAGTAACTGCAAATTCAGTACAATGATCATTGTTGTAGAGTAATTATCTATCTAATTTATTTTGTAATTACCTTCAGAGTTATTTATATTATTTTTACAGTGCCTTCCACCATAGTAGTAATACTACAATAATTTTCACTCAATTCTAAACCAATATTTAAGGAATATAGCACAAGATAATCAATCACTGAATTATTATTTCTGATGACTTTTAAATTAAAAAATCCCTTTCATGAGACAACCGGTGTCATGGCTGATAGCAATTTTCAAAAAGGCTTACCTTTGACTTACGGCACAAACCATAAGTAATTTCTGTATCTACTCTTTAAGAGGAATCGAAAGACACTATTTTTGTTTCCAAATTCTGACTATCATTTCTTGACTTCCGGTTGAAACCGAAACTTAAAACCGAATAATTTTTGTAAATTCCAAATTCCAACTTTGATTTCTTGACTTCAAGTTTTGGGCCTCTTCAGGTCAAAACTGCAACTTCAACCCCAATTTAGGCCCACTAACTTTTTGAGTAGATTACAATCTGAAAACAGTCTGTTGCTATCTCTTGTAGTTTATGACATCTGGATATGACGGACAGACAAAACAAAATGATAGATGAGAAGATGGTGGAAATTTTAAAAATTGTCACCAAAAATGGAGTCGATACAAAATTGAAAAAGACTGGAAAATTTACCTTCCTCCAGGCAGTGAACCATCGTGATTCTCTGTAGTTCCCATCATCACACAGCATCATTTTTGGACGGATCAAAAGAATTTTCCTAAAACATAAACCCCATTATACAGAAACTGTAACTTGGCTAATAACATTGTTACTAAATGACTATAATAAGCAACTCATACTTGCCGTAGAACATCTACATTACCAACAAATAATTTAATTTGCTGAAGAAGTACCAATTACGTACAAACAATTACGAGAAAATATAATAAAAGAATTGATGAAAAATTAAAAATAACAAAGTGTTAGACACAACATTTCAATGTGTACCATTAGACACTTCACAAAATGTTACACTTTACAGATAAATAAATCTTTATAATGCATCCTGCAGTTTGAAATTAATTCTATTTTATATAATAAATTTCACTAACCTTCCTTTTTAACTGTGTCAACTTTTATTTTCACTTGTACACGTGTTTCGGTGGATCCACCATTATCAGAGTAAATACCATATAATTGAAACTAAAAACTTTATTTATTAAAAATCTACAGAAGATGATACATCTTCAGTACATAACATATAATTGAAACTAAAAACTTTATTTATTAACAATCTACAGAAGATGATACATCTTCAGTAGATTTTTAATAAATAAAGTTTTTAGTTTCAATTATATGTTATTTACTCTGATGATGGTGGATCCACCGAAACACATGTAAGTGAAAATAAAAGTTGACGGAGTTAAAAAGGAAGGTTAGTGAAATTTACTATATAAATTCATTATATAAAATAGAATTTACAGATAAACTACACAAGCACATTTTTTTAAGACTCAAACATTAATTAACATACCTGTTAAGAAAAACAACTCTACAGTTATAAGTAGCATTCTTGTGCATCACTGGCATACCAACATCAACAATAATATCTTTGCAAACAGGACTGATTAAAAGATCCAAAAGAACCTCCCATGAATGAAGTAAGGTATCACATTCAAGAAAATGATCTTCACAACTGTAACCACTGAAAAACAAACATTTGTGTCATAGCAAACCAATTTTTTACTCAATAATATTGCATATTTTTTATTACTGCTTCAATATAATTTTCTCAAACTTTCAGAAAATTAATTTATTGGTTTCCTACATCTAAATCCACATTCCAGGAACTATTTCTGATGCAACTTGTTGTTGTTTAGGTCATCAGCTGAAAGGCTGGTTTGAACCTGTAGAGGTTTTACTAAGTAAAACGAGGAATGAGCTGGTTTACAATTGCCTTCCTCACTGAATGGAAAAGTACACTTATCAGCATGCCAGGCCCTCTGAAAAGCATATATTTTCCACTCTGCAAATTACACGTTCACTTTATTCACTACAGGGTCTGGCTGTATAATGAAATTCATTACTTTCAGAGGAGATAACTCTGATTAGTGTATTTTACACCTCTACCTCTTCTGTTCTTAAATGATTCAGTCATTTAATTCGCTGACCATGTGATAAGAAACAGAACTATTTTTTTTAGCCCGCCAACGAACAGATTGAGTGTAAATAATCTGACACTCCATCTGTCTGTTATGGGCAGCTGATGCAACTACACTATTAGAAAATAATATTTCCTAATATATTATATTAAGCAAGGGTTTAAAATAATTGAACCTCAGTCAGTATACCTATAGATCAACGGTTCCCAAACATTTTAACCAAGCTCCCTCCCCTCAAAAAGAAAACTTTCCATGCCCCCTCATACAGTTTTATGTGGTAATGAAGAAAAGTATTACATTGAATAACGATACACATGAATTTTTTAATTTTTCATAACATTACAAATTGCAAATTAAATTAAGTAAGTAAGAAACAAAATTAATCAGTGAGATGGATGAGAATTATAATTATTTAAGTTATTAGTTAGCGTCATAGCAGTAGAATCTATTTCACGGTGCACACCGCAAAAGTACTCGTAAGAAGAATTTTGAAAGCAGTATAAGGTAAATTATAAAGTTTTTTATACACAGAGTGCTTCAAAAAAATGTATACACACTTTGAACTATCGTAGATTTCCCGCTCTACAAAGCTTATGTTATATTTCTTCACCAGGTGGCAGCATAATCGTCCCTCTATGTTATATTGTTAGTTAGGAATAAGTAATGTCAACATGGCGGGCGTACGTTTGAGTTTTGAAGAACGTAAGCAGGTTTTTAAGGGGTAGTGGAAGTTTGAGAATGTAAATGAAATTCAATGACAGTGGAGAAGGGAGTATGATACAGAACCACCTTCAAGATTAACAACTACACGCATACGAGACAAATTCAAAGTTCATTGAACAGTGTGTGATATACATAAAGGCCATTCAGGTCGACCTCGAACAGCTATAAGTGATGAGAATTCAACGGCGGTCTTGGAACTGTTTCAACGCTCTCCTAACAAATCTTCAAGGCAAGGGGCACGTGAAAGTAATGTAAGCGCTAGCAGCGTGCTATGCATTCTGAAGAGAGGCAAGTATCGTGTTTACATTCCAAGGCTGGTGCAACAGCTAAGTGACGACAATCCAGATTGTAGGTTGCAATTTTGTGAATGGGTTCAGGAGATGGTGATACGTGAACCGGGATTTATGGGTAGCATCATTTGGTTGGATGAAGCCCAATTCAAACTTAATGGAACTGTCAATAGGCACAATTGTGTTTACTGGGCTAAAGACAAACCTTACATTACAATTGAAAAAGCTGTAAATTTGCCTGGTGTAAATGTGTGGTGCGGTTTGTCTTCAAGGGGACTCATTGGACCTTTTCGATTTGAAGGTACTGTAACTCGTATTAATTACCTAACAATGCTTGCTGATTCTATATTCCCTGCCATTCGTGCATTATACGGTAATAATTTTTATTTTCAACAAGATGGTGCCCCGCCGCACTATCACAGGGACGTACGAGCTTACCTGGATCAAAATTTGCCGGGCCAGTGGATAGAACGCAGAGGGCCAATCGAGTTTCCAGCTCGTTCTCCAGACCTTACATCACTGGATTTCTTCTTATGGGGCACAGTAAAAGATGAGGTGTACAAACGTAAACCATGTAACCTAGACATTCTTTGGAATGAGATTCAAGCCATGTGTACAGAAATCTCATTGGACGTTTTGATACGATGTACAGAATCAGTGGTGACTCGTACTCGGAAGTGTATTGATGCTGCAGGTCACCAATTTGAACAGTATTAACATTTGTTATTTATGTGTTATTTACATTGGACTTTAAGCTTTCTAATTTCCTGAAATTTAACTTTGTAGAACAGTAAATAAATTTTCTCTGGAAGTTCAAAGTGTGAATATATTTTTTTGAAGCACCCAGTATACAAAAAACGAAATATTAATTAATTAAGATGGATGACCTTGCATTTTTTCACAAGATTCCCTATTTTTGGTTGATTATTAGAAAGTGTACAACGTAAATCATTAGCGACATAAAAGTTTGCCCCGATACTTTGTCTTTATTGTAAAAAGTGCCGAAAACGCTTTTACGCACAAATAGGTGCTTGAAAAGGGTAATTACAAACACAGCACTTGTTGTGATATACTGGAGTACACTTTGTAATAGAAACTTAACCTCGACTCGTGAATCGCAACAGCAAGTTATGTCAAGGTCCAGTGCCCCTTGACAAGTCTTCATGCTTCACTTGGGGGGGGGGCACCCCCCCACTTTGGGAACCATTGCTATAGAGTAACACTTCATTTTAAAAATTTTTAAATTCAGTAACCACGTATTTATAAAAAAAGGAATCATTGGGCACTACAAAAGTTTAAACATAGCTACTTTACAGAAATTTACACTTTCTTAATGAATAAATTTTGGTGAAAGAGAAAAATTAAATAATTCAATGTAACTTATAAATTAACTTCCAATATATTCAGCCTCCATACTTTTTACATTGTTTAAAAATTTTTTAAGCCTGATTAATAATTTTAGCTGTTTAAGAACCTAAATGTTGGATAAATATAGGAAACAAATTAGAACTATGTATACATTGGCAATATAAAAACTAGTAAAGATCAACCCAACTTATAAAAATTTTGGCCAGCCAATGGTGTAGTAGTCAATGCAACTAGCTTCCATACCAGGGGCCTAGGTTCAATTAACGGTCAGGTCTGGCATTTTTTCATCATCTGCATCAGCATTAATTGCTAAACAGTAGGATGTAAAAAATAAATCTGGTGTCAAACACTCACATGACTTTCTCTTGACAGTGTAAATTATAAAACATAAAACTCGGTTTAATCATGAGTAAACAATGTAAAATAAAAAACAAAACCTAATTTTAATCATGAGTGATGACGCAAAATGAAAATCAACCCCGGTTTTACTTAAAAATACAAAAAATCAGTAATAGCCTCTAAACTAGCTCTGTAGAGAAAAATACTTTAAATACAAGTTGTAGATTTTTAAATTTCCTATAACTTTGATTATATGCTTTTCTCATAAAATACATACTAAAAGGTTGCAATCTTAAAAATATTCTTTTTTAACGATTTTGATGAAAAAAACAACAACAGAAAATCACTACTTGCTGCTAAACTAAGCATTTTACAAAAAATGTTTGAAATAAAAGTTATAATAATGATTATATACGCTACATTTGCTCTAAAATGCATATAAATATGCAATCTTAAAAAAACATTTTTTCCATGAGAGCACAGCTCTCTAAGAATTTCAGCAAACAAGGTGCTTATTTAAATCTTGTAGAAGCCATTTTTGAGAAAATTTCAAAAAGTATAAAATCTCATGAATAAACTACTACTTCCGGTTGACCGATTTTAATGAAAGTGTTTGTGTTGGGTTTTTTAGTGGTATGTAACATAAGTTTCAAGTTTGTATGAAGTTCTTAAGTTCCTTTCTTGAGATATTTTGTTCACACACAGACCAATGCTAAAAACATGTTTTTTTGGGCCTGAAAACAAGTGTATATGATGAAAACTCTATTTAGAAAAATTGACAAGAAAACAATAGGTATAGGTAGCGCAATATAAGTTGACGATCGTCAGCGAGAGTAAGATTGGACTATGTGGGGGTTGGAAGTGCTACTATTTGTGCTTTTCTAAATACATCATAGCGACAGCTCTAACCATGACATCTTACGCTTTCGGGTTGGCCGATGTAAGTAGGATAGATAGTATACTGTCCTTCGCATGATAGGCGCAATTGCCAACTTACAGCGCGTTACCTATACTTTCCTTCCCTATATAATCTCAAATAGGGCAAGAAAAAGTAAAAAAAAAATCAATTTTAAATTTTAGTGGACAAAATATTCATGTGTAATGGAACTGTTATAAAAATCTTTTATAAATTATAGTACTTGCCATATTTCTAATTCAGGTCCACTTCTGTAAGATGCACCAGCTTCTCTAGCTTCTTGAATACTCACTAATATTCTATTTAAATTCCCCTGAAAATCTAATGCCCACTGGTTTAAAGTACAAACAGCTAAAGTCACTCTTCGTCCCATCGTTAATAACTAGTTGAAAGCAACTACCTCCTGCAAAATTGAAAACAAATTATAACAAAGTTTAATAGAAAAAAAAGTTTAGTTTTACATTATAAATTCATAAATAATTGTTTTAAAATATATTGCTGACAAATGAACATTTTGTAATCACTTTATTGTTTTGATTATTGTACACAGTTATTTCGTCAAGCTTCCTTAACGTTAACAAATAAACTGCATAGCAAGTTAAACATTTGAAAAGTTTACAAACCAATTCATAGTTTATTAAATAAAAATGTTAAACAAAAATTATTTATAACATACTTCATCTTGATGTGAATAAAACATTTTTATTACATTAAGGGATTTTGAAACACCAAATTAGCTTACCTATCAAGTAAAATGTTTAACTCAATACGAGATCAAACTTTACTTCAATAATCTGCACACAGTTCTTTAACAGAAATAACCTTGCAAAGTGAGAAACGGAGTTGTTACTTGTTGCCATAGCAACTTAGCACTATCTATTTTTTATCTTGAATGATCATTAATTTCAAGGGCATATCATAAAAATAATAGTATTACGTATTGAAGTAATGATTAACAAAAAGCTGTAGTCAAAAGTAACACAATTATAAATAAATAAAACACTTGAGATATATTAACAGAATATGTCTAAACAGATGGACAGAAGAAAAGAACAAAAACATTTTGTGTGTGAAAAAAGACTGTAAACAAAATAACTGAATATTATAATTAATCTATACAACATCCATATAAAACAGTGAAGTCAAATTTTCAATGTATGGGCAAGACATAATTTACCATTATTAAGGTCTGTCACATAAAGGATTTCATCTTTGTTTAATGTGCTGACAAAAAAATTTTGTTTACAGTTATACTACTAACAAATAATAATAGGTATAAATAAGTGTTTTAAACAAAAAAAATTAGGTGATGTTTAATGTTATATAATATTTATCAGCAGTCACTAGATTACGACGTTATCTACATATTCCGTAGTATAAACAGACTACACTTGTAATGATAAAACTATTCTACTTTTATTAAATTGAAAAATACTAATTTCTACATGTTCAAAGCTTATTTAAAATTTCAAACAGGCAAATCAACTCTTTCTAAACATTTTCAATACTTGAACAATTTCTTACTTCTTAAAATTCATGAAATCGTAAAACTTTTTTAAGAACACTTGACAAAGTTCGCTATGCCAAGTCACTCAGTATTTGTCTGATCCAAGATGCTTCATACGAAAATTTATTTTTCATAAAATGTTGCCACTTCCTATAAAAATAAATAGCACAAAGATAATCGCTTACACCTCTAGATTTCAGACATAAAAATTGTTGAAACCACTTCTGTTCACCTATCATGAAACAAAAATAATACTTAAACTGTACAAACTGAATCATTTACTGCCCTGAACTCTCTAGTAAAGGCCAGAAAATACAAAATACTTTTATCATTATGTTGCTGAGGCACTAATAATTTCTTTAATAGTTAATTCCTAGACTAAATGCACAACTTTTTCGCTGCATCCTGAAGTTCAAAAGGATTGTAAACCCTTGACAGAGGATTTAAGACTCACATCCTTTATTACAGCAGTCATATTATGCCGTCGCATTACAAAAGGAGGCGTAGCCTACAAGATAACGAACAATTCCATTATTGAAAAAAATTCAGTTCGTTATTGTAATGGAAGTACCAACAAAAATACACTGGGTCATATGCAGTTTAGAGTAAAGATATCTACAAAAAATTGATGCAATGCCTCCAAGAAAAACACTTGTTGCATAATCATTCGACCTCTGTTTAGAATAGAGGACTTGTTTTTAACACCGGAGTGCTTGTTTGCACGATAAACGATGGATAACAATGTTAATTACCTACTGTATCAAGTAAAATATCTATACCATTTACTAATTAACATACCTCAGTATTTAAAAAGCTTCAAATATTACAATTACGAATTGAAACGTAAAGTTTGTTCATATTCACAAGTAGTACAGACGTAACAACACACAACAAACACGTAAAGGTTATGTTGATTTTAAACAAAAACAACAGGTGACGCGCGAAAAGTATATAGTTCTTCTAAAATTTTTACTATATTTGTACTATAGTGTTTTCTTATTTAAAATATTTCAAAAACTGATTTAAACTCAACAATTACATAAAGTAACCAGTATATAAATACACTAAATTATGTACATAAATTTCTAGTGGGGATATTTTGGTCTTTAAAATAAACGTTGGATAACCTATAACGGTTATCGGAGTGTGAAGTTTCAGGATGCATTCAAATGTAAGTTTAATACATTAATTTGTTGTTTCTTTGTATATCATTCATTATCTATGAATCAGAAAAGATAACTGATAAAAATTACCAAAATTATTAACTTTTTGATATTGCAGAATTGTCAAGAAACTTCAGAATATTCATCAAAAAGCTTCACTGCGTCGAGTAAGGAATTTCGTTTTCCTAAAGTTAAAACAAGAGTTATAAAACATAAGGATCCTAAATTGAGTTTTTGTTATTTTCCTCCTGATAAAAAGGATGGTTGCAATTCGTCGTGCGGATCAAACTATTCATTAGCATCCAGTAAGTTAATAAAGTTTTCCTTACGGCGGTAATGTATAACCGCATACTATGGCTTTACGATAAATGAATTCTTATTTTCAGGAGAAATTGTTGCTTGATGTACTGAGATGTAGTCCCGTTATGTTGAAACATAATTTTGCGTCACATGTTTTACTTACTGCAAATCAACCTAAAATTAATAACTGCATTCTGGTTTAGACCAGTTATACATTATATTCATAAATAACCAACATTGCACTTTCGAATTTGTATTAATAGTATTTGTATTAATAGTCGTAAGTACATAATGTAACAAGTGACCACCTTTATAATTAACGCCCTAATGTGTGGTGTTGAGTTACTTCAAGACCCTAGCCAGAATTTGAACCCAAACTTTACAGTCTTGTACTTAACTACAGAGTCACTGAAGTGGTCAAGTGTGTACATCTATTTCAAGAAAACCACTCTGGGATCTCGGGTTTGATTCCTGGGTAGGTCTGACATTGTTTCATTACCCATGTTCATATCAACCTTGGACCATTCCGTTGTTTCACATCATCAAAATATTGTGTGAATGCAACTTTACTATTCAACCCAGCAATCGCCAGCGCGTGCTATGTACTGTTCAACTAGCAATCACCTGTTTCTTTTTATTTCGTTTGTTTTCATTTTTATTTAACTGTAACTGTAGTCTGAAGAGAATGATGGTTTGATAATCCAACTTTGTATTAGCGAGAAATGTGTCACGTTTTAGAGGTTTACTAATTCTACAGATTGCTTTATTACACACCTAACTCCCTGGCCAGTGATGTTCAGTATCATATTGCGTCCATTTAAATGAATACGTGGATTATGCAATATTCCTTTCTTGAAGGAAATGTATAGCTCTTTCCTTAGTAGAAATAATAGGAGCCAATTCCAAAAGATTCATTATGTATTGAACACATGCGAAGCAAACAAGCAACTAATATGTATTATTAAACGTGCAAACAATATCTACAATTAATTATAATGAGTGGGAGTCATCAGTTATAATAGTAAAGATTATTTTTTATTAAACATCCTATGTAGGATTTTTAAACAGCCGTATTATTTTAAATTGAAATATATATTTTCCAACCACCAGAATACGGTAACACAAAACACTTACCAATGTTTATATTTTGTGTTACCGTATTCTGGTGGTTGGAAAATATATATTTCAATAGTAAAGATGTGTTTACACGAGACGACTTTAAGGTTACATATGATGTGATGTGAAATAACGGAATAGGTCCTCATTCTTCACCATCTGAATTATTCTTGTTGGCATAGCAGTTGGGTGTCAAACACAAGAAAATCATTTAATAGACACATTCTGTTTATTTGGACTATTTACAAATTATGTTAGTTTAGTTCATTATGTAACTGATGCTTCTGATTTTTTACTGTTGATAGCACGCTTTGTGTCTGTTTTGCACACTAATGCATATTAGTATGAAAACCTACATTTATAAAAAAACAAGAAACATAACCAGCTAATGCCCTAATACAAAGAAAAATGAGGGTAATTTTTGACATGGTCCATTTTACTGATGCTTTGCTATCTAACTTATTTTAAGAAACTTTTTTTAATCGTCCATTGTAGTACTTGTTTGATAGCAGTTTTCGTTGTATATTTTTCTACAGTAGTACTTAAGTACACATGCATTGAAGCTACCCATGTTGATAAATTAATGACATTTGGTAGTCGTTTCATTTCTTTCTCTATCCAAGAGAAGTTGTATTTTACTAAATCGTAAATAGTAATTTAAAAATTGATTATGGTTTCTTAATTGAACTACTTGCTTAATAACTTAAGTTGCACCAAAAATTAATTAGTTTTAATATGTTAGGTTATAAAAATGTATAGTTGTGCAATGTCATATTATTGCTAACAAAAAATAATAATAAACTCGCTGGCTGATGCAAATAAATTTGCACAATAACCTTTTTTGCGCCCTGGAGACTCCAGGAGGAGTATAGGACATGTCAGCTATAACACCTGAAATATATATGTAAGAATCACACAATGTATCACTACTATCAAGAAAGAAATTCTTGTATGCTATAAAAAGTTTCACCGATCAAGTAATTTTTAAAGGAATTCAAATCCTCACAACATTTTGAAAATTGGGGTAATTTATTCATGAATTTTCTCCCTGCATAAGTAGGTTTTTGTTCAGATAATTTTGTGGAGTGATTAGCCACATAATAATCATTTGTGTTTCTCGTGTTATGATTGTGAACATTGAAATTCTGCGTAAAATTATTTTGCCTAACATACATAATCACCTCAAAAATGTAGAGAGAGGGAACTGTAAGCAATTTAAGCTCCTTAAATAGTGGCCTGCATGAGGTTAGCTGGTTAGCTCCCACCATTCACCTAATAGCTTTCTTTTGAATTTTAAAAACCCTATTCATATTACCCATGCTAGAATTACCCCATACTAAGATACCATAACGGATATGAGACAGAATGAGGCCATGATAAGCTGCCATTAGTAATTTTTTATCAATTAACTGACTAATATAACCTGACTTAAGCGGCAGGTTATATTTACATTTCATAACAACTGGCTAACGCTAACATAACGACTGCAAAAAAGAGCTGTGTTTGTTTTTTTTAAATTTTACATCGCCACCAGAATAATAGCATCGTTGAAAATTTTATTCAATTATTTTGTTAGTTGATTTTTGAAATCTCGTTATGGCTTTCATCAATGTTAATTTTCGAATTGTTTGCAGAATACCGAAAATGTCCTCTTTACAGCTATGTAAATTTTTAAAAACCTGTTTGGTAGAACTCTTAATCAAAGACAAGCAGAATCTACATTTAGAGTACTTCAGACCAGATTTTTCATTTTGAATGTATGATTACATTATTTGATGCTCTGTTTCAACATGTTTAGTGTAATATCTAGAGTAATTAATATTGTGTCTCATCTATTCCACTCATTTATGTGGAATAGATAGTAGAGCTTCAAAATCAAGTAAGAACGGATTGAACAGATTTTGCGTACTATTTATTAACCCTCACCTAGTGTGACGAAGAAGTCACACTGGAGTCAATTAACAGATATCAAAATTTTAGTTATTAGCGACTACTTTGGATTAGGAACGCTGGATGTGAAGTTTAATAATTTTCTGTACCCTAGCCAGGAATCAAACTTGAGACATCTGCTTTGCAGTGTAGCATGCTGACCATTCCGCTACGGAGGCGACCATTAACTAGTTTCTTGTAAAAATTGATTTTAGTTTTAAATATTCGTGTTCATTTACTAAAATAAAGTAGCATTTCTTCGAATATTTCATACGTGTGTACAATATATTTTTTAGACTGTTTGTAAAAAGTGATTTTATCCATTTTATCAATATTTTTAATTGTAAAATATTGTCTTAAATGATGACTTTAAAATTAAAATCATATTTAGGTTTTTTGCTACAAATCTAAGTAAAAGAATATATTTTGTTTAGGAAGCCTGAACATAATTTTACATATTCATATTGTTGTATGAAACAATGAACAGATATTTTTTGTGTATTGTTAAAAAAATTGGGATTGAAAGGGTTAATTGTTTATCAACCCAAGATTTAAAGCTATAGGTATATACATTTTGTAATGTTGCTTGATTAGAATACATTGATGTGCTAAAGACTTTTCATAGTAGAAAATTTGAAATGTTTTACAGTATTTTTAACATCTATACTATTTTTGAAATTGTTTGTCAGCTGCCAAGCTATTCGCATCAGTCAAATTTTATAGAATGCCTCTTCACACATGCAAATGTAACAAACAGGACTTTTTTTTTGTTTTACGTCCGACTGTTCTGCAATCACTGCTAATTATTTTGACATTATACACCGATTATTACACCGATCAAATTTGTAGTAAAATATCATCTGGGGTATTTGCATTAAAGCAAGTTGCCAGATTAAATGATAAAAAATTGCTTATAGCAGCTTATCATGGTTTAATTTTATCTCATATCAGGTATGCCATATTAGTATGGGGTAATTCATCACAGGGTAACATGGAAAGAGTTTTTAAAATACAGAAAAAAGCTATTAGGTGTATGATGGGAGTCAACCACCTTACCTCATGCAGATCACTATTTAAAGAGCTGCAATTGCTCACGGTTCCTTCTTTGTACATTTTTGAAGTGATAATGTACGTAAAGAAAAATACCTTTTTACAGAATTTAGATGTTCACAACCACTACACAAGAAACAGAATCGATTATTATGTTGCTAATCACAACACTAAATTGTTTGAACAAAAACCAACTTATGCAGGTAGAAAATACATCAATAAATTGCCTCAAGGTTTAAAAAGTTGTGACAATTTAAGTCATTTTAAAAAAAAGCTAAAACAATATTTGATTGATGAAACATTTTACAGTGTGCACGAATTCCTTTCTAAATAGTTTTGGTATTTAACTTTAATTAAACAAATATTGTGTACAATTTGATACAAAGGGGTTCTTGACAAGCCTGCTGAGTTAAGCAGTAGTAGGGGGAAATTATTGGTAAGTGTTGAATTTATCATTGTGTTTGATTTATTTTTATTATTTATTGTGTGTGATATTTAATTTAATACGGTTCATGACAAGCATACTGAAGCAAGCAGTAGCAAAAACAAATTTTGGTGGTAAGTAGTAAATTTATCACATTGGTGATAAACTTTCAGTTCATCAAATTTACCTTGACATGTCCTATACTCCCTTTGGAGTCTCCAGGATGCAAGTAGCAAAAAAAAAAAAAAAAAAACAAAAAAAAAAAAAAAAAAAAAAAATGCAGACGGCAAATGATGAAATGATTTTTTTTTGTAACGTATGAAAATATGCCGTGCCTGAATGGGATTCGAACCCAAGACCGCATGATGAGAGGCGAGCACATTACCAACTACACCAATGCGCCTGGCGTCCTGCCCAAGCAGGACTTGGAATAAAGAAATGTTAATGGTATAAAATTATGGTAAAACATCTGTGGGTGTGCAGATCAAGCCAAATATTATGGTGTCTTGGATGTAGATGCCCACTTTGGAATTCTCCCTCTCTATCACTGCCGTAACTGAATCTATCTGTTACAGTCAGTTTGAATGTACATTACCAGGCTACGAAAAAGTGAACTGTATGTTAAGTTTGGAGGGGAAAGAAGCAAAGCACATGCTCTCTCTTGTACCAACCTCCCTATTTGCTGCCGTCTGCATTTGGAGTAATTGCAAAACAGTCAGATATGTAAAAAAAAATTTCCATATGCTGGGCTGCTTGTCATGATTTGTATTAAATCAAACTAGACGGAGGTTTCTTTATAAAGAATTTTACTTAAATTAATGTCAAAAATTACTTCTGAATAACAAATTAATAGTAAAAGATATTTATCCATTTTACTTGTATGGTTTTCTCACGATTCATTGTTGTGCCTTGTAGGGTCATCAGAACTCTCTTTTGGATGCGATAAACAGGTAGAAATTAAGATTTCTGGCCAACGTAAAATAAAAAATACTTTTATAGGTAAATATATTTTCTACTGCAGCATATTAGTAATTGTTGTAAGTTCAATCAATTATAATATTGTGCTGTTTTCTTTCAAAATATGTATTTATAATGTATTTTTCAGCTTGAAATCAATTCTATTTAATTAATATTATAATTTTCACTTACTTTTTCAGCTATTTTGATCCTTAAGCTCTACTTATTTGTGTTTTAAGTGGATCCACCATCGTTAAGTATATAAAATATCATGTGAAACTTTAAAACCCACAGAGAAGTAGCATCTTTAGTCATCTATGTATTAAGTAAAGTTTTATATAAAAATAACAGACTGAAGATGCTTCATCTTCTGTAGGCTTAAAATTTTATATGATATTATGTGTTGTTGTTGTTTAGGTCAACAGCCGAAAGGCTGGTTTGAACCTCTAGAGGTTTTACTAAGTAAAAACGAGGAGTAAGGTGGTTTACCATTGCCTTCCTCACTGAGTTGAATGAGTATCCTTATCAGCATGCCAGGCCCTCTGAAAAGCACTCACTTTCCACCCTGCAAATGACACCTTCACTTCATTCACCACAGGGTCTGGCTGCATAGTGAAATTCATTACTCTCAGAGGAGATAACTCTGACTAGTGTCTTTTACACCTCTACCTTTTCTGTTCTTAAATAGTTCAGTCATATAAGTGGCTGACTATGTGATAAGAAACAGAACTATTTTTTTTAGCCCTGGACCAAACAAATAGAGTGCAATTAAAATAACACTCCACGTGCCCGTTTTGGGCATATATGATATTATATGTACTCGAATGATAGTGAATCCACCGAAACATGTGTAAGTAGATGATAATGATCAAAACAATTGAAAAGGTTAGAGAAATTTATAATATTAATACAATATATTATTATTTAAGTTACTAATTAGCATCATAGCAGCTGAATCCACATTAATATAATGGTTTTTTATGTTTATGTAAAAATCTTTTAATATTTACATTTTTTCTGCTTCTTTTACTTTGATTTTATGAGTACTTTCATGG
This sequence comes from Catonia carolina, assembly GCA_035578175.1. NCBI lineage: Eukaryota > Metazoa > Arthropoda > Insecta > Hemiptera > Achilidae > Catonia > Catonia carolina. Next base: position 123,659,422 of record JAQMRL010000002.1, read on the forward strand.
TGCGCACCATTTCTTCATGTAATAACCTGTAGTTATGTTTGGATCAAACTTTGATTCAAACCTTTAACAAAGGAAGATACAATCTTCACAGTAAATATTTTCTAGAAACTAACGGGTGTTTTATTAAGGATGCAACCCTGATTATAAGAAGATATAAGTAATACATCGGTAAATTTTCTGTCCCTCAATCGGTATGTTGGCAACAGTGTACTCAAGGCCAACTACCTCAGACAGTTAAAATGTTCCAATCAAGCATTAGTGTGGTGACAGCAGTCGTTTCGTTATATTGTGTCAGCAATGGTTTTTTCCAAGGAAGAACAAATCCTCATGCTTTCTTTCTGTAACCAAACACCAATTTTACGTGAGTGCAATGCTTTTTCATGGAAAGCATGAGGATTTGTTGCACTCCATATTCTACAGTTCTGACTATTCACAGCCATCTAAATGAAACCAAGCCTCATCACTAAAATAAAAATGATCCAACAATTGAATACCATTTTCTTCAACCATAGATCGAAACCACCGACAATATTGTAATCGTTTCTGATGGTCTGTAGCTTTCAGTTCATGAGTTACACCAACGCGATAAGGATGCAAATGTAACTTTTTTGTAGCTCTGAAAACAGTAGTTAATGTTAGCCCAGCTTGCGATGATAATCTTCTAAGCGATTTTTTAGGTGATTGAGTCAAACGATTTTTCAAATCTTCAAGAACTTCCGCAGTTAACTTTGTTGGCTGGCGAGGTGGTTTCTCATTGAGTACACTCCCAGTTCTACGGAATTTATTTATCAAACCCAATATTGACGATTTATTCGGAATGGCAGAATGGGGAAATTTAAACTGAAACTTATCTTGCACACATTTGTAAGATTTACTCACTATATAAGTCTCTACAATAAACACGCATTCTTCCTTGGAAAAACTATTGCTGACACAATATAATGAAATGACTGCTGTCACCACACTAATGCTTGACTAGAACATTTTAACTGTCCTAGGTAGTTAGTTGGCCTTGAGTACACTGCCAACATACCGATTGGGGGACAGAAAATTTACTGATGTATTACTTCTATCTTCTTATAATCAGGGTTGCGTCCTTAATATAACACCTGAAGAAGCAGCCGCACCGCGAAAGTACTCGTAAAATCGAAGTAAAATAAGCAGTAAGAAGGTAAATATTGTAAGTTTTTTTTTATATAAACATAAAAAAGATTTTTGTGAGTTATTAGACAACATAATAGAGACTATTGACAAATCTCATACTAAAATTCTTCTTGGGGATTTTAATGCCCAGCTAGGCAAAGAAAAAAGGTACAGAGATATCATTGGGAAGTGGCCAGCCCAAAGGAAAACATTGTACAAAGTTGAAACTTAAAACTTAAGTTAGGAAAACTAATAAGAATGGTGTTAGATTAGTAGAACTGTGCAGAGCACATAAATTAATATCCAAATCTACTTGCTTTATGAGAAGACCCAATAGATCACAGAACCAGACAGACCAGATTGGTCAGAATTACTGAACATTAGTGAAAAACCAGAGAAAAGAATGCAGAGAGAGCTTCTAGATAGCTGACTAAAGTGATCCTTTGCGGCTCAAAAGTGAAAAAAATCATAAAAAACCATTACATTAATACAATAGTATTACGCTATTTTTAGTTTTATTTATTATTATTTTATGGATTTGAGTCAGCTGGCTTGAGGATTGGTATCTTTCATAGAGGTAATAGTTATAAAAATGAATTAAGCTGCATCTCTACTATATTAAAATATAATTCTTGGTACCTTGGTTCTTGGTTATGTATCAACAATCAGGGTAAGGATCTGAAGAAGCACTTGACCAATCAACATCAACATTTGATGCCAGCAAAGGAAGTCATATTGGGGTAGTTGACGTTATTGGTAATGTTATACCTGATTAGTAAAAGGTGGGCATATTATAGAACTGTACAGTGTGCTGGGAGGATCTTTTGTAGAATTTGACCCACCTCATGTTGTTTGCACCTCGGGAAGGCCATCTAGTAAACCTAGGAAAAATGAAATATGATTTGTGATTTTAATAAGTCTTAAATTTAATTTTGGTTGTAAAAGTAATAAGTATTATTAATGACTCTTCTTCTTCTTAAAGTTCCATCTCCTATCGGAGGTTGGATATCATAATGGCTATGGTCACTCTGCTGGCTGCCGCTCTGAATAGTTGCAATGAACTACAGTTGAACCATTCTCTAAGATTCCGCAGCCAGGAGATGCGTCTTCTTCCTACGCCTCTTCTTCCTCGGATCCTTCCCTGCATAATAATTCTCAGCAACTCATATTGTTCTCCTCTGGTTATGTGACCCAAATATTCTAGTTTTCCTGTTTTTATACTTTTCATAACTTCTAACTCCTTATTTAAACATCGGAGCACCTCAACATTGGTAACCTTTTGGACCCACTGAATTTTCAATATTCTCCTGTAATACCACATTTCGAACGCTTCTATCTTCTTTTCTATTAATCTTATCTTCTTTTCTATTAATGACTAGTTGACGCAATGAATGTATGTAGTACTGGTAATGCGCTATAAGTTGATGATTGTCAGTGAGTGTAAGAATGGACTATGCAGGGGATGGAAGTGCTAATATGTGTGCTTTTCTAAATACATCATAGCAATAGCTCAACCATAAGGTGGTTAGTGCAACTGGCTTCTATGCCGGGGTCCCGGGTTCGATTCCTGGTCAGGTCTGTCATTTTTTCTTCACTCATTTTCATTATCTTTATCCACCGTTTGCATTAGCAAAAATTGCAAAACAGTCATAATGTAAAACAACAAAAAAACAAAAATCTAACCATAACATCATGTTGTAGTTATTTACTCTTACATTTATTTGTGTTGGTTTTCAACTATGTTGTTTTATAAACATCCCATTCTATTATTTATTGTTCCTTCATTCTAAGTAAACCGTGCTTCTGGGCCTAAACTATATTTAGTATTCTTTATTTGTTAGCAGAAACTGAATTACTACGCACTGATATTTGTCGTAATAGACTAGTTAGTCCGGGAGTTACAGTTTGAGTTACACGTTATAGCGTGACATTTTGTGGTCTGATTCTAGAGTATTTATTTCTCTAAATGAATTATTTAATAGCGGATAATTTATTTCAAGCATCTTAATATCTTACTAATTGTGTAAATTTTAAAGATACATTTTTGTTTAAACTAAATGGGACTGATGCGTAAGAAAGCGGGGAGTTGAATATCATAACGTATAAACAGATGTAGAATTATATAAAAAATAGAGCATTAAAATATAACTGTATGATTGGCGGATTAATCCGGGCAAGAATGGTGACACGGTCTTGAAGAGTGGAGTTTCCAGCAGCAGTTGTTCATAGGCAATGATACATGAGAGTGTTATAGGAACAGTTGTGTATGAGTTTGTATTCGGACTCTCGTACGTAAACAACAATCAATACGGCCGCTCATTTTAAACATTTTTTTTGGTTGTGGACACTAAATAGTTATGGTGTGCTGAGAACTAAACACTAAATGCTGAATTTCAAAGAACATCGAAGCAGTTACAGACAGAATATCCGTCTTTTCTCCGATTACCAGTAAGGTTAATCCATAAAATCGTTTTTAAATTGACATTAGTATTAACATCAGTCCCAAGAACTTTTATAAATTTAATAATTAATAATTTCATGCTGTTTAATTTAAATAAATATTTGTTAATAATATATTTTGTGTTAAGAGATCCTTTTATCCACAGACACAGGTTTTCGTTGGACACACGTACTACCTTTGGAAACTAAGTGGCAGCATACTGGGTATTAACATATACCATCCAAAATTATTTAATTAAAAATTAATAATATAATTTTACTAAATTGAGAAGACTGCTAACAATGTTTAATACATGTTATGGTACTAGTACTTTAGTTTTCATGTTGGCTGATGCAAGTAGGATGGATAGTATACTATCCTCTGCATGATAGGAGCAATCGTCAACTTATAGCGCGTTACCAGTCACTTACATCACTTGTCTTTATGAGGTTTAAATGGTATATTCATCCGTACACTCACAATATGTGATGCATACTGACAGTATGTAGAGGAAAGAACCCAAACCCGGTCCCACATTATGTTTTAGAATATTTACTTTTCAAGTTGTTTTTTAGATGACAATTTCATGGAGTACAGTGATACTGAAAGTCAGTTGAAATACAGAAGACCTTTCTATCAGATAAATAAACCAAGGTCAATAGAACAATCTACTCAAACTGGTAAGTGCATTTGTATTTAATGAAACATACTCATACATGTTAGCTGGATTTCCTTGTAGTTTTCCATCTCATTTTAATCACTTGTACAATATGTAGGCTCTTTTCAACAGGCATATTGCATCTTGTTTCTGTTGATGTATAACATCTGATATTTAAAATAAATCGATTAATATATTTTTATTTTCTCTTGCCCTGTATGAATACATAGGGAAGGAATATATAGGTATTGTTTTCATGTTGATTTTTCATTGGAAGTACATGTTTTCAGGTCCCTGAACCTGAAAGCATGTTTTCAGTGATTTTTCATGTGTAAACAAGATATCTGAAGAATGGAATTTGATACAAAGTTTTGAAGCATAGAACTTAAGTATGGTACTTCTAGGAGACCCCGCACAAACACTTTCGTCAAAATCAGTCAACCGGAAGTAATAGTTTATTCATGTAATTTTTCACTTTTGCTTTTTTTTTCAAAAACGACTCCCTTGATTTTTTAAAAAATCACCGCATTATTACATATTTTATGCTCTACAAGAAAGGTTAAGTGCTGTGTCTGTTGAAATTCTTGTCGGCTGTGCTCTCAAAATAAAAAAGTATTTTTAGATTGCAGCCTTAATTTGGAATTTACGGTAAAAGTGTATAATTACATGTAGGAATTTAAAAAACCTACAAGTTTTATTTCAAGCATTTTTTCTACAATGCTTCGTTTAGCATCAATTCATGATTTTCTGAATTTTGCTCATCAAAATTGGTAAAAAGTGGAATTTCTGTAAGATTGTGGCCTTATGCATTTTACTACAACTGTATATAATCAAAGTGTTAGGAAATAAAAAAATCTATAACTTTTATTCCAAGAATTTATTTCAATATAACCCAGTCTGTGTCAGTGATTTTTCGTATTTTTAAGTGGGACTGATAATAATTTTCTTTTTGCATCATTCGCTCACGGATAAAATTAGGTTATGTTTTTAATTTTAAATTTTTTACAAATGATTAAACATAGGTTATATTTTTCATTATTTACATTGGCAAGAGAAAGTTGTGTGAGTTTTTTACCTTTTATTTCTTTGGTAATGGTGATGAAATGGTGTCAAAAATTCAACCATATTTTTCACAATAAATATTTTGAGTTTTGATGAATGGTTTTTGTGTCAATGAATAATATCATTATTCAGGTGTGTAAAATACTAATGGATGAGATGGACTGTCAAAACACATCTTAGGTGTTGCAGTATTATCTTGGTAGTATCTCAATCGAATAATTATTATTAGCATATCTTATTTATTTGAGTTCCTTCATTCTAATTTTTAGGGCCATCCTGCATTGTGTATACATCACATTGTGCTGCATGTTGTCACCAATACAATATATTCCCAGTTAATGAGCATGAAATTCCATTTAGATGATTAAAGGGCCTTAGTAAATAAATTTCTTAAAATTCAATATGTATCTTGTAACCAGTTTCTATTTTATTTTTAACAGATGAGAAGCAAGCGCATGCCAAAACATACTTAGGAAATTTAAAAATTTTGATTTGTGGTTTAATCGTTACAGGTAAATGTCATTCAAGTACTTCATTTAAACTAACATTTCACGTATTTCATTTTGTTATAATTTCAAAGATAAATATTGTTATTTATTTAATTAATATTTTTAGTTAGTAATGATGCACTCAAGTTTTATAAGCGTAAGTTATTCTTTTTTCTGCCTTTGAAGTTTGGTAATTTTATTTACAGACAAATTCTTGTAATAGATCATGCCAACAATTTAATTTATAAATGGTAAATATATGGTAAACTGAATTCTGTTGTAACCTACAAGAATTTTTAAGTTTTAAAGAAATGAAGGACTCAAACATTGGTTACATTTATTTTAAACATAAACATTATCCAATGTGGTTTGATTTAACTGCAAAGCTTACCCAAAATTGGTACCAGTAACTTTTTTTTTTAAATCCCTAATGTGTGTACGTTGCAATCTGTTCAATTCAGAACAATAAGCAACCCCATGACCCAATGAAATGAGGATGATGTGTATGACGTGTAAATGAGATGTAGTCTTGTGCAGACTCAGGTCGACTATTCCTGAGAGAGTATGGTTAATTGAACCCCAACCATCAAAGTACACCTGTAGCCACTGACTAGTATTCAAATCCGTATAAAAGTAACTACCTTTACTAGGATTTGAACCAGGAACCTTCGTCTCTGAAAATCAGCTGTTAAACAGCTGATTTTGGCGACGACTTTACCTCTAGACCAACCCGGTGGGTTTCCAGTAACTTAAAGAAAGATTAGTCCATTGTATGAAACAAGTTTTAAAATTACTCTACTAGTTTATTCATAGATGGTATCTTTGTATAATATATATCGATAAGCAAGGCACAAATTTTGGGAATGTTTTTTGGGCAATATTTGCTGAAATCTACAAGAAAATCAATTATTCTGTTTTTTGTTTAGTGAATACTATCAGGCGATTACTGGAGCTTGTTACACGTGATTTACATATTATTTTTTAAGTTATTTTTTTCATATTATTTCGTTGGTACTAGATACTATTTTGCATTTGCAGATCTCATAGATTTCGCTTGCACATTTCTTTGAGGTTTCTTATCTAGTATTTTTTATTTTTTTATTTAGCCAGATTTCTATTATATCAACTTAATAATATTTGAATGCTTTATCATTACAGGTTTTATTTTTTATATTTTTCAAGATCTTAAATTTTATTTTCATAAATCTAATTTAAAACATTCTGATCATGAATATAAGGAAACTGAGTCACTTCAAAAAGAAATGGATGAAAGGTTAAGAAAATTTTATTATTTATTTTTTAGCTTACAGTTTAATTTTATTTTTATCAAAGTTTTCCTCATACAGAGTGTTTCAAAAAGGACAAACTTTGTTTTTAGATGACATGAATGTAGTACAAAAATATTAAATTAATGGAAATATTTATTGTAATTTTATGCAACATCAATTAAAATTTCAATGAAGCTTACCATTAATAACCAAATAATAGATGTTGTTGAAAATTATTATTCCCTGTGAACCGAATGCAGGTTCGTTATTGTTTTGTAACATTTTTAGCCATATTTTATAATGTTTGCTCATAAATGTTTTAAATCTCACGTTCAATGTTCGCCTTCAATTCGTCAAGTGTATTAGGATTGTTTTTAAAAACAACACTTGTTAGCCTAAATATCTCTACAAGGAATAGTCTACTGGTGTAAGATTTTAGGATCTTGGTGGTCACAACCCTTTCCATATTAAACGCCCAAAAAAATCTGTAACATATCTAGCGTGTCATCAACAGTGTGGTGTTATCCTACTGGAACCAACATTCTTGTTCATGTAAATCTAACGTTGCAATAAACTGATACTGATCTGAACTGAACTGATGAGCGGCTAAACAAAGACAAAGAAGTGCTTAATATCATAAAAAGAAGGAAATTAGAGTACTTTGCCCACGTGATGAGAAATCCGAAATATGGAATGCTGCATGTGATCATCCAGGGGAAGATAGAGGGGACGCGCGGCCCCGGACGTAGGAGAACGTCCTGGCTTAGGAACCTTCGCCAGTGGTACGGGGTGAGCACCACGACACTATTTCGGTTGGCTGTGGACAGAGTTAAGGTCATGCGACTGATCGCCAATGTTCTAGGAGGACACGGCACTTAAAGAAGAAGAATAAACTGATGGATTAAGTCGTGATAAACCGCACTATCCATAGATTTGTCAAACGATAAAGGCCGTATTACATGACGCCAAGAGATGTGCTTTAGAAATTAAATTCTAAATGTAATGTTCTGTCTTTTATTGAATTACTCCTTTTTATCTGTTTTGTAGTACAACAGCTCTTGATATTATTAATAATAAACGGCATGATGATAAAAGTAACGAGTTGAATGAAGAGTTTATCAAAATGTATGAAAACATGAAAGACACAGTTCAGCAATTGCAGTCCAAATTGTCAGTAGTTGAAAAGGTAAATAGGTTATCTTTATACTTTTAAATTTTTTAAAAATTTGTTCTTTTTTATGTGAGTTTCTTATTACTTTTAGTTGGGTATCAATTTTTGTTGTTTAGGTCATCAGCCAAAAGGCTGGTTTGAACCTGTAGAGGTTTTACTAAGTAAATCAAAGAGTGAGGTGGTTTACAATTGCCTTCCTCACTGAGTGGAAAAGTACACTTATCAGCATGCCAGGCCTGCTGAAAAGCATATATTTTCCACTCTGGAAATGATACTTTCACTTCATTCACCACAGGGTCTGGCTGTATAATGAAATCCATTACTTTGAGATGAGATAACTCTGATTAGTGTCTTTTACATCTCTACCTCTTCTGTTCTTAAATGATTCAGTCATTTAATTGGCTGACCATGTGATAAGAAACAGAACTATTTATTTTAGCCCTATTTTAGGGTATCCTATAGGGTTAGCCCTATTAATTTTAGGGTATCAATTACTGGACCATAAAAAAGAAGATATTAAGGTAAAATTAAATATTCAGAAATTTAGGCAAGAGTGGTATAGTCATTTGTTGCGGATACTAAACGATCAAAAACCCAAACAGGTGCTTATTTACAAGCATTTTCTCCGCGGTTTTAATCGCACAGATGTCTCTAACAGTCAAGCCCGGCGCATTGCGAGAGCCATTAACACAGACTTATTTACACAGTTTTTCAGGAACGTACGCAAGTTTGCCAATAAATATTTATGTCTGTGGCCAGCTAAAGTAACCAGTGGCTATCAGTAGTGTTTGGTATTGGCCGGAGCTAGGAGTAGAATATAGTGGGAAACAAATTACTACTCTTTGCACACTCTCTTTCACTCAAAAACAATTTCAGTCAGCGTCACCCATGCACTGTTCTGTTAGGTTTTTCAGTAAAATTATCTTGTATTTCCATGTATGATAATAAGTTTTATTGTACATCATAAAAAATTTTAGTACAAATAGGGTAATATATTTATTGTATTTATGGCTCTTGTAACTTATAAAGGATTTTGTTATAAAATATTGCTAAATCATAATTTTAAATAATAAAATTTATAGAATAAATTAGTTAATTAAACTTTAACATTATATTCTGTTACAGGAAGTTGCATTGTTTCAGCAATATGGTGTTGATAACAATCAGTTGGGTAAGTGTTTTTTGTATCTTATCATTTATTTTATATGAGGGCAGTCCATAAAGTCTGTCACGTTTTGCATTGTAAACGCTAGGGGCGGAGCTATCGCGGCCATTTTGATGCCGCGGCGTTTCTCCCTTCAGTGGCTATCCAGCCGTGTTAGCGAGAGGTCTCTGTCGCTCTTTGTTGTTTTTCAACAACAATTTAAAATGTGTGCCGCAATTCAAAATCCCGCCAGTTGTGAAGTACGGTCAGTAATACGGTTTTTGTTGGCTATCGATTTCTTGGAACGTGGCACAACAATAACCTGTGCGAGTCATTGTGAAACACTTGAAAAGTTAAGAAGAGCGATCCAAAACAAGCGCAGAGGAAAGTTGACTGGGAAAATTCTCTTTTTGCATGACAACACCCGACCACACACGGCAAATCGAACACGAGAAGTCCTGGATGCTTTTAAATGGGAGGTTTTCCCACATCCGCCATACAGTCCAGACCTTGCGCCCAGTGATTATCACTTGTTCCCGACAATGAAGACATGGCTTGCGACATAGCGCTTTGACGACGACGCGAAGCTGCAGGAGGGTGTGACTGACTGGTTAAAATCACAGGCGGTAGACTTTTATGACGCCGGCATTTCAAAATTAGTTCACCGCTATGATAAGTGTCTTAATTTGTTTGGTGATTATGTAGAAAAATAGCATTTTAGTTGCACTTTCAAATGTATATAATAAATTTGTTTTTTTGTACTTAGTTTTTTTTTATATCAAAACGTGACAGACTTTCTGGACTGCCCTTGTATGTGTTTTTTTTAATTTGTTCATGATAGTTTTAAAGTTAATTATTAACGGTGACTTCTTGTGAATCATCGTGGAAGTTGTGTAAATTAACAAAATTTACATGCAGATGATTTATTTGCAGTGTTTGCTACACTTTTTGCTTTGTAATTGAAAATTTATTTTTATGATACTCTGTTTGTTATTGTTAACTGTTTATAGATAATTTGGTGTATGGATATTTATATGGGCCAGCTGCTGATTATGCTTTAGAAACCACTGGTGGAAGTGTTATTGATACACCTGGAACGACTTCTTATACACATTCAGGTGTAACTGTTTCATTATTTGGTATACCAGTGTGGAAACATGCGGTGTCACACCCTCGTATTATTATAAAGGTATATTATTCTCACTGCTGATAAATATAATTAGTTTAAATTTTGGTTAATCTTTAGAATCTACTAAAATATTTTTTTTTGTTTTATTTTTGTTTGTTTAACGTCCGTTCTGCAATTACTACTAATGCAGACAGTGAAGGATGAAATTATTTTTTGTAATGTATGAAAATATTTTTTTAACACTAAAATATTGTGTTTGTAGTGGTAATGTAGTGGTAATTCATTTTTTAAAGCAGATCAATATATTTTTTGGCCAGCCAGGATTGTAGTGGTCAGAACACAACTGGGTTCGATTTCTGGGCAGGTCTGGAATTTTTTCGTCTGTTACCCTTTGTTGTTTGCATTAGCAGTAATGTGTGTAACATTCAGTTGTAAAACAAAGAAAAATACTTGTTTTTAGACTGGTGATTTGAAAAATGATTCCATATTATTATTGTGATATTTTACTCGTATATAAACTGATTCTGTTCATAACTTAAGTCGAGCTATATTTTTTGTACACTGTACAAATTTTAAGTTATGAAGGATCTTTTATCTGATCTTCTTACATGATGATTTGCACTTAGTACAGTAAAACCCTGATTATCTGAAACCCGCTTATTTGTAACCTGCTTCAAAATGGATCCGAAAAATTTGTTTTATTTTAATTTGTTGATTCCTTCATTTCAATATTGTTTATACGCTAAGTACAGTATTTAAATATGAAGCTTAATTAAAATTCAGAACAGTGTTCAATAAAATCAATTACGAATATAAAGTTTCACTATTCTGGTAATTCATTTACTCGTTTTTTACCTCCATGACATGCTTCTAATAAAATGATGGTGTGATGTTGCCGCAAAAAATGGTTTCATAAAAAAATCTCAGTTTTTTTTTAAAAGACTAAATAATTTAAAAAAGGTACAGTTTTTAGTATAAAATACTGAACAATATTACATTTTGTTCTCTTGGAATTTCTGTATTTTCATTTGTACATATAATAAACTTATAATAAACACTTGTAAAAAGTACTGTGTAATCATTTTTACTATTTTTAAATTCTAAAAGAATGACTTTGCCTGTTATCTGAAATTTCATGTATGTAAAATCGGGTACGCTCCCTATATTTCAGTTAAGCGGGGTTTACTGTGGTACATTAAATCTTAAGTACCATTAGATGAATTTTAAGTTTAGTTTAAAATGTAAATTATGACATTTATTAATTGTGTTTTTGGTGTAATTATGTAAATTGTGATATTCTAGAGTATACATTATGACTATAAAATTATATCCTCCAGAATACTGTGTCATTAAAATTTTGTAGGTGTACATTACTGAGAAAATGATATATTTTATTAAATCTTAGAACTTACTGGTGTACAGTAATCCCTCGTTATCCGCGGGGGTTACGTTCCAGAGGGTTACCGCGGTTAGTAAAACTGCGGATAATAGTACCTTATATGAACGAAAAGATGGGGGTTAGGTTCTAAAGGTAAAGTCCTGTAGTCGTTTTAAGTGTTTAATTAGTTTTAAGAACATTTTACCATTATTATAATCTATGAATATTTAATAAGTACAGTAATGTTCGCATCAAAAATTTAAGTTGCTTTAAAATAGTTAGTTATGGCTCTTTGCTTCTTCTTCTTTTCAAACTCCTTGTGGACTTCTTCGTATGGTAACATCAGCTCCTGAGTCCTCTTTTGAATTGAAGGGCCCTTTCCATGACGAGATCCGTCTCCAACACGTGGTCAGCCAATGCGTAGCCATGCTGAGGTTCTCGTTGATGGTTTGTGAAGAAATGCTTGGCTTCGTTTCAGGGTCGTCGAACACACAAAGAACTGTACGTACGTACGAAAAAGTTAGACTGACACATGGAGGAAAACGTACGGAGAAATTACAGTATGGTGCCTGGGTGTACGTATGGCGGTGAGGGTGGGGTGTTACTGGCGGAGCTCGGTACCCGGTAACACGCTCACTACGTACAGTACGCGGAAATCTAGCTTGGCTCATGGTGGCCGTCGCCATACTAGTGTGTGACTCAACATGATACGGATGCCAAAACATTGATTCAAACACATGTTTTCAGAATTGTATGACTTCCACACTGAGTTCGGTGTACACAAGGTGAGAAAAAGTACGTATTTTAAGGTTTTAGGCTCACGGACAAAGTCCGCGGATAACCAAAACCCGCGGATACCAAGGGATTACTGTACTTCAAAATTTACCCCTGTGTGACTTATATTGGTTGTTTCTTTCTTACAGGGTGGAATGCAACCAGGGCAGTGTTGGTCATTTCATGGTAGCGAAGGACGTGTTGTCATAAGATTAGCATATCCTATTAAAATAAGTGGTATCTCATTAGAACATTTCCCATCACATTTACTACCATCTGATGGAGATGTTCTATCTGCACCACGTCACTTCAGTGTAACAGTATGTATACTTTCTACAGTTGCATTGGTGTACAAAATTTTTCAAACTTGTATTCTGTAATGAACAATATTATCTAAAGCATAATGAGTTATTATAACATTATTTAAGTACAGCGATAGTAATTCTTCCTGAGCATGATGTTAACTGCGATGGAAGGGTGGTAAGACTAGGAATGCTCGAGAGCTTCTTCTGGTTTGTAATTGGAGAGAAGCAATAGTTGAAACTGAAAGGAGAAGATTGAATTGGTTATGACACAGCTAGCATTGAAGGTTGTATTGTTGTAGAAGAGAACAGAATTTGTTTTGTCTTAGTTTGTGGTAGTTTTTTTCGTTATCGTTATGATAAATTAATATATTTATCTTGGAGGATTTATTTACTTGTCGCTTTAAATTACTTATTTTACTTAATAGTTATACTTAATACTTACTTACTTAATACTTATAAGTTAATAAATCTTCTTGATTTTTTCTTTTATTTTCGGCTATTCTAAATAGTTTATTGTTTATAAGACGTGAAAAGTGATTTAGAGAAGTTTAGAACAATACTGAGGGTTGTTTCTCATCAATTTCACTTTTTATTTTGTAATATTTTCATATTTTTTGGGTGTCATTAATTTAAGAATGATTTGGGTTACTTTTACTTTTCTTCCCATTCGGAATCCCACAGCCCATCATCTCCTGTCTTCTCAGTCGTCCACCCTGAAATTCCTTACACCATAGGATCTTTGAATCTCCTGTATTTATGTTTTCCAAGAACATTCTCATACTTCTGTTTTCTGGATGGACAAGGAATGCTTTATGGGGCCATCTGTTTGCTGCCATTTTTTTGGATATGTCTTTACCATACCAACTGTCTGGTCCCTATTCATTCTACTATAGTCTCAGAAAACCAGTCTGTTGCTTTAAGTCTTTATTTCTCACATGCTTCACTCTGAAGACCCTACAAGACCTATGCAACCAATTCACCTCTAAGACATCCAACCTTCATTTATTCCTGGAGCTTTTTTGCCAACACTCAGCGTGTAGTTGTGGGCTCCTCTATAGATGTAGGGACTAAACTTCTTTGTTCTCATCTCTATTTTACTAGACCATAGCACAGCATTTAATTTTTAAGAGTAGCTCTACCCTAATTGATATAGTTCCTGGGATCTCTCTCACTTGTTCCGTCAGACAAAAAATTGATGTGAAGTATTTATATTGGTTTTAATGACCAATCTAAGGTATTCTTTCTTGTATTTATATGAAGCCCTCAATTCATGTTCTCTTTGAGCCGGCCACATTGGCGTAGTTGGTAACGTACTCGCCTCTTATCATGCAGTCTTGGGTTCAAATCCCACTCAGGCGCGGCATATTTTTATACGTTACAAAAAATCATTTCATCCTTCACCGTCTGCATTAGCAGTACGAAAGTCGAATATTAAACCAAAAAAAAAAATCTCTGAGCTTATCTGCCAAAAATGAAAGGGTTCTCAAATCTGCAAACAAGTGTGTATGTGCACTCCCCTACTTTTAAACTTATTATTTGGGGTTAATGATTCACATAAGCTTAATTGCTAATGCTATTCGCAATGGTATATTGCATTTGATTGACAATTGCAAAAATTAGAGTTAAAAGAACTTTACATCTTAAAAACAACAAATTCTGATGTTGCATTTTTTGATGTTGCATCAAGTATTGGTGGAATGAGTTCACTGCCGTTTGTGTGTGTGCGCACGCGCGCGTGAGTGAGTGTGTGCGCGTGCGTGTGTGTGTGGTATTATTTACTGTATTTTTGATTTTTAATTTTTTAAATATTTTTTCAGGCATACAATTGCAAAGACTGTTCAGAAAGAGATAAGACTATTATTGGATTGGGATCATTTGACTATGTTAAAAGTGGTCCACCAAGGCAGACATTTCCAATCCAACAAGAGGTAAATGCTGATTTTTAACTACTTATTAATAATTTTTTTTTAATTTAGAAAAATATGCTTGTGTTGTTTTGCTGTTTGTTAGTTTATCCAGCATCGACTACCACAATTCTGATGAGGGCGAACCGTCGTCTGAATTCTGTTACAATTCTGATGAGGGCGAACCGTCGTCTGAATTCTGTTAAAAACCTCACTAAAGAAACTTACTGCGACTGAAAAAACTGGTGTTGTTAATTATGTATTCACTACCCACATACTATGTCAAAGTTGTCAAAGTTGTTTAGGGCCCTTGACAGTTGAAAAACAAAATGTATTTCACTGTTTGAAGGAACTCCTCAGAAGTTAAACATTTAAAACACCTATGTCAGGTGTGAAAAGGGCTTGCCACTTATGCAGAAAATACACAAAAAATATACAAAATGTTTACCCGCAAAATAAAAAACACATTCTTCTTAGACTCTGAAACGTGTGGTATCCTCTAATTTTTTTCAGTTTGGATGTCCTTCTGAGATATTTTAAATTTGTACATTCTGCCAGTATGTACTTATCAGTAAATTGTGTATTACAGTTTCCATATATTGGCACATAGCAGTAACAGTTAATGAGAACCCAGAGGTCAAATGGGTGTGTTCTAACCTACCACCATTTCCTTCCTTGTTAAATTTTTGTGCATTTTCATTTTGTTCAACTAAGTTGTCAATGTCATACACTCTCACATGCATCTTACTTTTTACTTTCTCTTGCCTATACGAATGTATAGGAAGGAAAGTATTGTTTTCATGTTGATTTTTCGAAATCGAGTTTTCACCGGATCTACACATTTTCAGACTCCCTGAATCCAAAAAACATGTTTTTAACGATTGGTCTGTGTGTATGTGAACAGAATATCTCAAGAACACAGCATCGTATGAACTTGAAACTTGAAACTTAAGTTAGATACTACTACTGGACCTGACACGTTTTCATCAAAATTGGTCAACCAGAAGTAGTAGTTTATTCGTGTCATTTTTCACTTTTTTGCAATTTTCTCCAAAACGGCTCCTACGATTTTTTTAAAAATCCCGTAAATTACTAAGTTTTATATGCTCTACAAGATAGGGTAGACGCCATGTCTACTGAAATTTTAGGAGAGGCTGTTTAAACATAAAAAATTGTTTGTTTAAGATTGCGACTTTAATATGCATTTTAGGGCAAAAATGTATATAATCAAAGTTGTAGAGAATTTTAAATCCTACAACTTTTATTGCAAACATTTTTTTGTATAACGCTTAGTTTAGCGGTAATTTACGAAAACATTTAAAAAATGAATTTTTTAAAGATTTCAGCCTTAGTATGCATTTCATGGCAAAAGTGTATGTATACAAATTTATAGGAAATTAAATGATCTACAACTTTTATTCAGAGCATTTTTCTCTACAGAGCCTAGTTTAGCGTGAAAGAGTGGTTTTTGGTTTTTTTTAGCCAAACTAAGGTTGATTTTTCATTTTGCGTCTTTCACTCATGATTAAAATTAGGTTATGTTTATTGAGGTTAGTTTTTTGTTTATTTTTAATGTTTAATACTAATGTTAGGCTATATTGTTCATCATTTGTATTGGCAAGAGAAAGTTGTGTGAGTGTTTCCCACCAGATTTTTTTCATTTCTATTTATCATTTAATTCTGTATATGGTTAAAAGCGCGTATCAGTTATCATTGTGATGTTTTCATTAAAAGTGTTGAATTTTTTCTGAATCACCCCTTTAACAGCTGATTCGGTAACCACTGTTTGTTTACTTAACATAGCCTTCTTACGATGAACCGAGTGTACTATGATTCGGTTTAACTATATGAAAGGATGTTTGTCTTGTCACTTTAGAATCATGTGCAGGTATCATCCCTTTATTGTTGTTATTCTTTAACAGAAAGTTTATTTTCATAAAATTATATTTACCCATGAAGAGCTAATAATTTATTTATTAATACAGTAGTGATTCTTGTTACTTTCTCTTGCCTATATAGGAAGGAAAGTATTGTTTTCATGTCGATTTTTCGAAATTTCAGTTTTCACCAGAAATGAGTTTCAGTTTTCACTCAAAATTTTCGAGTTTTCACCGGATCTACACATTTTCAGACCCCCTGAATCCAAAAAACATGTTTTTAGTGATTGGTCGGTGTGTCTGTGTGTGTGTATACAGAATATCTCAAGAATGGAACATCATACGAACTTGAAACTTAAGTTGCATACCACTACCAGACTCAACAGGAATATTTTCATCAAAATCGGTCAACCGGAAGTAGTAGTTTATTCGTGTAATTTTTCACTTTTTTGCGATTTTCTTAAAAACTGGTCCTACGATTTTTTTAAAAATCGCCTGGTTTTCTAAATTTTTTATGCTCTACAACAGAGGTTCCCAAACTGTGTGCTGGTGTGCCGCGAGGCCGGCCAAGTGGGCCGCGGAACTCAAGGAAAATAAATTAAATTAAAATTAAACGGTCCAACAAAATAATGCCTAGTCGATGACTATAAGTAAGTATGATATAAAAACGTTTATATCAAGTACTTAAGTTTAATCAATGGCATAAAGTAATAGGTGTGCCGCGGCTATTGACCGTTTTTTTTTTAGTGTGCTGCGAGAAAAAAAAGTTTGGGAAACTGCTCTACAAGATAGCATAGGCATCATGTTTGCTGAAATTCTTCGTGAGGCTGTTTTCACGTAAACAAATTGTTTTTTAGATTATGGCTTTATTATGCATTTTAGCGCAAACATTTTATATAAAAGAAATGTAGTGAATTTAAAATCCTACAACTTTTATTTCAAACATTTTTTTGTATAACGCTTAGTTTAGCGGTAATTAGCGATTTTCTGTTTTTTTTCGCACGAAAACGTGTGAAAAATCGATTTTTTTAAGATTTCGGCCGTAGTATGCATTTTACGACAAAAGTTTATATAATCAAATTTATAGGAAATTTAAAGCTCTATAACTTTTATTTAAAGCATTTTTTTCTACAGAGCCTAGTTTAGCGTGAAAGAGTGATTTTCCATATTTTGCATCTTATGCGTCCGTATTTTAATTTTGCATCTTTCACTCATGATTAAAATTGGGTTATGATTATTGAGGTTAGTTTTTTGTTTATTTCTAATGTTTTATTACTAATGTTAGGTTTATTGTTAATTATTTGCATTGGCAAGAGAAAGTTGTGTGTGTTTCACACCAGATTTTTTTAAATTAAAAGTAACAAACCAATATTACGTTTGTTTTTCAGATTTTTTTAAGGATGCTTCCTATGCAGTTTGTGGAATTTCATTTTAAATCAAATTATGGAAATCCAACATATACATGCATATATCGAGTCAGAGTACATGGAGTAACAGCCGTTAGTCAATAACTGAAAGTGCCTTGTCATTACAGTATTAATTGCCATAGTCAATGATGTTCCATTATTTGTGATAAAACTCAGATGTTACCGATATAGATCTGTATTTTTATGATATATTTAATTAACCAATATTTTTATATTATTAGATTAATAATAGTTGTTAATTTTATAAGTAAGGATAAGTAAAAACTTTTGTTAAACATTTTTCCAAAGTAATATTTTTAATGGTTAATAACCATTAGGATTAATGAAATATACTTTTCTGTTTTTGATTCATGTAAATTATGGAGAAATTTTGAAGATTTAATATTTCTATATCATAGATTCTTGTTTTATCCTTTGAAGTTTAAACTTAAAAGTATAAGAATAAAATGTTACATGCTAAAATACATCATATGTATTTGCTTTCTTTAGTAATGTACAAACTAATTTGTAGGTAAGTTCAATGCTCTAACTATTTTGGAAAATGTTAAAAACAGTATTATCAATCAGTTTTCAATAAATTGGTAATCATATAAATTATATTCTAGTTAAAATGCTATTCAAAGACAGAGTATTTTGTATTATATCTTATACTGTTGTGCTTTATCGTAAATAAAGAATTTATTTTTTAATTTTTATAATCGTTATTCTTTTCTACCATTCAAGGATTAGTTACCAAAACCTATTCCAGCATCCACCTAGCCATTGGTCATGAAGATCACACCTTCCAATTGATTTGTAACCTTAGGCTTGTCAACCGCGAGACAATCTTTGAATATGATCAGTCCATTCCCAGCAGTACTTCTTATACAGTGAAGTTCTTGGGAGTATCTCTAGATAGATCTTTGTCTTGGGATTTCTATACCAATCAAGTTTGTTGTAAAATATCATCTGGGGTATTTGCACTAAAACAAATTGCCAGATTAAATGATAAAAAATTACTAATGGCAGCTTATCATGGCCTCATTCTGTCTCATATCCGTTATGGTATCTTAGTATGGGGTAATTCTTAGCATGGGTAATATGAGTAGGGTTTTTAAAATTCAAAAGAAAGCTATTAGGTGTATGGTGGGAGCTAACCAGCTAACCTCATGCAGGCCACTATTTAAGGAGCTTAAATTGCTTACAGTTCCCTCTCTCTACATTTTTGAGGTGATTATGTATGCTAAGCAAAATAATTTTATGCAGAATTTCAATGTTCACAGTCATAACACGAGAAACAGAAATGATTATTACGTGGCTAATCACTCCACAAAATTGTTTGAACAAAAACCTACTTATGCAGGGAGAAAATTCATGAATAAATTACCCCAATTTTTAAAATGTGAGGATTTGAATTCCTTTAAAAAGAATCTGAAAAATTACTTGATCGGTGAAACTTTTTATAGCGTTCAAAAATTTCTTTCATGATAGTAGTGATACATTGTGTGATTCTTATATATATATTTCAGGTGTTATAGCTGACATGTCCTATACTCCAACTGGAGTCTCCTGGGCGCAAAAAAAAAAAACTGTCTCCAACACATGACCAATAGTATAAAATTCCAATTCCTTCCATATATATTCATTTCTAAAATGATCCAGTCTCCTACAGCCTTCTCAAAAAGTGCATCTCTGCTGGTGGATGGAATTCTCATACTTCTTCCACACCCAGGTTTGTACTGCTATATGTCAAATTTTGGGACAGCCACTGTCTTCAGTTCAGGCTTTTCCTTGTAGATGCTGTCATATTGAACCACTTTTGTGATAAACTCCTTTCAAATGTTGATATATTGTACCACTTTTGTGGTACATCATTGTCGTCTTAATGGTCACATCACATCCCAAATTAGCTGGCCTGTTGGCGTAGTGGTTAGCACAACTGGCTTCTACACCGGAGTCCCGGGTTAGATTCCCAGTTAGGTCTGGTATTTTTTCATCATTCATCTTCATGTATCATCCTTCTCACTATCTGCATTAGAAGCAATTGCAAAACAGTCAGGTGTAAAACAAAACAAAAATAAACATTCGAAATAGTTGAAATAACAGACCTGCTCCAGAATAAGTTAGCATACATCTGTAAATCTGTATCTCAGATGACTCTACCCCATAAAGTCATAAAAATATCAGTGAACAAGCCTCACTCTGATTGAAATGCTCAGATGATGATTATTCAGGTTATATCCAATCTTTAAAAAAAACACTATATGGGTCCTTCCAGTTAAATACTTGATTTCTTGATTGACTGATCCTAGTCTAGTTAACTTACTAGACTTCCTAAATATGTTAGGCTATTTGAGAATGCGAAAAATAAAGTGTCAATTGCTGTCATCAGTATAAATTAAGAGTTTAAAAATGGTTATTTATTAACGTAAGTTGAAAATAATAATTGATTTATTTAAAAATCCATAAATAAAAATGCAAATTTTTAAACGTTTGTCATGTGACACAAAACGCTCTTGATTGGTCGAGTTTATGATGACGTCACATGCTTGTAAACAAACCTCGTGGCTCGTTTGCCTACTTGTTATATTAGCTTTCGAAACTGTTAAGATTTTCCTTTGTTTTTGTGTGATTTATTTGCAATATTTTAGAAATTCTGTCAAGTACCTACTTTTACCATGGACAACGATTTTGTAAAAGCAGACAGCAGAAACCTGCCCCAAGTCGACGCAATCATGGTCGGATTATTTTTCAAAAATAATTCCGACTTTTATGCTTCGGAGCTTTGACAAATGCAGATCGGGAAGTACCAGCATCACACATTCTTTTAATGCGATCTGGCTGGCAATGAAATTTAGAAGGCAAAATTTTATCTTTCAAAATTATTTTCTGGCTGAAACCCACTTTGTACTGATAGCAATTTGCCATGTCATTTTCCATCTGTAAAAAACAAACAAGTTAGTCAGAATCTTTTAGTGTAATGCTTATTGAAATCATAAGACTCTGTAGCTACAATTTTTAACTAATATTATGGAAAACAGCAGAAATATTCGAAGTGAGTTGCAAGAGACATTCTGTTAAAAACATAAGAGGTATTATAACCTCCAATCAATAACGAAAATATTTACATTCTGAATGTAATTAATTATTACAAAATATAAATATTACGTTTACTTACATCGAAATGGTCTTCACAGAAGAAAATATTTGTACTATTCGCTATGTCATTAGGATCCCTCCGAGAAAGTTGCAACCACTTTCGGCGCATTTCGACATTCTTTGGAACACTTACAAATAGTTTTTCCGGAGTTGTTAACGACGTATTTGATAAAATGTAAATCCAATCGCACTTTCGTTTTTTGTTTACAACAAAATGTATGTGGATGATTTGTGCCACAGACCAAATACAGGCAAGTGACGTCACCGACCCGTTTGCAGCGCCATATTGTCAAAGTAGTGTTTTGGCGCGCTATTTAAATATTGAATTTTTAATTTGATATTTTTCAGCAAATATGTACCAGATTTAAAAAATACAACTTTTACTGGGTTCCTTAAACTCTACTACATCATATAAAATGTATTTTAAAAACCTGTCAAATAGCCCGATGGGCTATTTGACAGGTTTTTACTGTATCAACTAATCTAGTTTTTTGTTTATTTCTAATGTTTTATTACTAATGTTAGGTTATATTGTTCATCATTTGCATTGGTAAAAGAAATTTGTGTGAGTGTTTCACACCAGATTTTTTTAAAATGTGTACGTGTTTTGACTCGCAGATTTGCCTAGTAGGTAATTTTATGTAGGTAATGTTAGTAGTTTCAAATAATATTTGAAACTACTTATGATGAAATAATATTTGATAAGTTATACATTATATTATTTTTATGTATACCTAAATTAACATTACAAAGGGTGTACCAGTCTGCATAAAATCACCTAAAACAAAATAGAAACAGTAATGAGATCTGGTACTGCTGTGGGGCATGAGTGGTCTACCAGTAGTGTGATCTTGAGTTTCTTAATTTCATTTAGTCTAAAAAATTTCTCTGAAAAAAGAAGAAAAATAAATTCTTATAGTAATACTTTATTTTACTCACACTTTTTATTATATTCAGTTTTCGTACAAACAGAAATGTTATTACAGTTTGGTTTATTTATACTTTCGACAAAAATTCTATAGTAATAATGTATAATAATAATAATAATAATAATAATAATTTACTACTCAATATGGTTTAAGAAACAAACATTGTGAAACAGATAATATCAGCCTGAGTGTATATTTCAAGTCAGTAAAATGTATGTCTAATTTAATACATGATAAATATATTGTTACTTTTTGTTTGGATACAATTAATGTACACATTTATAATTTATTACAGGTACAATACATTTATGAAAATACTGGTATATTATCATATCATATATTTTAAAAATATTAATTTCATTTATAAAACAAAATTTGAAAAAAATATCTACAATATCACAGTTATAGAAAAATACATACACGTTAATGAGATACATGTACAAACATCACACTCCAGTAAAATAAAAACATTTTTAATATAAAATGTTATTTACATCGTTTTTACATTTAAATTTTTCTACTTTGCAAGGTTTGCGGGTAGTGCAGATAACCTACATCTACATTGATTTTAGTTTTCATTTTTTCACTTTGTTTAACCTTACAAAACCTTTCATTTCTTATTTTTTACCAAATTTTATTACAA
The DNA here is from genome assembly GCA_035578175.1 of Catonia carolina. Lineage (NCBI taxonomy): Eukaryota > Metazoa > Arthropoda > Insecta > Hemiptera > Achilidae > Catonia > Catonia carolina. Next base: position 123,682,300 of record JAQMRL010000002.1, read on the forward strand.
GCTGAAAACTTGTATTGACTTTACATTAATAATAAGATGAGTGAATACACATAAGAATTAAGTATTAAGATTGTTTAAGGTATTCATGAACGTTTTATAGTACATTGGATGTTGGTGTAGGAAGAGATTCTTTTAAGGTACTATTAGATTTTTTTCTATTTTATTTAATGAATTTATATAATAATTTCACTAACCTTCCTTTAAACTGTGTCATCTTTATTTCTATTTCTACTTACTCGTGTTTCGGTGGATCCACCATCATCAGAGTAAATAAAATAATTGAAACTAAAAAATTTTTATCTCACTTATTTAAAGTCTATAGAAGATGGTACATCTTCCGTCATTTGTATAAAACTGATTTAAAATTAATTTATTTTAATTTATCCCTTCTCATATTTACTGCAGGTAGTAGCAGCAGTCAATATCACTTCATCATTTCTAAATTTGACCTGTTCATTCAAAATGTCCTGCTTTTGCTCTTTTAAACATTATAAATTTTAGAACATCTCATATTTTTCAACTGTATTTTTATTTTCTATATTACATTGTTCTATTATATTAAAATGTTCAGAAATATAGAACAATGTAATATAGAAAATAAAAATAAAATTGAAAAATATGAGATTTTCCATATTTATAAATATTTAAAAGAGCAAAAGCAAGACATTTTGAATGAACAGATCAAATTTAAAAATGATGAAGTGATATTGACTGCTGCTGCTATCTGCAGTAAATATGAGAGGGATAAATTAAAATAAATTAATTTTAAATCACTTTTATACAAATGGCTGAAGATGTATCATCTTCTATAGATTTTAAATAAGCGAGATAAAATTTTTTTAGTTTCTATTATTTTATTTACTCTGATGATGGTGGATTCACCGAAACACATGTAAGTAGAAATAGAAATAAAGGTGACGCAGTTTAAAGGAAGGTTAGTGAAATTATTATATAAATTCATTATATAAAATAGAAATACAGTAATTTCAAACTGCAGGATGCATTATAAAGATTTATTAGATTTTTGTTACAATAAAGGGTAAAAATTAGCTGTTTGATGACACCAAATGATTACTTATAATATGTTATAATTTAAAATTAGATTTAATAGTGAGCTTTTACAATTATACATTATATCTGATTTGAATTTATTTTTTACATCATTTATGCAGGAATTTCATTATAGCAGGTCAATTTAATTGAAAATATATATAAATTGCTTTATCAGTATTCAAGAATATTGCCTTCTTTTCCTTTTTATTTTGACTTCACCTACCATTACTATTCTGATCAAGGATGTATATTATTCAAAACTTGTGTTATAAAAAATAATTTCTTGTCAAACTTTTTTAACAGCCTAATTCTGTGTATGCAATGCCAAGAATTTCAGTAGATACCTCTAAAATATAACTAAGGGCCAAGATGTTGACTATACAGGATGTGGTTTTATGAAGTCAACAAAAAGAGACGTGTCAATCGTACTATTATATAAAGAGGAAATATGCTTATTTGTTAATTCACAAAAATCTCAAGAGCCACTAAACAAATCAATTCCGAACTTTCACGATAATTTTCTGAAGTTTTAGCAGCTATCTTAAGATAAAAAAATTTATTGAAAAATTTATTTATTTAACATTTTGGTGCCAAAGTATAGTATATAGTAATATAATATATATAATAATATAATATAAGTATATAGTAAGACAAAGCCTTAAGTGAATGTCTTATGTATGCTGGATAATGCCATAGGTGTCATCGTACCTACTTGTTTTCTGTAGCTTTTATTCAAACTATGGCAGATTGGCAGAATTATCAAATGTTCTACAAGCATTTAGACCAATCCTAATTTGTACAGTGAAGGTCATCTTTTATTAGTTGCTGTCAGAAATTTAACTTAACAGTGTAGTTATATATCATGAGTATAGTTTTCAGATCTAAAATTTGTAGATAACTAGGTTACAAAAGAAAACGTATAAAATCTTAAATTTAACTGATGAATTTTTAAATGAATTAGAAAGATCATTGGCATCACCCTAGTTATTTTTTACTGCTTACTGTGCTGGTGTAGTGATGAAACCATGATTTTTGCCGTCGAGTTCAATGAGTTAAACTTATTGTTAAATGAACTTACAAACCAATGTTTCCTTATTATGAGATAAGGTCATAATTCTTTGTTTATTTTATCAGCTCTCAATATTTGTCAATATTATGTAAACAAATATGAGGGTAGTTAACGCAGTTAGGGATGCAAGGGGACCTCCGTGGCTGAACAGGAAGGGCGAACGAAGGAAGCTTGATCTATTAGCAATTCATAAAGTAGATGTGTGCGTTGCTATTTAGTAGCTCAATGTGTTATAATGTGTAAATATAGGTGGAAATAGGCTGGATACAAAGTGGTTATCAGACTTGACAGGGGCATGGAGGTTCGCTGCTCATTCTTTCATATGCGCTTTCAGTTTTAAAAGACTGGGTGAAGAGCTTGCCTTAAAGACAAGCCTACCTTAAACATTAAGAAATTTATATTGAAAGGGCATTGTAAAATGGAACATTAAAGTTGGATCTAAAGGCCATTCCAACACAGCATATGGCGAGCACGTTTGGACGCATGCTAGCCACTTTTAAAAATATCGCTTCCTTGCTTAGCAAATGATACTGTTCAAACTGCAGGGCCATAGCCACATGCCATGCCAGCTAGACTGGGCACACATGGCTACCATTTTTACCCTGAGCAATTTTTTTTTAACGCGCAGACACATTTTTAGTCAGCGTATGTGCAGAGCAAAGGCTAGACCTTGTGGCAAACGCCAAGTACTACACTCCCTGTAGCTGTTGTCGTTTTTCCTTATGACATCAACTATTGTCAGGACCTCATTGAACTGGTCATGACTGAACTTAAAATAAGTACTGAATTTGTCATTGTTCGCATCAAGTGATGATGATCGCCATAAGACTTTCTTTTCCTATTGATTGGATATACCCACTCGTTTCTTGATGCCACAGAATACAACAAAACCAGCTCATCACCACTACTGCTGCTGCTGGAGTCATCAAACCAAGGTAAGCCTCACAAAAACCCAGATTCACACCATGGGACTGTTCGAGCTGACATCTTTCTGAACACTTGACGAAAAACGTGGCTGGTATAGCATCACAACAAGTTGCTGCTATGTGAATTGGCATGAGGCTGGCGTGGCATACATCCAAATAAGCACGGCATGTGCTGTGTGGAATGGCCTTAAAAACAACAATTTTGCAAGCTGAGGGAGTTGAGCCAGAATGGACTGTAGCTAGCTAACTGGTACTGTTTGAGAAGATCTTTTATAAACTGTTGCTGGACATTGGGAGTGCTGTCTCCTCTTTTATGCAGATGCATGAGTGATTCTTCCTACATACTTTTACTTTCTCTTGCCTATATGAATATATAAGAAGGAAAGTATTGTTTTCATGTCGATTTTACGAAAATCAAGTTTTCACCAGATCTATATGTTTTCAGACCCCCTGAACCCAAAAAACATGTTTTTAGCGATTGGTCTGTGTGTAAACAGAATATCTCAAGAACTGAAGATCATATGAAATTGAAACTTGAAACTTAAGTTAGATAGATACCACTAGAGGACCCGACACAAATGTTTTCATAAAAATCGGTCAACCGGAAGTAGTAGTTTATTCGTGTAATTTTTCACTTCTTTGCGATTTCTCAAAAACTGCTCTTATGATTTTTTAAAAATGACCTCATTTACTACATTTTTACGCTCTACAAGATAGGGTAGGCGCCATGTCTGCTGAAATTCTTGGAAAGGCTGTTTTCACGTAAAAAAATTGTTTTTTTTTAAGATTGCGGCTTTAATATGCATTTAGTGCAAAAATGTATGTAGTAAAAGTTGTAGAGGATTTAAAATCCTATAATTTTTATTTTAAACTTTTTCTTTGTATAATGCTTAGTTTAGCGGTAATTAGCGATTTTCTGTTTTCTTCTCATGAAAATGTGTAAAAATCAATTTTTTAAAGATTTCAGCCTTAACATGCATTTTACGACAAAAGTGTACATAATCAAATTTATAGGAAATTGAAAGATCTACAACTTTTATTTAGAGCATTTTCTCTACAGAGCCTAGTTTAGCGTGAAGGAGTGATTTTCCGTATTTTTAAGCCTAAGTGAGGTTGATTTTCATTTTGTGTCTTTCACTCATGATTAAAATTAGGTTATGTTTATTGAGGTTAGTTTTTTGTTTATTTCTAATGTTTTATTACTAATGTTAGGTTATATTATTCATTATTTGCATTGGCAAGATAAAGGTTGTGTGAATGTTTCAAACCAGATTTTTAATTATACTATTATTCATGTTTGATGCTCGATTTAATTCTAACAGCTTTTGACTGTAAACTCTTGATTTGATCCTTTATTATTGAGTTACTTCAGGTTGATAACCTTCTTTTATAAATGTTAGCAAATTAAAGCATACATATGGAATAATAACTGCTTCAAATATTCTTGGCATATGATATTTTAAATGTATAAAATAAACTATAATTTTGTTTAATTTTGTTAAATATTTTCTAATGTATTGTTTAGAATTATATAATATAAAAAACACCAAATGCATAATAGATGACCCACCTGATTAAAAAATTCAGTGGGGCCTTTCAGATATCATGTATTCATCTTCAATTGGAATGTAAAAACATCTGTGCATGCACACTTTCATCAGTTTTCATGACAATCTTTTTTATATTATATACCTAATACTATTCTCTTAAATATAAAAAGATTACAAAAAGAAATAAAAAATTAATTCCAAAGTTCTTTTTGGAGTTTAAGAATATTGTAGCATTTAATGAGCTCAGTTACATAGAAGATAAATTTAAATATAGAAGCTGTGCGATTCCAGGACTATAACATTAAAGTTTGGGTATTTATTATTTATTTTCATCTAATACTACATTGTATACAAGAATATATTCTATATTTGTATTGGTAATGAATACAGATGGGCAGCAAGAAGGTGTGTTCAAATAGCAAGGCAAGTTAACAATGGTTTGATTTGATACATTAACAAGATATTGTACTGTAATTACTTTATAATACAACATATATACACACTTATAATAAATATATATCAATATGAGTATAAATATATCATGTTAACACATGTTAATTACATATTCCTCAACAGTTAACACATCATAATCCAACTGTTCCCTAATCTACATTTTAGTTCAGTATAAAACAATGAAAGACTTAACTTGTTCTTATCTTTCGTGTGTAGGCCTACGTATCTGTAATCTAAAAAATAAATCAAAGTTACGAATATAATTATAATGAATCAAACTATTATTCCTGCAGTTTTTCTTTTCGAAATGTTATATATTTTCTGTAAATATATATTTTAAAAATGCAATTCGTAATTTTATGTAAATAATCTTTCTTCTTATTTTAAAAGAAACAAATTATAATTAATTTCAAAATGTTGGTATTAAAAAACTATAGTTATTAGTGATTCAAATAATGCTTTTATTCACTGTTAGTGAAACACCTTCATTATTTTATATTTTTTCCTGTTCAGGAATTGCAGTTTGCTGTTTGACTACAGGTGGTGCAGTATTATTTAATGAAATATTTATTTGATTTTTTTGTTAGCAATTCAACAGAATATAATTTCTTACAAATTTATCTCAGATTTTACTTTGAATATTTTATGATTTTTTTATTATAAATTAGTTAAATTTATTTTTACAAATGCAGGCTTTTTAAAAAGCATGAGGCAATCTATAAATAATTTTTTTTTTTTGCTAAATACAAATAGATTAAACAAGTTAAGTAAAAGAACAATGTAGTTTAAATCAATCTATTAGTGGATAAAACCAAAACTGATTCCCATATCTATGATTTTTTGTTTTTTGTTTAATATTCAACTGTTTTCCATGTTAATGCTAATTTAAATGGTGAAAGGTGACATATGAAAATGGTGGTGATAAAAATGTCATATCTGGCTGGAAAGTGTATTTGAGGTCTTTAGCACAGAAGCCAGTTGTTCTAACACAACATCAATAGGCCATTATTTATGATACATTCATCGCAATGTACGATTACTACTTATAATTCTTAAAAAACTTTAAAACTAACGGGCGTTTCAAAAACGACGTGACCATAACATTAAGAAGGTAGTTGTAAAGCATAGGTAAATTTCATGTGTTTTTACACGTTAGTTAGCAGCACTATTTAAGGTTAACAGCTTGTAACAATTAAAATGTCATTATTGTGCATCAGTACGATTCCAGTATCCATTTGTCTCTATTGTGTCAACGATGTCATTTTCCAAAGACGAACGTGTGTTTATTTTTGAGACTATTTCACTTATGAATCTTATGAACAAGGCAAAAGATGAGTTTCAGTTAATATTTACAAATTCTACTATTCCGAGTAAGTCAACAATCTTGCATTTGTTAAATAAATTTCATGAGACTGGATGAGTACAAGATCATAAAATCACATCTCTTTGCATCATGTAAGGGCCTTTATTTTTTGAAAAATCTGTGGATGATTTGGTTTATCGTGACTTTATCAAACAGTTTATTGCAATTTTTACACGAGCGAGAATGTTGATTCCAGCAGGATAATGCAGCTTATCATATTACCGATGACACGCTAGAGATGTTATGGGATTGTTTTGGCCGTTTGATATTAAAAAGTTTGTGGCCTTTAAGATCACCAGATCTTATGCCAGCAGACTTTTCTATGAGGGTTTGCTTTTTAAAACAGTCCTCATACACTTGAAGAATTGAAGGCGATATTGAACGTGAGATTTCTAACATTGATGAACAAATATTATGAACAGTGGCTATGGATGTTACGAAACATGCAAGAACCTGCCTTTGGATCATAAGGAATTATTTTAAACATCTGTTATAAAGATATTAACAATAAGTTTCATTGTAATTTGAATATAGTTACATAAAATTATAATAAATACCTATTTCATTAATTTAATATTTTTGTTCTACGAGGGTAGGCTGATAAGTAATGCACACATGCTTGTAGAAGACAACTAAATAAACTTCAGTAGCGCGCCTGGTGGCATGTGGAAGTACTATTTCTCCTCTACAAGTCTGCGCAGTTTGAAGGCGTTGCTTTCATTCAGTTTGTTTTGAGTAGTGGAAGTATGGCGTCGTGTTCTGGTGCTATGTCAACGAGAATTAAACAACGCGAATTGAACAACTTTTGAAGCGCTACCGTGACGAAGGAGACGACTTTCTTTTGAATATTGTGACGGGGGACGAGTCATGGGTTCATCATTACGATCCCGAAGAAAAAAGGCAGAGCGCTGAATATCGTCATCCACATTCTCCTGTTGTGAAAAAGTTCAAAACACAACCGTCCGCAAAAAAAATTCTTTTGACTGTGTTTTGGGATGCTCGCCGAGTTTATGTGACTGATTATCTGGAACGAGGGGCAACGGTAAATTCTGCTCAGTATATACAGACTCTGAAACACCTCCGACGTCGAGTTTGTCGTGTTAGAGGCAACCTGGCGCCAATAATTTTGCAACACGACAATGCTCGTCCACACACTTCGCGTGCAACTGGAGAGGCTCTGAGAAACCTGAAGTTTCAACCAATTTTACACCCTCCGTATTCTCCCGACCTTGCGCCTTGCGATTTTTATTTTTTTCCTCTACTGAAGAGAGACCTTAAGGGTAATCATTACAGCTCGGACAATGAGGTGAAGGCAACTATTGCGTCCTGGGTTCGAGGAAAGTCGGAAGAATTTTTCAGTGACGGAATGAAAAAACTTGTTAAACGTTGGGAGAAATGTGTAATGCTTAACGGTGACTATATTGAAAAATAAATAGATAATTTGGTAGGTTAAGATTTGTACTTTAATTTGTTATTTACCCCATCTTGCTATTTCTTTTTGTTCGTCTTCTACAAGCATGTGTGCATTACTTATCAGCCTACCCTCGTACATTCAAGTCATCTAAAAAAAAGAGCCCTTATCATGTGAACGTTGAAAATCTGTTCAGTTCAGAAAAATAAGCAACCCCATGACTCAATGAGATGAGGATGATGGGTATGACGTGTAAATGAGTTGTAGTCTTGTACAGACCCAGGCCCACCATTCCTGAGAGAGTATGGTTAATTGAACCCCAGCCATAAAAGTACACCGGTCTAATAATCAATTCAGTATAAAAGAACCTTTACCTTTACTAGGATTTGAACCAGGAACCTTTGTTTTTGAAAATCAGCTGTTAAACAGCTGACTTACAGCAATGACTTTACCTCTAGACCAACCCAGTGGGCATCTAAAAAAAAGAGTTGCATCTTTTTTTAATTTTTTAAATTCCTAATATGTGTACGTTGCAATCTGTTTAATTCAGAACAATAAGCAACCCCATGACCCAATGAGATGAGGATGATGTGTATGACGTGTAAATGGGGTGTAGTCTTGTACAGACCCAGGTCGACCATTCCTGAGAGAGAATGTTTAATTGAATCCCAACCATCAAAGTACACTGGCAACCACTATCTAGTATTTAAACCCATATAAAAGTAACTACCTTTACTAGGATTTGAACCAGGAACCTTCGTCTCTAAAAATCAGCTGTTAAACAGCTGATTTTGGCGACGACTTTACCTCTAGACCAACCCGGTGGGTACATCTTTTTTAAAACTTTATTTAAAATTTTTGGGATGATAAATTTTGAATGTAACATAGAGTTTTAAAATAAGATTCTGCATTATACCATCTAATGGTATCATTTAATAAAATAATGAGTATTATTTAATTAGCTAACATTTCATAGTGTTTGTATGAAAGAAAAATATTGTAGAAATCCTATTTTTTGGTCCCAGAAGTATTTTGAAAAACGGTAACAGCCTGAAAATGAATCATGTCTATTTAAGTACTAAAATGAGTGATTATAATAAAATTGTTCTCTAACTTTTCTTATTGTTTAAAATTACCCCATACTTTAAGAGATGCCTCTGAAGATATTTTCATGTTTTAAGTAAACATTCTAGCATAACTTTTAATTTGTGAGGCTAACTGACATTATTTTGATAATGGTTTTGTTTAATATATATTAATGGCATTGCAGTTTTTAAATAGGTAATCTAAATATTTGTATTTATGAGTAGATTTAGTATTATTTCTAGTAAATAGATTTACGATGTAATAATTATAATTTTAAGCTACAGTTCTGTTAAATTTTATGGAACTTAATTTTTCAGATACTGAAATTTATTGTCATAGTTTGAATTCAAAATTTATTAAAGCACTTTTACAGTCTTAAATAGAAGAAAATAAATTATTCTAATATATTTTAGTTATATTAGATAACAGTAAAATCACTTTAATTCAGTTCTCTAGTAACTGAAGTAAATACTATAATTGTATCTACATTTTTGTGTTAACATGAGTAACAAAGTGTTTGACCAGCAGTAAAAGCAGACATGTAAAAAAAATACATCTGATGAGTTAATTTTAGAAAATTTTTGAGTATTCATGCTTGAAAAGTTTGATTTTTTGCACAAAATCATGGAATCGTAGGAAGATGTAAAAAGTTTTTACTGATGTTCTTTACATTAACGGTCTTTTACAGAATTTAAATTACAGAATAAAATATATTATATTATTTTATTAGTTTTGATATTATTTTGTAACTGATTTTTATATCAATGAGATTTGTAGTTATAGATTAATATAACTTTTAGATTATTACAGAATAGTTTAGTCTGTGGTTGTACAACATATAATTAATATAAAATACGAGGGCAGTCCAGAAAGTCAGTCACGTTTTGCGTTGTAGTCGCTAGGGGCGGAGCTATTGCAGCCATTTTGGTGCCGCAGCGTTTCTCCGTTCAGTGGCTATCCAGCCGTGCTAGTGAGAGGTCTGTGTCGCTCTTCGTTGTTTTTCAACAACAATTTAAAATGTGTGCCGCAATTCAAAATCCCACCAGTTGTGAAGTACGGTCGGTACAGGAAAGGAGTTCTTCTTATCGATTTCTTGGAACGTGGCACAACAATAACCTCTGCGAGGTATTGTGAAACACTTGAAAAGTTAAGAAGAGTGATCCAAAACAAGCGCAGAGGAAAGTTGACTGGAAAAATTCTTTTTTTGCATGACAACGCCCGACCACATATGGCAAATCGAACACGAGAAGTCCTGGATGCTTTCAAATGGGAGGTTTTCCCACATCCGCCATACAGTCCGGACCTTGCGCCCAGCGACTATCACTTGTTCCTGACAATGAAGACATGGCTTGCGATGCAGCGCTTTGACGACGCGGAGCTGCAGGAGGGTGTAACTAACTGGTTAAAATCACAGGCGGTAGACTTTTATGACGCCGGCATTTTAAAATTAGTTCACCGCTATGTTAAGTGTCTAAATTTGTTTGGTGTTTATGTAGAAAAATAGCATTTCAGTTGCACTTTCAAATGTATATAATAAATTTGTTTTCTTGTACTTAGTTTTTTTTATATCAAAACGTGACAGACTTTCTGGACTGCCCTCTTACATCGATTGGTTTATGATAAAGTTGAGATTATACATTCTGTTAGGAATTACACATGCAGAGTTTTGTCTACATTCTGTACAGAGTATTTAAAAGGGGACAAGTTCAATCCAATTATTACTTTTTGTTTCAGCAAATTTTGATGACTCTATGTAATACCAGAGTCATTTTCCTTTGATATATCTATTGAAATAACTTCCTGTTGGTTACTGTGGTCTGTTAGTAAACAAATGAAACATTCAGTATTAATTTATTTTTCTGAGAAGACTGGGAACAGGAGTACTTCAGATAGCAAGTAAACTAAGGGAACTCTTAGCCATTTAAAGAGTAGGCCTTTTCAATGATTTAATATTAGTCTATCTATAAATGCATTATTAATCTGGAATTTAGAATTTATATACATTATTTTGTAATTAAACCATTTATGATTTTAATGGACCTTCAATTGCATAAAAAAATTAATTAAAAACTATTAATTAAATTTATGAAATTCGGTTTAATGAACATATTATAGCATATAAAAGAAATGTCTAATCATCGAGTTGTTACCTAAGACAATATTATTTTCGTGGGATAAATATTTTATAAAATTTATTAAATAATTTGTATATTTCGCATCTCCAGATCTTTTTTTTTATAATGATTTCTGATTGTTTAGCACATGATGACATATACAAGGTGTGGCTATTAAATAACGAGACTGATGTTATAAAAAATTTTATTTTTATTTTATACATAATCCCTTATTGTCACCTTCAATATACACTCCTTCTCTATCCCTACAAGACTCCATGCAAATTTTTCATTGTTGGAAACAGTGCTGGAAGTCATCTTCTGTCAGCTCCTTCAGGACACGTGCTGTTCAAAAATGTTTGAAATGAAGCTCGCAAAAATGTTTGTACTGACACTTTGAACGTGATTGAAAATGACCCAAATTTTTTGGAAACGATGATAACATGTGATGAAATGTGGTTTTTTACTTATGATCCGGAAACGAAGTGCCAATCCATGCACTGGAAGAGCCCATCTTACCGAGAGCCAAAAAAGCTCGAATGAGCAAGTCAACATTTAAAGTAATGATGATTGTTTTGTTTTTTGATATCCATGGGATTGTGTACCTTCACTGGGTTCCTGAAGGTCACACAATTAATCAATATTACTACCTTGAGGTACTTTCTAAACAACGTCAAAGAGTAAGAAAAAAAGCCCCGAAATGAGGAAGGACAAATCCATGGGTTCTCCAACAAGACAATGCGCCAGCTCATTCCGCATTATCTGTCAAGAGGTTCCTAGCCAAGTACAGCATCCCAGTGTTAGAACATCTACCTTATTCACCAGATCTTGCACCATGTGACTTCTACCTGTTCCCTAAGGTGAAATCTGCATTAAAAGGGACAAAATTTGAGTCTGTGTAAGTTGTAAAAGAGAAAGCGGCACGTGTCCTGAAGGAGCTGACAGAAGATGACTTCCAGTACTGTTTCCAGCAATGGAAAATTCGCATGGAGCGTTATAGGAATAGAGAAGGACTGTATATTGAAGGTGACAATAAGTGATTATGTATATAAAAAAAATGAAATGTTTTACAACGTCAGTCTCGTTATTTAATAGCCACACCTCATATATATCTGTTGCTGTATTTAAAACCAATAAGACCGTTGTTATGATATGATATAAAGTAAAAGTAAATTTAGATTTTCCACTATAGCAATTATATAAGAAATTAAATTTTTAAATTTTATTGTGGGAAGCAAATTTTACTGAGAAGGAAAGTCACTCTGATAAGCTGGTGAACTACCTTCTTAAATGATACTAATATAAATCTTGCCATAAAGTAACAAATGACTTCCTTATTGTAATTGAACTATAAGTTCTTTTGTAAACATTTTGAGGAATTAATTATGAATAAAAAAAAAAATTAAGAGTACGAAACTTATTTGTTCAATAAGCAGTTATAATGTCAGTCTTACTTTCAAAATCTAAGTGTATTCTATTTAAAGAACTTAAATATACAATGATAAACGATAATATTATTTATTTAATTTTCATCTATCAATTCAATTTATAAAGAACTTAATCTTAAAATATCATGACCCAACTTAAAAATAATGTTAGGCTCAGTGCTTAATCTTAATTCGGTATGTATTCTATTCTTAATAACATTGATACAAAAGCTAAATAGAATTACACAACATATTAAAATTTTTTATCTTTTATAAATTACATACAAGTAAATGTAATAAAATAAAAAAAAATTATTTGGTACGTAGTGGGTGCCACATTGCAATTGGCTTCCGTAAAGATGTTAACATTTGTGTCCAATGATTTAATGCTTTACCACTGCTTTGACTTCCAATTATAACATGACCAATATTTCTTGATTGGGATGGCACAGATGAATCACCGTGTACTACTTCAGTGACTGTCACTCGTAAATGAATTGTCTGCAAGTAAAAATATAATGTTATTACCAACCAAATCTTCAATACAATTTACCTGATGTACTTTTACAAAATATTTACACATTTAACAGTACAATACAAAGGTTTAAGAAAAAAAACACACTTTACAGTACTTCTGTCATGGTCAACAATGTTAAATTATTTTTAAAAACTTTTTGTTAATTGACTTCAAGTTATCTCTCGAAAACAAATTAACATTATACAAATCCATTCTCAAACATGTATGGACATACAAAATCCAGCTATGGGGTGCATCAGCAATGTTGAACATCAATACTATTGAAAACAATACTTTTCCTTCCCTATATATTCATACGTTGTTTAGTTCAACAGCCGAAAGGCTCTAGAGGTTTTACTAAGTGAAAAAGAGGAGTGAGGTGGTTTACTATTGTATTCCTCACTGAGTTGAAAGAGTATGCTTATCGGCATACCAGGCCCTCTAAAAGCAACTACTTTCCACCCTGTAAATGACACCTTCACTTCATTCACCACAGGGTCTGGCTGTATAGTGAAATTCATTACTCTCAGAAGAGATAACTCTGACTAATGTCTTTTACACCTCAACCTCTTCTGTTCTTAAATAGTTCAGTCATATAATTAGCTGACTATGTGATAAGAAACAGAACTATTTTTTGTAGCCCTGGAACTAGCAGATCAAGTACAATTAATTAAACAATCCACCTGGCCGTTAAGGGCAAATATTCATATAGGGGAAGAGAAAGTAAAAAATGAATGGATTTTGTTTGACTAACCTGTAATGTGTGCGCGGGTACATTAAAAATTATTGCTTCATTAAATATTGGACTTCTTTCTCCTCTTTTAACAGATGTCTTCTTCTTATGAACTTTTTTGTTATGTTGAAGCAAATATACCTGCAAATGAAAAGAGAATCATCAGTGATCATTAAACAGTTACATTTATTATTGATCACCTTGAAAAGCATACAAATGGATTGAAAAATAATATATAGGTATAACATAAATGGAGACAGAGAATATACGGGACATGTTGACCAGTTGTATGTATGAGTAGGTATAAATGAAATATAATTTCTTTGTCCTAGAGGTAAAGGGTGTTAATTCCAATTTTTGCAAATTAAATTTGAAAATCAGCAAGAAAGCTCTATAAAAGTTGCAGCAACCACATTAACTCCACTTTTGTATAATGATGCAGAAGATTTTTAGAATGACTACTATTTTTAACTCTGAATGTATACTTGATATTGACAATAAGTTATTTTATTTTGAATTATTTTGTTTTTATTGTCTTATTGATAGGCCTCAGAATTTGCTTGAAGTCTGTAATTTTTTTCAAACATTGTTGTGTATAAAATGCTGTTTCTTTATTAGAATAGAGTTAGCACAATATATTTTGTTTTCATTTAAATAACTGAAGTTACATTGGGGGTTACCACTAATGTAATTAAAACACAGTGAGACATAAAGAGTATGAAGTCCTGTGGGTGGTCAGGAGGCAAAAAAATTTTCACACCTTCAGAAATTTTATACAAAGTAAAAAACTTCATGTTTTTGGTTCTGAAAAATTACAAAAATGGAGTTAACTTCCTTTACCTCTTAGGTACAGATTTGCAATATATTATTAATCAAGATTAATGGATCAGAAAGTACCTAATGCTTTCTTGACATTGCTACTTGTATGTACTTACATGGTGGTTTTCACAAAATAATAGACAATAATTTTTAATTTTTGTTTCAAATTTTTAGAATGGTTCTGGTCATTTGTTTTTTGACTTTTTTAAGAAGTGAAGTAATCTCATGATTCATTTTAAATAACTTTGTTGAAAACTGATAATTATTTTTTAATAAATTTTTTCATTAAGGAGTAAATTTTGAAAAGAAATTTTATTAAAACAATAAGGCCTCTGGCCGCCGTAGTATATAGTGTTCTAACTAGCCTACCTCAAGGAGGTCCTGGGTTTGATTCCTGGCCAGGGTCTGGAAATTTTCACTAGTCAAATCCTACTGTTCTCGTTGCATTATCCACTGTAGTTTTTAATAACCAAGCAGTTTATACGACTTTAAATAAAATAAATAAAATTAAGTCCTCTTGATCCTATATTCTAAAGTGTGCAATATTTCAATCAGCAAATTGTATTAAAATAACGCTTCCTTAATTAACAAAATGAGATGATTTTAACAGTACTGTCTTAATCACTCAGTTTTATGACTAATATCAAATTGTTTTACACTGCTTACCTTAACAAATGTATCAGATGATTGTTGAGAAAATAAACTAAGATTTCTGGCTTTCACCATAACCACAGTCAGTCGTTCAGCAGTTGGCAAATAACTAAGTGAAAATAACACTTCTCCTAGTTCAGTCTCTCTCTGTTAACCACAGAAGATAAAATTATTACTAGAAATACTATGACAATATACTAACAGAAAATAATATCATTACAAAATTATTGTTAGTTACAAAACTCATGTCATACATTTTATGTTGAATAAAAGAGATGACCATAGGTCAGTTCTAATTCTTAAATAACAATAGTTTATAATTTAATCTGATATTTCAAAACATGAAATACAAGATTTTTTGTGTCCTCTAACACTAAGTTATTAAGTATAGTTCGCATTGTATTGTATATAGTACTGTAAACGTATTCTACTGTACAATGGACAAAAAAAGCTTTTTTTATTATAACTGCATCTAGGAGACTCTTAGAAGGGAGTACAGTAGTACCCCGTTTAGCGCTTGAGATTTGCTATGAAAATGGACAATGACATTTTGCATAAAAGTATTTTGGCTAACATACGAGTACATTATCACATCAGAAATGTAGAATGAAAGAATCATGAGCAATTTAAGCTCCTTCAATATTGACCTGCATGAGGTGAGTTGGTTAGCTCCTACCATACACCTAATAGCTTCCTTCCAATTTTAAAAACTTTTTTCATAATACCCATGCTAGAATTACCTAAGACATTACATTAAGATACCATAACGGATATGAGACAGAATTAGACCATGATTAGCTGATATCAGTAATTTTTTATCATTTAATCTGGGAATTAGTGTTGGTGCAAATACCTCAATTGATATTTTACTACAAAGTTGATTGGTATAAAAATCCCAAGACATAATATCTGTCAAGTGATACTCCTAGGAACTACATTATTTCTACAAATGTTATACCCTATTATTATGAATAAATACATCCAATTCTAGTGAACCATGGTGCAAATATTCAAGATTATTTAATCCATGATTAAGTCTATGATTCTTTAATAATACTTAATAGTACTTTACTCTGCCCATAACAGACAGGTGGAGAGTCAAATTATTTACTCTCAATCTGTTCATTGCAGGGCTAAAATAAATAGTTGTGTTTCTTATCACAATTAAATGACTGAATCATTTAAGAACAGAAGAGGTAGAGGTGTAAAAGACACTAATCAGAGTTATCTCCTCTGAAAGTAATGGATTTCATTATACAGCCAGACCCTGTGGTGAATGAAGTGAAGGTGTCATTTGCAGAGTGGAAAATACGTGCTTTTCAGAGGGCCCGGAATGCTGATAAGCGTACTTTTCTATTCAGT
This sequence comes from Catonia carolina, assembly GCA_035578175.1. Lineage (NCBI taxonomy): Eukaryota > Metazoa > Arthropoda > Insecta > Hemiptera > Achilidae > Catonia > Catonia carolina. The sequence continues at coordinate 123,698,834 of JAQMRL010000002.1, forward strand.
GAGGAAGGCAAAGGTAAACCACCTCACTTCTCATTTTACTTAGTAAAACCTCTACAGGTTCAAACCAGCTTTTCGGCTGATGACCTAAACAACACAACAGTACTTTACTACTAGACTGATCATAAAAACTAATTCATCACATCAGAAATTTTTGCGCATGAATGTTTTATTATATTGTAATAATGTACCTGTCCTGTATCAGTGAGTGTTAACCATGTTGTAACTGGTTGTCGTGGGGATACATCTGCTAGCTTCAGTTCTACCTCACCTAAAAGTGTGCTAGAAGTTCTGTCTGTTGAATAGACATGAAAACTGATTATTCTTTGCAGCCATTCACTACTCTCAACTCCAACTAAAAATTTCTCTTTATAACTTGGACAGTTACTCTTTTTATAAACCTGCAGAAAAAAGTGAATTTATAAATGATTAGAACACAAAAAAATCATTTAAAGAATCTATAAGATAAACATTTTCTTTTTTAATTATTTATCATAAACACATAAATAATTGGTTGATAGTATGTTTGGTTTTTTGAAATATGTTATTGCAAGGACCTTCAACCGAAAAAGTAATATAAAGGTGTAAAAAGTCCCTTGCAAGATTTTTATACATTCTGAAAACTCTGAATTTGATATAAGGATAGTTTGTACCCTCCAAAACACAGAACGTTTGAAATTTATTGGAAAGAAAACAACGTTGAATCATTACGTTATCGTTGTAATAAATGTATAGCAAATGTCTGAGTTGGATTTCAGAAATTTTTTAACAATATTCGAAAAACAAAACCAGGAAAAATAATGTAAACTCAGACACAATGCCATATACAGTAATTAACCATGGTGTAGTGGTTAGCACACTATTAACAGTAGGCTTCCATTTTACAACGTCAGAGTTCCCTGATTGAAGATTCAGCTAGGGCCTAGAAATTATTGCACATTAAAGGCAACTAACATTATACCATAACCTACTGTAGTTTCTAATAACTTAACTGCTTTTTAGTTTTGGTAAATTATTTAAAGATGAACAATTTTAAAATTGTTGAGTGCACAAAACAAAACAGCAGTGAACAGCCTCTTGCCACTGTGACCAAATAAGATTTTTGTGATAAAATTGACTTACACAAATGCCAGGCTGGATTTGCATTATGAAACATGTGATTATCTTAAGGAAAGTAGGCCTACATTCTATGAATTTTTGTGGTCTAGATTTTCATTTCTAGATGCAACAAAGCTCAATAACAGCAGGACTATTTTGGGCTGTATGCAGCTCTTCAGTAAGCTTGTTTGAAAAAAGCAATTTCAGTTGCTAGATGAAATTTCTCTTCAGCTGTTCCTTAAAGGTCTCATCATCTAACAAAACAGAAATGTATAGTACTAGAGTCAGGATCCTTGAACCCCCAAAAAAGAAATCATCATTACCCTTGTTTGCATATTTGTGGTTTTATCTGGTTGCAAATAGACTCTGACATACGTATCTGGTGGTTGACCTGCAGGATGTCGTATATCACTGCATGTAAGATCTTTGGCTTCTAATACTGATATTGTCAGATCTGCTGTATCACTGAAAGTAAATGTAAAAATACATTATTTTAAAATGTTTACACATTATTACAATAAGATAAAAAATAAATTTGTTTTCTTATAGTTTACTATTTTATTTTAATGGAAAATATAATAAAATTAATAATACTATAATAACATTGTAATTGAATCAATATTAAATTTCAAATATTGAAACAAAGATGGATCACATTTTCTGACACTGGAGAAGCGAGATTCGTTCTGGAACTAGGCTGAACAATGACATTTACCTGAATGCTTTATTGTTTGCGGATGATTTGTGGTTTGTACAAGAGAGTGAGGATGTGATTCAGAGGCTGGTAAATGTTTTGAATGAATTATGTAAGAAATATAATTTCAAAGTTTCTATAAAAACTTCTAAGATAATGGCTTTTATTAGTAAATATCCCACCAGATCTAAAATTGTGGTAGATGATATAGTGCTGGAACAAATATCATAATCTAATTATTTAGGTTATGACATCAGATTTGACCAAGATTTGGATATAGAAAAGAAAGTTGATAATTTCAAGCAATGTGCGGAAATATTAGCAAAACCCTAGGCAGGAAAACAAGGAAGAATCTAAAATAAGATTTTACAAGATGATGGCTGTCCCAGTCATCCTCTATGGAAGTGAATCGTGGGTTAGTACAAAACCACAAGAGAGTAGAGAACAGCTGTCAGAGATGCGATCCCTGGGGAAAATGAAGGATTGCAATCGCAGGGACCACTACTGAGAAATAAGGATATACAAACGAAACTGGATGTTTACAACTTGAATGGGAAGATAGCAGAATACTGAAATTGATGGATGGAGCAAATAGAGAGAATGCCTGAGGAAAGGATCCCCCTCAATGTTTTGAAATACAGGCCAGAGGGGAGGAAAGATGTTGGGAGGCCACACAAGAGATGGCAATAATTCAACAGAGTTTTTTGCTGCTGTGAGTTGGAACAGGCAACCTAATCCTTAAATGTAAGAAGAAGTTATTTAAACAAGATTTTGGAGAGACAAATTATCATAATCATTATAATCAACAAATATTATCATAATAATTATCATGAGGTTATTGCCCTGAGGTAGGTTCCTTGTACCACATTTATCTTTAACTTGTTCTGATTTTTACCAGGTTCTTTATTTATTTATAGCTTATTTTAATCATTAATAATCTTAATTCATCATTTTATTAATCAAAATTAGTTAATCAGTTTAGGATATATGATTACACAGACAGATACACATGTTAAACTTACCCTATTTTTCCATCGGGGTTAAAAATACATAAAAATATAAACATATTCTGCTATGTGGTGTACATTTCAACAGACACACATGAACTTAAGATCAAGTTAAGATCTATAGTTATTTAGTTATTTCTTTGTTTCACTTTCAGATCTTTGTCAGATCTTTCTGTCAGATCTTTGTTTCACTTTAGCTTAAAAAATGAAAACTTTTCTTGATGAAACTAATGAATGCAAAATGTAAAAAATACTATAATTTTTTTTAAAATTTCTTTGATGCTGCTTTAATCTTTTTTTTACGTATTATTCTACACACTAACATGTTTTGATGTACCTACTAATAAATTATCAGCTTATAATTATTAAAAAAAAACACAAAAATTGAAACTACCTAATTTAAAAACTTTTACGTGAAATGTTACATCTTCAGTTACTTGTAATAAATCTAGTAAAACATATAGTATTTGTACGTTGTATTGTTTACAAGCTGCAGGATGCATCTTAAAAATTTATTCGTAAATAAAAATAACTAATCTACAGTAATAAAATTACTATATTATCAAATGTACTTATATAGTACATTCAGATAATATATTTTAGAATAATTAAAAATTTACCTATCATACTGGAGTCCAACGCAAAGATATCCTGTTACATTGGGTTCCTGTAGATCTTGAACGCCAACAGATGTGTCAGAGCAAACAGAATCACATGAAACTGCTCTCTGAAGAATTCCAGGAGTAGCTGGTACATCTTCTTCAACAGGAATGCTGGATACATCCTATAACATTAGAATAAAGACGACTGCATTTAAGGTTATTGAGAATACAACAGCTTTATATTCAACGCAACAAGTACAAATCGTACCTAAATTGTGTTTTGTAAAACGGTTTACATGTTAACATTTAAATTTTCATTATCAACAATGAAAAACTATTTATGCCAAGAAAACCAGGTTTGGATGTAAAATATCATAAATTTCTGCTAAATTAAGCAACAGACAAAAAAATCTCAGATAGAAAAGATGTAGGTAGTGTTTTAAATGATGTTTAATATTTTTTGGCTTTCTTTTCTAAAGCACACCTTAATACTATAAGTTTTATAAGAGTATTTGAATAACAGCAGCCACTTCATAGATCTTCCTAAAAATAATGGTTATGCCCCTTTAATAAAACTAGCAAACCTAGTAAATGATTGAAGTTTAATCAAAATCATTAGAGCTGTTTTTGAAAAAAATGTATTTCAGTATTTTCGCATCAGATCAAAGTGTCCTTAAATTTAAAAATAAATGACCGATTCTAAAAACACAGCATAGGTCAGTTGATTGATTGTAAAGAAAAGAAGATGCACACATGGCACCCACACCATGGGAACCGGTTACAAGAGGTTCTGCAGACACTTTGGATATCCTTCCAGAGCATTCACTATCTTCGAGACCAATACTGTATCTTTATAGGATTTAATCAGCACCGGGTTTGAAGTTCCACAAGATTGCTTTCTAGTCCATCCCTCAGCTTCTTTAAATGATACTTAGTTCCTTGGAGATGGTGTGAAACCATCTAAACAAGGCATTTGTTGGTTTAGAACATCTTAGTTTCTAAATTTCAGCCCAATCAATTCAATAGTTTTTGTTCTAGAATAAATCTCAAATACATCCTAAATACGTGTGAAGATACGTAGACTTACATAGTTACAATAAACACATTTTGGGTGTCATAAATTTATTCAGTCAAAACCCAGATTTTGATAATTGTATAATATCAATCCTCGGTTGAAGAGGTTTCAATAAACACAACCTAGTCCAAAAAAAGCCAGTTTTAGTTATGCATCAGACTGTGGTTGCCGGTGTACTTTGATGATTGGGGTTCAATTAACCATAACTCTCAGGAATGGTTGACCTGGGTCTGTACAAGACTGCACCTCATTTACTTGTCATACACATCATCTTCATCTCATTGGGTCATGGGGTTGCTCATTGTTATGAATTCAACGGATTGCAACTTACACGTATTAGGAATTAAAAAAAAAGTCATGCATGCTATCTTGTAATGCACCCTTGCATCCATTATGTGTACTAACCATTATAGCAAAACTTTATTATAAATTAACTTTAATTTGGAAGTACAAAAAATAGCTGGTAAAATTTTTGTCAAAAATAACCTAATTCCAGGTTTTAATTTTTATTTTATTACATAATATATTATTGGCTATTAATAGACTTTCAAATATTGACTTTTCTTTATTCAAAAAGTATGCAGAGTAAAGTTACCACAGTATCATTATGTACAAAACAATAATAACAGACTGGAGGACTTTTTTAATTCTCTTGAAAATTTTCAGTTTTGGACTATAGTTTTGTTTTTGCTAAAACCTCTACAATTGTTCTGTACTGCAGAGATGTAAGAAAGTAATGAAAATGTTAAGTTATTGTGTAATTATCTTATTTTGATAACAACATTAAGTAGTCTATATATATTTTTCTTTAATTCATTTATTTAATGTCGCATCAACGACAACGGTCATTAGCGACGACGTTGGAGTGTAACTATATACAATGGAGGATGAAATGATATTTGTAACGTATGAAAACATGGCATGCCTGAGTGGGATTTGAACCCAGGACCGCATGATGATAGGCGAGCACGTTACCAACTGCGCCAATGCGGCCGGCAAGTAGTCTATATTGTTAGGAACAATAAAGAACTTATTATGACAGTTTATATTATTATTAAAATTGTATTTACCTGTGACACAGGGTGAGAAGTTTCAGAAATATTTGTTACAGTGGAATTAGTTAATGTCATTGTAGTAGCTGCTGATACTGATGCTGTACTTGTTAGCGATGTAGTGGAAGTCGTTGATTGTATTGGTCCAACAGGCGCTGGCCGAAGTGGTTGAGGAGGGAAATCTTTATCGACAAGATCGAAATGTCTAAAACTACCAGTCGAGTCTAATTGAATATCCGAATCTGATGGAACCTGGAGACGAAAATAAAAATTAAGTTAAAAACAGAATTTTTTAACATAAATGTATGATTTAAGACTATAAGTTTAAGACAGAAAATAATCTTAAAAAAATCTGGTGTGAAACACTCACACAACGTTCTCTTGCCAATACAATAATGAATAATATAACCTAATATTAGTAATAAAACATTAGAAATAAACCAAAAACCAAACCCAAAAAACATAACCTTATTTTAATCATGAGTGAATGATGTAAAATGAAAATCAACCTTAGTTTGGCTTAAAAATACGGAAAATCACACTTTCACGCTAAACTAGGCTCTATAGAGAAAAATTCTCTAAATAAGTTGTAGTTGTTTTAATTTCCTATAAATTTGATTATACACTTTTGTCGTAAAATGCATAGGCTACTAAGGCTGAAATCTTAAAAAAATCAATTTTTACACATTTTCATGAAAAAAAAAAACAGAAAATTGCTATAAACCACTAAACTAAGCGTTATACAAAAAAATGTTGGAAATAACAGTTGTAGAATTCTAAATTGTCTACAACTTTTATTTTATACATTTTTGCGCTAAAATGCATATTAAAGCCGCAATCTTAAAAAAACAATTTTTTTTCGAGAAAACAGCCTTCCCAAGAATTTCAGCAGACATGGCGCCTACCCTATCTTATAGAGCATAAAAAATGTAGTAAATGAGGTGATTTTAAAAAAAAAATTAAAGGAGCCGTTTTTGAGAAAATCGCAGAATAGTGAAAAATGACACGAATAAAGTACTACTTCCGGTTGACCGATTTTGATGAAAATGTACATGTCGGTTTCTCTAGTGGTACCTAACTTAAGTTTCATGTTTCAACTTAGTAGGCTACGATGTTCCGTTCTTGAGATATTTTGTTCACACACAGACCAATCTCTAAAAATATTTTCTTTGGGTTCAGGGGGTTGAAAACGTGTATATCCGGTGAAACTCGATTTCGAAAAATCGACATGACAATACTTTCCTTCCTATATATTCAGATAGGCAAGAGAAAGTAATTTATTATTCTTATATGCTGGGAAATATTTTGGCGTTCCAGCTGTCTAAAATTTTCTGCCATTCTGAACTTGCCGCCCTTGTGACCGCTCGAGTTACACCCCGGAAGCGACGGCCCTGCGTAGCATGGTATTGTCATTAGCATGCGTCAGTGTTATCGGGATAGAGGATTTGTTCCCCACTACTGTCAATATTATAACGCACTGAACGCCTACCTCAGGGCTATTTAATTTTATTGTTAGGATTATTCTGTTGTTATACGCCAGCCTTACTACAGTACAAAGATGAGGATGGAATTTCGGTTAATGAAAGGAGTCAGTTGTGTACTTAAATTGAACTTACATTATATGAATACACTGATTTAGTAGTTACTTTTATTATGTCTTTAAATTTAATACATATACATATTTAATACATATACCAATTTAAATAAAAAACAAAACTAATAACTATTTAACAATTAATAATTAATAAATATAAAGAAAAATAGAATAAATTTTTAAGGGCGCTGCAAGCAGAAGTAAAAAGAAACTTGAGCGCCTGCAGGGAGTAGACTTAAATCTGAACAGAACAATAAATTACATCCTTGATATAAATTAGTTATATTTAAAAAAAAACGTTCCCAAGAAAAGGAAAATATTTCTGAGTATAGCCTACGTACTTATGGAGTTCCGAGAAAAAAATCAGTTATTGCACAACATTTTACAATATCACTAAATACAACTTAAAATTAACCTACAATTATGTACAAATACTCTGCCCAGTCTATCTGCCCATAACATATAGGTTGAGTGTCAAACTAATGAAACTCAATCTGTTCGTTGCAGGGCTAAAATAAATAGTTCTGTTTCTTATCACAATTAAATGACTGAATCATTTAAGAACAGAAGAGGTAGAGGTGTAAAAGACACAAATCCGAGTTATCTCTTCTGAAAGTAATGAATTTCATTATACAGCCAGACCCTGTGGTGAATGAAGTGAAGGTGTCATTTGCAGAGTGGAAAATATGTGCTTTTCAGAGGGCCCGGCATGCTGATAAGTGTACTTTTCCATTCAGTGAGGAAGGCATGGTAAACCACCTCACGCCTCGTTTTACTTAGTAAAACCTCTACAGGTTCAAACGAGCCTTTCGGCTGATGACCTAAACAACATTCAGTCTATAAAAAATTCTGTAGACCAGTCACGGAAAAGTGTCAGTAATCGTGATTAAATAATAGGTACACAACATAGATCAGAAAAATCACATATTACTGAAATTGATTTTTTAATTTATCATTTTATTACTGCAATCTAGAAAATTTCATTAACGTTTAAATCTGAAGGTGGTAAACAAGGAATTTTAATATGGTTTGTAACAAATTTAGGCAGGTTATTTAATATTTTGTAATCATGGTTTTCTTAGCTAAGCACTATGGGGAATATTAAACCAGTATCTGTTACTATTATGATAGATACTAAGGGTGATTTTTTCAGTCCTGTTACCCAATTGTTAATGTCTGGTAATTTTTTTCTAAGAAAGGGATATTTTGTTTTGTGACACAAAGTTGGTAGCCCTACTCAACCGGTATAGATACGACAGTTTGAGTTGATTCTCCTTGAGTTGCGTAAAATTTTGTGCTGTTTCCAGTTGGGTTACGAACAGAATGTCTTTTACCTTAGAACAACGGGTTTTCATTCTTGAACAATATTTTGCTACAAAATCGTATGCGAGTGTAAAGAATCATTTCAAATTAAATTTTTTGGTGTTCCTCCACTCTATTCTAGTCAATTTCTAGGCTAACTAACTGATTTTTAGAGGCAGGTATTGTTTGCAGCAGAAAACGTAGTGGTCGACCAACTCTCTTGACAGATGACGTTAAGAGAATGTGAAAACAAGATTGCTCAATTCTCCATAGAAAAGTTTACAAAAACTTTCCTCGCATGTTGATTTGTCATGTTCGAGTGCTCAGAAAGCTGCTAAAAAATTGAAATTGTATCCGTATCACATACGATTAGTTCTAGAGCTTCAGCCTCCAGATTTAAACAAGAGATTGTTTTAGGATAAAAGACATTCTGTTCGTAGCACGACCGGATTGGCACAAAATTTTACATAGCTCAAGGAGAATCAACTCACACTACCATATCCATACTGGTTGAGTAGGGCTACCAACTTAGTGTCACAAAACAAAATTTATTTTTTTTAGAAAAAAATTACCAGACATTAACAATTGGGTACAGGACTAAAAAATCACCCTGTATTTAATAGAACGATTATGATTAGTTGATATTAGCTATCTCTTACAATACCTTATCATTTGTTTAACTAATCGTTATTTTTGTCACTCGCCACGTATAGAAAAAGAAAGTGAATAATCTGGTGTGAACACTCACACGACTTTCTCTTGCCAATGAAAATAATTAACAATATAACCTAACATTAGTAATAAAACATTAGAAATAAATAATAAAACTAACCTTAAAAAACATAACCTTGTTTTAATCATGAGTGAATGATGCAAAATGAAAATCAACCTTCGTTTGGCCTAATGATACAGAAAATCATTCTTTCACGCTAAACTAGGTTTAGGTTTAGGCTTTGAATAAAAGTTGTAGACCTTTTAATTTCCTATAAATTTGATTTGATTAAAAGCACCAAGGTTTCAAAGAAAAATCATATCAAACAGGAAAGATCTGGAAAAAGCCATCTCAACAGGAGATCTCAAAGCCCGAGGAAGATATAATTGAAATGATGTGGTTCGTAGTTGGCCGAATAGAAAAATTACGCCTATAATACGGTTTTGAAGTACCGGGTTATCGAGAAAGGTTGCATTTATTTTAAAAAATTACAGTTTAAAAACTACTTGATATAAACTAATAATTTTTTTTTGTTTTTTTACATCTTAATCAGTTCCTATTATAAGCACCGTTGGTTGCTCTCCACACATCTGAACGATAATCACCTCTGTCCAGATGCGCTGTGCCATATCGAGCGTGAGCGAAGCAACAACGGGAGCAATTCGAGGTTGTAAATGATTCACATTTCGAATCTTCTCAATGTAGACATGGTTTTTAACATAACCCCAGAAAAATTAAGAGAGGTTGAATCTGGACTCTTCGGAGGCCAAAGCACAGGACTGGCCCTACCGTCGGTCAGGGAACCTTTCATTAAGGGCGTGGCGCACGAGAATACAGAAATGAAGAGGCGCACCATCTTGTTACCAAATTATGTTAATGGTTTTCCCAATCCAATTTGATCAATTTGCGGTACAGTCGTACAAACAAAATACTTAACAACACTTTATTTTCTGTTTACAACAAAAACACATTTATGACTTTATCTCCAGTAGTTTTTAAACTGTAATTTTTAAATGGATGCAACCTTTCTCGATGATCCGATACACTGTTACGAATGGCTTGTTCATAACAAATGCAACGCAAATAAAAGCAATAACACAATTTTTTTGTTTTGGGCGCCTTTAACCATTTTTTAAAAATATAGGCCTACATAACTAAAATAGACCTAATAGTACACAAATTATTTTAAAGTTCTTATTTAAATTAAATTGAGGAACTTAATTCCACTTCGAATTGCAAGCATTCCAGAACGTTCATTAAAATTGTATGCAGAATTCCGATGAATACCGGTTTGAGGAATGTGATACGTGCATGATCCAACTAAATTCACTTCACGTTATATTTCCTACACACGGACGTTTGTAATATGGGATTATGCCGCTTTATAGAACATTACATGGAAAATATGGCCAGAACAAAGGGAGTGCAAATTTACAAACGCAGTTATAGTTTACAGCAGATAAATTTGGTGAATGACACGTTAATTATTGAAGCGACAAATTTGAAATTTGCAGTGGAACAAAACAAAAAAAAACTTAATCGCGAATGTATTGACGGTTTCGATTATGGAATCATGTAAAATAAAAGGGACTAATGGATTTTTAAACACAATGCAGAGTTTTTAACGATTTAACGGTTGAAAATCTGATATATTCAGTTTTAACGAAATATTTTCAATCATTTCCTGATTGTTTTTCAATTAACTCTCTTTCATAAGCATCCGCAAAATAGAATTTGTATTTGATTATTGTAAATAAAATATATATAAAGCATGAAAACAATGTATATTTGTATTACACATGTAGGCGGAAATATTTTTGTACTTTTTTCATGGAAACCTGTTATTTTTTTAACAACCTAATTGTTTTTGATCGTTTGTTTGACAAAAAAATTCATTGGTACTGAGACAAGATAATGTAGAATGACATCAGCCTGTCGTTTCTACATATCTGCCTTAAAGTTGGTTATTTTAAATTATCGCTTGCTCAACTGGTGCAATTGGACGGTTTTTATATAAACATTTCTACAATGCAGGCCTACGCGTATATACTAAAACATAGCTTTATTGTCATCAGTCTCCCGACTGGTTTGATGCAGTTCTCCAACCTGTTCTATCTTCCGCAAGTCGTTTCATATCCACATACCTGTACACCCTACATCTTTTGTAATTTGCTTTATATAATCTAACCTTTGTCTCCTCCTACAATTTACTCCCTCAATATTACCCTCCATTGTTGATAGACCAATACCTGGATGTCTTAAGATATGCCCCACTAGCCTATCCCTTTTTCTGGTAAGACGCTTCCGAATACTTCTTTTTTCATCCATTCGCCTAAGAACCTCTAAATTAATTATTTTGTCCATCCACCTAATCTTTAACATTTTCTTGTAACACCACATTTCAAAAGCTTCTATCCTCTTCCTTTCTACGGCCCCTATCACCCATGTGTTACTCCCGTATAATGCTAACCTCCAAACGTAGTCTTTTAAGAAATTTTTCCTAATCTGTTAGTCAATGTTTGAAGTCAGTAAGCTGTTTTTCATTTCAAAGGCTTTTCTAGTTGAACAATTCTACTTTTGATATTATTTGTGCTTCTACCATCCTTGGTTATTTTACCCCCTAGATAGCAGAATTCCCCAACTTCCTGTATGTTTTCGTTGCCTACTTTTAAATTTCCCATTTCTTCTAAACCACTCTTGCTGCTGCACAACACTTTCGTTTTGTTCTCATTAATTTTCATGAAGTAATCCTTTCTCATGATCTCATCCATGGAAGATAGCCTCTAGTTCTTTCTTTGTCTCGGCTAATACTACTTTATCATTGGCGAATCTCAAGCATTTTTATTGTTTCTCCTTGAATTTTTATTCCTCTTATGCTCCTCTTATAGCTACCTATATTCCTCTTATAGCTACCAGTTTTCTTACAGTTTTACCAGTTTTACAGTTTTTCAATATTTCATTACAAGATTGTCTTTAAAAATCCACACGCATTAGATTTTTATTTTGGTCTAACTTAGCATCGTGTAATCATAGAAACTATCTAAGCAGTAAAATTTGTGAAGAGTAAATATTCCGTGGTTCTTTCATTTTAATAATCTGAACTGATTTTCGTTTATTATTAATCCAGTAAAGAATTCTATTTGCATAGACCTAGTAATAGTGGTTTTTTATTGAAAGGAAAACATACTTGATAAGTTTTAGCTAGTTGACAGATTATTCTATTGTAATTCTTCTGACGACTTTTCGTAATATACTCTTTTTCCTTAACACAAACAGATTTGACCATTCAGTTTTAACATCATACATCTTTTCCTAATTTTTATGCTGGAAAATCACTTTGTTTTGGTAACCACGAACTAATTTGTAAAATAAACATGAAGACTGATTCTTTTCAGGCCTCACATTCGTTTTCAACCAAAAATTTACTTAAAGTACATTTTTTATTTAGGTCTACAAAGTTGGCTTAAAATTTATATTATTCAGTTTTAGATTATTTACATTATCCATTTATCCATAACACAGGAATGACAGATCAGTTACGAGCAAGAATAACTTTTTTTTGGTTTTACGTCCGACTGTTTTGCAAGTAAGCCTACTGCTAACGCAAACAATCAAGAATTACATCCCAGCATACGCGTACCCTCACGGAACATTAATAAAGCAATAGCGAAAATAAATTATACAGATAAACGTAGAAATATTTTTTGGTTTTACGTCTGACTGTTCTGCAATTTGTGCTAATGCAGACGGTGTATAATGATGATAATAAAAATGAGTGATGACAAAATGGCAACCTGATCGGGAATCGAACCCGGAACCCCAACGTAGAAGCCACTTACGCTAAACACTACGCCAATGGGCCGGCCAACCGTAGAAATAAACTGTCAAAACTATAATAAAGTTAAAAACATCCAAAAAAATATTTCATGTTAGTATTAATAATATATTAGGTTATATGATGTTACATCAAAAAGGTTTTTACTCCAAATGAAATAGTAATTGAACGATGTAATAACATACACATAATAATGTCAATCAGAAAGGAGAGTTATGACCAGTCAAATAACTCTAAATTAAGTTTTTTTAATTGACGTATTTTAACTAATCAGAACAGAGCCCTGAATTAGCAGCGTTAATCAGTCATAATAACACACAATGAGAATGTACAGTCGGCTACGTTTAGGATGATGCAAAGTACACGTATAAGGAAAGGGACGAGGTAATTTTTCTGCCCGTGCGTTATTACCACTCATTCTTACTAATTAGTATAATTAGTTACTACTAATATAGTTATTCTCACTAATATAGTTAGACTACTGGGTTACCGGAAATCTCTTCTATCCTTTGTAAATAATAGACATTCTAGGTCTATTCAGTCCACTGTTGAGATACACAAAACTGATAAGCCGTGATAAAAATTTCAGTTAGGGGTCAGAAATTAAGCTGGAGGTAGTTTGCAGAAATAAAATGATAAAAGTCCGGTTGCATAGAAATATTTTTGGATGGTTTTCAAACCCTGGGAAATATAGGCTATATATATATATTAGACTATAAGTTAATTTTAAAAAATAACGCAAGAAAACTGGTGAACAGAATTTTATAAGCGTTTTGAGAGAAATTGAGAGATAGTAGAAACCCTATCTTCTAAATTTGAAAGCTAATAGGTCGTTTAGTTTGCTTATTAAAACAATCTTATACAACAATTTGGAAGTAGGGAATAATAAAAGGAATTTCAATTAAAGGTTTCAAGCTCAAATTCTTGATTTTGTGAAATCCAGTCTATCAAAGACTGGCCTGTTGGCTTATTTTTACGCAAAAACATTTTTAAAAAGTTTGATTCCTTCAGACATGGTTTCAACACGTTTGCAGTATAGCCGTTGAAAACTGCTTCGTGATGTCATCTGCATTGTGCAGCTACGAGGTTAGAGGTTGCATAAAATATCATTAAAGAATGATTGACTAATAAAAAATTTCATTTAAGAATATTGAGTAATAAAGAATTTATACACCAGTTTATTATAAAATTCAAACCATTATTAGTATACTACGGTAAGAAAAGTAATATCTACATAACAGACGGTACATTATTTACGGAAATTTTATGTCAGAAGATAAAGAAAATGAAAACAGACATGAAAGTTGAACGTTCTAAGTTGTACTAAAATAATCTATCTGTGAACAAACTACATGCATATCTGTAGAGGTAGATTAAGATTTTAAATTCGTTATCTCTTTTTATGGTAAACTGTTATATATTTTGTTTGTTCGGGGACAACAAAATTGCAATGTAGGCTAATGAAATTATTTTTGTAAAAGTGTTAAAAAAAAGCTGAAGATATACATTTTTACTTTCTCTTGCCTATATGAATAATATAGGAAGGAAAGTATTGTTTTCATGTCGATTTTGCTAAATCAGACCCCCTGAACCCAAAAGACATGTTTTTAGCGATTTGTGTATGTGTGTGTGTGTGTCTGTGTGAACAGAATATCTCAAGAACGGAACATTATACGAACTTGAAACTTGAAACTTAAGTTACATACCACTACCGGACCCGACAAGAACATTTCCATCAAAATCGGTCAACCGGAAGTAGTAGTTTATTCGTGTAATTTTTCACTTTTTTGCGATTTTCTCAAAAACTGGTCCTACGATTTTTTTTAAAATCGCCTAATTTACTAATTTTTCATTCTCTACAATAGGGTAGGCGCCATGTTTGCTGAAATTCTGCGTGAGGCTGTTTTTACGTATAAAAAGTGTTTTTTTAAGATTACGGCTTTAATATGTATTATAGCGCAAAAATTTATATAATAAAAAATGTAGAGAATTTAAAATTCTAGAACTTTTATTTGAAACATTGTTTTGTATAACTCTTAGTTTAGCGGTAATTAGCGATTTTCTGTTTTTTCTCACGAAAACGTGTGAAAAATCGATTTTATTAAGATTTCGGCCTTAGTATGCATTTTACGACAAAAGTGTATATAATTAAATTTATAGAAAATTAAAAGATGTACAACTTTTATTTAAAGCATTTTACTCTACAGAGTCTAGTTTAGCGTGAAAGAGTGATTATCCGTATTTTTAAGCCACTTTGAGGTAGATTTTCATTTTGCGTCTTTCACTCATAATTAAAATTAGGTTATGTTATTAAAGATAGTTTTTTGTTTATTTCTAATGTTTTATTACTAATTTTAGGTTATTTTTAATTATTTGTATTGGCAGAAAAAAGTTGTGTGAGTGTTTCACACCAGATTTTTCTGTACAAGAACACACCTCACGTACTCGTCGTACATGCCATTATCACTCATTACCTGTATGCACAAGCTTGAGGCCCCGTGCAGACATCATAGTCTATTAATAATTTCTGCAAAGTGAACAACCGTTATTTGACAGTAATATTAGGAATGTGCATTACATTATTGTGTATAATAGGGTAGGTTATGCAGACGTGAAAATATTTTACGTTATTTATTGGCTAATACTTTTTAAATTTATGTTACAAAAAATGAAAAAAGTGTTTAACAAATATGAATTTATACAAAGTTAAAAATTCACTCGTAAATAAATTTTTTCAGGAAAATCTTTTGTGCAGAAGTACTTTATCGCAAGCTTTGCATTACAAAAAAGTAGATATAAAAAATGTATGCAGTCTTATTCAAACGTTATTTTCTATTTCATGAATTCAAGAAGTGGATTTTCAACGTATTATTCCTGTTTGAATTCTTATAGTAGAGCTTTTCTATCGTAGCAAATACCGAAATCTATCTTAAATAATAATAAATTTATAAATTGAAAACATCTACAGAAAAAAACTTAAACGAAATTCGCTACTGTATTTTCACAGTAATTTACTCAAAATCCTAAATTTTAACGTTTTGGTGAAAACAAAGATTTATCAGTTTACAATATGAAGTCTGTCATGTTTTATTTTACGAGTATAGGTAACCACACTCTTACACTTTTATGTTTATGTTGTTATTTGTATTGTGTTAAATTTTTGGAACATTCTGGAGCATTCTGTTTGGAACTTGCTAGCAGGCTAGCTTGGCAACCTATATAAGTATGTGTGAACTAGTGAATTGTGATGAGTCTTGTTCTAGATTTTGTACTGTTAAGTTGAATAAAGTCTTTCGTAGTCAGAGTTTTAAACGAACTGAACTTCTCTGACGTTAATATTTACTTATTTATTTAGTCATACAATGATAAACATTTTTTTAATTTAACAGAATACATTATCTAGTAAAACATATTAATTAATCCTGCATCATAGTTAACCAGCAGAAGCGAAGCTTGGGCTCAGACTGCCTGGTTCGTTCAGCCATTACGCGTCATAACCATTATTTTGCACTAATAATAATACTTTTTTTGTCATCAGTCTCTCGACTGGTTTGATGCAGTTCTCCAAGCTGTTCTATCTTTTTAAGTCATTTCATATCTACATATCTGTGAGAATCTACATTTTTTGTAATTTGATTTTTGTATTCTAACCTTTGCCTCCCCCTACAATTTTCTCCCTCAATATTACCCTCCATTAGAGATAGATAATTCCTGGATGTCTTAAGATATGTCCCATTAGCCTATCTCTTTTTCTAGTAAGATGCTTCCATATACTTCTATTTTCATCCACTCGCCTAAGAATCTCTATAACTTAACGAACTAGGGATTGCAGATGAAGGCGGAGCATAGTGACCTAGATCACAGCACAGAGCCAATTGACTTTCGTTCATCGTATCCTACGTTGCCACGTTGTGGTCCCGCTATGGATGACAGCCTAACAAAAAGTCAGCTGGAGTTCAGTGGAACAGAGTGTGACTTAGTGAAGGGGCAACCTCACACCCAACCTTGGCTGTTATTGGCTAGATCTCATCTGCAGTCTTTAGTTCGTTGGGGTGTAAATTACTTATTTTGTCCAGCCACCTAATCTTTAACATTTTCTTGTAACACAATATTCCAAAAGCTTCTATTCTCTTCTTTTCTACGGTCTTTATCACCCACGTTTCACTCCCGTATAATGCTAACCTCCAAACATAGTGTTTTAAGAAATTTTTCCTAATCTTTTAGTCAATGTTTTTAGTCAGTAAGCTGTTTCTCATTTCAAAGGCTTTTCTAGCTTAAGCAATTCTACTTTTGATATCACTTGTGCTTCTACCATCCTTTGTTATTTTACTCCTTAGATAGCAGAATTCCCCAACTTCCTATATATTTTCGTTGTCTACTTTTATATTTCCCATTTCTTCTAAACCACTCTTGCTAATACACAACACTTTTGTTTTGTTCTTATTAATTTACATGAATTAATTCTTTCTCTATTAATAATAATACATGAAACCAAATCGAGGCGTAGGCAAAGGATGAAAAGAAACGAAGAAATAGGGGTTGACTTTAATATTATGACAATAAATTATAAAATAGGTGAAAAATGTTACTTGATACGAAATTGACTTCATTTATTGTCAACAAAAAACAATGAAACATTCATTCTTAAATCAAAAGTCACAGATATTTGGATAAATCCTGATATTCCCTTGCTTGAATTTGGATACTGTTTCAAGAGGTCATTTTAGCTGAGAAAAGCAGCGACCACAAAGCCTACCATAATTAATCAAACTTAGTAGTAAAGATTTAGAGTGTGTGTAAACAGCAAAGCAACAAGTTTAAAGTGAGTAGTTGAATATTTAAGCTATTCACTTTGTAACCGACCAGTAGGCTGCTAAGATCAAAGTTATGTACTTAATTATATTTTAGATGTATAAAGTCAGTATAGTTTATTACTTTCTCTTGCCTATATGAATATATAGGAAGGAAAGTATTGTTTTCATGTCGATTTTTCGAAATCCAGTTTTCACCGGATCTATA
The DNA here is from genome assembly GCA_035578175.1 of Catonia carolina. Taxonomy (NCBI): domain Eukaryota; kingdom Metazoa; phylum Arthropoda; class Insecta; order Hemiptera; family Achilidae; genus Catonia; species Catonia carolina. The sequence continues at coordinate 123,716,821 of JAQMRL010000002.1, forward strand.
CGTTTTCAGACCCCCTGAACCCAAAAAACATGTTTTTAGCGATTGGTCTGTGTGTGTGTCTGTGTGTGTGTGTGCGCGTGCGTGCGTGCGTGCGTGCGTGCGCGCGCGTGTGTGTGTGTGTGTGTGTGTGTGTATGTGTGTGTGAACAGAATATCTCAAGAACGGAACATCGTACGAACTTGAAACTTGAAACTTAAGTTACATACCACTACCGAACCCGACACGAACATTTTCATCAAAATCGGTCAACCGGAAGTAGTAGTTTATTCGTATAATTTTTCACTTTTTTGCGATTTTCTCGAAAACTGGTCCTACGATTTTTTTTAAAATCACCTGGTTTACTAAATTTTTTATGCTCTACAAGATAGGGTAGGTGCCATGTTTGCTGAAATTCTGCGTAAGGCTGTTTTTACGTAAAAACATTTTCTTTTTAAGATTGCGGCTTTAATATGCATTTTAGCGCAAAAATTTATATAATAAAAATTGTAGAAAATGTAAAATTCTACAACTTTTGTTTCAAACATTTTTTTGTATAACGCTTAGTTTAGCGGTAATTAGCGATTTTCTGTTTTTATCTCACGAAAACGTGTGAAAAATCTATTTTTTAAAGATTTCGGCTTTAGTACGCATTTTACGACAAATGTGTATGTAATAAAATTTATAGAAAATTAAGAGATCTACAACTTTTATTTAGAGCATTTTTCTCTACAGAGTCTAGTTTGGCGTCAAAGTGTGATTTTCCGTTTTTTTAAGCCAAACAGGTTGATTTTCATTTTGCGTCTTTCACTCATGATTAAAATAAGGTTATGTTTTTGAGGTTAGTTTTTTGTTTATTTCTAATATTTTATTAATAATGTTAGGTTTATTATTAATTATTTGCATTGGCAAGAGAAAGTTGTGTGAGTGTTTCACACCAGATTTTTTTTAAAAATACTCGATGGATTTATGTACTTCGGATGTAATTATGGAGCTTACAGTTTGAACTGTTGAAATTGTTGTTGACTGGACCTAATTTTCTTAAATATAATAAATATAACACGACGTATTACTATAAATACTATACTGCGAAATTGCATTAGACGAGCTCACGCGCGCACACACAGTCACACATACATACATATGTGTGCGTAAAAACAGGAAAATATACAAATTCAACTTTTGATTATTTTTTAAACTTTGTAAAATTGTTTTAATAACACTATTTTTTATTCGTTAACCCTTCTGCTCTGCCCATAACAGACAGGTGGAGGTTAAATTATTTACACTCAATCTGTTCGTTGCAGGGCTAAAATAAATAGTTCTGTTTCTTATCACATGGTCAGCCAATTAAATGACTGAACCATTTAAGAACAGAAGAGGTAGAGGTGTAAAAGACACTAATCAGAGTTATCTCCTCTGAAAGTAATGAATTTCATTATACAGCCAGACCCTGTGGTGAATGAAGTGAAGGTGTCATTTGCAGAGTGGAAAATGTGTGCTTTACAGAGGGCTCGGCATGCTGTTAAATGTACTTTTCCATTCAGTGAGGAAGGCAACGGTAAACCACCTCACTCCTTGTTTTACTTAGTAAAACTTCTACAGGTTCAAACCAGCCTACAGGCTGATGACCTAAACAACAACCCTTCTGCTAAGGGAGGCAATCTCAAATGCCCCGGTAGTTACCAGCTATAAAAGCCTATAGAAAAAGTATTTATGTAGCGATTTGTTCTGTTCGTATATCAAATTACACGCCTTGAATGGCTCTATAATTTCATGTAAAACGCAATGCAAATGTATTTATAGCAATTTTGAAACGATGGTTGTAAGTTGTCAACTTACTTTTGAAGACAATGTAACTCATAGAGTATTTCATTTATAAGGTTCGTAGAACTACCAACTAAATCAGAATAATGCGTAGATGCTATAAAATCAAACCTTTTTGTCCTACGTGCAACTGTTGGTGTGGTATGCGGAAATTCTCAGAGTAAACATTGTCTTTCTTCGTCAAAGCTCCCTCAACCTGTTTTTAATGGCCTGTTACAAACCCTATCCTTTTACCACTACTGCATAATTTTACATGTGTATTTGTAACTCTATATGTGTTCAATGTCAATACTATTCACATACATATTGTGAACAAGAGGGTGGGGAATGGCAGGAATTGACAATGCAACACTTCGAGTATCACATATTCGTTTCCCACTTTGCGCGTTGCAAATTTCAAACTACAATTATTAGGGCTTACGTTACTCTAAATTATATTGTAAAACATGGTTTTATTCACGAAAATGTCTTCTACAAATTATGTTTTGTACAATTTAATGATAAACTTAAATTTCAGCACGTTACAGCCAAAAATATAAAGTAACCTACAAATTTTTACGCGCGAAAGTTTTTCGCCCCCTGTAGCTAGTAAAAAACGCAACCGATTTTTATGTTTTTAAAATAAAAATAAACGCACGTGTTGTATAAAATCCCTGTAATTTTTTAACAATTTTCTATCGGTTAGATAAATGAATTAGCTTAAATGAATGCCTTAGATAAATGAATTTATTTGGGAGCGTGTTTTGACATTTGAACATTCACTATACGACGAAAAACACGCCGTAGCAGAAGGGTTTTAATGTTTGTTTGATTGTGATAACTTAATTATACGTATAGGTAATACGACCAAAAGATGAATGCATTCCTGGTGAAGCAAACTTTGAAATTTTATTGGCGTGAAATTATATGCCACTGGATGGTGACAATAATGAATAGTGTTTTGAAACCGTATTTAAAAATATATGACTCAAAAAACAGTCGTTTGGTTGTTGTTCTTATGTGCAAGTAGACTAGCATTAAGGGTTGCGCATGGCTGTGGCGTTTGAGACATCGGCGCCTCGCCATCCGCCGAAACCATGATCTTCTTTCGCTGAGTGGTCGATGAGTTTTATCGAAAGTCTGGGAGTGTAAAATTTTGATAGGCCGATCGCACTCACTTTTAAAGTTGTTAGTTAAACTAGCCTGCTGACTGAAGAGAAAGCGAAACTTCTTCCAATAGGTTTGATTGAGTCGAAAATCGTCCACTGATTGGATGGAAAAGCACCTCCTCTGATTGGTTGAAGTTCAAAGTAGAGCTGAAGCTGGGTCTATCTGCTCAGTTTCTCTCGGGAAAGCCGTTGAATACTCTCCCGTGTGATGTCGTGATCAAACGGCCGGCAGCACGGTGCTTATTAGAAGGTACGTTGGTGACAGTATCATTTTCATTTTACATTCTGTTAATGTTGGTTTTTTTATATTTCTTTGCATAAATTACGATTAGAAACAATTAGAAAAAGTAGACTGAAATTCTACGGATACCTGAATCGAATGGATGACAACCGGTTGATAAAACAAATTTTTATGATACTAAACAATAGACCTAAGGTGTCGGATAAATGGTTTAAAGAAGTCAGAAAGGATTTGGAGAAAATTGGAACAAACCAAGAAAACTAATTACCGATTTTAAGGGCTTCCATGAAGAGCAAAACCAGAAGATTGGGTGGACAGAAAAAAGGAGAAAAGCCTACAGTGAGCGAATGGTGAGAATGTGGGCTGCAAAAAGAGCTTCCAGAAACGTTTAAAGTCACCTCACGAGTTCTAAATTTGGCTTTACAGAAGTGGGAAAAAGGACTAATTTATACAAATTTTAATGAGTTTTTAAAATATTAAAAATTATCATAAAAATTATACACATAATTATTTATGTGATACTTACAAGATATCCATTTGCGTTGTAATGACCCTTTAAACGCGTTAATGATGCTTTCTCTTCTTTATTTGAAAATATCCAAGCAGTTACATGAGGCCAAAGCCCCAAAAGGCGACACATTAACATTATTAGTAATACTAAAGCCATTATACACAGCAATGTCACAGCCATCTGAAACAAAAAAAGGAAAAATTATCAAAATACTTTTTTTCTCTTGAATAACTATTATTAAATATTTAACAATAAGAATGACATGGAAACCCACCGGGTTGGTCTAGAGGTAAAGTCGTCGCCAAAATCAGCTGTTTAACCGCTGATTTTCGGAGACGAAGGTTCCTGGTTCAAATTCTAGTAAAGGTAGTTACTTTTATAGGGATTTGAATACTAGACAGTGGTTACCGGTGTACTTTGATGGTTGGGGTACAATTAACCATACTCTCTCAGGAAAGGTCGACCTGAGTCTGTACAAGACTACACCTCATTTACACATTTACACGTCATACACATCATCCTCATCTCATTGGGTCATGGGGTTGCTTATTGTTCTGAATTGAACAGATTGCTATGTACACACCTTAGAGATTACAAAAAAAAGAAGAATGACATGGGAAAACCAGTTATATCGTTTTTATTTATTCTGATTCATTTTATTTTTAAAAGCTGGAGCAATATTTTTTCAACCAGCATAAAATCCCAAGTAGACATCATAATGTAACATAATGTGTTAATGAAGGTTGCTCAGTCTTCTAATGAGTAAACAATTGTATACATATTATATTATATTATATTATAGTATATATTACTACCTCAATAATAAACTAAATATTCCAAATAATGTTTTTTTTTTATTATTTATATAAACGTCGCATCAACTACAATGGTCATTAGCGACGACGTTAGGGTGGAACTGTTTACAATGGAGGATGAAATGATTTTTTGTAACGTATGAAAATATGCCGTGCCTGAGTGGGATTCGAACCCAGAACTGCATGATGAGAGAAATAATGTTTATTTCACGCAAAAATCTTTCTTCTTCGCGACATGAATTTTGTCCTGATAGCCAAAAATCAATTTAATTATTTTATATTTTCATAGGCTCTCCCAGACTTAATTCACAGAGTCTGTATTCCTTTATCAATTTGAGTATTTTTGGTCGCTTATCATTGTTATTTTGTTTTCCACCTTTCCCTGTATGCTGATACTCAGTAATTTTGTACTTACGAGATTTTAAACTCTTACAATTCTTAACTTCCCTCAAAAATTACACACAATCTTCTAATTTGGCAATGGGGTTTTTTAGGTTAAAAATAGTTAAATTTATGGTGTTATGTTTAGCTGATTTGATGACAATTGGAGTCAACACGCAAAAGTACATTCATACTGTCTTGGGGATTTCATTTTAGTTGAACTTGGTGGCAGAAACAGACTGCATCTGCTACGCTCCCTTACACACCTCATACCTCTACATTACCGGTGTATTTTACTGGTGTATATGAAGTGATGAAGTGCTAACTTCGTCACATACTAAGAACATTCGTTTCAAAAGTATCATTTGTGGCTCAAATGTAATTAAGTGAAGTACTTATAAATAATTTTAAACAAAATCGCTCGCGTGTACATCAAATAAAATAAGCAAGTTTTTTCATAACGTAAGCTTATGTTTTGAATGAACTATTACTCATTTTTACCAGCTCTTACAATTCTGTTTAAAAGGTGTGTAGCAATTCTATTTAGCAGACAGAAGGTCAAAATTTTACACCGAATTTTACCACGGTCAATAAATCAAATGAGATGCTCAGCCTAGTACATGGATGTGTGCATACATACAATGAAAGTAAATTTCATTGGTATTATTTTGTTTTAGTTTTTTTAGTAAAGTCACTTGGACAGCAAGGTTCATTAGCGACTACTGTGGGTTTTGATACTGAAACTGTAAGTTTAAACCTATTAAATTTTCCAGTAACCGAGAATTGAACCCGGGACCTTTGGCTTTGTAGGCTAACACGTTAACCACTACCAACGGAAGCAGCCACATTAGCATTACGTCAATACTCGATTTAACGGGCTTCGATTTAACAGACTTTCAATTTAACTGATTAGCCTCTTAAATAGCTAAATAACTTCAACTGGGTTTTCTTTCCGAAGACTTTTACAGTGGTCGTGCTATTGTCCCACATATAGGGCTATACCGAAAATTATTTTGTTTATCGACCATTTCTGCATTTCTAGCGTATGTTAAGTTACGTCCCAGTTATATAAAATTCTATACCTGCTCTATTTATTGGCATTATTATTTAATGTATTTTCCCATAACAGACAGGTGGAGTGTCAAATTATTTACACTCAATCTGTTCATTGCAGAGCTAAAATAAATAGTTCTGTTTCTTACCACATGGTCAGACAATTAAATGACTGAATCATTTAAGAACAAAAGAGGTAGAGGTGTAAAAGACACAAATCCGAGTTATCTCCTCTGAAAGTAATGAATTTCATTATAGAGCCAGACCTTGTGGTGAATGAAGTGAAGGAGTCATTTGCAGAGTGGAAAATATGTGCTTTTCAGAGGGTCCGGTATGCTAATAAGCGTAGTTTTTCACTCAGTGAGGAAGGCAATTGCAAACCACCTCACTACTCGTTTTACGTAGTAAAACCTCTACAGGTTCAAATCAGTCTTTCGGCTGATGACCTAAACAACAATATTTCATTTATAAACGAAATTTTAATTATTTTAACCCCCTGAAATTTCACACAACTCTCCGTTTCAAAAAGTACGCACAAGAGTACTTGAGCAAGTTTTGACAAAATGCATTCGTGAGCAAAAACGTAAATTTATTATAAAGTGACTTGAACTATAAGAGAAACCTAATACGTATAGATTTATTTCACGTACCATTGGAAACTAGAAAAACGTAGGAAAGGGCATAAATGTTTTCTTTTGCTGGGGGTGACATTAACGGATGTCGTACTTACCCAACCAGCCTCTAAGGTATTATACATCATTGTCATACATTTTTATTACATTTATAACAACACGTGCGCTACATAACATCGATAAAATGAAAAATAATTCATTTTTTTACAAACCTATATTTACTATGTTTAAAAGCAAAGCATAGACTATATTTTCCGGCAGAAAGCTTACAAAAAGTAAGTAAAGTTACAGGATACATTTGTAATTTTTATGCAATTTATAAAAATCAAAGAGATTTTTCTTTTGTTTTAATTCAATTTTTTGATAAACCGTTCTTTGTTAATTGTTTTAAAAATATCAATTTCGTACTAAAAAACTACATCCGTTTATTGCTCATAAACGCGTATTATAGCGAACCGAGAAAATAACGCCTACGCTCATTTTATACAACAGAGATTAATTTGACTTGCGTCTTCTCAGATCGAAGTTCAAATCCATCACAGATCAAATCCAACAGTCAAACAATTAAATTCTCTGTAAATAATAATTTTGTATTAACGTTGGTTTAGTTCAAATTAATATTTAAGTATTTTAATTCTCAAATTTAATTTATACTATTTCTTTTAAATTTTTATTTTAACCCACCGGGTTGGTCTAGAGGTAAAGTCATCGCCGAAATCAGCTGTTTTTTAAAGCTGATTTTCGGAGACGAAGGTTCTGGTTCAAATCCTAGTAAAGGTAGTTACTTTTATACGAATTTGAATATACTAGACAGTGGTTGCCGGTGTACTTCGATGGTTGGGGTTCAATTAACCATACTCTTTCAGGAGTGGTCGACCTGGGTTTGTACAAGACTAATTTAATTTACACGTCATACATATCATCCTCATCTCATTGGGTCATGGGGTTGCTTATCGTTCTGAATTGAACAGATTGCAACGTACACACATTAGGAATTAAAAAGAAAAAAGATTTCTATTTTGATAGTTTCATCTATATTTTAAATGCTTCTCTTTTTTCCTACAACCTTCAGTTCCTTTCAAACTCCATAACCATAATACTTTTAGGAAAAGCACATTGTGAAAACATTGTGATATATTGTGATACATTGTGTCGCCTGAAAGCGGTGGAGATGGATGTCTGGAGGTGGAGCTGCGGTGTGTTGCGCATCGATTGAATTCCGAAATAAGGAGTAAAATTGGTATTCAAAGAAATATCGTGGATACTATATCCCAGAAGCAATTAAAATGGTTTGGCCATTTCCAAAGGATAGAGGATGGTACTGTCTGTCTACAACTTTATGGCCTCCCGCAGAGAGGAGAAGAATCAGCCCGCTACTACTGTCAATTTCTTTATTATAAATACCCGAGTTTGGAGCCTTCTTTCTTCAATTTTAACTTACTATGCACCAAAATTTAGCTGATTTCAATCTGCGTTATAAGTCTCTAAATGCATCCAATGTGTTGCAGCAATAACAAAACCGGCTCTTTCTTTCTTCTCATCCTGATATCGAAATATTAAGAAACGCTAAAAATATGAAACTGACATGTAACAACGCAGATTGAAATTAGCTAAATTTTTGTATATAGAACGTTAATATTGATCAAGCGGTTTTGAAGAAACAAGGATTCAAACTATAATCTATAATAAAGTCTATAATAAACTATATCTATAATAAAGAAATTGACAGTAGCCTTCTCAATAACACTTCATTATGTACCAAGTCCAGTGTACTAGTTAGTATTAGTACATAATGAAATGTTGTTGAGAAGGCTAGTAGTAGGCCGATTCTGCTCCTCTCTGCGGGAGGCCATCAAGTTAAAGACAGACAGTAGGTGGCCAAAGAGGGTGTGGGAGTGGACGCCAGCCGATAGAAGAAGAAGGGTTAGGCCGGAGATGACGTGGTTAACCGGTGTGCAGGAGTCAATGTATTTGCGGCGGCTTTCCGATGGTGACTGCCAAGACACCAAGACAAAGAGAGGTGGTACTTAGAAAGCGAGATATGGCTGGGGTTGTAAATCCTCGCATATGTATATACATATATATAAATATATGCTCTGTGAGAATGTGGAAACAGTAGTTTTTCATTGCTTTCTGCACGCATTTAAAATAAGAAGTTAAGTTTAGTTTGTTGTTATGTAGTCTGTTGAAGCTGTCTGTTATAATTTTGATGTCGGAAGAATTATTAAATGGTTATTTTTTATATTTTAAAAACAGAAAAACATTTTCAAACTTACTTTTTTCCTTCGTAGCCTTTCAGTTATTTTCAAAAAGCTTCCTTTTTTATTGTACTTGCCAGGAGGGAAGCTTAAAAAGCCATTACGATGTTGTTTTAAATTTTGTGAATTATTTAGTTGAGTTGAGAAAACGTAAAGCGATGGTCGATGTACGTTGAATTCTATGAAGTGACTTAGGTTGGGGTTGAGGGAGTGAAACGGCCGGGAGAAAGAGATTCCTGGTTATAATGACAAAAAGGTAAAAATCTACTTTATTATAAATGTTTGGTTTACTTGTAGCTACTTTACTTTTTTGCTGAGCTGGTAACACAGTAATATTTAGTAGTTCGTTAACGAAGCTATTGCAAAAAATTAAATTACAGAAACAAAACGTCTAATTTGTTTATATCTTAGTATCCATCGACTTACAAGAATTTTAGTTTTATTGTAATTTGAAGTTTCATTCATTACACATCGGCTAAACAGTAGCTGGGAATTGTAAATATATATTTGTTATCGGGAACAGTTACCTGCTTTATTATATTATTTTTTTATAAATAAGGTTGCACAGTTCCTTGATAATGCTACAGAATACCAGTGATGACAGAAAAATACGCAGTGCGCCGTAGCAGTAGTACAACCAGCCGTACAAGGAACACAAATTACAGCGCAGGCGTAGGCCTAGATAACCAAACAGCTTTAGTGAAATTATAATTCAAAAGTTTGTACTTGGAGGTTCAAAGTCCAAAATTAAAAATAATTTAAATATATGTAGGCTACTATTATAAACTGTTCTTGGAAATATATTGTCAAAGCCAACTACTGCTTCTGTTAAACGCTCGACATGGTATGAAATAAACAAAAACAATAACTACTCACAATCCATCTGCAAACTTTTCTTTAATTATGTAAAGAACTGTTATTTAAATTTTAGCACATGCACATTCCGAATCAAATAAAATTGTTTGTACCACTTAAATTTTACAAAAATTCAGGAGCGAAATGTACAGCTTCTATTTTTAAGAAACTCAGTGTTGCCAACCGTATTATTATTATTATATTATTTTTTTTGTTCAAATTGGCTTGAACTTGAATAGTGATTACCGTTGGTGTGTTTTTATAGCTAGCTGTTAGCTGAACACCTTATAAAGTATCCTGTGAAGTAGCCTATATGGTGTTACCAAACTTCCTATAGCAAATTCTTACTACAGAGTGATTTTTTTAGTCCCGTTACCCAATTGTTAATGTCTGGTAATTTTTTTTCTAAGAAAGGGAAATTTAGTTTTGTGACACGAATTTGGTAGCCCTACTCAACCGGTAAAGATACGGCAGTGTGAGTTGATTCTCCTTGAGCTGTGTAAAATGTTGTGCCGTTTCCGGTCGTGTTACGAAAATAATGTTTTTTACTTTAGAACAATCGCTTGTTTAAATCTGGAGGCTGAAGCTCTTGGACTAATCGTACGCGATATGGATACAATTTCAATTTTGTAGCAGCTTTCTGAACACTCGAATATGACAAATCAACTTGGGAGGAAAGCTTTTTTAAACTTTTCCGAAGGGAATTGAGGAATCTTGTTTTCACATTCTCTAAAACGTCATCTGTCAAGAGAGTTGGTCGACCGCTTCGTTTTCTGTCGCAAAAACTACCTGTCTCTCGAAATCGGTTTGTTAACCTAGTAGCTATAGCAGTAATAGGAATACCAGCAAATTTAATTTGAAATGATTATTTTACACTCGCGTACGATTTCGTAGCAAAATATTGTTCAAGAATGAAAACCCTTTGTTCTAGTGTAAAAGACATTTTGTTCGTAACACGACCGGAAACGGCACACAATTTAACACAGCACAATGAGAATCAACTCACACTACCGTATCTATACCGGTTGAGTAGGGTTACCAACTTCGTGTCACAAAACAAACTTTCCCTTTATTAGAAAAAAAATTACCAACCGTTAACAATTGGGTAACTGGACTAAAAAAATTACTCTGTATATTTGACTGTTCTAGATTTGAGCGGAGGTTAGTTGGAATTAATGGAACTTCCTTTTATTACCTGTACGTTATTTAATTAAAAATTAAAGAACTTGAAAAAGAGTCCAATTTTTTAAATAAATTTAATTAAAATAATTTTCTACCGGTAATTTAATTTATTATCTAAAGCAAACAACTAAGTTAAACAACTACGTAACAGCTGTGTTAAATCCTGTCTTTTCCCGATTTAGTTGTCGCCCAGCCGTGGGGCTTAGCAGATTAACAAAGCCACTACACCTAGGCCGTAATGAGTTTCAAGTGTTTCTTCTACTTTTGCAGAAAGTCTTAACAATCTATTTTATTTCAGTACATGTTTCTGAAAATGTATTAAGGTACAAAAGCCACTTACATTATTTACGCCTACTATATTTTTCTTTAAATCTTTTCATGTACGATTATATAAATAATATTTGAACGAATTTTACTTTCTCTTGCCTATATGAATATATCAGAAGGAAAGTATTGTTTTCATGTCGATTTTTCGAAATTGAGTTTTCGCCGGATATAGTCTACACGTTTCAGACCCCCCGGACCCAAAAAAACATGTTTTTAGCGTTTGTTGTGTGTGTTTGTGTGTGAATAAAATATCTCAAAACCGGAAAGGACACGACACGAACATTTTCGTCAAAATCGGTCATCTGGAAGTCGTAGTTTATTTGTGTCATTTTTCACGTTTTTGCGATTTTCTCAAAAACAACTCCTACGATTTAAAAAAATCACATCATTTACTAAATTTTTTATGCTCTACAAGATAGGGTAGGCGCCATGTCTGCTGAAATTCTTGGGAAGGCTGTTTTCTCGTAAAAAAAAAAAATTTTTTATGATTGCGACTTTAGTATGCATTTTAGCGCAAAAATGTCTATTATAAAAGTTGTAGACAATTTAGAAATCTATAACTTTTATTTCCAACATTTTTTGTATAACGCTTAAATTAGCGGTAATTACTGATTTTCTGTTTTTTTTTCATGTAGGCTATATCTGTAAAAAATCAATTTTTAAAGATTTCAGCCTTAGAATGCATTTTACACCAAAAAAGCATATATTTAAATTTATAGGAAATTAAACGATCTACAAATTTTATTTAGAGCATTTTTCTCTACAGAGCCTAGTTTAGCGTGAAAAAGTGATTTTCCATAATTTTAAGCCAAACTGAGGTTAATTTTAATTTTGTATCATTCACTCATGATTAAAATAAGGTTATGTATTTTGAGATTAGTTTTTTGCTTATTTCTAATTTTGTATTACTAATGTTAGGTTATATTGTTAATTATTTGCATTGGCAAGAGAAAGTTGTGTGAGTGTTTTACCCCAAATTTTTATTGAATCAGAACAATAACTACTCCAGTCTGCAAGCACAAAAACTAAGAAGAAAAGAAAAACAATTTTATTACTAACAATACTTTTTTATTAAATTGTAGAAAAAGGGTAACGTAAGACTAAAGGGTTATAAGTTATTACTAAAAACATAAAAACAACAACGTAAAAAGTAAATTTTTCAAGTGTAATAAACCCAACAATGTTACAGATATAAATTTTATTGCCTGTAATCTTATATTTAAGAGTATACTTTTTGAAACCACATATTATAAAATATACAGGGCAATTGTGAAATTGGTCAACATTGGTAACTTCTCTACTACAATAAATTATAAACTATCCAGGCCTTCCATTTTGTAACCTTCATTATTTTTAAAAATATATTACAAACTTATTCGACATTTCTGAAATTATTTTCAATACGAGATATTTTTACTTTATGTGATATACTCTTTTTTGTTTCTATATAAAATTTTTCCAATAAGTCTTTGAAGTTTTTTATAAGATTATATTGTATCTATATGCCGGTCAAAAGTTGATTTGGGAACATTTACTTAAAAATCTGGTGTTAAATACTCACGGTACTTTCTCTTGTCAATGTAAATAATAAAACTATAACTTATGTTTAATCATTAGTAACAATGTAAAATGAAAAACCATAACCTAATTTTAATTATGAGTGAATGACGCTAAATGAAAATCAATGTATTATTAGGCCTAATAAATCATACTGAAAATCACTAATTGACTTTTAACTAGGCTTTGTAGAAAACAGTACCTCAAATTGACGTTGTAAATTTAGTATTAATTTCCTATAATTTTGATTAGGTCTGTACATTCTTTTGTCGTGAAATGTCATAATAAGGTGCAATCTAATATAATCACATTTAATAAACGTGATTTACTAAACGTTCTAGAAAAAAAACGTATGAAATAAAAGTAGCCTAGTAGGTTATTTAATTTCCCATAACTTCAATTATACTGTGGACTTTTGCCTTAAAGTGCATATTAGGTCTTAATCTTAAAAAGAAAAATTACCACGAGAGCACTGCTCCCAAAAATTTAAGCAGACATGGCGCTTACCCTATATTGTAGAACATGATAAGTGTAGTACAAGTAAAAACGAGCCGTTTTTGAGAAAATCGAAAAAAGTAAAAAAACTTATGAATAACTTTTGATTAACTGATTTTGTTGAAAATGTTCGTGTCGGGTTATGGTACCTAACTTAACATTCATCTTGTAACGCTTGAAATTGCGATCATTTTAATGTACCTTTCGGTCGCTGAAGGGTTGTGATGTTTTAGGATTAAAACTATGTAATAAATTGTCACAGGTTACCTATTAATACGTGTAATGTTGTTAAATTGGAGATTTCATTAATTTTTGTTTATATTTATTTTCGAATCTTGCTATTATCCAACATTCCAGTCGAAAGTTTTACGGATAATAACAAATGCTCCATGGTATGTTTTTTTTGTTTTAACGTCCGACTGTTCTGCAATTACTGCTAATGCAGACGGTGAAGGATGAAATGATTTTTTGTAACGCATGAAAATATGCCGTGCCTAAATGGGATTCGAACCCAAGACCGCATGATGAGAGGCGAGCATGTTACCAACTACGCCAATGCGGCCGGCATTGTATTTGGTACCATACACACAATGGTACCATACATGTATACTATGTCACCACGCGTGTCACCATGCGGCCATGGTGGTGACAAATGATGTGTTGCATAGGAACTTACGTGTCAACACCGTGAAAGAAGAAATTACATAGTTAAGTTCCAAATATCAAGTAAAATTATCAGATCATTTAAATTCTTTGGCGTTTAATTTACTTGATAATAGCGAAGACGTAACACGACTAAAACAAATAAAATTGCTTGACCTTCCATTTAGATTTACCGACTAATCTACTTGATGAATAATTGTATTCCAAATCAACATCAGCATCATCAACATCGTCTCTGTCAACATCATCTTCTTCCTCTACGCATTCTACTACCACCGCTATTAATTTTGTTACCTTTTCTATTACTGTCATTCATCTTTTATCTAGTTAATATTTTCAAAAATTATAAATTATCTTGTTTTTCATTTCGAAGCAATACCACAGGGTATTGCTTTCGTCATGTGAACACTTTTATGTTATTTACATAGTTTTTTTTTTATTTATTTATTTAACGTCGCATCAACATCAAGGTCATTAGCGATGACGTTGGGGTGTAACTGTGTATAATGAGGATGAAATGACTTTTTGTAACGTATGAAAATATGCCGTGCCTAAGTGGGATTCGAACCCAGGACCGCATGATGAGAGGCGAGCACGTTACCAACTGCACCAATGCGGCCAATGCGTTTTTGTTTTTTTTTCAACTGATTGTAAGTAATCTCAGATGTTAGAAAAAAAAACTTTTTTTGTAGAGAAGAAGCAAAATCCATACTGTGTAATTACTTAATGTTAATTCTTTGTAATGATATGAACTTGGCTTTGACTATTGCTATGTAATTGGCCTAATGACAATAAAATTTATTATGATTATTATTATTATTATTATTATTATTACTATTAAAACTTTCAACTTCACACGATAGCCTATTCAGCTCTTGAGATATTTTGTTCACACGCACGCATGCACACGCAGAAAGAGAGAAAGAGAGAGAGAGAGAGAGAGCAATCGCTAAAAACATTTTATATAATTATTAAAAATAATTTTAAAACTTTTTTTAATTATCCTATTTATTAAGCGAATTTAACCTATGTGACTTTTTTCTGTAAGATTGGTTTAGCAGATTAAATTTAAATTATTTTAAATGACAATCCTTTCATTAATAGATGAAATGAGTGGAGTTTTACAGATTTTGTGATTTCAAAAATAGTAGTATATGTAGGTTAATAAAACGATGAACATGAGCAGTGTATTGCTAACGATCCAGAATTCATTTGGCTAATAAGCGGTATAATGCAACGATGCTTGCGGTAGTGAACCTGTATTTTATATTAATTAATAAAACACAATACTCGGGTTACTAAAATCTCTGCTCCATTATTTTTTCTTTCTCGGGACTCTACAATAAGAGCGAGAGTGTTACATATGTGATCATACCTCCAACTTCTAATCTTAAAAATTTCAAACATCAAAACTTGAAACCTTCCAATAATAAAACTTCTAAGTTCAAACTTTGTATTATGACTTGAAACCTTTAAACGTCAGACCTCAACCTGAAACGTTTTTGCAATAAAACCTCAAATTTTCAAATCTTGAAATTTCATGTTTTTAAACTTCCGACCGACATTGAAACTTCAATCATCAACCACAAGTTTCAAATTTTCCAACTTATAAACTGAATTATTCTCATCCACCCAACCCGTTAGCGGCCGTACTTAATCTTATGGTAAAAGGCGGGCGCGCAGCGCACGCAATTCTATGGTTCTGATTCCCTTAAGATTTCACCTAACCTCTCTGATGCGAGAAAAGGAAGCGCGCGAAGCGCCGTTGGAGTGAGGATTTACTAAAACTCAACGCTAGAGTTACAGAATTCTCTGGTGCATTTTTTCTTTCTCTACAATTAGAGCGAAAGAGTTACATTTAAGTGATCATTCAAAACCTACGATACCCGTATTTGTTTAATACGTTCCATGACTTCCTGAAGCAACACAAAGCGGTTTTGGACGAATTTGTAGTTTTTACAAGAATGATCCTCATCAAGAAGAACTCTGAGAAAGAAGGGGACAGCTCCAATTTTTAAGGATTTTGAGGTTTCCATACATAAATATGAAGAAGATATTACCGATCTTTTAGTTCAAGAATGGTACAGCTTCATGCAATAGTTCATAAGATATTAAAGTGGAGGAGGTGAACTCTCAGGCAAAAACGAGGCAACTCAAAAAACTTTGTTTTAATTCCTGAAAATTGTTAAAAACGAGGCAACTCAAAAAACTTTTGTTTAATTCCTGAAAATTTTGTAAAATGGGAGCTGTTCCCTTCTTGCACCGAGATCTTCTTTCTCTATATCTATATATTTCTGTAATATTTCTACATTTTTCACCCTCCCGTTCTGATTAATCTTCAGCATATCTTTTTCCATTATGGACGTTCATTTTGCGTCATTCACTCGTGATTAAAATTATGCTGTTTTTAATTTTACATTAATTTACTAATGATTAAACGTAGGTTACAATTTCATTATTTGCATTGACAAGATAAAATCGTGTGAGTGTTTCACATCAGATTTCTCCTTCGTTTTTGTAGTGTATTTCTATGTTTTGTTTCACGCTGTCATTACGAAGAATTTTTAATATTAATTTTCATGCCATATTCTGTAGTAGTAATTTTGAATATTTATTACCTTTTTTTTTGTTAAAGTTGTAAGTTTTGTAAAACTTTTTTATTCTCACTTTAGCTCTGTTGTTGTTTAGGTCATCAGCGAAAGGCTGGTTGGAACCTCTAGAGGGCTTTACTAAGTAAAACGAGGAGTGAGATGGTTTTCAATAGCCTTTCTCACCGAGTTAAAAATATGCTTATCAGCATACCAGACCCTCTGAAAAGAATCTACTTTCTAACCTGCAAATGACACCCTCACTAAATTCACCACAGGTTCTGGCTGTAAAATGAAATTCATTACTTTCAGATGAGATAACTCTGACTAGTATCTTTTGCACCTCCATTTCTTCTGTTCTTAAATGCTTCAGTCATATAATTGGCCGAGCATGTGATAAGAAACAGAACTATTTTTTTGTAGCCCTATAACCTTTTAGCTCTATAAGTGCCCATTAAGTTCAAATTTGAAAAATACAGTATTCTCAACCATTCCCTTGGGTTCTATGTACTAAGCTAGGATGTGGCATGATGTGAAACTATTTGTTAAATTTTGTAATCAAAGCCGATAAGTGAATGCGGAAACTTTATTTAGGTACCAAGCCACCCAAAAGATAAACTTGATTTATTTTGTGAGAATTTTAGAAGGACGTTCAAAATTCATCAGATGTAGTTGTGAAAATATTTTATAGAATTTAAAAAAACTTTTCTAGGTGTTATAAATCGAAATTATTGTTGTATAGGAAAGCTTTATGACTCAATAAGAAATGCCTAAAAGTACAACCGTACGTGCAATTTATTTACGGGACGACCTACCACAAATTTTGAATTTCTGATGAATAAATCAAAAATAACTTACTTTACTTTAAATAGGCTATAATTTTTATTTATGTTCTGATAAAACAAATTTATGTGTTATTTATTTTAATAAATAGGTTGTTGTAACACAAAACAATGAATTCATAAATTATTGTTAACTGTTGGAACAAAGGGAGGAGGAACAATGAGACATCCAAAATAATAGGATAAAGTGCAACGTAGTAAGCTTACAAACGAATGATGTTGGATCACATCTGCTCCAAATACGTAAGCACAATAGAGTATGAGGTATAGATGGAAAAAATCGTATTATTGCAAAGATAAGAGGATATTACTGGAGATAGAATGTGTTCTATTGATTGGTTGTCGACGTCATGCAATCTATACGCATGTCTGTGACGTCACTACGCAACAAGTGTCCCCGCCTCACAACGTGGATACAATATTTTTTAAATTTTATGTCTGTTTTACTTAAAATTTGTAAGTACTTTAATGTAGTCAATTTAAAAATCATTAGTTAATATTGGACATAATTCAATTAAGAAAACCGTTATGAAATTACGATATTAAAAACAATTTTATGTTTACAACACTAAAAATATACTTCTAGATAGTTAGTTTTTTATGAAGACATTATCTTCTCAGTTATATTAAACAACAGAAAATTAAAAACTAACTTTTATTTTATTAATGTAATCAAAGTGGTTCTGTAAAATTTTTTTAAATATAACCCTAATTGTAAAAAACTTTTTAAAATTATATTTAATCATTGCATCCGTGCCGCAGTTTTTGCAGTCTTTTCTTGGGTAAAACTAGAAATTTTCTGCAAAGCTTTTAGCTACAAACCACAGCTAATAATGTTTTATTTCACTGAAATCGCTAATAAATCAATCAATTGATGCGATTTATTGTAAAAAAATATTCTTCTATTTAAAACTGAATGATTAATAATTTTATTGTATAATTATTTGTAATTAGGGTTAATAGTAATAACTAATTATTGATGAATAATATCGTACAAAACCTTTAAAATTGTTCTAACAGAATTAGCTTATATTTTTATTATATCTTTCGAAATAATATTTAAAGATTAATTAATATTCCTGAACTTTTTTCTTACGAGATAACCTAAAACTTATGGAAACTGATAAGTTGGTTGTATTCAATTTCCATTTTTAAATTTGTATGGTTTATTCAGGGACTACAGCTGATGTTTGTTGTGTTTTTGTGCTGGTCATTTTTTTTTATGTTAAATGTACTGAATTATTGAACATTTTTGTAAAAATAATATCGTCTGGTCTTCAGTTTCATTGTAAGTGTTTTTCAGAATTAATTTACTTTGTATTGAAAACTGTTCCAAGCAAATTACAACGAACACCATAAATTTGTTCGTTTAAGGTTAGGTTGCTATGCAACCGAGTAACAACGTTGGTTACGGCCCGTGTCCTACTATGGAGACTGTCCAAACTATCCAAACTAGTTTGAGTTTGGATAACGTAACCAAAAATAGTAATTCAGATAATTACGGCTCCAATAACACGGAATGGAGGCAAGTAATAAACAAACGTAAAATTACTGACGTTTCTATTGATGAAAATGCTATTAAAAAAATACATCCGAATGATCCACGGTCGAAAAATTCAATTTTATATGAAAACAAAACTCCTGTCAGTAATAAATATTCCTTACTTTCCGATATTTCGAACGACAACTCAGAAAGCGATAAAACTAAGTTGAACATTCAACGGCCCCCGCCGATTTTCTTAAAGTCAAACGTAAATTACGTTCCGTTATGCAACATTTTAAAACAGTTAGTCGGAGACAGTTTCAAATGTTCTTCGACAACTCAAGGTATCACTATTTACCTTTCCAATGGTGATGACTACAGAAAGTGTGTCAAATATTTGAGAGAAAATAATGCTGACTTTCACTGCTATCAGCTTTCTGAAGATAAACCATTCAGTGTAGTCATACGTGGGTTGCACCAGTCGATGGATCATAGCCTGATAATTTCAGAACTGAAGGAGAAAGGTCATACAGTACGCAGTGTATCGAATGTTATGTCCCATCGCACAAAACAGTATTTGCCGCTGTTGTTTGTAGACCTAGAGAAGGCAGAAAATAATCAACAAATATTTGATGTAACGTCTTTATTTTTTTCTAAAATAAAAGTTGAGCCGCCGCGTCCGAAACGCCATATAGTTCAATGTCTAAGGTGCCAACAATATTCACATACAAGACGTTATTGTAATCACGCTCCTAAATGCGTGCGTTGTGCAGGGGATCATGAGTCTTCCAGTTGTACCAAACCACGCGATACGCCAGCCACGTGTGCGCTCTGTTCCCAGTCTCACCCGGCTAACTACAAAGGGTGTGCTATATACAAGGAAATCCAGAAACGTCGGGCACCCCTTCATAAAACAAGTGAAAATTCAAAAAATCAAAGGCACCCAGTACCTGACATTAATTCTTCATCTTTTCCACCGTTGCCTTCAAAATCCACCGGAAATAAAATTCAAGCAGGACAAACTCCATTATTACAGGTACATTCACCTTCCATATTTTCATCTGCCCAAATTGCGGAATATAATGCTGCGTTGGGGCCGTCAAGTCAAATTAATACTTTTTTGTCGGAAATGAAAACTCTATTGTTTCCAATGATTTCGTTAATGACTCAACTTATACAAGCCTTAATGTCTAAAAATAATGCCAAATAATATGACATCTAATTCCCTTGTCGTCTTGTTGTGGAATGCTAATGGTATTTCACAACATTTCAATGAGCTAGAATATGTGCTACATGAGAAAAGAATAGACATCGCCCTCATTTCGGAGTCTCACTTGACTTCACGTTCTCGTTTTTACATTCCCGGTTACATCGTTTACCGGACTGATCACCCGGCCGACCGGAGCCAAGGGGGCACGGCAATTATCATCAAGGCGACTTTAAAACATGACTTCCTTTTCACTGAACCTCCAACAAATTTTCTTCAGGCAACTGTACTTTCTTTATACCTAAACCAGTTAAAATTTAATGTAGCATCAGTTTATTGTCCGCCACGATTTCGAGTAACTGAGGAGGAGGAGTTTCAAAATTTTTTCGATGAGTTGGGACCAGCATTTATTGCAGGTGGTGATTATAATGCGAAGAACACTCAGTGGGGATGTAGAGTCAATACACCACGAGGCAGGCAACTGCTAAATGTAGTTGACTACAATCGATTTGAAGTAATAACGCCCAGGATGCCGACATATTGGCCTTCTGCCGTCACAAAGCTACCTGATATACTAGATATATTTATAACACGAGGTATAAGTCGACTTCACCATGCGGTTGAAAATTTAGACGATTTTAGATCCGACCATTCTCCGGTTCTGTTAACTATAAGTGCTACTCCTCTTTATAAACAGCAACTACCATCGCTAACGCCAACCGGTAAGATGGATTGGGTCAAATTTCAAAATCTTGTAAATAACAATTTAAATGTTCACGTCCCTTTAAAAACTGCTCACGATTTAGAATGCGCCATAGACGATTTTACCTCTATCATTCAATCTGCTGCATGGGATTCTGCAATAACTGTTTCAAAAAATGAACGCAATGGACCTCATTATCCCAGATCCATACGGGAATTAATTACTCAAAAACGGGCAGCACGTCGTCGATGGCATCGTACAAGACTTCCGGACGATAAATCTACTGTCAATCGGCTATCCAACAGACTTAAAAAGGAAATCTGGGCAGTTAAACTCGACCGCTTTGAAAGCCGCTTGAATTCCCTGGACACAGAAGATGGCTCGTTATGGAGAGCAACAAAGCGACTTCTAAAGCAAGTTCCAGTTTCGACTCCTCTTCGGCGTGAGAACCAAACCTGGGCCAAGTCTGACCAAGAAAAAGCTGATTTATTTGGAGAACATCTCAGCAACGTATTTAAACCTCATGTGCAAACAGGAGACATTGAGTTTGACAGGGATGTACAGGAATTCGTAACGTGCCCAACTACGCTATCGTTGCCGCCTAAACCTGTGAGTTTAAACGAGGTCAAGAGTATTATTAAACGTCTTCCATTTCACAAGTCACCAGGTCTGGATTTGATAACTGCAGGGATATTAAAGGAGTTACCAGAAAGAGGGATAATTTTTATACGAAACATATTTAATGCTATTCTCAGAACTGCGCATTTTCCTTTACAATGGAAATTGTCAACTATTGTTTTATTTCAGAAGCCGGAAAAACCATCTCACTGTGTAAGCTCTTACCGGCCCATTAGCCTTCTTTCAGTCGTGTCTAAACTTTTTGAACGAATTTTGTTAGATCGACTTTCGCCGATAATTGAAGCTACAACTCCAAATTATCAGTTTGGATTCAGAAGGCAGCATTCAACAACTCATCAGCTGCACAGAGTGGTTGATTTAATTTCTGTAGGGTTAGAACAAAAGTTATACACATCGGCTGTATTTCTGGATATTAGTTCGGCGTTCGATAAGGTTTGGCATCCCGGGCTTTTGTATAAATTAAAATCTATTTTTTCTGATACATATTATGGAATTCTGAGATCATTTTTAGAAGATAGATATTTTGTTGTGCGCCAAGGTTTGGAATATTCTAATATCTGGCATATCGAAGCAGGAGTTCCTCAAGGGTCCATATTATCTCCTGCTTTGTACTCCATATTTACGTCTGACTTCCCGGAAAATGACTTCACGACAGTAGCAGCGTACGCAGATGATACCGTTCTGTTATGCAGCAGTGAATCTCCAGAAGAAACTTCGATGAACATCCAAAATCACTTGTATGAGGTATCTACATGGCTCAAAAACTGGAGAATGAAAGTTAACCCGCTGAAATCTGTGCAAGTGACTTTTACTTTAAGAAGAAGAACTTGTCCAACGGTTTACCTGGATAACAATGAGATACCGCAAGAAAATAAAGTTCGATATCTGGGCCTCCATTTAGACCGTAGACTGACTTGGGGATATCATATCAAAACAAAACGTTTGCAACTAAATAACCGTACAAAATTACTTTCAAAATTTATCAACAGAAAATCAACTTTATCATTAAAATTTAAATTATTAACATACAAAGCCTATTTACGACCGATATGGAATTACGGTATTGAAATTTTTGGGACCGCAAAGAAAACTCACATTCAAAAAATTCAAACTCATCAGTCAAAAATACTTCGGATGATAACGAACGCCCCATATTACGTAACAAATTTAACATTGCATTCCGATTTGAAAATCCCTTTTGTAACAGAAACTGCTAAAATAAAATATTCCAAATTTAACAGAAAATTAACAGATCACATCAATCCCCTAATACAGCAAATGTCAAGACGAAACTTACCACACCGACGCCTACGAAGAAAATGGAGTAGAGATCTATTGATATAATATTGTTCTATATTTTTATTAACTTATTTTTTTGAAATCCACTATACTTTTGAATTATCCACTGGGATGTATTCTTTAAAAAAATATTTCTGTTTATTTATCAAGTCATTTGTTTTTTTCAAAATTTAGTTAAGCTTTTGGATGGTTATACTGTACTGTATAGTTTCTAAATAAAATTAACGTTAAAAAAAAAAAAAAAAATTTGTATGTTTGCTTTTTTGTTTACTTTATAACTTAAGAAGTACAAACCAAATTTTTATTGAAGATCCATTTTTAGCTTGTAGACTAAAGAAATCTTCGGAACTAGTTTCTTCAAAACACCGTATGCATTTCCTTATGATGATCAACAAACTCCACATTTAATGTGACAGAATTTAAGACATGCGCATAACTGATGTACAACTGTTAAATTGTTCTGCAACTTGTTATATCTTAAGTTACGACTCCATCAATGAAGACTGGTTACTACTTTGGTAAAACACTCTTTGATGTGAACTACTACATTATTATATTGTGCACACTCATGTTTTTGTAGGCTCTAATATTATTAAATTATGAGTATTTCCTTCCTTCAAGTCTGCGCTTACCTTCAACGCCTTCGGAACAAGTCGGAGAAGCTCATAAATTGTCACCCCTTTATATGTAATCAATTTAAGAAGTTGTCTTTTTTGGATTATGGTTATTAAAGCATCAAATTTTGCTCATTAAGTTTTATAAAGTCTAACGCATCAAGTTTTGCTTATTTTTGTAATTTTTTGTTGCACTTATCTAATGCACAACTTTAAGTTCTGCTAGATCAGGCTGTTTATACGTGTAACATTCTGGAAAGTATATGAATTTTAGAAACTGATTTAGAATACAGATTTTCTGCTTTTTGTAGTACAAAACTGAACGTCATTGAAGTATTTATGTACTGTATCAAAAAATTATTTGATGTTCAAATGCGAAGACGGTCTAATAATTTGTTTTATCGTCAAATTCATGATCTAGGTAATTTGGAAAGGAATTTACCCCATTCCAAATTCGATATTTATATTTCAGTCATTATCTATTACATCCAACTTAACTCCACTTGTTAAAATAATGAAGTTTAAATTTTTTTAAATAAAACTTTTTTACTTTTCACTTTAATAATATGATTCAAAATAACCAAGATATTGTGAAAAATTCATGGATTATTACTAACAGTTTTTGTTTTCGTAAGTATTAAGGAAGATACGAATTAAAAATTATGTGATTATTAAATTGGACACAAATTTAATATTTTCTAATTAGTGTCAATAAAATAAATACAAATTCAAGTTCGTTCCAACAAATTATGAAAATATTCTTTCCGAAATATTAAAACAACTAATGTTTAAATGTATCGTCCTAATGATACGGAAAACGGGGAAATTTTGATTTCTCTTATTTTCCACTTTTAAAAAACACTTGAATTCTGGAAAGAATAACTTTTAGCTTATTCCGCACTGGCAGAGAGCCAAATTGGCATCTACAAGATAGTTCATTTGTGGTTCATTAAACTGACGGATTCTCCAGTTATAAAGTAATAATATTAAATTTGATAAAACATAAGTAATGTAGAGGCACCGTATTTAGTGGTAGCTTGCATGATAGCCAAACCAAAGGTCTCACATTCGATTTCTTATTTAGGTATGAAATTACTCTACATTATTTGTTATTAAAATATTTTTATACTCAATTTAATCACCAATAGCACATAAGCTGTTGTAATTTATAGTACAAATGCAAGAAGAAAAACTCAGAATAACGGTCAGCTAAAAATAAACAGAAAGTTGGTAGAAAAATAATAAATACTGTTGTTGTACGAAGACTCATTTATTACTCCGACTTTGTATAAAAGTTTGTTGCGAGAAGATTGATGATAAATTTTCAGAAAAGGTAGGTTAAATCCTGACCACATTTTAGGAACATCGCTGTTTATATTTACGGCTGTTTGTGTTTGCAGACTTGAAATAAAACGGGCATTTTATAATTTAGTTAGGAATCAAAAAGTAAAGTTTTACGTAAAGTTAGTTAGTCTGCTAAATAAATATTGAATTACGCGTGGTTTCACTCGGGTCAAATGTATGTTATACCAAAATGTGGTGACACAGAATTCAAGTTAATTAATAACTACAAAGGATGCTGTCAATTCCCAACTGCTGACAAAGGTTTTCATACGTACACACAACACTGTGATAGTAGGTTGACTGAGTAACTTTACTTCAGTCGTGTTGAAGTCTGTTAAAACTTCAATAGTTGTGCTATAGTTTTATTAAAAACTGGTTAACAAACACAATATTCCTGATATTTTATCGTACAAACCTAGCAAGGGTAGAATTTAATATACATCGATGTACGTAAAAAAACATACATTTAAAAAAAATCTGGTGTTAAACACTCAGTTGACTTTCTCTTGCCAATCAAAATAATGACCAATAGTAGGCCTATACCCTAACATTAGTAATAATACATTAGAAATAAACAAAAAACTTACCTCAATAAACATAACCTTATTTTAGTCATTAGTGAACTATGCAAAATGAAAACCAACCTAAGTTTAGCTTAAAAATACGAGAAAATCACTCTTTGACGCTAAACTAGGCTCTGTAGAGAAAAATTCTTAAATTAAAAGTTGTAGATCTTTTTATTATCTATAAATTTGATTATGAAAACTTTTATCGTTAAATGCATACTAAGGCAACTAATCTAAGGCATACTAATCTTAACAAAAATCGATTTTTACAAATTTTTATAAAAAACAGAAAACAGAAAATCAATAACTACCGCTAAACGAAGTGTTATACAAAGAAATATTTGGGGTAAAAGTTGTAGGTTTTTAAACGTTCTACAACTTTTATTATATACACTTTTGCGCTAAAGTGCATACTAAGGTCGCAATATTAAAAAAAAAAAACATTTTTTTCTACGAGAGAACAGCCTCCCCAAGAATTTCAGCTGACATGACGCCTACCCTACCTTGTATAGCATAAAAAATGTAGTGATTGAGACGATTTAAAAAAAGTCGCTGTAGCAGTTTTTCAAAAAGTAGCAAAAATGTGAAAAATTACATGAATAAACTACCACTTCCGGTTGACCGATTTTCATGAAAATGTTCTAGTTTTATGAAGAGACAGAATCAATAATCGCACAATGGAAAAGGAAAGAATAAAATTTCATTTTCGGACATTTGATGAGAACGCCAGAATATAGATTGATTTGAAAGATAATAGGAAAACGTTGAAAACAGTGAACACTATCCATTTGGGTTAGGAAAGTCAAAAAAGAAATAAAAGAATTGGATTTGCCACAAAAGAATTTGACAGAAAAACAGAGAAATTGAAAAAAAATTGAAGGATAACAAAGTAAGATTTAAACCAAGTAATAAACAAATCACGATTGTTCAACTGGGTTTCTCAGACGCAGGAAGAAGATTTGATATGATAAAAAAATATTGGAAACTAAGAAAATTTTAAAACTCAAATCCAACCCTAAAATAAATGATCAAAGTGGTCAATCAAATGAAGTAAAATTTTTAACCAACAATACAAATCAGTAGAGTAAAAATAAAATTCTCTAATAAGACTAGAGATTACAAAGTTATACAAGGAATTGTAAATTTTAGTGTGTAGGAGAAACATCACTTAAACAGACAAGCACATTATTTAGCTATTAGTCTTCTGGACAGCTGAGAGAGCGGAGTTCGCATGATTCAAAAGATTTAGTGCTTTTATACTTGACAGGCAGGAACAGTGGTTTAAACTAGAGGCTGTAACATTTTTCTTGTACATACGGTTCCTCGATACTTGTTTTCTATACAGTTTAATACACTTTCCTCCTACCCGGATATTTTTATTAATATGTTGATACTATTTTCGACAACTTCTCTATATTTTTTTTGCAAAATTTTGTTAAATAAGGAGGTGGAAGATTTAGTTCTCCAATCCGGAGTTACCTTTGATAATCTCTTCCATTATCGATCGTATATTAACCTATTTACCAAAACTACAATGATTGGATTATTATCAAGATACCAATATTGTATATTTTATTTTTTGTATTTGTATATTTGTTTATTCATGTTAGAAAAGATAAAGACGCTCCAAGTTATCTTCCTATGTAAATAACATTTTACATGATAAACTTATGTCAACGAGAACTTCTTAAGTTTTACTAATAATTTAAAGATAAACTGGACTGGATTGGGCACAATTTATTGGGCCCAAAAACAAAATTCTGACTACTTGCCCGAGAATCCACTACAAAGATTGAAACGGTGCTGGAGTAGAGACATAAAATGTTTAAATCATCCTTTTCAACAATTAAGTACTTTACAAAGACTAAAAGAATCTGGTATGTAACACTCATACAACGTTTTCTTGCCAATGCAAATAATTAACAAAATAACCTAACATTAGTAATAAAACATTAGAACAAAAAAAATAACCTAAAAACCAGAACCTTATTTTAATCATGAGTGAAGGATGAAAATAAAAATCAACCTCAGTTTGGCTTAAAAATACGGAAAATCTCTCTTTCATGCTAAATTAGGCTTTGTAGAGAAAAATGAGCTAAATAAAAGTTGTATATCTTTTAATTTTCTATAAATTTGATTATATACACTTTTGTCGTAAAATGCATACTAAGGCTGAAATCTTAGAAAAACGTTTAGGATTAGTTTCGGTGATGAAATACAGTTGAACTTCGATATAACGAAAGGTTGATTATACGAATTTTTTTACTGCACCGTGATATTATAATTAATCTATATATGTAAATTTACCTCGATTTAACGAATAAGTACCTTGATATAACGAAATAGTGTTATGCAATAAGTACGAAGTGACACGCTGTATTCTTTTGATTTCTGTCAACTGGAAACGTCAGTAACGAAGTTACTCAAGAGAATTTCATTACGGTTGATGAACAGATTACTGTTAGTGATTTTCCGAACGATAACGACATACTTCATGGTGTTAGTCAGTCCGCTAACCGGGATGATGAAGAAGAAGAAGATGATGATGAAAACTGCGAAGACCAACAGCAGGAGAGAAAACCTACCGACGACGAGATTTTACAGTCATTTACAATAATTAGGCTTGGGCTGCAGCTCAAGGATGAAGTGCCTGACAGTATTTTTGAAAATTTAAATAAATGTGAAACTTTTTTTGAACGTTTTGCTTTATTCAAACACAAGAAATATCGGAAAATTACTCACTTTTTCTAGGCGTAAATTAATATTTAAAATACTGTAATTAAATATTCTAATACCTGTCAATATCAAAACTAAAGAATACATTTAGAATTAGTGCTTTTATAAACCATTTAGATAAAGTTAGTGACTTTATCTTTTATGGTAGTGTTTTAAAGAAATATATACTAAAAATAAAAATACAGCATGAAGCTACAAATGAGTTTCAGATGCTTTTAATTATAGCCAAGATACGAGGTAAGTTGCTACTTGAAATCAATACATACTTTTTGTACTTTTGATAACCGTAATAACGTAAAACATGATCAATAAAAAAGTTAATTTACTAGTTAAGATGTGTCTGTTAAGAAAATTAACTGTATTTAATTCATCTTACAACGCGAAAAAATTTATTCGTTATAAAAATTAGCTTTGAAATTCTTGTTACTTCGATATAACGAATTCCTCGATTTAACGAATTTTTTCCCAGGATTCTCGATTTCATTATATCGAAATTTGATTGTATAAATAAAATGCAATACAAACCCGTAACATTATTTTTTAATATAGGGTGATTCAAAAAGAGCGCCGGTTTTGATATATCAAATTAAGAGATTTATTTTATTGAAAAACTGAAAATAAATACATCAACAAGTTCATCTTACCTTCCGATTTCATGTATGAAAAATGATGTCATGCATGTGTCCTCCTCTACTGCGCTGGCACGCATCAACTTTGTCCATGAAATTGGATATTACTGCACGACAAGTTTCGACTTCCATTTGCCCGATAACCCGTCGAATTTCCTCCTTCAAGTCATTGATGTTTCGGGGTTTATTGGCATACACCAATGACTTCAGATGACCCCAAAGATGAAAGTCACAAGGCGTCAAGTCACACAACCTTGGTGGCCATTGATTGTCGGAATTACGAGAAATGATGCGATCCTGGAACCGTTCACGGAGCAACAACATTGTTTCTCGTGCAGCAACTGAATTTTATACGGGTGATATTGGAGATCGTACCGGAGAATTCTCCGTACAGAAGAACATCGTAAACCCAATTGTTGAGAACGGCGACGTATTGATTTTGCTGGGCTAACAGCCACACTGTCACTAACCAACGCAACGTTCTGCTCAGTTCGGCCAGAACGATGACGTCCAGAACTTTTAAGGTCGACTGTTGAACCCGTCTCAAAAAACTTTTTCATGAGCCTGCGAACTGTTGATTCATTCGGTGCTTCATTACGTCCTAGAGTACCGCGAAGTCGCCTGACAGTAGCCGCATAACTCTCTCCACTCTGGTAAAATGTTTTGACGATTAACACTCGTTGTGCAATAGTAAACTTCTCCATGGTTAGACACAGACTGCGAGAGTACTACACTGCGAACAAGAGAAACTACAACTGAATCGTCAATCGGAATGTTCTCCGAAATAGAAATGAGGTCTAACAATGTTGCTAACCGATAAACAAAATTACCAGCCGTTTAAAAACCGGCGCTCTTTTTGAATCACCCGTTATATTTTAAAACATATTTAAAATTTCAATTAAATTCTGTTATCTTTAGTATTAAATATTTTTTAACAAAATGAGGTATATTACTTCAGTACTGTAATAAGAGACACATATACAGACACACAACGGACAGTACACACGTTAACAACACTTAACGTAAACATAAACACACAACTTCACAGCATCAACACCAACGTACCAGATGATCTCATTTACAGAACTGTCAGATGTGAGAACAAAAAAAAAATAAAAAGAAAATTTTATTCAATTAATAAAATTGGATTGTTGCATTCATTCCTTTTTAAAACTTTTAAAAAGATAGGTGGTTTGTACAATTTTTATAGTAAAAAACAATATTAAGAATTTATTAATTTCAAAGCATTATATTTAAACGAAAATATTAATTTTAGAAGATTTTGATAAAGATTCAACTATTTTAAAGAATTTTAAAGAATTTTAATTGTTTTTAAATATTTTAACAAAATTTACCAAGGATTTTCTTTTAATAAAAGAAGTTGGATTTTTGACAATAAAACCTTTTGGAGTTTTTATTTATGAACCTGGGACAATAAAATGGTGCCGTGACCAGGATTCCAAAAAACACAATAACCAGGATTCCAAAAAACACAATAACCAGGATTTGAAACATTCAAAAAAAAAACAATAACCAGGATATCGAAATAATTTCAAAATAATTTCAGGATAATTTCAAGAAATAAAAATAATCAGGATATCAAACGAACTGAAACAAAATTCATCGAACAAAATTAAATAAATAACATACGATAAAATAAATCTTCTAAAATTTACAAAAACCAATTATAAATAACAATTACAAAGTATAAACAACTCACATCTGGCAAGTATATTGAAGTCATCTGGTAAGTCATTGATCACATACACTTAAATCATCACCATCACTAAACAAAAACAGGTAGAAACATGGATAGGCAAGTAGCACCAATTCTTGACCCCACTAAATTAGACGAAACAAACGTTAACTTCCAATTACGAATACGAAAAAGCACGACAACAGGAAACGTAAGACAAAAAAGGCAAAGGTTACAAAAACTCTTAAATAATGGACGACAAATTGATTTAACTACACTACATAGATTTGACATAGACAAACAACTGACGGAGTGTCAAAACTATTTGGTAAAGTTACGAAATATAGAAAATTTAACTGAATTAGAAAAGTATAATGCCGAAATATTTGATGATCGGCTTAACAAACTATTAACATTCATATTACCCAACAAACCAGATAAACTCGTAGGATTTCAAAATTTAAAAGAAGGATTTGATATTTGGAAACTTAATAGGTTACAAAATTTCGAAATTGAACCTAATTTCGAGCAAAACAACATAAACCTTGAAGACGCACATTTAGGAAATAATTTCTTACCTGATCAACAAGGAAATCTTGGTGTTAGTCATGTTAATCTTTTACATCCCCCAGTAATGCAAAATCCTGTTCTTAGAAACGAAACTCCTGACATATTAATACCGAATGCAGTAGGTAATCATAATCCCGCCTATTTTCATCGTGAGTTAAATTTCAATTGGACAAAAATTGCAAATCCAATTGAAAACGAATTAAAACAATTAACTATAACTGATGGACGTGATATTGACATGTTGGTGCGAAATATCAAAATTATTAAACAAATTCAGAAACGTTATGCAGTAGATTTACCTTTGGTATTGTTGACTCCGTTTATGACCGGTTTCACTGAACAAATTTTTGAAAATTCTATTAGAAATAATCATAATTTCGATCAATTTCATAGAGATTTAGTAAGCAAACTAATCACACCAAAAATGAAAGAAATCAGTCACAAACAGAGACTCTTACTGAATACATAAGAGAAATTTTAGAAAACCATGAGGTGTTAAGATTAGATCTGACAGAAGGTGAGTTAATTAATATAATTTTAACCGGTTTAAATGAAATATACGCCACGCACATAGGTATAATTGGCAAACCTAATAACTTACAAGATTTCAATAAATTAGATGCCTATGTATATGAAAGAGTTTATGCTAGGACTCTGAATGACATCGGTTTATCTAAAATAAATAATACAAGCGTAATAAATGATGTAAATGGCATAGTGCCTTCCCAAGGTAAACAAAATACATTAAAAGATGCAACTTACAACAAAATCAGATCACAAATGCCTACAAACACTTTAAAATGTTTTTATTGCCATAAATTAGGTCATATCAAAAGGAATTGTAAACTTTTACAACAAAAAGGAAATAATGATGTTTCAAAAAACTAAATCTTTACAAATGCACTGAACATAAACATATGATGTGTATTTGTAAACATAATCCAGGTAAACATTTAAAGTTAAAAGAAAACAGGTTAAATTGTAATTATACCTTAAAAGCCTTATCAATAAAAATCAAAAATAATATATTTAACGCCCTCATCGATTCTGGTTCCACCCATAACATTATTAATCAACAACTCTATAAATTTTTAAAAACTAAGAAAGCGATTATAAAGGAAGAAAACATTAACACAATTTGCCTTACAGCTGATCGATTTCCTCTAAAAATAAATAAGCAGATCTGGGTTAAAATTACTCTTCAAAAAATATCGTGGAAAATAAATTTTAAAATATTACCGAAAATACAACACCGAATAATACTAGGAATGAACTTTTTACAAAAAACTCGCGCAATATTTAATGCTACAAGATCTATACTAACCTTTGATTGGGCAAAAAATCAACAATTTTCTCTAACCAATCTATATCCAGAGCAAATTAACAACGTGGAACAAAGTGAGTATATTAAAAATACAATTAATAATTTATGTAAGGAATTTCCTGATGTACTCACTACTAAATTAGGTTGTACCCATGTATTGAAATATGATATTATACTTAAAAATAGTGAAATTATAAAATCTAGGCCCTATCCCTTAAATCCAATAAAAACATTTCAAATGAAACAACAAATTGATAAATTATTAAAAGATAAGGTAATTAGAGAAAGTGTTTCACCTTATTCCTCCCCAGCATTTCTAATTCCGAAACCAAACGGCACAAGTCGTCTAGTCGTAGACTATCGCCAAGTTAACTTAATAATTGACTCAGAGGCCCAACCTTTACCGAATATAAATCATGCTTTCCAATGGTTTTCCAATGCACGATGGTTCAGTACATTAGATTTAGCGCAAGCGTACCATCAAATACCGTTGACAGAAAAATCTCGTCAAATAACCGCATTTTGCACACCGGACGGCTTATACGAATATGAAAGATTACCTTTTGGTTTGTCGACTGGCGCACAAGTTTTAACACGCCTTATGAATACATTATTCAAGAATATTAAATATAAATTTGTATTTAATTACATGGACGATATATTAATATATTCTAAAAGTTTTACAGAGCATGTCAGACACATCAAAATAGTATTGTCAATTTTACGGAAAGCTGGCATTACAGTTAATCCTGATAAGGTGACATTTGCTGTAAATGAAATACCGTTTCTTGGACACACATTGTCGTACAAAGGAGTTTCTATAGACTCAACTAGGACACAAAAAATATTGCAGTACCCACAGCCTACGACAGTGAAACAAGTACATCGATATTGTGGTATGATTAATTATTTTTCTAAATTTATCAAAAATTATGCTGATAGAATTGAACCCCTAAATAAGTTGCGTCGTAAAAACACTCAGTTTATCTGGGGAGACTCACAAAAAATTGCGTTTGAAGATCTCAAACAGGCAATCGCTAATCCCCCGGTATTGGCAATACCAGACTTCTCCAAAACTTTCATTTTACAGACGGATGCGTCTGATACGGGTCTAGGAGCTGTCCTGCTTCAGGAACAAGAAGGATCTAGAAGACCTATAGCGTACGCTTCCAAAACATTAACAGAAGCAGAACGAAAGTTTTCTGCATATGAGCGAGAGTGTCTTGCAGTTGTTTTTGCAACAGATCATTTTAGGACCTATTTAACACATCGTGAATTTCTTTTAGAAACCGATAATCAAGCCTTAGCCTGGCTTCTTTCCAGACCAAAACAGTTAGGTAGATTGGCTAGATGGTTACTCCGATTATCTGTCTTTAAATTTAAAATTAATCACATCCGTGGTTCGGATAATAATGTAGCCGACGCATTATCGAGGATGTATGATTTAAATAATGAAGATATCCCACAGGATATAGCTTATATTAATACTTTATTATCGCAGTTCCCCCTATCTTTTACAGACATCAAACTACATCAGGAACAGGATACCTTTATCCTACAACAAAAACAACAAAGGGATAGTAAATTTTGTTTATCCAAAGGAGTCCTATGTTTAAAGGATAAAAACAATAATCCAACCAAAATCGTTCTCCCCGACTCCTTAAAAGATTTAGTATTTAAATATTTTCATGATTCGGAAATCGGCGGACATTTAGGTGTTGATAAAACTATACACAAAATCACACGGTATTTTTATTGGCCAGCTATATATCGAGAAATTCCTTTAAAAGTGAATGCTTGTACAACCTGCCAACGCAGCAAACCTGGAATAAATTATAAATGGGGAAATCTCAGTTCCAGAGTTCCGGCAGCGCCATTTGACACACTGTTTATTGATACGGTAGGCAGCCTACCAAAAACCAATCAAGGTTATAAATATATTCTAGTGGTAGTGGATAGTTTTTCAAAATTCACATGGTTAGCCCCATTAAAAAACACTAATACATCCTCCATTATAGACGAATTAAAACGTATTTTCCAAAATTACTCCATCCCGAGGTTAATTGTCACAGATAACGCTAAAAATTTTAATTCCATAATGTTTAAAAACTTTTGTTTCAATCTAGGCATAAAACGGACCACCCTCTCACCCTATCATCCTCAACCATCTCACGCCGAACGATTAAATCGAAATCTTAGGTCTATCCTTATTGCATATCATGCAACGACTCAAACAACTTGGGACAAATCTCTATTTTGGTTTCAATTAGCCTTCAATATGGCTCGACATAATGCTCATGGAAATGCCCATTTGACATATTGCATACTTTTTTAGCTCACACACCGTTGGATAGAGCATGGAATATCCAAGATATCCTCCATAGAAATCCTATACGTTCCAGTAACATGATGTGTGACATTAGAAGAAAACTAATTAAATCCCATCATGATATGGCACGCCGATATAATGCTACACGCCACCCCAATCCGTTTTCGGTGGGAGATAAAGTTTTGCTTAAAACTCACCCCGTAAGTTCGAAACGGAGAAATATTTGTGCAAAAATGGCATATCGATGGTCTGAACCTTTTTATATCATCGGCTTCTCTACTCCAGTTACAGCCTTACTTCGTAAGACTATTGGAGGAGAAATAACTAAAGAACATATTTCTAACCTTAAAAAGGTTACATAATTTACTCATAATTTACATAATTTATTTTTAGGTGATGTCTGTCGCGATACTCGAGCTTGAGATGATTGTAACAAAACGAAAACTATGCTGTTTGCATGCTATTTGAATGTTTTATTGAAAGGGGCCCCGAATGAATGAATTTTACAATCTCAGGCCGACAACTGCTACATACTCACCTTTTCTTTTACATTTAAGCACCCACCCCCTTTCTATTGCTTGCACATGCCTTGTGCTTCTGTCTCCTCTCCCGGGGGGGGGGGAAGATTGTAATAAGAGACACATATACAGACACACAACGGACAGTACACACGTTAACAACACTTAAACGTAAACATAAACACACAACTTCACAGCATCAACACCAACGTACCAGATGATCTCATTTACAGAACTGTCAGATGTGAGAACAAAAAAAAAAATAAAAAGAAAATTTTATTCAATTAATAAAATTGGATTGTTGCATTCATTCCTTTTTAAAACTTTTAAAAAGATAGGTGGTTTGTACAATTTTTATAGTAAAAAACAATATTAAGAATTTATTAATTTCAAAGCATTATATTTAAACGAAAATATTAATTTTAGAAGATTTTGATAAAGATTCAACTATTTTAAAGAATTTTAAAGAATTTTAATTGTTTTTAAATATTTTAACAAAATTTACCAAGGATTTTCTTTTAATAAAAGAAGTTGGATTTTTGAGAATAAAACCTTTTGGAGTTTTTATTTATGAACCTGGGACAGTACTTACTCTGTAAACCGAAGGAAACTGAATAACATGAAAGTAAAAATATAAAAATAGAACTTATAACTCTCAGACCATCTAAGTTTGCCATGGCAACATCTTACTAGTCCCTCTAAGGGATTGACTGTCGTCATGGCAGTGCAGCTAAATACGTCAGAGCCTTACTTGTGGGTGGTTTCTGATGGTTAATATTCCCAATGGAGGGTGAATGTCTTTGGGGAATCTACTGTTCTTCTGGTAAAACCTTTCATTTTAACTTTTTAAAATTTTAACTGTAAGACTGAAGTAAATATGCAAAACAGTGTAGCGATAAGAAATAATAGTAGTATATACCTTCGATAGTAAGGGTCCAAAACAAAGAGAATAAAAAAAACCAGTTTCCTGGTAATGATGGGGTAAATATGGTCAATACAAAGGATTACGTTATGTACCTTTTTTGATGTTGTCTTAATCTTCTTTGAGTAATTCCTGGTAAGTTACACAATAGAATATACATTGAGTTCGTTAAGAAACCGTTACATTTATTATTTCAGCAGAACGTTGAACCAGTTATTGTGGTAATTAATATTATAACCAGTGTATTAGTATTTTAATCTTTTGCTTTTTCAATAAGAAAAATCTGGTGTGAAACACTCACATGAAATTCTCTTGCCAATGAAAATAATTAACAATATAACCTAACATTAGTAGTAAAACATTAAAAATAAACAAAAAGCTAACCTCAAAAAAACATAAACTTATTTAAATCATGAGTGAAAGATGCAAAATAAAAATCAACCTGTTTGGCTTAAAAATAAGGAAAACCACTCTTTCACGTTAAACTAGGCTCTGTAGAAAAAATGCTTTTAGTAAAAGTTGTACATCTTTTATTTTCTATAAATTTTATTATAATAACCTACACTTTTGTCGTAAAATGCTAAGCCTGAAATCTTTAAAATAATCGATTTTTTACACCTTTTCGTGAGAAAAAAACATAAAATCGCTAATTATCGCTAAACCAAAAAAATTTAAAAATATCGTTAGGCCTATACAAAAAAATATTTGAAATAAAAGTTGTAGGATTTTAAATTGTCTACAACTTCTATTATATACATTTTTGCGCTAAAATGCATATTAAAACCGCAATCTTAAAAAAACAATTTTTTTTACGAGAAAACAGCCTCCCCAATAATTTTTGCAGACAAATGGCGCTTACTCTATCTTGTAGAGCATAAAAAATGTAGTAACTTATATGAGGCGATTTTTCTTTTAAATCGCAGGAGCCGTTTTTGAGAAAATTGCAAAATTACACGAATAAACTACTAGTTCCGGTCGACCAATTTTGATGAAAATGTTCGTGTCGGGTTCGGTAGTAGTATTTAACTTAAGTTTTAAGTTTCAAGTTCGTACGATGCTTTGTTCTTGAGATATTTTGTTTACACACACTCACGCACAGACCAATCGCTAAAAACATGATTTTTTCAGTTCAGGGGGTCTGAAAACGTGTAGATCCGGTGAAAACTCGATTTCAAAAAATCGACTTGAAAACAATACTTTTCTTTCTCATATACGCAAGAGAAAGTAAAAAACAATTGAAAACAGCTTTTTAGCTGTTACTTTGACATACAGCTCCTTAGTTAACTTACTGAACTGATAACTGATTAACAATACACCGTTTGGAAATATTAATGAAAACTTTTGCTGGCATTAAGGAGAAGACAATAAAACTATTAATAAATAGAGTAATTTCGATTAATTATAAACATAACTATCCCCGTACTGTAAATTTTAGTCGTATCGGCTGTTTAAAGATTACTGAATAAACTGGTAAGGGAAAATTTAATATCATTATGCAAATTTTCTTTACCTTAGTCAAGAATAAAACCAGGAGCTTTACATTTTGAATAAGCGGAGTACCAACTGAGCCACGAAGATGCTAAATTAATATACATTTTAATGAGTAATAAAATAAATACATTTAATTACCGTATAAAATAAATATACATTATAATAATTTGACACGTCAGAAAAATAATAGGAGAATACCAAGATTTCGCTTGGATTAGCCAAGAAAAACTTAGCATAAATCTTGACCAGGAAAGCCAGACAATATACTAAAAATAATTGATTAAAAATTATTCCTAATTGTTTTCAGTGATCATATGCTAAAATCAATTTATTTAATAGCCCAATTAACAGTTTACCTAATAATATAAAAAGAGAAAGAAATAATTACATGAAAGGACAAGAAAAAGTTTTTATATAAATTTGTAAAACCATTTAATAAACATAACATAATTTGATAGATTCTTTTAAAAGAAAATTTGAATACGTTTAAATATACATTAATAGCCTTTTTATGTTAATTTAAATTGAAAAAATAACAATATAGTCTATTATAAAAAATGTGGAAGATAAATTATTTAAAAAAATATATAATTAAAAGAAAAATATGAACCATTACAAACTTACTTAATTAGTACGTACACTTAAATGAGTTAGTTGAATTCAGTTTGGTAGTAGAGTCAGAAATTGATTTCAGTGGATATTAAAGAATTCATTAATTTATGTTTGTTTTTTACAAAATAACTTTTACTTTTTAGGCTGATTACAAAGGAAATTAAGAAGACCGTTTAACAAGATAAATTTAAAACCAAAAAGAACGGAAGAAACGAATTACAAAAATAAAGAATTTGGTATATTGGCTGTCAAACAAAGGTATCGCGTTGGAATTCCTGGAGAACATTGCCTTGTCAAATAGTACTTAAACTTGTTTTCTTTTCCTTCTAGTTGTTTGTCTTTCACAGTTGGACAAATATTTCTTTACTGTCAACCACTCTTTTAGAAATAATGCTAACTACGTTACTTTTTATTGTCAGGAGTTTGCAGTGACACTTTGTAATCAATAATGTAACCTACTTGTTGAATTTACCCATTTGTTATTCAGTCAATACTATTATTATACATATGAACCATTTCAGTGGATTATCGGTAGCATATTTGACTGCTAAATAAATTATTCAGGGTTCGATTTTGGGCTAGCACGTTCAATTCACCGTAATATTACACAATTTTTCAATGTTCTCAAAATTATTAGAGCCAAAACAAGACATAATTTGACACAAATAAGAAAAAAACAACAAATAACGCGAAAAAAACTATTAATATAGTTAAATTAACAGATAAAAGGTTTTAGTTGAATCTAAAATTTTTAATATTTATGTTTACTTGTATTTGAATTCCTATTGTTATTTTGTAAAGAAACTTACGAACGATACAAAAATGAGAAAGTGGATCACACCAGAGGGAAAATTTGTGTACTGAAGTACAGAATTTTAAATAAAACAGTGCACAGAAAAGAGTGGGAGGAAAACAGAAAACAGACTGCTTGGCTGGCGAGAACTCCGAACTACCCTAGAACCGAATGATTGATTGGCTGCGCCACCAGTTGCCCTACAAATGTCGCCAACTAAGTCACCGGTGGCTCAGTTGGTTGCGGCACATGTTGGCCAAGTCTAATGACATAACTAAGAAAAAGTTTTTATTTTTCATCCTTAATATGTGTACGTTGCAATCTGTTTAGTACAGAACAATAAGCAACCCGATGACCCAATGAGATGAAGATGATGTGTATGACGTGTAAATTAGGTGTAGTCTTGTACAGACCCAGACCGACAATTCCTGAGAGAGTATTGGTAATTGAACCCCAACCATCCAAGTACATCGGTAACCATTGTCTAGTATTCAAAACCGTATAAAAGTAACTACCTTTACTAGGATTTGAACCAGGAAACTTCGTCTCCAAAAATCAGCTGTTAAACACCTGACTCGCGGCGACAGATTTACCTCTAGACCAACCCGGTTTTTTTTTGTTCAACGTCCGACTGTTCTGCAATACTGCTAATGGAGACGGTGAAGGATGAAATGATTTTTGTAACGTATGAAAATATGCCGTGCCTGAATGGGATTCGAACCCAAGACCGCATGATGAGAGGCGAGCACGTTACCAACTACGCCCAATGCGGCCGGCGTAGACCAACCCGGTGGGTTAGAAGAAAATTTTTTTTTATTTTTTAGCTTTTATTTGTTATCGGGAACTGTAGGCCTACATTATTGACAACTACCCAATTTGATTGCTGCTTTTGGCTGTATTATTTTGATGAGTTTGAACAGGGACCCCCAGTAGAGTTTGTTCACGGATGGCTGTCATCTGGTCACCATACAAAGTCACTTGCCCAACCGTTGTTACTTAACAAAAAATAGCGACTTTCTACCAGCTGACTGACTGGGCTGGCCCGAAGGCCAGAAGAAAATTATAACAATAAATTAGACAATGGTAAATGTAAAAAAAACTATTATAGTATTAAATAATGTTACATGTTGCTATTTATTAAGTAATATATTTTGAAATTACATTGTTGTTAATTTATTGAATATCTAAAACATTGAAACTGCAATACGAGGAATTTTGTGAACTACAGTTAGATATCAGACCACATTTATACAGTCTACATAAAAGGAATAATCAGTCGCTATCAAATTACAAATATTTTCATTAATCAATTCTACGTCATATACAAAATTAATTCTAAAATTAATTTTACATATTAATAATTACAATATAATTAAAGTTTCTGGATTAAAGGTGAATTGAGCGTTGTGTCCCTTTCAAAATGCTCAGACGATTAAAAACAGTCAGTGAGCTAGTTAAATAGAGAAATATAAACAAAATATTGAACTAAAATAATATATATATATATATAACACAGTACTTTGTAGCTAATAACTGAATACGGGTAAAAGGATTCAATTTGTTATTATAATAATCACTGCATCATTTTACATCACATTACCTAGTATTAAACAAAAACAAAGACAAAATGAAAATAGCACATTGTTACGAGAAGTGAATTCAAAGGTAATATTACATAGGATTTAAAAAAATTCCCAATAAAACCTAATAATTTTTATTACGATCGTGAAAAGGATTTTTACAACGCTTTGAAACAGGATAGAGATGTTTCAGAAAGACCGTAGAGGTAACTTATTAGTGGGAATACTGGACATTTCTGTTAGTAATTTAAAAGGTCGACATAAAACGCTTTCTACGAATGTAATTTAAAAAAATCTGATGTGAAACACTCACAAGACTTTCTCTTGCAATGCAAACAATAAACAACTTAACCTAACATTACATAAGACATTAGAAATAAACAAAAAATTAACCAATCAAAACATAACCTAATTTTAATCATGACTGATTATGCAATACGAAAACCAAGCTTAGTTTGGCTTAATAATACGGAAAATCACTCTTTCTCGCTAAACTAGGCTTTGTAGAGAAAAGTGCTTAAAATGAAAGTTGTAGATCTTTTAATTTCCTATAAATTTGATTATACACTTTTGTTGTTAAATGCATACTAAGGTTGAAATCTTAAAAAATCAACTTTTTTACAGATTTTCATAAAAAAAACAGAAAATCACTTATTACCGTTATCCAAAGAAATGTTTACAATAAAATTTGTAGGTTTTTAAATATTCTACTACTTTTATTAAATATACTTTTGCCCTAAAATGCATTATTAAGGCCGAAATCTTAAAAAATCAGTTTTTTTACGAGAGCACAGCATCCCCAAAAAATTCAGCAAACATGGCGCCTACCCTGTCGTGTAGAGCATAACAAATGTTGTAAATGAGGCGATTTAAAAAAATCATAGTAGCTGTTTTTGAGAAAATCGCAATAAAGTGAAAATTACACGATTAAACTACCACTATCGGTTGACCGACTTTGATGAAAATGTGTCGGTTCCTCTTGTAACTATGCTCCCTTCGTACTATGATCTGTTCCTGAGATATTTTGTTCACACACAAACACACACACACACGCACACACGCACGCACGCACGCACACACAC
Organism: Catonia carolina; assembly: GCA_035578175.1. NCBI lineage: Eukaryota > Metazoa > Arthropoda > Insecta > Hemiptera > Achilidae > Catonia > Catonia carolina. The sequence goes on from JAQMRL010000002.1 coordinate 123,758,309, forward strand.
ACACACACGCACAAACACGTACACACACACACGCACACACGCGCACACACACACACACACACACACACACACACACACACACACAGGTTTTCCCCGGGTACGTTCCGAGGTCAAAAGTCCGAACCACACGTTCCGAGGACATCATTAATTAATCAGTTTTTCTGGAAAATATATGCATCACTGTGTTGTAAAAATTTTTTTATGCGTCCCGAATAGTCAAATTTTGAGCTATCGCAACTTTTTAAGTTTTTTGAAACTACCATACCATCTGAGGACTATAACATTTAGTCATCGAAGTGAGGACACACACAAAAAACCGTTAAAAATGATTTTCATTCACTATTTGAGGACCATAGTATTTAGCCATCGAAGTGAGGACACACACAAAAAACCGTTAAAAATGATTTTCATTCACTATTTGAGGACCATAGTATTTAGCCATCGAAGTGAGGACACACACCAAAAAACCGTTAAAAATGATTTTCATTCACTATCTGAGGACCATAGTATTTAGCCATCTAAGTGAGGACACACACCAAAAACCGTTAAAAATGATTTTCATTCACTATCTGAGGACCATAGTATTTAGCCATCGCAGTGAGGACACACACCAAAAAACCGTTAAAAATGATTTTCATTCACTATCTGAGGACCATAGTATTTAGCCATCGAAGTGAGGACACACACCAAAAAACCGTTAAAATGATTTTCATTCACTGTTAGAGGACCTTGTACTTCTTCCATCTCACCGAGGACACACACGAATTGCACTCCCGGCTACAAACCGAGGACCATAGTATTTAGCCATCGAAGTGAAGACACACACCGAAAATCTGTTAAAAATAATTTTCATTCACTATCTGAGGACCTTGTATTTCTTCCATCTCACCGAGGACACACGCAAATTGCCATTATAAAATTGCCTCCAGGCTACAAACCGTGGACCATAGTTCTACACCATTGTTTTGAGTAGGCATACTTTAATTGTAGCAACCCACACATCGGCATTTGGTAGCGATCAGAGAAAGAAGATGACCTTGTAATGACCTTCCCGCGAATTTTAATTGTAATTTTTTAATACAAGCATTCGCGACTGTGTTTCATCCAACGTACATAAATCTACTACATTCGTGTATAGCCCTCTGATGTTTGCCCTTCGTTACAGAATTTTATTTTCATTTCATGTTACATCTTTTAAAAGACATAAAACTAGGAACCACAAGATTTAAAAGACAAAATCTGTTAAACTCTCTATTAACTTAATTAATGTACTTAAAAGAAAATACATGTATTAAAATAAATAAATTAGTTACTTACTGTTTATTTTTATCAAGAAATATTTTTAACAACTATAAATTTTCATACATCAAAAAAGTAACAGTTGTCATAAAAAATAACCACGTCACAATAGATGTTCAAAATACAAGCATCCAGCCGTTTTCTCATGGACTGGTAAACTCTTTCTAAGATCCCAGGTGTCTCACGTATCCTCTGAATCCCATTAATAATCCTTGTGAGCAACTCTTCTTTGGTATCCACAGGCGAGTCGTAGACACGCGACTTTAAATGTCCCCATGAGAAAAGTCTAGAGGATTGAGGTCAGGTGACCTTGCAGGCCATGCTACTAGGGCTTCTCGTCCAATCCATGTGTTAGGGTATGCTTCATTTAGAAATTCTTTAACTCGTAATATATAATGAGCCGGAGCCCCATCCTGTATAAACCTCATTTTGTTGCGTGTGTTTAGAGGCACATCTTCGAGTAACTCGTGCAGATTATTAATCAATAAATGTAAATAATTTTCGCCATTGAGCGTAGCAGGTAAAAAATGGATAAAAATTTTGTCACCCAGAATAGCAGCCCATACGTTTACAGAAAACTGATATTGGTGACGGTTCTCTGAAATAGCACGTGAGTTTTCAATTGGCCACATGTGAGTATTGTGGATGTTAACAATAGCCAATCTTGAAAATTTTGCTTCATCAGTAAAAAAAAATGTTGCTTAAGAAATTTGGACTGGTGCACCTTTCGATAAGCCATTGGCATAGCTGAACACAGGGAAAGTAATCTTTAGGCATAAGAGCCTGAACCTTTTGATAGTGACAGGAATGCAACTGCTGCTCATGCAAAACCTTTCAGACAATTGAATGACTAACACCGAAATCCATAGCTAGCTCTCTTACTTCTTCCAGGATGATTCTCTATTTCATCCAATTCGGCTGTACACGTTGTACGTGGCCATCCTGATCTACCAACTTTTTTTGGTTGTAAGGTTCCTGTCTCTCTTAACCTTCTATGAATGGAAGAAAACATTTTGTGAGACGGTAACTGTCTATTAAGAAAATGTTCCTGATAGAGGCGTCTAGCCTCTAGACTGTTGCAACGTGCGGGACCGTACATTAAATGCATATCTGCCATCTCACTTTTAGTGTAAATAATATTCATATTACCCGCCATGGTGAATGAGATGTTTTCTGCATCAAAAATTAACTGCAACAGCACACTAACTTGTATTACAGTACAGATATTTACTTAATGAGGAATGGAAAAATAACTGCTTGTAATATTTATTTAGATTATTTACAACAATGTATTTTTTGTTATATCATATGTTTTTTAAAACATATGATTTATTTTCTTAAATCATGTTCTAATACAAGTGTTTTCTTTTAAGTATTACATTAATTTTTTTTTGACTTTAAACTTTATTTTTATTCACACTGTACAGAACTTAACAACTAGTGAATGAGATGAAAGGTTTATGATAGTGGAGCCAGCCCAATGGCCAATTTCGACAACATTAATTAAGTTAGTAGAGAGTTCAACAGATTTTGTCTATTTATCATGCGTTTTTTTTATTTAATTAAAAAATAATTTTTTTTAAAATAACGTTTGTCTATTATTGACTTATTTACATCATTCTCTTCGGATTTAAATTCTCTACAAGTTTTGTATAAGAATTTCTTGAGTTTATTATCCATTTAACAAAGTTCATCTGCTTCAAACCTAAAAGAAACTTGTTTTTCGGGACCAAGTTTTGCGTATTTCATCAGATATCTTAAAAATTACTGCAGCTACAGGTCTGAAACCTGTTTTGTTCAATTTTTCTGTTCATTTTACATACGATACGGTAAAATTTATGCCTAATTTAACGCCCAACAAATATCTATAGGGCTTCGCTTCAACGGGGTAACTGAAATTCTGACGAAATCTTTCACCCTGTATAACTCGGTAACTGATGATTTTTGGACCTACGTTAATTTGAACTTTTTTTCTTCTTTTGTTGTGGTGAATCACGCCTTGAATTCTTGGACCTTTTTCAGAACGCCCTGTATATGTGTGTGTGTGTGCGCGCGCGCGTGTTTTTGGAGTATACAGTCGACTAGCAGCTAATTTTTGTTACAATTTGTTATTTACATTATTGCTATTTTATTTACAGTTATATTTTGTTATTGTACATTAGGCCTAAACATGTTTCCCGTGCGAAGCCGCGCGGGGTATGTATGCTAGTTAATAATATTAATATTTAATAATTTGTAGGGTTCTTAATAATAATTTTATTATACCTATTGAACTGGTATAGAAATTATGTAACTTTTACGTTTCACTTCAAAATAAGTCTTTGTACCATAATTCATATTAAACTTTACGTACTATTATTTAGTTTATTTCAATTCACAATAAACTTTGTAGTTTGGCAAAACAGAATGTCTCTAATCATTTAAGAATGTGGGTTGCAGAAGGAAAATAAGCTGATCTTACGCAATGGGACAACTGTAAATATCCGCTAAACTCTAAACGAACCGTATATTTTACTTCCTTTCTGTAGAAGCTAAATTACATTATGTTTTATTAATTATAAATTAAAACCAAATAAGGCAACAATGTTTTAGTAAGTACTAATCAAAGCGATTTAGGGTGCTACAATTAATTAAAGTACTTTAAAATCCGTACTATGTACGCCTTGATTAGTACTTATACGCCGTAGAATAGTTTAATCTCAAATTTAGGAATCGTTTGAATCACAAAAAAAAAAACAATAGGTAGAGCAATAAACAATATAGTAAGTTTACAATTATAATACCGATAAAACAAAAGGGAAATACAAATGCGCCAACAGTTCCCACTATTCTGAATGAAGTGATTTGCAAAGACAGAACATTATGCTTCTCCTGTATACATTACAGACTAACAGTGTTGTACGAAACTTGGCATCAGTGTACTGCTAATACACACAAGGCTACATTGTACGGTTGTAACAGACGGTTCAACTGAGGACTTATTTTGAATTTTTTGTTAACTATGAGAATGGCTCGTGAGTCCTCACTTATATGACTTAAGGCAATACAATGTGTGTATGAAACTTGGCATCAGTGTACTGCTAATACACACAAGGCTACATTGTACGGTTGTAACAGACGGTTCAACTGAGGACTTATTTTGAATTTTTTGTTAACTTTGAGAATGGCTCGAGAGTCCTCGGTTATGCGGTTTAGAACAAGAACTTGTGTGTTTGGTGTGTATGACTCTCAAGTGTCAGCGCTACGTGGGAGACACACTTGGAACTAACTGTCCCTGCACACCATACTAACAGGGGACATTTTTTTTTTCTTAAAAATATATACTTTTCTGAATCGTAGGAGGCCGTAGAAGCCGAATTTCAACGTTTTACGTTCCGAGGACCATGTGTGTGTCCTCAGTCCGTTTTTAGTCCTCAGTACGTCAATGAAAATCAATACCAATGTCCCCCAATAGCCCTATTGCCAAACACACACACACACCAATCACTAAAAACATTTTTTTTTGGGTTCAGGGGGTCTGAAAACGTGTATAGCCAATGAAAACTCAATTTCGAAAGATCGACGTGAAAACAGTACTTTCCTTCCTAATAGTCATGTAGGCAAGAAAAAGTAAAAATATTACTTAATCCTATTTTTCGATATTGTTTTATTAAAATTAGAAAAGTAATGTTCATAAGCAATAGTTATTAATTAATAGGTAGTTAGATTAAAGTTACAAAAGGGCAAACCACTCGATTTAAATTAATGAAAAATTATGCGGAATTTAACCTTACCGATGTATTGTATTGATCAGATATCCTTCCTTTCTTAACAGGAAAGACTGAACGAGAAAGGAAGGTTCGAAAGAGAAGAGTGGAAGGAACTCAGAAATGCTGGCAAATGTCACCCACCGACCGACTCGACGACTGTGGGATGAATACAACAAAGTGGGGGAGGGTCGGTGAATCCGACGGATATCTCTCACATAATGTCGCGTACGAATATCGAACGGAGCCAAACCTTTAACAACACGTCCTGAACCGGAGCCAGAAAAAGGGTAAAATAATGAGACACCCTTATTTTATACACATAAAAATAAAATATCAAATATTCACCTGAGCTATAAATTTGATTAAGTAACAATAGTAATTCCATACGTTGGCCAAGGTTTAATGAAATTTAAATAATAAAGTTCAAAGGTTATTTTAATCTCATCTCAAAGCAAATGACACACATGCATTTTAAATACAAATTTATGCCAAATTGTCAATCGTTACATAGAACAAAGCAATATGGTTAAATATTACAAAATACTATATTTTTCAATGCCCTTTAAAATTTCAAAATTAATAAACGATCTAGTTATACAAGGAATATTTGTAGAGTAAGGGCCATTTTGGTTATAAAAAAGTTTGTTAAGAAATGTTTCTTATTGACGGTTTTAGAGTCCCAAAAACCTACTTCACTTTTGTGCATAGTCGCAGTTTACTTCTAAGTGCTTTTCGTACGCTGCAGTTAAACCAGTTGACATCGGCAGTCTTAGTTCCTTCCACTTGTTTTACCACATTGTTACAGACAACGAGGCATGGATATCATATACTAATGCAGAAAAAATACAACATCTTTTCTTAGGAACAGATTTCAAGCGGTGATAATTAACGGGGAGTTCTCTGATCTGTTGGAGGTTAAATGCGGGGTCCCGCAGGGCTCTATTTTGGGGGCTCTGCTTTTCCTTATAGTAATAAATGATCGATCTCTTTTCTTATCCAAAGTACTTTGGAGAGAAAATGGAACGTCAGATGACGTTTTGCACGCGGATAATGTTAATTTAATTAACTGATGGGGAGGATTTGGAAGAATTAATAAAAAATTAATTTCATTTGACAAAGAATGGCTTGCAGCTAATTCCTTGGTATTATATACACATAAAACACAGGGTATTGTGTTTTAACATTATAAGGATATAGACTGTCGTAATAAAAACTTTTAGGGTTTCATTTAAACTCTGGCTTAAGATGGAAGTGCCATGTAGAGAGTGGTTGCGGAAAATTATCAAAAGTGCTTTTTATCCTCCGAAAACTCGGACCTTTGCTCCCCCTAAACACACTACTGTCGATTTATTTTTCACTTTTCTAGAGCCACATTACCTATGGCATTTATTTATGGGGTCGTACCTCTTCACTTAAGGTCACAAAATTTTGTTGGCTCAAAAAAGCAGAAAAAATAATACTTAACAAATCTTCGCGTGGGCATTGTAAACCCCTTTTTAAGGAATTGAAAATTATGACGGTATATTTTATATATCTTTTATTCGTTGTTATACATAAAAAACAACTTGAATACGTATCAGCTAAGGTCTGATGTCCACGAATAGGAAACTAGATTTAGGACAGATCTGGACGTTCCACGTACTCGGTTGAGGGATACAGGCAGTAATGTTTTTACATACGGATTAAAAATATTTAATAAATTACCTTCAGCAGCTAGGACGGTACCAATAAAAAAATTCAGGACATAAATTCGTTCCTGGTTGATGTGGAACCCGTTTTATGAGCCAAAAGAATTTTTGCAGGTCGGGTTGACATAGCTTTTTAACCTATGATTGCAATTTTTATTTGTTGTATGTTTTTTATAAGTGTACCTTGATTGCATTTTGTGTTAATTATATGTATATTTTAATCTAAATTGTAGTCTACGGTTTGTTAATTGTATTGACGCATTCTATTCTGTGTTTAACAGTCACTGAATAAAGAGTAATTATTATTATTATTATTATTATTATTATTATTATTATTATTATTAAGTCAATGCAATAGCGCCAATTAACTTCGCAAAAGAAATTCAAGCAATCTCCTTTCTCGAATTGGGAAATGATGGCTACCGTTTACTGGGACGAAGAGGGTTGATTTCATGGAACGTGGGACAACAATGATAATTGAAGTATAACGCAAGACGCTCTACAAATTGAGACGTGCAATCCAAAATCAACGGCGCGGGGAACTGTCGTCCGGGATTCTTTTCCACGGCAATGCGTGTTCTCACACCACTGCCCAGACCAAAAAGAAGATTCAAGATTTTTTGATCACCCGTGCTACAGTACCAATCTTGGACTCAGCGACTATTTTCTCTTCTTGCACTTAAACATTGGCTTGGTGGGCTTGAAGATGACGTGGAACTAAATACTGTCGTTATCAACTGGTTCAATTCCCAGGCAGGGAAGTTCTATGCAGAGAGATTAAAGAAGCTGGTGCAGTGTTACGAAAAGTTTTTAGAAGCAAGCGCCGACAATGTAGGTAAGTGAAATGTAGGATATGTAAGTGATATGTAGGAAACTAAATCCGTCAATCAAAAATGTTCTTACAAATATCTTTTTGTTTTACCAAACAGCTTTTACTTTACAAATATTCCTTGTACATTACTTTCCTCAAATTTTCGACTTAAGAAAAACAACAAAATAAATTAAAAAAACTGGTAAAATTAATAAAATTCACAACGTTTCAAATCTTGAACAAAACAAGTATTGGAAAAGCTGAAAGAGTAGTGAAACAAAACAATATAGTTTAAAGAAATTGAATAAGACCTAATGACACTAAACATAGATAAAGATGTAACAAAGAATAGAATTAAATTCTGTAAACCGATTAAAGAAAGGGCCTTTCAGAGGAAATAAATACGAAAAACAACATACCGAAGTGGAAAGATAAAATAGAAAGCATTTTTGGAATTAATGAAGAAAAATGAGAAGAAAAAACTTAAGCTCCAAAATAAGAATTTCAGCAAGAAAATTAAAGGAGTAACTCATGCATGATTATCGTAAATCTAAGTTGATTGAAACAAAAAAATAAAAGAGTAATGGATGATGAATTATAGTAAAAATTGCATGAGAACCCTATTCTATAAAGAAATCTAAGAAGTTTTTGTACGAGAATGAAAATATTATTTTTTAAAATTTGGATAACATTGTTACAAAGAGTGTCGTTAGTGGAGTGAGAAGGTGAGAAGGAGGTGTTTCAGCTTTGACATTTAAAGGGTAAACATTACAAATGAAGTAAATTTGATCAATAAACTCTAGCACTCGACCGAGGGTTACAATAGAAGAGGTAAAAGACAACGCGAACATAAGAAAAGAAGAAATATCGGTTTGTGCAACAAGTTTATAAAAATAAAATATTTTGTAGAAGTACACTATATTCTTTTGGTGATTAAAAAACGAGCCGTAAAATACCTATTCGTGTTCAACCAATTAATTTTATATTCTACTATAATAAGTTTCTTAAGTTTTGAATTTGTTTTTATCATCAGCTTCACTGTTTCACCAAGTGTTATGTTCTGATTTTTTTTTCACTATCGTTATTACCTGTACTTTTTTACTTTCTCTTGCCTATATAAATATAAAGGAAGGAAAGTATTGTTGTCATTTTCCGAAATCGGGTTTTCACTGGATCTACACGTTTTCTGACCCCCTGAACCTAAAAAACATGTTTTTAGCGATTGGTGTGTGTGTGTGTGTGTGTGTCTGTGTGTGTGTGTGTGTGTGTGTGTGCGTGTGAACAAAATATTTCAAGAATGGAACATCGTATGGACTTGAAACTTAAGTTAGTTACTATTAGAGGACCTGACACAAAATATTTCATCAGAATCGGTCAACCGGAAGTAGTAGTTTATTCGTGTCATTTTTCACGTTTTTGCGATTTTCTCAAAAATGGCTCCTACGATTTAAAAAAAAAATCGCGTCATTTACTAAGTTTTTTATGCTCTACAAATAGGGTAGGCGCCATGTCGGCTAAAATTATTGGGGAGGCTGATTTTTCGTGAAAAAAGGTTTTTTAAGATTGCGGCTTTAATATGCACTTTTGCGCAAAAATGTATATAATAAAACTTGTAGAGAATTTAAAATCCTACAACTTTTATTTCAAACATTTTTTATAACGCTTAATTTAGCGGTAATTAGCGGTTTTCTGTTTTTTTTTCACGAAAATGTGTAAACAAATCAGTTTTTATGATTTCAGCCTTGGTATGCATTTTACGACAAAAATGTATATGATCAAATTTATAGGAAATTAAAAATCTATAACTTTTATTTAGCCCATTTTTCTCTGCAGAGCCTAGTTTAGCACGAAAGAGTGATTTTCCATATTTTTAAGCTAAAGTAAGGTTGGTTTTCATTTTGCATCATTCACTAATGATTCAAATAAGGTTATGTTTTTTGGGGTTATATTGTTCATTATTTGCATTAGCAAGAAAAAGTTGAGTGTTTCACACCAGATTTTTAATGTGGGTAAGTAATAGAAATACAAAGGAAGTAACATTAATAAAATAATTGCAAACATAGTGAAGGATTTGTTGGTGAAACGTATGACGTCGAAAAGCAATTGATGAAATAAAAAACAAAACTTAAAATTTGCAATCTTCAATAAAAAATTGTCAGAACTTAGGAGAAATAGGATTACCGTAAGTTAAGAAATTTGTTACCAAAACCTTCCCGGTCGTGGTTAATACGTTCCCTCGGATACCTTGATGCGCGAAACCACAGTGGACGAAACACGTTAGGCATAATAAAAATATTTAAAGTGTTCCATCAACAAAAGTAGATTTTACTTTTTATTAATGAGAAACTGTGATACTGATAAAAACATTAAAAAGGAAATAAAAACAAAAGAAATAATATAGATTATAGTATTGCCTATATCAGGCAGGTGGAGTTTTAAATTAATTGCACTTAATCTGCTAGTTCCAGGGCTACAAAAAAAATATTTCTGTTTTTTATCACATGGCCAGCCAAATATTTGACTGACCTATTTAATAACAGAAGAGGTAGAGGTGCAAAAGACACTAGTCATGAGTTATCTCCTTTAAGAGTAATGAATTTAACTATACAAACAGACTCTGTGGTGAATGAAGTGAAGGTGTCATTTGCAGGGTGGAAAGTAGGTGTTTTCCGAAAGACCTGGCATGCTGATATGCATACTTTTAAACTAGTGAGGAAGGCAATTGTAAAATATCTCACTCCTCGTTTTACTTAGTAAAACCTAAAGGTTTAAACCAACCTTTCGGCTGTTGACCTAAACTCTTCTTCTTCTTACTATCAAGGATTAGGTATAAGCCTGTTCCAAACTCACAAACCATCCTTTACTTTTACAGAAACACGAGGCATTCCAACGCGTACATCTCGACTACTGCCATCTTCTTCGAGGTCTTCCTACCTCCCTTCTTCCAATTGGAACATATTCCGACACTTTTAAGAGTATTATCTCCTCTGGCATCCGTTCCAAATGTTGTCTCCATTGATTACTGTACTCCTTCACTTTTTCAGGCTAAATACACCCAACTCAGATTTTATTTCCTCGTTACGTATTAGATCCAGCCTCGAGCAGCTCTTCACCCTTCTTAAAAACCTCATTTCAGCTGCTTGGATCCTACTTTCTTGGCGTTTCGTGGTAAACCATGACTCACTTCCATTAAGAAGGACTGGGGCTGGCATTACCTTGTTGAACTTAAATATTGTCTCTTTTCTAGCTCAAACTGTTGAACTAAACAATAACACATGTTATTGTACGTCTGCTCCGAAGCGTGTATACATACATCTCAACAGGAAGCTTAATAAGCCCTAAAGCTTAGTAACAAATGTTATTATTTTAGAAGCGCTTGTGCAGAAACGTAACCTACAATGCCTAAAAACATTACTTTCTTAACACGTTCAATGTTTCGGAAGGTGGAATGACTGAAGGTGGAAGGTGGTTAGACTCAGGCTTTTTTTTTGAGACGGTGTTTTTGAAAGGGTAAGTTTTCATCGAATTATTGGAACTGTCAATGTATCGTTAAAATTCATCATCGAAAATTCATTAGGCTGGTGTAACTAAGGTCTATTTGTAAATATAATTCATTAAGGTCGTTCTGTAGACGTAGCCTATCTATTTAAGGGCTATACAGATAAGTGGATGACAAATTTTTCTTTTGTGAGAATTTTCTTTTTGAAGAGTTAGCAAAAAATTCTTGTAAACATGAAATAAATTTATGAACACAGTAATCTGCGTAAAACTGAAACCGCGGTCGAGAAGGTCTAACTGTGTTTAATTTTGCGATAATTTTCTATCAGACCAACATTTCTTATTGGTCGTTCCATTTGCTTAGTCTCTTAAAAAATATCACTGCTATATCCCTTAAAAAAATTATGTAGGCTTTCGCTTTCTATTATTTTAATATCATCTGTACCTATTTATAATAAGAGTATATATATTTCCCATAAGGTTCCCTACGTAATTACTTTACACAAGATAGAATTAAACAAAGTAGAAAATACTCTCAGCATGTCATCTAAGTGCAAAATATTTACTACATAAAAAGTTAATGCCATAACTTAATTATTTTAAATTGGATTTAACAAAATGAGATATCCTTTCACTCAAAATAAAATGTATAAATGTGTAAATGTAGGTAATCAGCCAAAAGGCTGTTGGAACCTCTAAAGTAAAACGAAGAGTAACGTAGTTTACCAAGCCTTCCTCACTGCGTGAAAACGTATGCTTATCAGCATGCTACGCCCTCTGAAAAGCATCTACTTTCCACTCTGCAAATGAAACCTTCACTACATTCACCACATGGTCTGGCTGTATAATGAAATTCATTACTCTCAGAGAAGATAACTTTGAGTTGTGTCTTTTGCACGTCTACCTTTTCTGTTTTTAAATGCTTCAGTCATATAATTGGGTGACCATGTGATAAGAAACCGAACTATTTTCGTAGCCCTGGAACTAGCAGATCCAGTGCAGATAATTTAACAGTTTACCTATCTGTTATGGGATTCGAAATAAAATATTTAAATGACCTATTTTATAAAATATATCTCAATAAAATTGATAATTTATGAATATTAATGATTAAGGTATTTAGATGGTCACTATTTAAAAGTTTTTTATGGTAAGCGTTTGAATTTTTTTATCAGTATAAAAGTTTTTGCGTAGTCTACATGTGTGCCAAATCGCATAAAAATATCTTCCACCGTAGTCATGGTGAGCTATATTCTATTTTCTCATTAAAAAACACATACGAAGTTGTGTGGAATACGCAAAATCAAACCAAGAGTTTTTGGACCAATGTTTGTTGAAACGTTTTAATATATTTTACGTAAGGATTCCGTGTATTTCAGGTACCAATGTAAACATTTTATTTTTATTTTATACATAATCACTTATTGTCACCTTCAATATACACTCCTTCTCTATCTCTACAACGCTCCATGCGAATTTTCCATTGTTGGAAACAGTGCTGGAAGTTATCTTCTGTCAGCTCCTTCAGGACACGTGTCGCTTTCTCTTTTACAGCTTCCACAGACTCAAATCCTGTCCCTTTTAATGCAGACTTTACCTTAGAGAACAGGTAGAAGTCACATGCTGCAAGATCTGGTGAATAAGGTGGATGTTCTAACACTGAGATGCTGTACTTGGCTAGGAACCTCTTAACAGATAACGCGGAATGAGCTGGCGCACTGTCTTGGTGGAGAACCCATGATTTATCCTTCCGCATTTCGGGGCGTTTTTCCCTTACTCTTTGACGTAGTTTAAAAAGTACCTCAAGGTAGTAATATTGATTAATTGTTTGACCTTCAGGAACTCAGTAAAGGTACACAATCCAATGGATATAAAAAAAAACAATCATCATTGCTTTAAATTTTGCCTTACTCATTTGAGCTTTTTTGGCTCTCTGTGAAGATAAAAAACCACGTTTCATCACATGTTATTATCGTTTCCAAAACATTTGGGTCATTTTCAATCGCGTACAAAGTGTCAGTACAAACATTTTTGCGAGCTTCATTTTAAACATTTTTGAACGGCACGTGTCCTGAAGGAGCTGACAGAAGATGACTTCCAACAATGGAAAATTCGGATGAAGCGTTATAGGAATAGAGGAGTGTATATTGAAGGTGACAATAAGTGATTATGTATTAAATAAAAATAAAATTTTTTGCAACGTCAGTCTCGTTATTTAATTGCCACACTTCGTATTTTATGTAAGGATTCCGTGTATTTCAGGTACAGCCAGTGCATTTAATTATTTTAAATAACTATTTGAATATAACTAGGACTTGTTTCTTTGAAACTGACGTATTTTTCACCATAAATAATTAATCAAAGCTAAATTTTGAAATGCATTCATGAATATATGTTATGTTATTTCAAATAATACAAATTGGAATAATACAGTTGTGTTGAGGGAAGTTTGTATCTACCCTGAAACAGAAGCTTTGTTCTCACAGTAGGGAACCAGGCTCCTTCAATGTTGTATTCAATTAACATAGTTTCGAAAACACAACTACGAGTACTATAAATTTAATCTGAGAATACATGTATGGAGTCCACAAAGGAATGAAAACTCCCTTCTGACCAGTGCTATGCTCATTTACGAATAATAACTAACAATTCATCTTTTTTGGTTATAATTTTAACAGTATTTTTTTAAAACTTTCTATTTTGAAACTTTAACTGTACTAATAGAATAACCAAAAGATGAGAAAACATTGATATTAAATTACAAATAACAAGAACAGGTATGATATAAAATTCAACATTTAGCAATGTTAAATTTGGAATAACAATTTTTTAAAAATTCCTAACATGTGTACGTTGCAATCTGTCCAATGAAGAACAATAAGCAACCCCGTGACCCAATGAGATGAGGATGATGTGTATAACGTGTAAATGAGGTGTAGTCTTGTACAGACCCAGGTCGACCACTCCTGAGAGAGTATGGTTAATTGAACCTCAACCATCAAAGTACACAGTTAACCACTGTCTAGTATTCAAATCCGTATAAAAGTAACTTATCTTTACTAGGATTTGAACCAGGAACCTTAGTCTCCGAAAATCAGCAGTTAAACAGCTGATTCACGACGACGACTTTACCTCTAGACTAACCCGGTGGGTGGAGCAACAATGAACGTAAAATATACTAAAGTATGAAAAGAAAAACAATAAAAAGTTCATATTGTCACAGAAAAGTTATTACTAATAGTAATAACGCATATTTAAATCGAAACAAAAATTACATCAAATATTTTGTATTATTTTATCTTTATCGACATAAACATTCAGAAAGAATTAAAGAAGATCTCTGCTCAATCTTTTTTTTAATCTTCTAATGAAGCTTGGCGGATTTGCCATATCACTGATAAGCGGATTATTATGGATTAGTAGTTTTGAGTATAATTTAATGTAACTATTTTTGATGTCGAAAAAGAATAGTGTTTTTAAATCGGTGTGTAGTATGTAATCGGCGTAGTATGATGAACCGGTAATTATTTAACAGCATTTAAACAGTAAAAATAATTTATGATACTCTACATTATATTTACTAAATATTTATGATGCCGTACATTAATAGAATGCATTTTTGTACTTTTTCTAAAATTTTATTAATTTGGACATTAAATAATTATTTGACACATATAAAGGGCTTACGGGAAGAACATGCTCAGTCACAATTTCTGTAAAATCGGGGTTTGCCACAATTTGATAAGTCTATGAACTATTTTATCATCTAATCGTTTTTGGTAAAAATTAGGTTATATCCAATGCAATAACAATTTAAAAATGCAGGCTGCAAGGGAACAACAGGTTTAGTTCATCTGTGTTACGAATAAACAGGCTGTCACAGGTAAAATAATTTATTCTAACATTTTAAACACGACCTAAAAAATAAAAGCAACTTTTAACAAAAGTAAAAACACTTCAATAAATCAGAAAAGATTTCTAAACGAGGCCAAAAACAAAAAAAAACAACACTTTTCTTTATTAGGATTGAGCATTTCAATTTTTTTCATTACATTTTTATATCTAGATGTTGCTATAAGAAAGATTTGTTATATTAAATTAAAAAAGTTTTATTGTGTACGTAGATGTCAGTTACACATTTTGGAAAGTAAATAACTTTTATAAAGTGTTTAATATCATGACTTATTTTGACCTGATATACAGGAGAAAAACTGAGTCAAATGCGTATTTTACCGTGGTTTCTTTTGTAGTATGAAGAGTTTTATAATTTTTGTAATGTCTATATGAGTTCATTTGGTTAAAAATCAACCAAAATATTATCTCAATATCTGTAGGTGTAAGCTGAATTATTAATACGAAGAAAAATACTAAAAATTTAGTAGTGGTGTACTTAAAAACTTAAAAAATAATTTCCTGAGAAAAAATGTTAAATGTGACAGCCTGTTCTTTCTGTGAGCCCTTCGTATGTGGCCATTAACAACATAGCTTGATATCTTTCAACTAATTTGATGCTCAATGGCTACGTATGTTGCCAGAAACCTTTGTTGGTTGCACTGCTCTCTTGTCGCATTATCAGCTGCTGTTATTCATATGTAAGTTACTGCCCACAACATGCAGTTGGAGTGTTAAATCATTAGCACTCGCTCTGCTAGTTGCAGGACTACAAAAAATATTTTATTTTTTATTACATGGTCAGCCAATTATAAGACTAAAACATTTAAGAAAAGAATACAGGTGTAAAAGACACTAGTCAACCTATTTCCTCTGAGATCAATGAATTTTATTATAAATCCAGACCCTGTGGTGAATGAAGTGAAGGTGTCTTTTACAGGGTGGAAAAATTGTGTTTTTCATAGGGCATTCTGATAAGCATACCTTTCCACTCTGTGAGGAAGGCAGTTGTAAACCACCTCACTCCTCGTTTTACTTACTAA
Organism: Catonia carolina; assembly: GCA_035578175.1. Classification (NCBI taxonomy): domain Eukaryota; kingdom Metazoa; phylum Arthropoda; class Insecta; order Hemiptera; family Achilidae; genus Catonia; species Catonia carolina. The sequence continues at coordinate 123,774,288 of JAQMRL010000002.1, forward strand.
AGCCTCTAAAGGTTCAAACTAGCCTTTGAGCTGATAATCTAAACAGCAACATTCATATTAATTGCGTGTTTTGCTGAGTGAGGTTATGGTTAATTTTCAAAATTATCTGTTCCTGAAGAGGTTAATAAGCATTTCGACTACAATTTACTTAAAAAGTGTTCTGTTAACTTGGGGGAAATATGTTAAAATTATACAGGTTTATCGATTACAATAGTTATGTACCAAAACAGATTAAAACCAAAAAATTCTTCCTTTAGGTCATTTATTAACTTTTATTCCTGACAGATAGAGTTCCGAGTACTTCTTATAAGACTGAAGACTTCTGGATAAAATAAGATAATTATAGGCCTACTTGTTTGTAAATTAGATTTTTGATCCTTTGCTGAAATTGTTAATAATCATAATTACATCAGTAGCAAAAATATTTTATTTATCACTTGTAGTAAAATATATGTGTAGTAAAATTGGAACAAATATGCGCAAAATCAGAAAAACGTTGATCAAAATAGTAGAAATATCTACTAAAAAATACGTTCTAAAACTTACTGTTTACTAAATCTAAAGAAAAAAAATGTGATATTTCTTTTTTATTTATTTATTTTTTTACTTTTTAAACTTTATTAACAGCTTACAACTAGTGAATATAATGATTTGGAATGGCTTATAAAAATAACTATTCAAAAATCGAACCCGGAACCTCCCGCTTTGTAGTACAGCATGCTAACCACTACATTACTGAAGCGACCATTAGGGAAATTATCATGTGTACTATATTCTTCTTCTTTTTAAAAGTTCTCTCCTATCAGTTGGAAATCATCATCATTATGCGGACCGTATTCGTTGCTGAACTAAACAGTGTTCCTTATTACTGCAACCAAACGAAAATATTCAAAACTCGAACCCGGAACCTCCCACTTTGTAGTACAGCATGCTAACCACTACATTACTGAAGCGACCATTAGGGAAATTATCATGTGTACTATATTCTTCTTCTTCTTAAAAGTTCTCTCCTATCAGTTGGAAATCATCATCATTATGCGGACCGTATTCACTGCTGCACTAAACTGTTCCTTATTACTGTAACCAAACGAAAATATTCAAAACTCGAACCCGGAACCTCCCGCTTTGTAGTACAGCATGCTAACCACTACATTACTGAAGCGACCATTAGGGAAATTATCACGTGTACTATATTCTTATTCTTCTTAAAAGTTCTCTCCTATCGGAGGTTGGAAATCATCATCATTATGCGGACCGTATTCACTGCTGCACTAAACTGTTTCTTATTACTCCAACCAAACCAGTCCCTCAGGTTCTTCAACCAGATGCCCAATGTCTGCCAACGTTCCGCAAGCCCTTCATTCTAAAAATGACAACATTTGCTTACTTAAAGTGCGTTAACAGTCGTTATTTATTAATACTTTAAATAAAATAAAATATACCGTTTTTAAATATAATGTTCTAGAATTTATAGGATATCTGCTATTATATTGCACTACAGAATCGACAAGTCAAAATACAAGTTGAATATAGCTTGTAATATACAGTTTTTAAATATAATATTCTAGAATTTACAGGATAACTGCTATTATATTGCACTACAAAATCGACATGTCAAAGTACAAGTTGAATAAAGCTTTTAATACACAGTTTTTAAATATAATATTCTAGAATTTACAGGATATCTGATATTATATTGCACTACAGAATCGACACGTCAAAGTACAAGTTGAATATAGCTTTTAATATACCGTTTTTAAATATAATTTTCTAGAATTTACAGGATAACTGCTATTATATTGCACTACAAAATCGACATGTCAAAGTACAAGTTGAATATAGCTTTTAATGCAGTTTTTAAATATAAAATTCTAGAATTTATAGAATATCTGCTATTATATTGCACTACAGAATCGACATGTCAAAGTACAAGTTGAATATAGCTTTTAGTATACAGTTTTTAAATATAATATTCTAGAATTTACAGGATATCTGCTATTATAGTGCACTACAGAATCGACACGTCAAAGTACAAGTTGAATATAGCTTTTAGTATACAGTTTTTAAATATAATATTCTAGAATTTACAGGATATCTGCTATTATAGTGCACTACAGAATCGACACGTCAAAGTACAAGTTGAATATAGCTTTTAGTATACAGTTTTTAAATATAATATTCTAGAATTTACAGGATATCTGCTATTATATTGCACTACAGAATCGACACGTCAAAGTACAAGTTGAATATAGCTTTTAATATACCGTTTTTAAATATAATATTCTAGAATTTACAGGATATCTGCTATTATAGTGCACTACAGAATTGACATGTCAAAGTATAAGTTGAATATAGTTTTAATTGTCAGTTTTAAAAATATATTTGTGCAGATATAGTAGGTATTTTTCAAAAATAAAATTCGAATTTTTTAAATTGCTTACAGCGTTAATTAATCATCTAACAATATAAAATATAAAAATCTACAACTTTTTTTCTTCTACAGAATTTTTTTCTACAGAGCTTAGTTCAGCTTTAGTGATTTTCTGTATTTTTAAGTCGAACAGAAGTTGATTTTCATTCTGCGTCATTCACTCATGGTTAAAATTAGGTTATGTTATTCATTTTACATTGTTTACTAATAAATAAACATATTTTACCAGTTTTATTATTTACATTGGCAAAAGAAAGTCGTGTGAGTGTTTCATAACAGATTTTTTAAAATTTGAAAACACATAAAAAAGCTCGGGGTTAAATGTTACAATATGAACGATACGTTAAGATGAAGAGGAAACCGATGGAAAAAAGTCATCAAACGTCAAACGCACGGAAAAATCATTGGAAAGGTAAAAAAAAGTAAATGAAAGGCACTTGCTAAATAAAAATAAAAGAAAACCACTACCGATCCGATTTTATTACACGATGAACTATTATTAAAGGTCTGTAAAAAAACGCTTGTAAAAATTAAAAGCCTGAAAAATTACTTCTTCAGTATTACACACGAATTGGAAACTTTTTTCAATCATAAACTTTTGTATTGAAATGTAATTCTGTTTCAAATGGACTTACATTACAGATGAATTTTTGTAGAACAAATTTCAAACGAGATAAATAGAAGAGAAAATTTAATGTACTTCATTATTATGATTTAATAAATTTGAATTTTATTTGAATGTTACGGTCTTAGTATTTGTTTATTTCAAAATAAGTCGAACCGAACGGTTTGCGCAAGCTCGGACAACTAGTGGAAAAATACATTTACAATCCAATTGATCCAAAATTCAATTGGTTGTTTCATGTAGCGGAAGATGAACAAGTGTAATACGATGTCCGTAATTAATGCTTTACAGAAGCTGAACAAAGCTGCATACTTTTGACGTGAATTATACTTTCTAAAATTTGGGAAAAATTATTACACATTTAAAATATTTTGTAAAAGTGTATTTGTTTCGATAATTTTTAAGGTTTATTAAAACTCAAATGCACGAGATAGTAGAAGCGAGAATTAAGATATATGCTAACTGTAAACGCAGTAGCATATTTGAAAATTGTCGAACTAATTTTTAAATATAAGTAATTAGTTTTTAGTAATATAAATTAGTCATGCTAATAAATTTATAGTTAACTCCCCAATCACGAGTTTATCATAACGGAATCTGAGTACAATTTTAAGAAGATTTAGTGCAGGTTCATCTAATGCGACTGCATGGCTTGAGTATACACGAGTACCTACTAAAAATAATTTAAGTACCGTAAATCAGTAAATGTTTTTAAAAATTTAATTGTTTTATATTGTGATAATATCGAAAAGGAAAGAATGTTCGAGAATGACCGAGAGTTTCAAATGTTAACGTAAATATTAAAGAGTAATAAATAGGGGTTTCCGAGAAATATTTAGAAATATTATGTGTAATATAAATGGTCTTTTATAGTACAGGTTTATTTTTGTACGGGTATTGTAAGAGCCGGTTACCTATTTAGATAATTGGCCTTTTTGTAACACATTCTATTCAATCCTAATTTGTTTACAGTTGTTAAGATTTATTCAGAAGCCGTCAGAAGGATTTTGTATTTTATAATTCAATTGAAAATCTTTGTCTTTTCTTGAACTCTTCATTAGCCATCCTATATAAGCGCCGGGTTGTTGACGGTCTAGTTAGTCTCGATTTGTCTGTTTGAGAGAGCGAATCGCGTAGTGCTTAACGGTTACGTTAGAAAAGGTCAAGTTGTAATAAATACTTATAATTTGAAACTTTAGTGTGTTAATTATTTAATTTACCCAGATCCCGAAATGGACCTTAGAGATAAGTGTCAAAATATATTAATTTCTTTAAATAAAATTTTGTACTATTTAATTCAAAATTTCCTTTTAATTTTTTTAATAACTTCTGTATTTAATTAAATTTTATATAGGCCTACTTATTAACTTATTATGATTTATCATTACCTACTACAAAATTGAATGATTTGAAAATGACTATTTTCTTTGTGTTACAAGGAAGTTAGACAGTTGGTTTTTAAGTGTTGTGTTATTATTGGTGGGAATTTAAAAAAGTGTCATCTATAATTTTGTTATGTCCGTCCGTCACAGGCAGATTTCAGAAATTGAAAGAGATAGCAACAAACGGTTTTCGGATTCGTAATCTAAGCAAAACGTTATTGGTCCTGGATTGGGTTTAAAGTTTCGGTTTTTACCTGAACTCAAGAAATTAAAGTCTGAATTTGGAAACAAAAATACTGTCATTCGATTCCTTTTTAAAGAGTAGATACAGAAATTATTGGGTTTAAAGTTCTGGTATTGACCGAAAGTGGCCCAAAACCGAAAGTCCAGAAATCAAAGCCGTAATTTGGAAATTAAAATATTGTCATTTGATTTCGCTTAAAGAGTAGATACAGAAATTATTGGGTTTAAAGTTCTGGCATCGACCGGAAGTGACCCAAAACCGGAAGTCCAGAAATCAAAGTCGGAATTTGAAAAAACAATAATGTCATTCGATTCCTCTTAAGAGTAGATACAGAAATCGCTAATTGTTTTTGCCATAGTCAAAGGTAAGCCTTTTTAAAAATTGCCACCAGCCATGAGACGCTTTGTCTCATGAAAGTCATTTTTAATAATACCTAATAAAAGCCTCTCGCTTGGAAATACTGACTGATGATCAACATTTAATTAAAATTACAATCTACTTAGAACAAAATACAGCAATACATCGGTATGATTACTGTTTAAATGGTAAAAATTCGTAAGTTATATTAGTAATTTGAATGAAGATCACCTCCATTTTAAGAATTTTCTGTGAAGGTTTGTCTGATGCAAAAGCGAAAATTTCCGGGAATGGAACCTTCTTGGTTGGAGACGGTTTACTGTACTACAAATATTCCCTTCTACCATCTTCTTTTATGCATCCTTATTCCCAGAAGTAGTTTATGTTTGAAGATACCAAACGAAAGCCATTCAATCCGTAAAGTAAGAGATTGTTTTGGTCTTATTGGAGACCAAGGAAACTACTTTGAATAAATTGTAAATTGTAGGTTACAATCCTTGATCAAACATTAATACTTATGTAAGCGTATCAATTTTTACAATTACATACAAAGAGAAATATGCAATTTTCCTGTACAGACGTCTATTTCCATAACTGGAACAATTAAGAGCTGTAATACCGATGCATTTATGACGAATACATTAAAATAACACAATTTACTACCTAAATGGACGAGTATCATGACAATTTAAATATCTCTACTCATATTATTGAGTGCGAGTGTATTTTCTGTTAAACAAAGGAGTAAGAGCGTCAAAGTGAAGTGAATTAACAAGAAGTGTTGAACGCAGTTTAAAGTTTCGTAACAGCGGTTCAATATTATACTCGGCAGCCGAGAAGGTACGGGTGATGGAAGGTAGAGAGGCGGAACAAGTGGGAATAAGGAATGAAAGAGAACGTTACAGAAGAGGAAGCTGCGGGTAACAGTGAAGTGAATTGCAGAGAGAAAGAGGAATAAACACCCTTGCATCCCCTCGTGACAAGTGCAATGTCATATTCACCCCTAACTACAAGCAACACCATACACAACACAACCCTCCTCGCTGAACAACATTCATTCAGCAAACCCTCTCCCTCAGAGTACAATCTTCCGAGCAGCATCCAGATTGTTTCAGTCAGCCTCTACTACCCTCTCTCTATCCCTCTTTATGAAATATAATGGAAAGGGGAGCGCACTTGTGTTGTTTGCGTGGTGAATGTATATAACTGACTAAAAAGCGATCTTTTCCTGACTAGCACACTGGAATGAAGATAGAAATGAGAACGGTGGTAGTGGTTTCATGATAATGGCAATAGTAGTACTATATATACAGTACATTGTGTAATGAGTGGACATAACAGACCTCGCCACAACACAAAGACAATACACAGACTATTATTCCTTTGTGCTGTTGTAGTAGCTATATATTGTGGACACAAAATTATAATACCTTATATTGTGTACAATGTCGATATTCATACATCAATCGTAAATATCCAATAAATCCATGTGTTTTATCTTGAAAATAAACAACGAAAGGAATATTCACCGTTTGTACACATATATAAATGTAAACGTATTAAATTTATTGCTATTATACTGTGCTTAATCTCAAACTCAAATGAATTAACACAGATGGATTTTCATTTTGCCTTTCACATTTCGTTTATTAACAAAGAGCTAATTAGTATCCTGTTCAGAAAACAAATTATTGACGATTATATTTGCGTCTCTAGCTCTATTCGGATAGAAAACAGAATATTAAAATTATTATTGAAACGTACTATTAAATCTTTTCCAACATACAACTGAATCCCACTGTGGTTTTATGGTGGTTAGCACAACTGTCTTCTATGCCAAAGGTTCCGGATTCAATTTCCGTTCAGATCCGAAATTTTTTTTCTGAGGCCACATTGGACCACCAAGCCAATCAATTTCTAGTGTTCTTCGGATAACCTATTGGTCTAGCCTTTCGGTTTTGCCAGTACTTTTTGAGACGGTCCGATCTTTGTTTCCGTATCTCGTCTGTAACCTCCATCAGCGTCTTTCTGCTTTTCTCCAATAAAATCTGTGTGTTTTGAGAGTACTGTTTATTTTTTCCTTGTCAAACGGGTCTTTATTTCCCAATCCAATTTCATTGAGATCCCTCTTAATCGCTTCGATGTATCTTCCCGTAATCTTCCTGTTCAAGTTCCTGAAGATCAGTTGTTTCAATATTCTATCATTCGTCATTCTTAAAATGTGGAAAAAGTAGGAAATCCTCCTTTTCTTCATCACGCAAATAATCGGATCAATTTCCTTATAAACAGTTTCATTGGAAGGAATTCGCCACACCCCATTTTTTGATAATTCTTGTTAAGGCAAGTTCTGATAATTCTGCGTTCTGTTTTATAAAGTTTGTCAGTCTTAGCTTCATTCTTAATTTGGAAAATAGTTTCACCGGCGTAAAGCGCCTCTGGGAGAAAAACTGTTTTGTAGTGGTGGATTTTGACATGCATTGAAAGGCATTTTTTGTTCGTTTGCCAGGTTATTCCTTGTACTTTTTTAATTTTGGAAGTTCTGTTTTGCCAAGATGTTTTTTCTTTTAGATTGCAGTCGATGATTTTTCCTAGATATTTGAAGTGTTGAGACAATCTAATCTTTACCATTAATTCTCACTTTATGCATAGTGGGATCCGGCATTTATTATCACAAAATAAAAAGAAACCAGAAAATCGTAAATGGATTGCTTTCTAAAATTACTTTATAATAGTACTTTAGAAAAGTTGTAATATGTAATATAAAATTGATTTAACTTGACTGAACCAATTTATAATCAAAATTAACTGGAAATTACACCTAAATGTTTCTTCCGAATTCAGCGTGATCTGTCAGCTTAATTACTCAAAAAATTAACAAGCAATACGACAGTTTTAAAACCAAAAGAAGGTAAACCAAGACAAAATATACGGTATAGTTCATATGTGAAACACAAATTTAGAAGAATCATCCAAAAAAAACCACAAATTTTAACAAGACAACAGTGGGAGAGGAAGAAGATGAGTAGAGAAACGGAGGCAGGAACACAGTGACACATGAAGAGGATTTGCAAGGATCGAAGGACGGCAAGAAGAACATAAAGCATTAAGTTCTTACGCTCTCTTAAACAGGAAATACAAGCAAACAACAATAATCACCATTTTGAAAATTTTCAAGTAAAACGTTAACAGCACATTTTATCAATATGAAACGTTGTTACATACGCGTCCACATAACTTCCTGCAGGTATCTTCAATCATTGTTGAGAAACAAATTAAAAAAAAAAAAAACAAAAACAAAGATATGGCAACCAGACAGAAACCCATTGGTTTTTAGAACTCTTTACTTTATTATTTTGTAAGGATCCATGAAATGCAGTTTTTTGCGTATTTCAGGAACAGCCTGTATAAACTTAAAATAAAAGTTCACTAGTGGAGATTCCACCAAAGCACGTTGAAAATATTATTATATTATTAATAATAATATTACCTATATATATAATAATAATTATAAAACATGTATTATGTAAAAACTTGTTTACGATAAAATGAAAATGGTTTTGATATAATAAAAAGAAAACTAAAATCGTTCACCAATAAAATTAGCTGTGTTTTAAGGGTGGAACGTTATTGCGTTAAAAACAAAATGACTTTTCCTAACCCCAACAGAAAATATAATACTTTTTCGTTTTTTCAACTAATAACATGTAGGCCTAATATCGTACCCATTTTCTCGTCTAATTCTAATGTAATATTCTCAAGTTTTAGGCTCCTTTTTTAAACGTAACACCTGTTACTGAAACACGAGGAAATAAAAATTACTCCTTTGCGAGTGTTAGTAATTAATATGATGTTCAATTATCAGTCAAAGTGTAATGATAAAGAAAGTGCGGTTGGATTATCCAGAGAAAGAAAGTAATGAAAAACGTAGAAGGAAAGCTTTGAATGTTGATGAAAAGCGAGATCAAAAGGTAAGGAAATTGCTAATTAGAAATAGTTAATCTGTGCAAAAAATAAAGAAGCTTAAGAAGCACGAACAAACGACAACAGCGTGGTCTATCTGGATTAGCAAACTTATCCTGTATAAGGCAAGACAAGGTTAAAAGTTTTCTTTCAGGTTATAAAACACTTCATGCTTGCTGATTATACCCAAAGAATAATCTTCATATTTCTTGACAAAACACAACAGATTATTGTAGCTATTATAAATGTCACCTAGGTGATATAAGTTTTATCAAAAAGATAAGATCATCCTGTTTTTACGAATAAACTTTCCAGAGACAAGTACTTTGCTTACCTTAGAGTTAAAAGGTTCAGTGGATTCTTAAATAATTTTAAAAAGGTAGGATTAATTTTACTATACTATAAATAAATTCACGGAGTACCTTACTTTAACCGGTAGTAAAAGTAGTATTTTTGTAAAAATTGTTATCTGGTGGAAATAAGTGGTCAAAATTGAAGCGTTAAATAACTACGAGTAATTTGTGTCAGTACTACATCTGAACTCTGGTAAATATCACAGATGTTCGTAACAAGCATTAAGTCAATGCATAAAACCATTCAAGAACATCTACTCTTTCCCTCCCTGGAAGACTATATCTATGGAACGTCCAGAAGACTGCACGACGCCAGCAGGACTTCAAACCTCGACATCGTCAGGGCGATCTACACCACCCCACACCCACCTGAAGAACGCATCAAGCTACCGTTCCACGACTTCCCCTAATATTATCACCCTACACACATATTTCCAATAAGTAATTTTCTAACCCAATAGTTAAACATAACCCCTAAACTTAATACCCCACAGCTAAATCCTTATATCTCCTCTAGTTGAAAAAAAAAAAAAAAAAAAAAAAAAAAAAAAAAAAAAAAAAAAAAAAAAAAGGCCACAGTAACTCTATTTTTTCTACTGTCTGAAATGAAAAGAGCCGTTTTTCCCACTTTTTCCAAATTCACTCCTTCAAAATTACAAATTACAAAATTCAAATTACAAAAAAAAAAAGGCCACAGTAACTTTATTTTTTCTACTGTCTGAAATGAAAAGAGCCGTTTTTTCCCACTTTTTCCAAATTCACTCCTTCAAAATTACAAATTCTCACCCTTAAATATAAACTCACCATTTTTCCAAATTAAACACCTTATTAATTATCCTCCCAGCGCGTGTACCCTCGCTCCCCAGAACCAGAATCCCATCAAACAAAACAAACATTCTCCTGCAATTTCCTTGAGGTTGTATTAGATTCTGTAATTTTATTCACCGAGCGACCAGGTGCCCAGCACGACGTCGCCATCAGAGGGCCCCATGGCCCACTCAACCTGGATTCTGGATTCTTAAGTCAATGAGATTTTCCTGATAAATTCACGGGTAAAAACATCGCCTTCTTTATTCTAACACATTCAGTCAAGTAAATGAGTGACGAATAGAAGGCGTGTAAGTGAAATAAAAAAATCTGGTGTGAAACATTCACACAACTTTCTCTTGCCAATGCAAATAATTAACAAAATAACTAACCTCAATAAACATAACCTAATTTTAATAATGAGTGAAAGAAGCAAAATAAAATCAACCTTAGTTTGACTTAAAAATACGGAAAATCACTTTTTCACGCTAAACTAGGCTCTGTAGAGACAAAATGCTCTAAATAAAAGTTGTAGATCTTTAAATTTCCTATAAATTTAATTTTTACACTTTTGTCGTAAAATGCATATAAAGTCTGAAATCTTAAAAACATTTACTTATTATACACATTTTCGTATATAAAAAAAGAAAATCGCTATTTACCGCTAAGCTAAGCGTCATACAAAAAAATGTTGAAATATAAGTTGTAGGATTTTAAATTCTCTACAACTTTTATTGCATACATTTTTGCGCTTAAATGCATATTAAAGCCACAATCATAAAAAATAACTTTTTTATGAAAAAAAGCCTCTTAAAGAATTTCAGCAGACATGGCGGCTACCCTATCTTGTAGAGCATAAAACATGCAGTAAGTAAAGCGATTTTAAAAAAGTCGTAGGACCAATTTAAAAAAAAATCGCAAAAAAGTGAAAAATACACGTTAAATTACTACTTCCGGTTGACCGATTTTGATAAAAATGTTCGTGTAGGGTCCGGTAGAAGTATCTAACTTAAGTTTCAAGTTTCAAGTTCGTACGATGTTCCGTTTTTGAGATATTCTGTTTACACACAAACACACACACAGATACACAGGCCAATCGCTAAAAACCTGTTTTAGGGTTCAGGGGTCTGAAAACGTGTAGATCGGTGAAAACTCGATTTTGAAAAATCGACATGAAAACTTTCCTTCCTATATTTTCATAATTATATAGGCAAGAGAAAGTAAAAATAAGTTATCTCTCCAGAAGTTAAGAATTTTATTATACAGCCGAACCAGTAATGAAAGAAATAAAGGTGTCATTTGTAGGATGGTGTCATTTGATCTAAACCTTATTTAACAATAAACAAATTTCAAAAACAAACTGAAAAGATAGGACATATCCTTTGAAAATACTAAGTTTATAAAAATGAAAAACACGCAAAACAAAATCAGAAAATTTAGTAAACAAAACAGTCTAACCCGTTCAGTCATGGTGGTCATTACAATGACCATCACTTTTTTATTGCCGTATTAATTTAACTATGCTATTTTTATGACTTTGAGTATTTTTGTTCGTCAGAATGAACATATTTACAATCTTTATCCAGCAAGTGCTGCTATCTTTTGACCACGAAAAATAATAGTTTTAGATTATTGTGCAACGAGACATAGAGGTTTCAGAAACTAAGTGAAGACCGTTTTTCACAGTATTTTATTTTATAAATTCTTTTGAAAAAACGACTAAGAAAAATTTCATCTGGTAAAAAAAAATTACAATTTTTGACGTGTATAAAGCTGAAATTGTAATTTACATTACTTTTATTATAAAAGCTGTTCATTTTCATGTTCGTTAAAATGACCATTATTTCTCGGTGGGTAACAGCTGTTCATTTGGCGTGTGAGTTTTTGTGAGGTTATGTACCACGTTGTAGTTCGTTTTGTATGTGCGTACTGTGTACACAAGTGTTTTGGTGTATAGCAGTTTTGTTTATACTAATTAGTTTTTTAATTTATGGTATATATATATATATATTATTTAGTTTATATTACTTTGAAGATGATCTAAGTGTATATGTGTTTATATTTATTTTCAATTCGGCGTACCGGTTTTTTCTATTCAATACGTAAAGCATAGTGTCAGTGCATTTTAATTTGTTTTTATTGTTATTTTACGTTTGATAAAATGGAACATCAGATTATAATTGATGACGATATTCCTGATTTATTGTTTGACGGGAATGTTTCCGAATTTGGTGATCTTGAAGAAGAAGATGATGATAACATAGAAGATGTATGTTTCAGTGAAGGTAAGTGGTTTTCACTATGTTGCTTGAATTACTGTCATAAATTTGCACATATGCAGGTCAAACATAATCTAACAAGGCTTTTAGTATTTTCATTCCCTTTCAGTCACTCATTTTTCATATTTTTTTTACAAGCAAGGGTAAGCCTGATATTGATTGGTTTCTTTACAGATTTTCATGAACTTGTTGAGCAACAAGATGTAGAGCTACCCATTTTGAATGCTGCAGAACTTCCAGAGTCTTTGCAGATACAGATACTAGCAGATGAACCCCCAATTCCTTGTAACATAAACAATCCAAAGTTTCCTGAAGTAGTTCATACTTGTCAGACAGCTCGGGAAGCAAAGCAACAATTTATGAATGACAACAATCTAATAGATAAAAAAGACATTCAGTGGAATCGAGATGTTCCAATAACACCAGTTATAGACTGGTATGAACCTGATAAGGGAAATACAATAAATTTACCAACACCCTTAGAATACTTTTCAAAGTATTTCACAGAAGAATTATTTAATATTATGGCTACGAAGACAAATATTTATGGTATGAAACAAAATATCAACTTTCAGACAACTAATGTCGGAGAAATTAAACAACTAATAGGTATACTAATAATAATGGGAAACTTGAGTTTACCCAGGGTAAGACTGTATTGGGACAGAATGTTTGTAGTACATCTTGTTGCTGACAATATGAATATCAATAGATTTTTTAAATTACGTAATCATTTGCATATTACAGATGAAGATTCTGAAGATAAATTGGATCATGATAAAATGTGGAAGGTGAGGCCTCTTTACAATTTCATAAGGTCACGTTGTTTACAACTTGAAATAGAAGCAGATTTCTGTGTAGATGAACAGATGGTGCCTTTCAAAGGTAAACTTGTTGTAAAACAGTTTGTGAAAAATAAACCGTATCGATGGGGGGTGAAAATTTTTATGCTATGTGGCAAGAGTGGATTAGTATATGATTTTATAATTTATCAGGGTGCCAGTACAGAAATAAATTATTTTTATGAACAGCTAGGAATAAGTACTGGTGTAGTAATGCAACTAAGTGAACGCATCACAAAACCCAATTGCAGACTGTACTTCGACAATTATTTCACGTCTTATAATTTGTTGAAATGGCTTCACTCAAAAAATATTTTTGCTGTAGGTACAGCTCGTATAGACAGGTTTAATCACCCTCCATTGATATCGGATAAAGAAATGAAGAAAGGATCACGTGGAAGTGTTGACCAAGTGATTAGTACAGATGGTCCTGTTATATTAACCAAGTGGTACGACAATAAATCGGTCATTTGTGCATCTAATTTTGTAGGTGAAGGAAGCCCAGATAATTGCACAAGATGGGATAAGAATAGAAAACAGTTTATAGACGTTCCTCGTCCTGAAGCTATCAGGCTGTACAATGCAGGAATGGGAGGGGTCGATAAACTTGATTTTCTGATCAGCATATACAGGATTTACATACGAACAAAGAAATGGCCAGTTCGTATGATTGAACATGGAGTTGACTTGGCTATAACGAACAGTTGGCTGGAGTATCGGCGAGATGCTGTTGACCTTGGGATACCAACTAAAAAAATTATGGACTTAATTCACTTTCGGCAACATATAGGGGAATCCCTAATTATTTCAAATTGCAACCTAAGTAAGAAACGAGGACGCCCTAGTTCTAGTCCGATCACTCCTTCAAGGATTTCCAAGCCGCGACTAAATCAAGAAGTAAGACCTAACATCGATATCAGACGAGATGGAATAAACCATTTACCAGAATTTGATGACAACAAAGATGGAAAACGGTGTAAGGTTTGCCAAAAGAAAACACATTTCTTATGTGAGAAATGTAAAGTTCACCTTTGTATCACAAAAAACAGGAACTGTTTTAAGTCATTTCACTTATAAATATTAAAAATATAAACTGTATTAATTTTGTCTAAAGTCATTATTTGTATTTAGTTTAGTTAATATTAAAATAATTACGTAAAATAAAATTAATTTAACAGTATTCATTTTTCATTTTTTTCTACCCACCTAGTAATTTTGGTCATTTTAATGACCATGATTTTTTGGGTTATGGGGGTTCCCGACACAATTTTTTTTTTGACCAAAAATTTTAAAAAAATTATGTTTATGTGCAGTACAAATTTAAAATTTTTAGTTTTAAGAATGAAAAAGTGTGACTGAAAGGGCTAAGTTAAATATTCAGATATCTGGGAGAATGGATATCTGAAGACATAAATAAAAAAACAGATAATAAAAAATAGGATAGAGAAATTAAGTACAGCGTAAACATTAACGCAGATTACTTGTATAAGCTATAAAAAATAAAAGTTTTTCATGCGATACAAAAATCAGGTGTACTATAAAACAGCAGTGTCAACCACACAAGCATTATATGCGACCGAAACACTGAACAATCATTTATAAAAGGTGTAAGAGAAGAGATACAAAAAGCAGGACAAAGAAGAACAACGTGAATAAAAATTGAAACTGTAAATAAATATGAAAAATATTAGGCAAGGAATCCCTCAAACAGATTTATAAAAAATCCCTTTCATGAGACGACGCGTCTCATGGCTGGTGGCAATTTTTAAAAAGGCTTACCTTTGACTTATGGTAAAACCCGTGAGTGTTTTCTATACTTAAATCTTGAGGAATCTAATGACACTACGTTTGTTTTCTTAATTACAAATTTTTATTCCTTGACTTCCAGTTTTGGACCACTTCCATCGAAACCAGAACTTCAAACCCAATGATTTCTGTAGCTACTCTTTAAGAGGAATCGAATGACACTATTTTGTTTCCAAATTCAGACTGATTTTTTGCTTCCGGTATTGCCCCACTTTCTTCGAAACCGGAAATTTAAGCCCATTTCAAGCCCACAAACTTTTTGTATAGATTACGAATCCTGAAACCGTTTGTTGCTATCTCTTGTAGTTTCTGATTGATTTTTTGACTTCCGGTTTTGGGCCACTTCGGTGGAAACCGGAACAAACCCAATTTGGCAAACTACTTTTTGTGTAGATTACGAATCGGAAAACCGTTTGTTACTATCTCTTGTAGTTTCTGACATCTGGGTGTGACGGATGGACAAAACAACATGATTGATGACAATTTTAAAAATTGCCACTAAATTGTTCGATGCTGAGTGGATTATATATACTATAACTAAATAAATAGACGAATAAATAAAAAGGTTTCACGTTTTGAAAGTAATTTAATATTCAACTTTATGTTTATGATCTTGTACGTATACGTGTGCTGTCGTCGACGACTGTAACCAATGTGTATGATTTTTCTTATTTTTACAATTTAAATGAATTTATGAAACAGCTGGAAAAATCCGGTAGCTAAAAACAGCTACCGTACACGCGAAAGTCCCGTCTGTCGGGACGGAACTTACACTCCCCCATGAAGTACCGGCTACTTCATGAGGAAAGGCACGACAGAAAAAGAATGATATAAAAGGATATTATTAGTAGTAGTGGTTCATAACATATCGGATGAAATAAGAAATAGAAGAGAATGTGATTCTACGGACATCGGGTGAAAATGAACCAATAAAGACAAATATTTGAAAATCTGAAAGAATACAAAAACAAAGCAAGATGTTTAAAAAACACCGAGGAAGACCTAATTACACTAAACATAGAAAAAGGTGTAATAGAAGATAAAAATAAGTTCAGAAAAACAATTTACAGAATATAAGGGGTTTTCAGAGGTTTTTCATCGAAGTGGAGCGATGAAAGAAAAAAATTTCAATGACAATAAATGGGCAGAAAGAAAAATTAAGCTCTAAAATAAGAACTTAAGCAAAAAAATTAAGAGTAACTCATTCATAATTATCGTAGTTTTAAGTTGATTGAATGGAAAAATATCAACCATATAAATTAAATTTTATGTTTAATGCATGTTCAGTGTACATGCAGTAAACAAAAAAACAAATACAAACGAAATTTTACTATCAAGTTTCTAGACTGATTCATATCTCCCTCAAAACGTTTTCATTTTTAATATTTTCAGAGTGCCTTTACAAAAACAGTATAGACAATCCAGCACAGTTTATCTCTGTGTTTACTATTAAAACAAATACATACAAAAACATATTAAAATAGTCAGTGGTGTATTAAATAGGCAACCGGACTGGGAGAATGGTTTTAATTTCCTCCTGTCAGAAACTGTATCGTGTTGTTATACAACATAATATAAACCAATCTTTGCGTTTGTAATAGATAGAATATTTATTACATCTGAAAATTTATTAAAAGTATTTAAATCAATATTTATCATTAAACAAACTGTTAAAATAAATAGATAATATTGCACAGTTCTGTTATTGTTTACAAACCGGAAAAATATTTCAAAGTAATCGGTAGTCGCAAAAAATGAATTATGAAAATTTTCTACATTAAACAGATTTATATAATCATGTAAAAGATTTTAAACCGCATTCGATACAAAAATTGTATTTGAAATTTACATAATTTCGAGATTGAAAAATTCAGCTAACCTGGGAAAAACAAACACATGGATTAATTTTCTGCAAAAGAAACATCATTTCCGATCAACAAATGGATTTTTAATAGAATATTAAATTGAAGAAAATATAAGCTTTGAAAAAAATTGTGTAGCTACTATTGGGTAAATATTATGACACTTATTGAAATAAGTAATTAACTAATCATGTAATAGTTTGTTTACTGTTGTACTCCTATAAATAAATTAACATGCTGTCTATATTATGGAACATATGAAATTATGGAACTATGTAATCTATTTCAGTGTAGTGTTGCAGGTGGTTTCTAAGCCATGGGCCCCACATTCGATTCCCGGTAAAATCTGAGAATTTTTCATCGCTCATTTTCGTGTCTCACCCTTTACCAGCTGCATTAGCCCTAATGTGCTAAAAAACAAACAAAATAAATCCTATTGTAATATTTACGTAATTTAACTAAAAACTTTCAAACAGAATAAATGATTAAAAAGACAGGCAGTGAAAACCGTATAATAATGTTACATAAACAATTTTTATAAAAGCTTTAGAATATGGTACCTAAAAAATAAAGAGATAACCTATATCTATAAATACTGAGAATAAACAATTAAAAAAAGAGTAAGCTTTATACAATTTTTAATTATCAAAAAATATTTTAATATTTCAGAGTGAAATTCCAATTTCTTTTGAAGGAAGGTAAAATAAAATAAGAACAAAATTATTTCATATTAAAAAAAAAAAGAATATATATAATGGTCGCTGTTGCAGCGTATTGGTTATAGTGCTAGCTTAAACAGCGAGACGTCCCATGTTCAATTCCCGGCTATAGCCTAAAAATTATTGCACGTTAAAAACCTCCGTTCTAGTTTTGCAACAAACCTCAGTTACTAATAAACAATATGGTGATGCGACTTTAAATTTAAAAAAAGTTTATAATAAAAAAATTAAAAAACGAATAAAAAAAGCTTTTTTAAATAAAAAGTAACATTCTCAGGAAAATACATGGTTTTGTAAAAAATGTAAATAGGAAATTAAGGTTCAAGAAACGTTCAAATAACAAACTTTAACAACACTTAGAAACTCTTGAAGGAACATTCTTAGATCTTTTAAACACAAGCGTGAATGGATGAAAAGATATTTAACTGGCAGATACCATACACAAACAAAAAAGTCAAAAGCATGCATCTTGGAAAAGCAAATGGATGAAATGATAAATTTCAAATCAAAAAAATAGATTGAATAGATTGAGATTATTAGCTTATAGAAAGATAATTTATAATATCATAATTGTTCCTACAACTGATCAAGTATCAACTCCTAAAGAAATTTCTAATGAAGTAATGAAAAAGAGGTCTGAAACAACAATTTTTATAAAAAAGTCAAGGAAGAAGGTTCTCGATTGGTTAAAAGGAAGAAAAAGTGAAAGTTATACTATGGTTAATGCGTGGTAAATGTGGCCTATTCCCAACAATACTAAGAGAATGTAATTAAATACATCTACTTTATTAACACACATTCAATCTGATGAGCCATAATCAAATGAAGAATTATGACTTTTGAAGTCATAATCTCTTTTGATTTAAAGGTAAGGCTCCTGCTGTATTATGTTTTCTCCATCCTCTTTTTTGGGGTAGAGGCTTGAACCTTAAACGAGGCTATCACTAAGAAATTTCATGCGTTAAGAGATGTGGCTGTATCGAAGAATTCCTAAAATTCCCTGGACAACGCGAGTGACCAATTTCGAACTTCTGCGAAGGATGAGAAAGAACCTGGGAGGTTTTGGCAACTATCAAAGCACGTAAACTGCAGTACCTGGGTCATATTACATGGAACGAAGCCAAATATTCCATGCTTCAGTGTATTTTGTTGTGGTAAATCTTTGGAGAAAAGGCCCCGGAAGAAGAGGTTAAAAAATTTTAGGTCCTGGTTCAACAAACCTCACAACTGTTTCGAATTGCTGTTGAAAAAGTGAGAATTTCCATGTGATCGCCAACATTCGTACCGGTTAGGCATCTCAACAAAAAAAAAAACTAAACAAATTAGTGTACTTGAGTGTGAATAAATAATTTTACTGAATTTATTTCAGATAATTTGGTGAGAAGTTTAAATATGTCAAGGCACGTACACATAATTACATCACGTATTTACACAAAATTAATCATTTAGAGAAAGAGTGCATGCATATTTACCCCCAACAGATATTAAAAAGAACAAAAACATTAAATTCTTCTTTTACTTTTAATGAAAAAAGAATAAAAAGCAGAAAGCCATTTTGTAAAAGCATCCAATTTAATATATCTAAGCCTTCTCGGAAATAGCTCTTGCAATACACGATCTACTTTATTAAATATTACATAAATGTAAATTAACTTTGAAAGTGTTTGGAGTTAAGTGTTTTCTTTAATTTTAATATTAATGATGCTATATAAGACTGCGAAATAAGAACAAAATATGAAAACATAATTACAGCTATATTATGTTTCCGAGTTATTAACTTGAAATTAATGAATTACTCAAAGAAATATTAACTTTAATCTATATCTTAATATATTGTAATATCAAGCATGTGACAAGAGAATAATTAAAATTACAAAAATACAAGTTAAAATAAAAAATCTGAATTGGAAAATACGTTCACAGAACAAAAAAAACAGCTAAACACAAAATTTAAACAATTTTATTGGATTCTAGGAAACAATTCTATACTCATTTGAACGATAAATTACTGTTTTACAAAACTATTTTAAAATCTATTTGGAATAATGGGATCTAATTGTGGGGAACGGTAAGCCACTCTAACAGAGAAATCCCGCAAAGGTTTCAATCTGAACTGCTCAGAACATTCGCAGCAACACCTTGGTACATAAAAACATTAGAAATAAACAAAAAAACTAACCTCAAAAAACAACCTTATTTTGATCATGAGTGAATGATGCAAAACGAAAATCAACCTTAGTTTGCCTTAATAATACGGAAAATCACTCATTGACGCTAAACTAGGCTTTGTAGAGAAAAATGCTTACAACAAAAGTTGTAGATCTTTTAATTTCCTATAAATTAGCCTACATTACACTTTTGTCGTAAAATGCATACTAAGGCCGAAATCTTAAAAAATCCATTTTTGACAGATTTTCATGAAAAACAAAACAGAAAATGACTAATTACCGCTAAACTAAGCGTTATACAAAAAAATGTTTGAAATGAAAGTTGTAGGTTTTTAAATTGTCTACAACGTTATTAACACTCTTGTGCCCTAAAATGCATGTTAAGGTCGCAATCTTAAAAAAAAAACATTTTTATTTCTACGAGAGAACAGCCTCCACAAGATTTTCAGCAGACATGGCGTCTACCCTATCTTGTAAAGCATAAAAAAACTTAGTATTTGAGGCGATTTTTGAAAAAATCGGAACTGGTTTTTGAGAAAATCGCAAAAAATTGAAAAATGACACTAATAAACTACTTTTTCTGGTTGAACGTTTAATGAAAATTATTCGTGTCTGGTCCTTTAGTGGTATCTAATTTAAGTTAAAGTTTCAACTTCGTACGATGTTTTGTTCGCGCACACACACACACGCACAGGCAAATCGCTAAAAACATGTTTTTTGGGGCCTGAAAATGTGTACATCCGGTGAAAACTCGATTTCGAAAAACCGACATGAAAACAATATTTTCCTTTCTATAATATTCACATAGGCAAGAGAAAGTAAAAATACTCAACCCAAAGTAGTCACTAATAACCAATACGTTGATGCGACTTCAAATAAACTAACTAAATTGCACAAATTCAGAAAATCGGTAAATTCGTTACTATCAACAATTCTCTGTGAGACTTTAAAACAATGAGAATTACGGAAGAGACCCTCACGCACGATATCTGTAGTGACTAAAACTATTTTAAAATCTTACAAAACTATTTTAAAATAGTTTTTAATATTTTTTAGTTTTTATATTGCAATTATTTTATGCAAATAATTGCATAAAATGAATTATTTTTACTTTTATAACTTTACGGTCACGTTGGCTGCTAAGTTTATCAACGGCTATACTGGTTTTGAAAGATTTTTACCCACTAACAACATCGGTATCCTTTGAGACTCTTTCCAGCAATCAAACCCGGGATTTTATGCTTAACAAAAAACAAAACTATTAACTGAATTACCGAAATATCTAGTTTAATTTTTTTAAACTTACACCAATGTTTTCTCTTATTGATGAATATTTTTATAATCATAACTAGCAGCAAAGCTTATATCCTCTTTCCATGGATAAAATTTCGTATATGAACAAAAACAAATTAACCCAAACGGTTTTCTGTTGCCTCTACGTTTTTATGTTATCGAGAACTGACATTTTAACATACACCCAATTTGCTGATAACTCACTAATCGGTTTGGGTTAAACCAAAGGCTGGACATGTTTTTTCTAAAAGCGTAATCCTCATTATTCCACGTATAGGTTGGTTTTTAAACGTACGGTGGTTTAAGCTAGCAAATCCTTGATTAGACCGTGGAAAGCCTTTAATTTTAAAAATCGAGCCGATACTTATACAGTCTATAGAAAATATAAAACTTAAAATTCATAAACCCTCTTTACAAAACTTAGATAACACAGAATAACACTTAATTGAAAAGTCTTTTAATTTATTTATTAAAATTTATATGTAACTAGATATTATATTTTTAGCTATTATATATGACGTGCCAAAAACAAGCCAAAGTTGACAGCACTATCAAACTTAAGTTTTCGCTCTCGTCAACTTAACTTTTTCAATTAAAGGTGAGAGAACAATGCAATGAATACTCGGTGATAAAAAGTAATGCAAATTTGTATTAAAAATGTTTTGACACTAGCTGCATTGCGTAAGTTAGGTAAAACGATAGTTTCAAATAGAATTAACAAATGAGCTATTTAAACCGAAGGTGGTTTGGAGAAAAATAATTTTAAATGCATAATATACACAAGAACTTTTCTGAAATCTGTAAAATGGCAGGGAAATTATTAACGATTTATTTACAAAAACTGTTTATATTAGGCGTATATTCGTAGACATAATTTTTAAACTATATACAAAAATCTTATAGGCCGTACAATAACTAAAAGAAAATAGCTTCAACGCCTTTTTTTGACGTTCTTAAACGGGTAGTATATATTATAAACTTGAAAGAAGAAACAAAAAGATTTGAGTTTATGACAGTGTAACAATGTTTCCCAAGGCAGAAAATATAATTAAATTCAGATTTTTTATGTACTTGGTACAACTTAATCTTGGTGAGATTAGGCCCAATTCTTAAAAAATAAATGCAGTTTACAAAGAACAATATGGCTGTAATTTTTAATGATCAGTGAATGCAGATCAGAGCTATTTTTACAAGAAAAATAGTTAATTTGATGACAAATTTTTATAGAATAACAATGATTGTAAACACAAATGCGATATAAATGTATAAATGTCAAATAAGCGTTACAAAATTATTATTCGTTAATTATTATTATAATAATATTGTTACGACTCGTTATAGTAAAGTAAAATTGTAATTTTTTTATTTATTTAATTCACACTTATCTTACTCAATTATTTGACAAAAAAACTAACCAATAAAAATTACAACAATGAAAATAATGGGTTCATGAAAATAAGTTATTAAATATTTAAAACAAAGCAATTTATCAACAATAAAATAAAATAAACGATTTCCCTTACCAAATTAATCATAAAATACAATGTCTTACGGACAAAATATAAAACTTCACCGTAACGGATAATTCCGTACAATCTAGGCCACATTTTATCATCCATTCAAATCGCGGCCCGAGATCCAACAATCAAATGTATGTTTTTTATAATTAATCAGCTGTTAATGAACAGCAAATTTTATTTTAAGCAGGCTTTCATTATAACAATATTATTTATTATTTCATAACAATATTAATAGTTACGAGATATTACTTTTTAACGATATTTCTTACTGAGTAAGAGAGCAGTGTTACTACGAGTAATTACGCAATTTACATAGAAGAAATTATCAAAAATTTTCAAAAGCAATCGCTGTATTCATTTAGCTAATACTATCAGAATTCAAAGTATAACTGATTTAGTCATCAAGGTTCACTCATCAATATGTAGGGGCCGGCCGCATTGGCGCAGTTGGTAAGGTGCTCGCCTCTCATCATGCGGTCCTGGGTTCGAATCCCACTCAGGCATAGCATATTTTCATACGTTACAAAAATCATTTCATCCTCCATTGTACAATTGTTACAACCCAACGTCGTCGCTAATGACCATTGTAGTTGATGCGACGTTAAATAAATAAAAAAAAAAAAGATGTAGGCTATAATAGTACTCCTATGCACCGAGTTGAAAGAAAATCAAATTTATGTCTACTGTCTTTTCAGTGTACACAGAAATGTATAGAAAACAGAATGCTTTATGATAACGTTCTGATACAACGAAAAATTAAACTTTAAGCTATTATTTTGTATGTAACACTTTTTTACATTCTCTTGCCGGCCGCATTAGCGTAGTTAGTAAAGTGTTCGCTTCTCATCATGTGGTCTTAGGTTCGAATCCCATTCAGGCACGGCATATTTTCATACGTTACAAAAAAATCATTTCATCCTGCACCGTCTGCATTAGCAGTAATTATATAAAAATCGGACGTTAAACCAAAAAAAAAGAAAAAAAATTGCCTGTATGAATATCTAGATCTTCCGGGTTCGCAATGATTATGGTATTATTTTATGTAACAGCAGTATATTTACAGCTGCTTTTTACAGTATGCAATAAAAAAAGCAATGTGAAGGAAGCAAGAAAATAGATTTGGTTGTCACATACAAGCTTGCTCAAACTTAACAAATTATTTTGTCGGCTACCACGCAAACACTACTATACGAACGTAACACATTGTGATTTTGTCACTGTATATTAAGGTTAATTCTAATAAGGACGTCAATGCCGGTTTTTTTGTCAAAAATCGTCAGAATAATCGCCGGCATTGTCAAAATGAATTTTAGAACATACTTGATCTATACCTTGTTACAGCAACATACAAATTGTGCCGTTTTGACGACAAACCGTCACGTTAAAAACGGTTAACGATATGAACAATTTTTGGGCGATATTTTTCAACATTTCTCCGCGTTGATTCGTAGTTTGTTTCATAATTTTATTTTATGCTGGGAAAACTTAGTATTGCCTATAACAGGCGGTTAAACTTTAAATATTTTTTTTAAATATCATTTCCTACTTCTACGGCTACATTTATAATTCTGTTTTTTTTCACTAGAGAAGTTAAATTTAAACTAAATCATATTAAGTACAGAAGAGGTACTGGTGAAAGAAAAACTGTTACGAGCTTCTTCCAACGACCGTAGATTATTATACAGTTAGACCTTGCCGTAAATATTAAAAGCGCATTTGCAAGATGCAAACTGAAAGATTTTTAAAAGGCCTCCTATGGTCATGAAAACACTTTTCTACTGAGTGATACGGTTATAAACCAAAAAATGTAACACAATTATGTTTTCTGATTATTTCAGATAACATGTGATTGTTTGAACTAACTTCTAGCCTAATGATCTAAAAACCCAATTTAATTGTGCCGAAAATTTCACATCTCATTATTTACCTAATTTTAAGTTAATTGATAGACTGGATTTGAAACATGAATTTTATCATCGTCGTTATGAAAGAACGTACAAATTTATTCTTACTAATTGTTCAAAAAATATAATCTGATAATAGATTATTGAATTTAATGTTAAAAAACCAACATTTTCTTCAAATAACGTAGGCGTAATCTATTACAATGTACGGTGTTATTTCTCAGAATTATTATATTTATTGTGCTTGAATTTTGACTATAGCAATAACAATCAGAGAGCTATGGCAAAACTAATTTTCTAATGTTTTTTAAGGCATGAATTGATGATTGGAATTCTACACTGTTGGCGCGGAACGTTTATATTTTAATTATACATTATGAGTTAACTATCGGTATCTAAATCAACAAAAAAATAAACATTGCAGATATCGTTACTTAACGAATTTTTTTCTTTTGCACTGTTTTTGTCTATACATATGCGAAAATATATTAATAAAATCTAATAGAACTGATGTACAGTTGACAAATTATTTAGGTCTTGCGAGTAAGGCGGCCTACGTTGACGGTGACGCGCGTGTGACGTCAAAGGCCGATATAATATCGGACCAATCAGAGTCTAGTATTCTCAACCAATGAAAAATCTCCAAATCTAGCCAATCAGATATCTTCTAATGCGTTAATTGGATTGGTTATTATTGTCCAATCAGAGAGCTCATTGTAATTCACTACCTCATCCGATATGAACCAATGAAATTGTTTCATTCAGTATTGCGTCATTTGTCAGTATGGACTTCCTGATTGGTCCGGAACTGTTCCTGCGCGTGACGTCGACTTACATTTTTACAAAAGATCCGCCCATTGTCACCGCCCAGTTACCGATACAGCCGAATATTACAGAATAACGCCTACTGAAATGCTATACGTTCCAGAATTAAAACACCTACCAAAAACATTTTAAAATTGTTAGAGATCTTCCGGGTTCACAATGATTATGGTATTATTTTATGTAACAGCATTATATTTACAGCTGCTTTTACAGTATGCAATAAAAAAAAGCCTTGTGAAGGAAGCAAGAAAATAGATTTTGTTGTCACTTACAAGCTTGCTCAAACTTAACAAATTATTTTGTCGGCTACCATGCAAACACTACTATACGAACGTAACACATTGTGCTTTTGTCACTGTATTATACGGTTAATTCTAATAACGACGTCAATGCCGTTTTTTTTTGTAAAAAATCGTCAGTAGAATCGCCGGCATTGTCAAAATGAATTTTAGAACATACTTGATCTATACCTTGTTACAGCAACATACAAATTGTGCCGTTTTGACGACAAACCGTCACGTTAAAAACGGTTAACGATATGAACAATTTTTGGGCGATATTTTTCAACATTTCTCCGCGTTGATTCGTAGTTTGTTTCATAATTTTATTTTATGCTGGGAAAACTTAGTATTGCCTATAACAGGCGGTTAAACTTTAAATATTTTTTTTAAATATCATTTGCTACTTCTACGGCTACATTTATAATTCTGTTTTTTTCACTAGAGAAGTTAAATTTAAACTAAATCATATTAAGTACCGAAAAGGTACTTGTGAAAGAAAAACTGTTACGAGCTTCTTCCAACGACAGTAGATTATTATACATTTAGACCTTGCAGTGAATATTAAAAGCGCATTTGCAAGATGCAAACTGAAAGATTTTTAAAAGGCCTCCTATGGTCATGAAAACACTTTTCTACTGAGTGATACGGTTATAAACCAAAAAATGTAACACAATTATGTTTTCTGATTATTTCAGATAACATGTGATTGTTTGAACTAACTTCTAGCCTAATGATCTAAAAACCCAATTTAATTGTGCCGAAAATTTCACATCTCATTATTTACCTAATTTTAAGTTAATTGATAGACTGGATTTGAAACATGAATTTTATCATCGTCGTTATGAAAGAACGTACAAATTTATTCTTACTAATTGTTCAAAAAATATAATCTGATAATAGATTATTGAATTTAATGTTAAAAAACCAACATTTTCTTCAAATAACGTAGGCGTAATCTATTACAATGTACGGTGTTATTTCTCAGAATTATTATATTTATTGTGCTTGAATTTTGACTATAGCAATAACAATCAGAGAGCTATGGCAAAACTAATTTTCTAATGTTTTTTAAGGCATGAATTGATGATTGGAATTCTACACTGTTGGCGCGGAACGTTTATATTTTAATTATACATTATGAGTTAACTATCGGTATCTAAATCAACAAAAAATAAACATTGCAGATATCGTTACTTAACGAATTTTTTTCTTTTGCACTGTTTTTGTCTATACATATGCGAAAATATATTAATAAAATCTAATAGAACTGATGTACAGTTGACAAATTATTTAGGTCTTGCGAGTAAGGCGGCCTTTGTTGACGGTGACGCGCGTGTGACGTCAAAGGCCGATATAATATCGGACCAATCAGAGTCTAGTATTCTCAACCAATGAAAAATCTCCAAATCTAGCCAATCAGATGTCTTCTTATGCGTTAATTTGATTGGTTATTATTGTCCAATCAGAGACCTTATTGTAATTCACTACCTCATCCGATATGAACCAATGAAATCGTTTCATTCAGTATAACGTCATTTGTCAATATGGACTTCCTGATTGGTCCGGAACTGTTCCTGCGCGTGACGTCGACTTACATTTTTACAAAAGATCCGCCCATTGTCGCCGCCCAGTTAACGATACAGCCGAATATTACAGAATAACATCTACTTAAATGCTAAACTTTTCAGAATTAAAATACCTACCAAAAACATTTTAAAATTGTTAGACAGGAAGGAAAGTATTGTTATCATGTCGATTTTTCGACATCGAGTTTTCACCGGATCTACACGTTTTCAGACCCCCTGAACTAAAAAAACATGTTTTTAGCGATTGGTCTGTGTGTGAAAAAAATATCTCAAAAACGGAACATTGCTTGTAATTGAAACTTGAAATTTAAGCTAGGTACCGCTAGAGGACCCGATACAAACATTTTCATCAAAATTGAGCAACCGGAAGTAGTAGTTTATTCGCGTACGTGTTTTACTTTCTTGCGATTTTCTCAAAAACGGCTTCTACGATTTTTTTTACAAATCGCCTTATTTATTAAATTTTTTATGCTCAACAAGATATGGTAGGCGCCATGTTTGCTGAAATTCTTGGAGAGGCTCTCGTAGAAAAAATCGTATTTTTAAGATTGCGGCCTTAATATGCATTTTACAACAAAAGTTTATGTAATAAAATTTATAGAAAGTTAACAGATCTACAACTTTTGTTTAAAGCATTTTTCTCTTTAGAGCGTATTTTAGCGTCAAAAGTGATTTTTCGTATTATTAAGCCAACTGAGGTTGGTTTTTTTTTGCAACATTCATGATTAAAATGAAGTTATGTTTTTTGAGATCAATATTTTTGTTTATTTGTTATGTTTTGTTACTAATATTAGGTTATATTGTAAATTATTTGCATTGGCAAAAGAAAGTTGGGTAAGTGTTACAACAAGATTTTTTACAATTATTAAGAATGTGGGATCATCTCCTGAAAGAAGGAAAATATTTTTAATTTCACCCATTTGAACTAATTATATTAATTAAAATTAACTCTTAAATAAAAATTTTCTTTTTCGTCAAACCATATTTTTAAAACTTCTTAGGCATTTGATTTTATCAGGTAATAAAACACCATAAATGTTTTCAAGAATGTAACGGAAAATCAGAAGAAGAAGGAAACAAATTGAATCATGACCTTCTGAACTCTAGTCTAATATTATTACTCGTGTGTCTTTTCACTCATTCAATTGAAAATAACGACATCCTGAACAAATAATTAAAACTTCAGAATCAGTAAACTTTAAATAATAACTTCTTTCTTTAAGTCGCAGTTGGAAATTGAAAAGAATAAAATATTGCGTTAAGGGAAGTTTAAATTATCATAACGACATGTTTATAAAAAACTAAAATAAATGTAGAGGAAAGAAATGAAAAATGTCTGTAATAAGGTAATAAAGCAGATGCGCGAGAAAATCTTTACACACGTGTTGCTTTTGCAATCCCAATTACCTTTCCACATGACATACTTTATGTAAGTTACAACTTTCCTACTGTAAATGAAATTACTGTAAATTATACAAATAAATATTTTAGTAAAGTGTGTTGACTTGCAAGTAAATTAGAAGTTTTTTATTAATTTTTATATGATGTTACCTGTATCATGTATATACGAGGTGTGATAAAAAAATACGGTGAATAATTTTATTACGAACAAAGTAATAAGCTTACATCAAATTTTAATTAATCTTCTTTAAAGTACTCTCCTTGGCTAGCAATGCATTTATCTGAATGTTGATTCCAGGATTGGAAGCATTTCTGGTACGCTTCTTTCGGAAGGGCCTTTAGCTGTTCTGTCGAGGCCCTCTCAATGTCGGGAATGGAGTCAAAATGTTTTCCTTTCAGCACAGTTTTTATTTTTGGGAAGGGTCAAAAATCGCATGGTGCTAATTCTGGAAAGTAAGGCGGATGTGGACAGACAGGAATCTATTTTAGCCAAAAACTCTAAATGAAAAAGTGAGGTGTGGTAAGGGCATCAAAAGTCGGGGGACGAATTTCGCACTTCCTCGTCTCATTTACAAATTATCGATTAAAATGTGTTGTCTGGACTCGTATGATATGTTCAGTTCTTCAGTAAGCTCTTGAAGTCAATTGAATGTTTGAACCAACCAGTTTTACCACTTTTTGCATATTTTCGTCTGTTTTTGAGGTTGAAGGACATCCCGACCATTCCTCGTCTTCAATAGACTCATATCTGCTTTTAAATCGATTATACCACTTGTTAATAATCTTCAGAGTTATCATATTATCGTCATACACTAATTTTAACATTTAATGAGCTTCTATGCAACTTTTTTTAAACTTATAACAAAATTAATGTTAATGCGAGCTTCAAAATCCATGATGCATGACAGACACGATAAACATGACCTCACTCTTCCGGCTCTGGAAGCCGACTGACAAGTCGCAACTTCTTCAAACTTTATACTGATTATCTCAAAGACCAGGCTATTGAACTTTTTGCTTCAAATGGACGTACTAGTGTCTGCAAACATTCGTAGAAAAATTATTCACCGTATTTTTTGATCATATGTGCAATTTGAACAATCGTATTTAGATTATCGTTTTAGGTTTAGTAACATGTACTAATTAGGCTATATCTGTCTCTTCATCTCATTTTCTCGTCGATCGCCCACCTTTGGACCATCAAATACGAATTTACGTTTTGGAACCGTTCGTGTTCCTCTAATAAACCCTCATATTCTTTGACTTTGCCCCTAACAAACAGGTGGAGTGTCAAATTATTTACACTCAATTTGTTCGTTGCAGGGCTAAAATAAATAGTTCTGTTTCTTATCACATGGTCAGCCAATTAAATGACTGATTCATTTAAGAACAGAAGAGGTAGAGGTGTAAAAGACACTAGTCAGAGTTATCTTCTCTGAAAGTAATGAATTTCATTATACAGCCAGACCCTGTGGTGAATGAAGTGAAGTGTCATTTGTAGAGTGGAAAATATGTGCTTTTCAGAGGGCCCGGTATGCTGACAAGCGTACTTTTCCACTCAGTGAGGAAGGCATTGGTAAACCACCTCACTTCTCGTTTTACTTAGTAAAACCTCTACAGGTTCTAACCAGCGTTTCGGCTACTGACCTAAACAACAACATTCTTTGACTGTGTTTAAATGTACTTCGATCGTGAGTTTCTCTTTAAGTAATTCCCATTGTTTTCAAGTTTTTCTAAGTTTCAGTTATCCATTTTTACCCTATTTTCCGTGTATTGAAAAATTCTACAGTTTGTAATGTTATTGATTTTTTATCCATGCGAATTATGGGTGGCATAAAATTGTGCTCTTCATTTTTCCATTACCGTTGAAAGTCCCTCAATATTTAGGTAAAATTATTCGTTACTTCTTTTCCTGTATTCTTCGTCCTCAGATCTCTTTGGCCCGATATTTCTATAAGAAATTTCGTTTCTATTATTTTCTGTTTCCAGTTTTATTTCATTGGAATATTAAAATTATGCGTTGTTTAGGTAATCAGCAAAAAGCTAGTTTGAACCTCTAGACGCTTTACTAAGTAAAACGGAAGTTAGGTGGTTTACGATTTCCTCCTCACTGAGTAGAAAAGTAGCCTATGCTTATCAGCATGCCAGGCCCTCCGAAATGCATTTACTTTTCACCCTGCAAATGACACCTTCACTTTACTCACCACAAGGTCTGGCCATATAATAAAATTCATTAGTCTCAGAGGAGATAACTCTCACTAGTGTATTTTACACTTCTACGAGTGCTTCTCGTACTTCTTCTGTTCTTAAATGCTTCAGTCATATAATAGGCTGACCATGTGATTACAAACAGAACTACTTTTAGTAGCCCTGAAACTAGCAGATCGAGTGCAAATAATTTCACACTCCACTTGCCTGTTATGGGCATAATTAAAATTATATATATATATATTTTCCATATATTCCTGGATTTTTTATTCTACAGCTAAAAAATGTAGAAAGGGGCACACTAAAACTGAAGTTAGTGTGTTAATTTTTCCTCTAAAATGTCTGAATAATCTTTAAGTATATATAAAATTTTATGCGCTAACAAAAATCGAACACGATAGCTTTAGCCAAATCATCCAAAAAACACATTTTAGAGATTTAATAGATGTTCTTGTTTCAATATTAATCACCTAATTTTACGTTAATTTCATTTAATGAGATTAATTTGCAGCAAACAAACTTTATGGTTGTCTTTGTGGTACAGTTAACCTGCTAAGCTGCAAAGGTTACGGGTTAGATTCACTGCTAGGATCTGGAAAATTACGGTGTGTCAAAACCCACTAATAATGTACGATAAATGTAGTCGCTAATAACTAAATGGTTGATGCGACTTAAAAAAAAAGAATGAAAACTTTCTTAATAATCAATATCTAAAATATTATATCGCAGAATAAAAGTAACATTTTACAAATTACAATAAAAATAAAAATTTAAAATAACTGACTGTGAATTGAGATTGTTTCCGGAGGGGTAGATTTCAAAAGATTAACTTAATTAAAGTTTAGTCAAAGTAATTAATCGTCTTGTATAATCAAACATGTCTACTGTTCGCAGCGTAAACGCTTTAATTAAACAGTTTATTTATATCGTCACTGTATTACTGCACGGCTGTACAAAATTCGTTATTTTGTACGAACTTCATTTTGTGTTTTAACTTAATAGCTTTATTTTAGTGGTGCCGTAGTTATAAAATATGAAATTTTAAAAGCAAATGATTTTTAGTTCGATCCATACTGGTGTTTACATAAATAATATAATTTTGTATATAAAAAGATTTATATTTTGTGATAAAGCAATGAAATCACCAACGATAAACTGTTAGTAAAAAACAAAAATGGATTATTAAAGTAGCTTAATTTTTATAAAAATTCACGACCACACCATATTTTCTATCAATTGCTGTAAATTTGATCAGTAAACTGAGATAAACTAACAGGAAAAAATAGAGCCTCTATAGGATTTTCGTGCCCAGCCATTTTAGACCACGTACAGTAATTTTGACATTTCTGGAAGTTCTTTCTAAAGCCCCCACTTTCAAAATTTTTCACGGTATTCTTCTCTATTTTTCCGTTCAACCGGTAATCTGTTTTCGTTCTCCGTTAAAGCCCTTGATATCAGTAATCAGTTGTCTAAACTTGGTTCAGTCCATAATGTTTTTCGGTTTTTTCCAGTTTTCTCTATATCCTTGCTCATTTCTTTAAACCATTTATCTAACACCTTTGTTTATTGTCCAGTGCATTAAAAATTTGTTTCGTCAGTGGTAATCCATTCTATACAGGTGTCCGTAGTAAATATGTAAACGTATTTTTTAGTTTTCTGATCGTTTTCATTAATGTTTCATTTTCCTTGTACTGTTCTTTTCTTCCTCGTAACTTGTGCTGTCCGTCTACTATTTATTTAATCCGCTATCTTGCGGAAGGTCTTTGCTCAAATTTCTCTGCTTCTCTTAGGCCAGTCTTTCTCGTCATTTTAAGACATTCATTGGCGTACAGACAGGTCTTCTCACAGTATTATAATGTCTGAACTTGGCTTGTCTCGAGAGGCCTTTCTTCTTACACAGATTGTGAGTGTTTCGGAGTGGAGCGGCTATTCTTTAGTTTATGTATAATATTTATTTTTTTAGTATAAAATATGTAGAGAGCAGAACTTCTTTAGTATAAAACCAAAAAAAAAAAAAAATATTTTAAGAATTTGGTTTCATTGCCAAAAATACAATTTTACAATAACTAAAACAAGTCTGTCAAGCAAGATATGTGTGTACTGAGTAGATTCCCTTCGCATATTTTTTGTGTTTAGTTTATTTAATTAATCCTTTGGTCGTTAGCAATTATATGGGATATTTGAACTAGGTACTTTCCGATTTGCAGTTCAACGAAATCTGTGCTTGTAGGGATTTAAAAAATACACAAAATTCCTAAAATCTCCATCCCTATGCGTCGTCAAAAACAAAGTCAGAGTATAATTTAAAGAAAACTGTATGCTCTACAACTTAAAATGTCTATGTATATATAATATTTATCATTAGAAGTCTATGTATAAAGAAGTCTATGTATATTAGAAGTCTATGTATAAAAATATTTACGATTTTACATTTTGGTGTTTGATTAAATCTCTTTCTCCGTAGTCAAATTTTTCCCGTTAATGACTTCATCCTTTTGTTCACAATTGATGTAGATCTAAATACTGAGTTTGGTTCACATTTGATGAAAATTTGGAACGTTAGATTGTGAACAGACAAATAGTATATTATTCATTAATTTTAGTGGACCTCAATAATTGAGATGCTAAAATTATTTTAGCATTTCTAAAGTAAGATTAATTGAAATCTGAAGGAATTTTTGAATAATTGGGTCACGACAAAAATCTAAATAGCCAATTTCCTATAGGAAATCTAAATTTAAAGTTATATAAATTTTCTTTAACACATTATTTATTTGTGTCTGTACAATGAATTACAATAACAAATGTGCTGAAGGTGACAATGATGCTACAAATGATAACGTGAACAAGAGAAGGCAGACTACCCATTGATTGAGCTTCTTGGTTTTTAATTTACTAATGGAATTCTGAATCAGTGTATATTAGTTATAGTGCAGTCATCTGAATTGTTTTTTATTTATTTTTTATTAGGGTAACAATAAATCTCTGTTCCAAGTTATCTTTAGCCTTCTGGGAGGATTGTCCGGTGTAGTAACTAAGCTAATCTTAACTAGTTAGTTTTTATGTCTAACTAATTTTCTGTGAAGACGTTGATAGTATTGTTTTATTGTTTCGAATATGCAAGGAATGTTCAGGTCACTGTGAATAGTCTCGTTTCATACGTACCAACGGGAGTTCATAATAACTAGAAGCAAATTTATAGTTTTTTTAACACAGATTGAATTTTGAATGCATTACATTTTTTATAAATTACGAAATAGTTTGTAAACTTGAAAAATAATCTTAGTTTTTGAGATATAGGCTACATTTATTAAAAAAAAAAAAATAATGAATCCTTTACTCTAATTCTCATCAAGGTATAGTTTTCCTGGGTCACTCCAAGTAACTGCTTGGGAAATCTTCGCTGTAAATCATATGCTGTTTATTATATTTTGCTCTTCTACAATTCAAGCTATCAGAAAATTCCTATAATAGATTATTAAAAGCGTATTATTGAGTAAATTCTTGTCAATTTTACTATTTATTTGCTAGAAAAATAAGAAAGTAACTTTTTTTGGTAGGTGTATAGAATGAGAGCCAAAGTACAAACAAACGTGTAAAAATTTAATCAGCTTAATTTCATTCCTTCTAAACTTTCGTTGAAACGTGCGTGAAATGAAGAATTTTTGAAACCTATTTGTAACAATGAACGAAACGAATACTCTTAATGAAATTTAAGCAGTTCTCCTAACCTTGTTGCAGAGAATTGTTTGAAATTAAATGTTTGTCTCAAGAGGTTCAATATGGAGTACTGTGAGAATATCAAGTTCTTAATAATGTTGTTAAGATAAGCTGTTGATACGGAAGGAAGGACGTTTTAAATTACATCACATGTAAGTATTAAGTGATGAATGGAATACTGTTCAAGTCTTAATTAAAGTTTTCTTTCTTAAGTCGTTCGTAAAAAATATTCTGAACTTTAGGGTTCAGCTAAACCAAACTCATAACAAAAAAGAGTTTTTAATTCCAGAAAAAAGTTATTGGGAACATTTACTGACGAATTCATACGAAAATAGAAAAATATATCATCTATATATTTATTTATTTACAATAATATAAAGGCTAACAGAACTTATCCATATAAGCCTTATTGACTTAAACAAATATTACATATTTACAAAACAATATTTGCTTATAACTATTTTATTTACAATATATACATGCTAATACACTTTTTGTCTCCTTTTCTCATAAAAATAAAATAATGTTTCAATAAAATTACTTTCTACAATAATAAATTAATAAGAAAAAAAAACAAAAAATTCCCACAAAAAATAGTTTAGCAAAACTTGACCAAAAATAATATTATTCATTTATAAATTAATAAAAGGAAAAAGAAAAAGAAACAATAGAAAAAAGAAAAAAGAAAGAAGGAAAGGAAGAAAGAAAAAGATGTGAGTCTGCTCTGTGAATTTATGTCATTTATTGGTTGGTGAGCGCCTGATAACATTTTGATGAAAACTGTTCGTAATTATCAAAAAAAGGATCGA
The DNA here is from genome assembly GCA_035578175.1 of Catonia carolina. Taxonomy (NCBI): domain Eukaryota; kingdom Metazoa; phylum Arthropoda; class Insecta; order Hemiptera; family Achilidae; genus Catonia; species Catonia carolina. The sequence goes on from JAQMRL010000002.1 coordinate 123,809,670, forward strand.
GTTCCAGTTTAAATTTATTAAAAAAGGATAACGTCCGTATTAAGAACGTATTACTGTATTGCACAGTGTTCACTTTAGGCAAATAAAACAGATTAAAAGTCCTGGATCTAACAAAAGGTACATAATAAAAAATGTTTTTAACAATATCCTCTAGATCAACCTTATTATTTAATATTTTATATAAAAATTGCATACACATCACATTTCGTCTGACTTCAAGGGATTTTATGTCAAAAATTCTTCTCATCGTCTCCGTAGAAAACCCTAAAGGACATGACATACCATATTTTTTGTAATACAGGAGACGCAATAATCTATTTTGAATTTTTTCAATCGAGTCTATGTAATTCAGATGATGGGGATTCCACACAATTGCAGCATATTCTAACCTGCTTCTGACTAAAGCTTCAAATAGCCTTATTGGGACCTCAATTCCATCAAACTGCTTCGTATTTCTAAATATAAACCCGAGTAACCTATAACCATTATTCACAATCATATGGATGTGTTGCTTGAATGTTAATTTACTATCAATTAACACCCCTAAATCACGGATCTCATGGACTAAATCTAATTTTTCATTTTTTACAGAATAATCAAATATATGGAAATTAATTTGGTTGGAAAATATCATATATTTACATTTATTAATGTTTAACTCTAAATGATTTATTTCACACCATAAATAAACATTATCCAAGTCTTTTTGAAGAAGTTTACAATCATCAAAATTATATATATGTTTATACAGTTTCATATCGTCAGCAAATAAAATACATACACTATTATGAACGCTTAGTGGCAAATCGTTAATTAATAATAAAAATAAAAGAGGCCCGAGTTTACTGCCCTGAGGTACACCCATGCTATTTGAAAAATTACGAGAGCAATTATTTCTAAATCTTACATACAACGATCTATTTTTCAAGTAACTATTAAAAAACAATATTAAATTTTTTGTAAAGCCAATTTTTTCCATTTTCATTAACAATATGTCATGGTTTACTCTATCAAAGGCTTTTTTAAAATCTAAGTATATTACATCTGTACGCAATCTATTATCCAGCATATATGAGACATCCTGCGTGAATTTTAACAGATTTGTAACTGTGGAGCGTCCAGGCATGAAACCATGCTGTACGGGAGATATTAACCCCTTCACCTGTTTGAAAATATTTGAGTGGATAATATGCTCAAAAACCTTTGCCAAAGAATTAATAATCGCAATGGGCCGATAATTTGAAACTTCATTTTTATCTCCTGATTTAAATATTGGTGTTATTCGTGCAACTTTCCATTTAGAAGGAAAGGTATTAGTTCTGAGTGATAAATTACAGAGAAACTGGATTGGCTTTATCAGTATGTCTGCACAACCTTTAATAATATACGGAGGAATATTGTCTGGTCCACTAGATTTCGTTGGTTTAAGTTTGCGTACCGCTTCAGTCACATCATTTTCATTAATACTCTCTAAATTTATAAGATCTAACCCGACTTTTACATTAAGATTTTCTGGGGTGGTATTATTTACTACATTTTGGCCTTCATATACAGAACAAAAATAATCAGCAAAACCCTGGGCAACTTCCTCTTCCTTGAGTTCCTGATTTCCAGTTTTAAAAACTGATTGTTCGCTTCTGTTTGCCCTTTTATTATTTACAAAGTTCCAAAAATGTTTGATGTTACTATGAACATCGTCCTGCAAAATTTCTATGTAATTCTTATAGGCTTGACTTATTTCCCATTTGAGACATGCCCTAAGTTGCCTAAATCTATCTTCATAATAGTGTGAAAACTTCCTTTTGCGAGATAACTTGTTTTTTAATTTGATTTTTTGAATTAATCTCCTATCAAACCATGTGGGGTACTTGGACTTTATTACTTTTTTACATTCCGGAACATTTGCATGAATTGCTTTGTATAAAAAATTATAAAAACAATCAACTGCAAGGTTAATATCATTAAAAGTATAAAGTATATCCCAGTCCGAAAGTTTTAACATTTGATATAATTGGAAAAAGTTTGCCCTTTTGTAGTTACGGTATGAAATATTGCTGGGTGCAAATCTAGAAACTTTAGGTAATTTAATGTCTGACACTAGTGCAGGGTGATGCAAATCTTCCTCTAACACAGGATATACCTCCCGTCTAGTTACCATACTAACACTACTCAATATTAGATCTAATTGTTTACCATAAGCATTGAATACATTATTACATTTATTTAAGTTTAAAAGAGACATCGTATTGTACAACCTTTTTGCTTTACTAGAACCATTTTCTAACCTATAGTTTGGAGAATTAATTTCACCCAAATTAAAATCACCTACAATTATATTATCAGAATGAATTAAATTAATATTATTTTCCAGTTCATCCAAGAAATTAGTGAAATCGGACAAATCAGAAAACGGGCTTAAGTAAACAGCAGCCAAATAAACCGTATAACCTGGTAACAATAATTTTACTTGAACACATTCGTACCTTTCCTGGGCGGAAACGTTAGATAGAGTTACCTTTATACAAGGATTTGACTTTAGTACCGCTATCAATACCCCTCCACCTCGACTAAGACCTGTAAGGTCATAATCTCTATCACACCGAAAAACTAAATACCTATCATCAAACAATTCACCGTCGTTAATTATGTCATTTAACCAAGTTTCAGTTAATACAATAACATCATAACTTTCATTTAAAATAGATAAGTAAAAATCCTTTGTCTTCGTCCTGAGACCCCGTACATTCTGATAATACAATTTAATTACATTCAAATTATCAGAAATAATTTAAAATAAAGATAAAATAAATTTGATACTTAAATGAATCACTTTACATTAAAAATAAAAATAACTTTTCTATTTAGGTAAAAGTACTTATCTTTGGAATTTGATTCTTATCTATTTCAATGCCTCTTTAACTTTTGATAATTCTTCATCAGAAGAAACAATGAAAACACGAGATTGCTCGTCTTTACATATTTTAATTTTCCCTGACCTGTCTATCCACAAATATTTACACTTGAACTCATTTTTGACAAGCTTAGTCTTGGCAAATAATATACGTCTACCCGGAGCCAGAGATTGGTTTACATACACAGGAGTGTCCGTATTGAACCCCAAATCTCGAGTAGATAAATTTCTTTTTATCCGTCTTTTTTCCAACACCTTCTCTTTGTCTAAACGTCTTACAAAGCGCACTATGATTCCAGGTGTTGGTCTGTTGTTTGTTTTTCGGAGTCTATGACAGACATCAATCATACTTTCATTAACCTGGAAACCGAGAGCTTTTCCAACCTCACCCACTATTTGTACGACATCTTCATTTGGAGTTTCGGGGACCCCATAAATTTCCAAAGAATTTGCCCGACTGTACTGCTCACTATCATCCAGTCTAATAGTTAAATCGTTCACTTTTTTACATAACCGCTTATTTTCATCACGTAACTGCTCAATGATTTCATTCTGTTTCTGAATAATTTCCTGTTGATTTGTCAGTATACGGTTATTGTCGTCTAATTTATCGTGACATAAATTTAGGGAAGCTCCAAGATCTCGCTCCAGATTAGTTTGTCCCTGAAAAATTTTCTTCTCCAGTTCACCGAACATTTTCCTTATATCATTCATGTCCAACCTAACCGATTCTTCAGATGGACAGCTCATGGATCTACGACGCTCTACTACGCAATTTTCACATTTCCACGACTGATCACTCTCCGATAGAAACTTTATTTCGGTTTCCGTCAACCCCACACATGCAGAATGAAAATAAGATTTACACGCTGAACACTGTATTTTATCCTTAGTAACTCGATTAATCGATTTAAAACATTTCCTGCACGAACTCATTATTTAATTGATATAGAACGCTCTGTATAAACAAAGCAGACAGAGCTACTACTAAATACGTCCGCTCGCATTGGCTTATCAGACAAGACTGCCTCATGCCTTCATACACAAGAAATATTGTCTGAAATTTTACTCAAATCGGTAAATAAGCCCATATTGTATTTTTAATCCGTGAACAGTAATTTTTTCAAAATTATGATTAAAATTCAAGCTAACAATACTAGTAGTTCTATTGTAAGTTATCGTACGAATAAATATAAATAATGTCGCGGTGCTCCGATAGAAATTATTTGAGTCAATGACAAAAAACATAAATCAGATATCCAACTGTATTTTAATATATTAACAAAATATACTACAATATACAAATAATAATTACTTATTAGTAAATAATTAAGATTTGTTAAATGAACTGAAGCTGGTAGACAGTTAGTAATTGATACAGGTGTTGGTAAGTAAAAAGAAAACCAATCATAAAACAGAGGGAGGAGATTATACATTTGTGGAGGAGGTGTGGTCAAACACTAAGGTAAACCAGATTTTCTCTGATTGGCTAATATGAGAAACTTGTCGTCGGCCGTTTTAGTGGGGATAGGCAAAGTGTGTTTCAGTAGATGTGAATGATTGGATTACTGAAGCTTATTTTCAGTTACATAATTAAGGGTTTAAATTAAAGTTAATTAAATGTTAAAACTAGACAGAACACCCAAATGAAATTCTATAGAGCAATGGCTCTAACACTCATAACATACGGGAGTGAAACATGGGTGGCGTGTCATTACAGAAGAATGAATCTCGTGTCCAGGCTGCTGAAATGAGATTTTTGCGGGGATTCAAAGGTTGTACCCGGTTAAATAGAGTACGTAACAAAGTTACACGCGCCGAGTTAAATGTTCAGTCACTGCGTGAAGCATTAAAAATAAATGAGACACTGGTCCAACTATTTACTTCTCATGCCAGCACACAGACTTCCTCTGCGAGCGAATATAAACCTAGAGGTAAGCGAAGCTTGGGAAGACCTAAAAAGAGATGGATGCCGAAACAAGCCATTGAGTCTCATCCTTGACAGATAATAATGATAATAATGATAATATTTGACAGATAATAATGATAATACACAAATAATAATGAAAATTAAATGTACACGCTATTGTCCTCAGAAAATTTGTAATTAATGATGATTTCTAATTTTTCTATTATGTGGACCATCATAGATTATTTTTTGTAAATCAGATTATACGATTTGTAAGAGTATAGAAAATTAACCCGAGTTTTTTATTGTTCAGTTAAAATTACTTGTCAAGTAATTGCTCCACAGCTATCCAACTTAGATGACTATATAACACTAATCAGTTCATGAAAATTCAAACCTAATTCAGTAAAAGAACATTGAAAATGGGTAGTCCCCCACTTCAAATTCCTCGGAGAAAATGTTCAACCATCCGGACTAGACCTGAGAGAAAACTAAGAAAGAGTTACGAAACTTCAAAAGGCCTACTTGGAAACACTAAAACAATAAAATTATTCTCTACCAACGAGAAACTCAGACACTACAAGAAACACTATAAACAGTGGAAAACACAATATGTCAAACAAAAATAAAATAAATTTAAAAACAAGAAAGATAAATCATTAGAAAATATTTGGACCAGTCAACAAGGATAGCATATGGAGTAAAGGACCATCATCAATATAATTTAAAAACACACAGAAATGATCACAGACAAGTTTATAAAAAGGAAAACAAGATTTTACGGGCGCGTATATAGTATGGATAAGAACATAATCATAAAACAAAACTTCGTTATCATAAACACCGGAAAAAATAGGTTAAAATGGATAACTGAAACAAAAGAAGACCTCAAACAATTAAATATCATATAAAGAGACATGAACGATCGACAAATATAAAGAAACAAAATAAAGAACAAAAATTTCAACAAGATATCTCAGTGAGAAGAGAAATGAAATGGATAAAGAAATGAAGAAGGGATCACAGTGAATGCATGAAGAAAATTTGGAAGGAACAACGGACCTGAAGAAACAGATGGAAAACATGAAAGCGTTCAAGTGTTTACGCTCTCCTAAACAGAGAATAAACATAAATAATACAAAATGGCCGTCGAAAGCCGTTTATTTAATTCTATTGTACAAAGATAAACTCAAACTCACTTACAATAGGGCTACATAAAATTTGTGTCCAACTGTCAAGCTAATTGGCATGAAGTTTATGATAAGTAATTTTTCTAGATGACTAGAAAAGAGGTGTACCGCCGATGACGTACTTGTCTTTATGTTTAAGAGTCGCTCTAATGAGCGATGCTCTTTGAAGTATACTTGCAATGACTTACTTTTTTTAAATTTTTAATAACTGCATTTGTTAAATAAATCTAAAGTGTACTTACGTTATGAATCAACAAAGGCTACTTGAAGAAAAACCGAGTTCACACCTATTTCATATTCAGCATAATTAAAATGTGAACATAATAAAAACCACAGTAAATAGAAGAGATCTCTTCTATTTACCGTGATAAAACTGAACTTTTTTATGTATTTTATAAAAAGCGAAGAATATTTAGCATGTTCTGGTAGTGCAATTTATTACAAAGAAACTCATGCCACTTTTAATGAAATCATCAAAATTAATATTCCTTATGAATTAGGCGAGAAAACTAACAAAAAAAAAATCTGAGTGAAACACTCACACAATTTTCTCTTGCCAATGCAAATAATTAACAATATAACCTAACAGTGATAAAACGTTCGAAATAAACAAAAAAACTAACCTCTATAAACATAACCTGATTTTAATCATGAGTGAAAGACGCAAAATGAAAATTAACCTGTTTGGCTTAAAATACGGAAAATCACTCTTTTACGCTAAACTAGGCTCTGTAGAGAAAAATGCTCTAAATAAAAGTATTAGATCTTTAATTTACTATAAATTTTCTTATATAGGCCTACACTTTTGTCGTAAAATGGCTAAGGCTGAAATCTTTAAAAAAATCGAGTTTTTTACAAGTTTTCATGAGAAAAAAACAGAAAATCGCTAATTTCCGCTAAACTAAGCGTTATACAAAAAATGTTTGAAATAAAAGTTGTAGAATTTTAAATTCTGTACATCTTTCATTACATACATTTTTGCGTTTAAATGCATATTAAAAGCATCAATCTTAAAAAAAAACAATTTTTTACTAGAAAACAGCCTCCCCAAGAATTCAGAAGACATAGCGCCTACCCTATCTTGTAGAGCATAAACAATTCAGTAAATGAGGCGATTTTTAAAAAAAATCATAGTTGCCGTTTTTGAAAAAATCGCAAAAATGAATAATGACACGAATTAACTACTACTTCCGGTTGACCGATTTTGAAAAATGTTCGTGTCCGGTCTGGTATCTAACTTTAGTTTCAAGTTAGTACGATGTTTCGTTCTTGAGATATTCTGTTCACACACACAGACCTATTGCTAAAAGCATGTTTTTTTTTGGGTTCAGGGGGTCTGAAACGTGTAGATCCGGTGAAAACTCGATTTCGAAAAATCGACATGAAAACAATAACTTACTTTCCTTCTATATATTTATATAGGCAAGAGAAAGTAATTATAATAAGATTACGTGAAAATTATGGTCGCAGTTTATACTATTCTTATTAAGTCCGTAAAAATGAATCTATCGTAAAAGAATAGTGAAATAAGTTTTGATAAGGCCGCTTCCGTAGCGTAGTGGTACCGCTCTAGCCTACAACGTGGAAGTCACGGGTTCAATTTTTGACTCGGGGAAATTTTAACACGTTAAACCTCGCCGTTACAGTACCGAAACCCAGAGTATTTGGTTATGACCAAACTGTAGATGTGTCTTGAAAATTAGTTTCGATAAAAATATTTATTTTAAAATAAATCCGCCTACGGCATCCATACACTTTTTACTTTCTCTTGTCTATATGAATGTATAGAATGGAAAGTATTGTTTTCATGTTGTTTTTTCGAAATCGAGTTTTCACCGGATCTACACGTTTTCAGAACCCCTGAACACAAAAAACATGTTTTTAGCGATTGGTCTGTGTGTTTGTGAGTGTGTGTGTGAAAAGAATATCTCAAGAATGAAACATCGTACGAACTTGAAACTTGAAATTTAAGTTAGATACTATGTTACTACCGGACCCAACACGAAAATTTTCATCAAAATCGGTACCAGATGTAGTAGTTTATTTGTATCATTCAACTTTTTACTATTTTTTTTTTATTTGTATATCAACTTTTTTCCGTGTTTCTCAAAAACGGCTCCTATGATATTTTTAAAAATCGCCTTATTTACTAAATTTTTTATGCTCTACAAGATAGAGTAGGCGCCATGTCTGCTGAATTCTTGGGAAGGCTGTTTTCTCGAAAAAATGGTTCTTTTAAGATTGCGCCTTTAATATGCATTTAGCGTAAAGATGTATGTAATAGAAGTTGTAGAGAATTTAAAATTCTTGAACTTTTGTTTCAAACATTTGTTTATAACGCTTAGTTTAGCGGTAATTAGTGATGATTTGTTTTTTTTTCATGAAAATCTGTAAATAAATTGATCTTTTTAAATATTTCAACCTTAGTATGCAATTTTAGACAAAAGTGTAGTCTATATAATAAAATTTATAGAAAATTAAAATATCTACAACTCTTTTTGTAAGAATTTTGTCTGCAGAGCCTAGTTTAGCGCGAAAGAGTGATTTTCCGTGTATTTAAGCCAAACTGAGGTTGATTTTCATTTTGCATCATTCACTCATGAATAAAATATGGTTATGTTTTCTGAAGTTAGTTACTTAGTTTAAGTATTTCTAATGTTTTATTACTAATGTTAGGTTGTATGGTTAATTATTTGTACTGGCAAGAGAAACTTGTGTGAGTGGTTCACACCAGATTTTTATAGAAATTTGAGTATTCTGCTTCAACAATTATTTTGAGCTCTAAAAACGAAATGCAATGAAGGAGAAATACCGCAATTAAAAAATGCATTACGAAGAGTGTACGTAAAAATAAGAAAACCATGAAGGTTGTAATATGAATTTTACTGACTATGAATTTCATAAAAATTTCTTTAAGAAATATATAGGTACTTAGTAGAAGCTTATACAGCCTCAATTACGCCAGTTCTTTACATTTAAACTCAGAACAATACTTCTTTCAGAATTGTACAACTATACGGCAATTTAAAATATTTCGAAATGTTAATTAAAATGTTTGATATTAGCCCTACACTACCACAAATTCAAAATGTTCCATTAAAGGAATAATGTGTTAACTTTTTCAAAGCACCAGTGTTAATTAAAACCATTGTACATTGGACTTTGCTAAATAATAAAGCTATTCAGAAATACGTAAATTGCTATTTGCAGTTATGAAGCTCTTAATTACTGAACGGAATTCTATTCAATTTAATTTTAAAAATAAAAAAATACAACAGAGAAAATTAAATGGAAATAGAATGAGTTCTTTTTTATTAGATGAATTACAATGTAGATTAAATCAATACAGTATTATTGTTTAAAGAAGGCAATGAAATAGATTTTCATTTTTCTGATTGTTTTAAAAAATAAAATAAATTCATATATCGGCTACGTGGTATTTATATTATTCAGGGATAATTTTTAATTTATAACTGTGTTTAATATAGTCTGTTTTTATTTGTTTCGCTTATTTTTATTTGTATACGGATGATGAATTGGTAGTTTATCTAAAATAGGTTTTATAAATTTCTGTTATTTTGCTGAAGCAACTCAAGTAATCAATGAAGGCAGGTTACACCTTTAGTACCTTTTCTACTCTGTTAATAAATCTGTCCTGAAGTAACCAACCCATCCGCTAAAACTTCATTAATAAATACAGCTTTTATTACAATCCTCGAACTTGTAAATAATGAAATTAAAATTTTGAACTTTAATTTATCTTCAGTGTAAATTTAGTATTTATACAAAAAAATATAATTAAGAAAATTATAATTAATTAATTTGTGTTAACAAATTAATTTGTGTAATCTATTGTATTAATTTGTGTTAACAAATTAATTAATTTGTGTTAACAAATTAATTAAGTATTTGTGATTACTTGATTGTATTGGTGATACTTGATTACCTAAGAATTTAATTATAAATTCATTAGTACCATTAAAGTTATAAAATACAAATACATATTGAACCTATTAAAAATATTATATATAATAAATTCATTATAGAACTATAATTTTTAAAAGATTTAAGTGTCTGTACAAGAAGTATCTAAATATTATATTAAAATTATATTATATTAATAAAAATGTAAATTACAGTTGTAGTAAAACTTAAATTAATTAAGAAGGGTTTGTTATTCAAGAGTAATAACAATAACAACGAAATAGTAATACATGCAGTCTTGAGAAAACCAACTGGTCAGTAAATTATAGCAATAAAAACATCATTATTTGACTTACCTTAATTTTATAATATGTAGAATTCGTAGATTAAAATAAATGTATAAATAGTTTTGATCTAATGTTTATAAACATTAAATGAATATTATTTATGTATAAAAACGTAAATGCTGATTAAATGTCTGTAATTTAACGTACATTACGAGTAAATAACATAATAGGTTAGCTTTCCGTTTAGGTTAACGATTCCGAGAGAAAATTGTTTTCATTTATGCTTGATAATCATTACAAACATAAAGGTAAATAATGATTAACGGTAAACATGTAAACGTTTTGATTATATAGTTCTGTTTGATTACGAATCTGTTTGGTAAATACCATGCACGGTACATCTGATAATATAAGCACCACACCACCAACCGCTTACTGCTTGCTACCCCACGATACAAACATAACCCCAGCCCCGTTACGATCAACAGGGGAGATCTCAAAAATTCCCTTTCCGTAATTCGAAATATCCCGCTCTCATTTAATATTTCCCATTTATTACTTTAACAAAAGTTTACCGAACTTACTTTTAAGGTAGACTAATTTTAAATAAGTTTAAGGTAAAATGATAATAATTATAATTTTTGATTGTAATATACTAATTATCACAATAATAATTTATAATTACATTTAATTTTTGAATTATTTTGAAACAAATTCAACACTAACTATTTTCGTGCTGTATAAACGTGCTTTAATTTTCTCAGTCAGTCATTGTTAATGGTTAAAATAATGATATTGTGTAGTTAAAACATTTCTGTTTATTTATATAACCGAAAATTGCACATACAGAAATATCTTATATCTCGGATTACAACTAGTTAAACGCCTAAATTGGAGAACACGCGTTTAGCAATAACAGAAACAGCTCGACTTAAAATTTAAACAATTCTATTGACTGCTCGGACGGAAAAACCTATCAACTTAATGGACAACGGTGGTAGGACAAAAAGGCTGTAACGGAGGCATTCAACAGATTTAGTTTTTCAGTAAATTAAATTCGTACCTTTGTTTTCAAAATTTAGCTTCATTGTATATTACGTAAACATCAAATGGGTTTTTTTTGTAAAGGTATTTCCATTAAAAGTGACAATTAATTTTCGTTTTAACCAAATCTATATACTGTTCTTTAAAAAAAAAAACAGATTGTAGATAAATTCTGTTAATAAAAAAAATATGTAGGTATAATTTTAATTTTTTAAATTTATATTTAAACACATAGTCTATTAAATAAACTTGGATCTACAAGGATTAGAGTGGATTTATTAGACAGATGAGAGAAGAGCTTGAAATATTTTAGAAAAACACTGTCTGGATTGAAAACAATAGAGAAAGAAAATTTTTGATTTAAAGGGTCCTGTAGGTAAAAAGGAAAATTCTACAAAGGAAGATTTACTAGAGAGAGAAGAGCTAGACAGTCCGAAAGATTAAAAAACTGGAAAAGATGAAGAACGAAAACAATACTTCCCTTCCTATGTACCTACATTCATATAGGCAGAAGAAAGTAAAAAGGAATTGATACTCAAAAAAACCTACTACAAGATTTTATTCAAATTATCTGTAATAAACTTTAGGCTGAACTTCTTATCTCACTTGAAGAGGTAAAAACCAAGACAAAAAATTATCATTACCTGAAAAAACACGAGACTCCAGCAAAAGAAACCAACCATACATCCAAAAGTGGTGTATTCTGAGGAAGAAAGAAAAAGAAGATCTAACGCAATGAAGGGTTATTGGCAAAAAATCAAGAATAAGAACATCAAGAAAATGACTAAAATCCATAAGACGAAATTAAATATTTTCCAAACTTAAAGAACTTATGAAGTACGATGAGGCTTTAAAAACAAAACAAAAACATTAGGCTGTTACATTAGTGATTGTGAAATTTCGTTCTTCTTGATTTAGGAGGTTTTAAAAACTATATTGAAGATGGGTATGCAACAATATGAGTTCCATTATTTTTCATGCGTTAAGCGAATGATCTATCTGATAAAACAGAGTAAATAAATCTCAGACGCTCCCACAACTAAGATTTTTCATATTTGAGAGATAATTTTCTTAAACATCCTGAAGTTTACAATTTAAAAAGAACTGGTTAAATTGCTTGTAGTTAATATTTTGACTATGTTGGTTGTTTCTGTATGAACCCTGAATCAGTTTCTAGATTGATTTATAATTAAGAATTCTCAATAATGAACAAAATAGTATTATTATAAATTTTGCTCAGTTATTTATTAGTTGTTTCTGTATGTTTTGTAAGTTATTTAAATATCCACATATTCTGTTAAGAACCATAATACTCTAATGAGTAAATGTTGTTGTTTAGGTCATCAACCGAAAGGCTGGTTTGAACCTGTAGAGGTTTTACTAAGTAAAACGAGGAGTAAGGTGGTTTACCAATGCCTTCCTCACTGAGTGGAAAATTACGCTTATTAGCATGCCGGGCCCTCTGAAAAGCACTTATTTTCCACTCTGCAAATGATAGCTTCATTTCATTCACCACAGGGTCTGGCTGTATAATGAAATTCATTACTTCCAGAGGAGATAACTCTGATTAGTGTCTTTTACACCTCTACCTCTTCTGTTCTTAAATGATTCAGTCATTTAATTGGCTGACCATGTCATAAGAAACAGAACTATTTATTTTAGCCCTGCAATGAACAGATTGAATGTAAATAATTTGACACTCCACCTGTCTGTTACGGGCAGATATTCTGTTAAGAACCATAATACTCTAATGAGTAAATAATAATTTTGAATTGTTTACAAATTCCGCGTACCCAGGAAAAATAAAGTTTACTGTTTACTGTATAATGTTGTTGTAACTTATGATTACCCAATTATAATCACCTAAACAAGAGCGGCTTTAATAGAAAAAAATGTCTTACAATTAAGAGTGATAAGATCACTTACGAAATATAGTGAAGGTTCTAAACATTTTAAACAAAATAAAAGCTTAATTCTACAAGAATGTTAACGGCCTATGACTAGTTTGACTAGTCATGAACTAGTTTGGTTTAAGCTGTGACTGTTAGTATACATCTCCAGTTCAGCGCATTATCTTAAAATCGCTTTCTCATAAAATGATTTGTGTTGATTGTAAATATCAAAATTATTTTTACATTTTATCACCAGTGAATCACAAAATTTCTTCCTTCTAGTATTTTATTTACCTAGATAAATATATAATATACCTAAATATTATATGTTAATCTGCCCATAACAGACTGTTGGAATGTCAAATTTTTTACACTCAATCGTTTCCTTGCAGGGCTAAAATAAATAGTTCTGTTTCTTATCACATGTTCAGCTAATTAAATGACTAAATCATTTAAGAACAGAATAGGTAGAGGTGTAAAAGACATTAAACAGAGTTATCTCCTCTGAAAGTAATGAATTTCATTATACAGCCAAACCTTGTGGTAAATGAAGTGAAGGTGTCATTTGCAGAATGGTTAATTATGTGCGTTTCAGAGGGCCCGGCATGCTGATAGCGTACTTTTTCACTCAGTGAAAAAGGCAATGGTAAACCACCTCACTCCTCGTTTTACTTAGTAAAACCTCTACAGGTTCAAACCAGCCTCTTGGCTGATGACCTAAACAATAATAATGTATACTTGATACATTTATAGATCTAGTATCTACAACTTTACGGTATCTTGTAATATCTCAGGAGCATTAAGTTATTTAGAGTACAATTGCTAAGAGTTTATTCTCGAAAGATTGTATTGCGGAGTTTTAACACTAAAGACCTATTCCCATGACGCTAGTTTACTAGCTGCTAGTACTAGCAGGACCTACTAGCGCGTCACTGATGGTTCCCGTGGAGCTAGTTAATTATTACCAGTGCTCTGAAACATATGTGATTTGTGTTGTGTATTGTACAAAGTACAACTTACTAGCAACTAACAACGTTTCCAAACGTTCACACTGAGCTAGTTTACTAGCGCTAGTCAATCACGTGACCTTTTCTCCCCTACTAGCGCTGGTAAAGTCAAACATATTCAACGTCACTACTAAACTAGTTGCTAGTTGTTCGTTCCCACGACGCTAGAACTAGCAAAACCTCTAATTGGTGAATTTGGGATTACACCCATTTGTTAAACTGAAGGCCTATGATAAAACCTGCACGTCTTTACGCGAGTGAATGTTTTAGAATGACCGGGAGGGCTGATCTAAGAGGAAAAGAGAAATTTTAGAGAAGATTGAGTGGATCCAAAGATAGTAGACGGACAGTGCAGGTTACGAGAACGTGACATCTATGGTTCATGAAATTTTATTTTGCGAACAATAACAAATCTTTCCTCTTTATAGATAATTGGCCTCATATTTTAATGTGATTGCTGACTACGTCATATACAACTGAAATGAGTTTGAGTTGGTATGTTTTAGCTATACTTACTTTTACTAAGTAAGCGAATTGTATAATCGCTGAAAACATTTGTTTTCGGTTCAGGGGGCCTGATAGGGGCCTGAATATGTATATTATATAATTATTATTAACGCACCGACAAAAATTTTACTTAGTTATCCATTTTAAATTTATAAATTAATAATATAATTATTGAGCAACCTAACCTTCAACTGTTTCTAAGCAACAGATATTCATTCATAGCTTCTGAATGAAAATCCCTGTCATTCAGTAAGTCCGGTATCCCTGTGATCTTAACTAAGCCAGGATACGAGAGCCCACTGTAATTTGAAAATTTAAAATTTTTGACAATAACAATGAAGTAAATGAATATCTTTTTTTATCCGAGGCGGCGAGAAAAACTCAAGTTCACTCCCTCACGAAGGGGGAAGTAGTGTTGGACTCAATTGAGGCGTCCTCATCCATACCCATGAAGACCACAACCGCCTACCAACCAAAAACCCGCCGTTTGGCCACTTAATGTCCGATCAAGTGGCCAGGCGGCGGGATTTTGGTTAGCAGGCGGTTCCTCCTGCCTCAGTTGAGTCCAACACTACTTCCACCATCGTGAGGGAGTGAACATGAGTTTTCCTCGCCGCCTCAGATAAAAAAAAAATATACATTCATTTACTTCATTGTTATTGTCAAAAATTTTAAATTTTCAAATTACAGTATTCTCTCGTATCCTGGCTTAGTTAAGATCACAGGGATACCAGACTTACTGGATGACAGGGATTTTCATTCAGAAGCCATCACACAACTTTCTTTTTGCAATGTAAATAATGAAAACTATAATGTATTTTTAATCCTCAGAAAACAATATAAAATATACAATATGGTGTGAAACACTCACATGACTTTCTCTTGCCAATGTAAATAATAAACAATATAACCCCATGTTTAATCATGAGTAGGCCCTAAACAATGAAAAATGAAAAACATAACCTAATTTTAATCATAGTTGAATGACGGAAAATGTAAATTAATCTCTTTTGTGTACCACTTTAAATTACGGAAAATCAGTAATCGCTTCAAAACTAGGTTTTGTAGAGACAAATGCTTAAAATAAAGTGGTAGGTCTTTAAATTTCCTATAACTTTGATTATACAGAGTGTTTTACGTAATGTTACCGGTGCTTTCTGAGCTCATTGTACTAGCAAAAATAATGGAAAAAGTTAATATTAACATAGGACCGGAAATGCTTTGTTAGCGATTTACGGTTAGCAAAAGATTTTGCCCAAAATACAGTGCCCTGGGTGAAATGAAGACTTGCTGGATTCTGGGAAGATATATTGAGGGGTGAATTCAGTTGTTGTTTGTTATGGTTTTCAATAGACACACACAA
Organism: Catonia carolina; assembly: GCA_035578175.1. Taxonomy (NCBI): domain Eukaryota; kingdom Metazoa; phylum Arthropoda; class Insecta; order Hemiptera; family Achilidae; genus Catonia; species Catonia carolina. The sequence continues at coordinate 123,825,704 of JAQMRL010000002.1, forward strand.
TTTCAAAACAGAACTTGTAGAAAATTTAATTCTCAAAAATTTGTAAATTATGCCAATTAAAAACAAATAAGTTAATAGTTTATAAAATTAAATTTTATTAGTAACACTTATATGAAAAAATGAAGGAACAGCAAAACAATGTAACTCACCGGATGGCGACATTAAGTGGCGAGTTGAAACCTTCACATTTTGGTGGCCCTGAAAAGGGCCGTTTAAGCGGTGGTCGTCTTGATGGAAAGCGTCGGTTGTAGTCGTCGTAGCGGTCGAGTAGCTGGGCGACACAGCGTGTCGTCGTCCAGCGGAGATGTCATCTTCTTCCCTCGCGGAAGTGCGTCGATGGCTGCTTCGTCGGGTCCGGTGGGCGTAAGGCTCGGTCGAGGGATCACTGTGGGCATCGCTCGGGTCAGCGGGCGATGACAATCCGGTCAACGGCTTACGGTGACGGGTCGGCGAGCGGAAGCATCATCTTCTCTCTTGCGGTCGATTAGTCTTCGCTGGAGTCCAGTAGCCGTAGGCCGATGGTGGACGTCTTGTCTTGATGGTGGCTGTCTGGATCGGAATTGAAACTCTCGGCTCAGTGTAGCGGTCTTTATATAGTTGCCGAGAGCGCTGTGGTAGAGGGCGGTTACTGGCTCGGCCTTATGACAAAGGCCTCTGTCGGTATGCCGCAAAAGCCTACCACTCCTCTCGGAACTATTGGCAGCTCCCTCTGTCGCTACGTCGAAAGCTTTGATAGCCGGCAGTACAGTGCCTAATCAAAGGGGGCGACAGTGATATAACATTCAATAAATACCGCAATGAAATAACAAACAATTATTGACATTTAATAAAGCTTGAAGTAAATTTAAGTCATGTTTATTGTAAATTTTTGAAAATTTGTTCATGTACTTCAATACATTTTGCAGCTCGCTTTCGTATTGTTCGCGCAGCTCTCCGCAATGCTGCACGGTTACTCTTGTTTTATGTAATGGCATCTGCAATACGATCCAAGAACTCTTCTCGAGTATTAACGTTTTTCTTGTATACAATACTTTTTATCCAACCCCACACACAAAAATCTAACGGCGTTAGATCTGGTGATCTTGGTGAACAGGTGTGTGGTACACAGCGGCCAATCCATCACTCGACGGATCAGGAGCACCGTCATGCTGATATTATACAGTATCTTAATGCTTACGGAACATCTTCTCATGAATGCAGTAATAGTTTCTGAAGGAATTCAAAGTAAATTTAGATGTTCGGAGAGAATGAATGGTCCTATCAGCTGATCATAAAGTAGATATGACTATTCATTTACGCTAAATCTTTTTTTTTGACACTTTTAATTGAAATTTAGTATCTGTTATTGAAATAATATAACAATTTCTAAATGTGAAGCTAATGTTCCAAAACTTTATTTATTTGAAGGAACGTGCAGTCATCACCACAGTCCTACAGTTGGCCAAGAAGATCTCTTGGCCAGAGGCGCTTCAAACGTCTGCTCTGAGTACCCGGTATCGCCCTAGTGTACATGTTTTGTATGAGAGGGTTGTCGTGTAGTTCAAATTTGTCATGCATCGTCTTGTATAGTTGTTTCGCGACATCAATTACGTATGGCATTTGTTAAGTCTTTGTGCAACATTGAGTTTGTGATGTAAAAGGGGCATTGCGTTATCGTTCGAAGAATCTTGTTCTGAATCGCTTGTATACGTTTCGTGTGTGAAGGTTTAGCAGATCCCCAAAGTTGAACTCCATATGTCCAGATTGGTCTTAAGACTGTCTTGTAGATTGTTAATTTGTGTGACATGTTTAATTTAGAACGTCTATCAAGTAAGCGTTTTAGTTGATAGAAGCGTGTTTTGAGTTTGTTGCGTGTGTGTGTAACATGTGGGTTCCATGTAAGTTTTCTGTTCAAGTGTAAGCCTAAGTAGCGTGTTTGAGTAGTGTGAGGTAGCGGAATATTATTAATGTAAACGGTTGGGCAGTTTTGTCGTCTAAGAGTAAACGTCATTTGTTGCGATTTGTTTTCATTAATTTTAATTTTCCAAAGTTTAAGCCATGACTCTACGCTAAATCTACGCTATCTACTCTAAATCTGTGTTGAAAATTACGTTCGATTGTGCTATGTAAACCATCTATACAGACAAAATTATGACTACTTTTTTATTTTCTACTGCTTTTTATTTTAAAAAATCATTTAAATTATTTATTAAAAATACATTTATAAAAAAACTAATATAATTAATGATTAACAATATGATTAAGGTACTATATAAGTATTAAGACAGAATGATGTATCTACAGTACTCTCATTACAAACTGATTATGTGGGTGATGAACATTTCCTTCGAAAGACTTAATTTAAGAAGAGATTGTACATAAAATTTTCAAAGAAATTATGATATTATCTGAAAAATGTTATACTGACTGTTAATAATGTCTTGAGATGTTAAAGAAGAGGCGTGATAAAACAAAAGCAGTGTAGGTGAAACGGTTTTTTAACAGAGAGAGATGGAATACCATTGTAGGGGTTACAACCCAAGGAAACGTGGAAGAGAGAGAAGGAGAATTTTATGGCGAGTCATATCTAGATTTCTGCTCTCTTGCACTAGAGTTACAAAAAGTATTGAACAATAGAGTGTTTTAGTCTTTCAACTTCTGACAAACATCTACGTTCGATAACTCTATAAACAAAAATAAAAAATATTTTTCCTGTTCTCTGTACTTTTTATTTATTCAGAGAGCCAAAACCAATGAATAAGCATTTTTTTTAAACATCTATCATGAGTTACAGAAGATCCTTTAGAAAGAGTATGAATTAACAATATAGGTTCATTATTAAAGAAATTTTATTTCAGTGAGGAATATTTTTAAAAATTTGACGATTTTTATGAAAGTAATATTTTAATATAGCAGTTTTTGGAGGTTGGAGGTGGTAACACGATTTATGTGGTATTGACGAAAAACCCGTTGGAAAACACACTCTTGCTTTTTCAGCAAAAATAGTTTTCTCTAAGTACTTTACAGCAGAAATTTTATAACATAAATTAAGGATAACAAAAAGTGGCACTTACAACAGACTTACAATAGTTATCTAAAAAGATCATTTGTTTTAAGTTTGCTGATTAAATTCAGATGAAAATCGGCTTAATAATTTTACAATAAATTCACAATATTGATTTAGAAAAACTGATATTTACATAAAAGGATTAATTGAACTTCAATCATATGAAATCTACAAACACACTAAAACAAGTGTAGACACTTTCAGAGGGAGAGAAACATTTTATGGGCACATACATATAATGGAAAAAAACAGGATCACAAAATCTTCGACATCAAAAACCTAGACTTGTTATTATTTTACTAAGTCGTAGTGGATAACTGAAATAGAAGAAGACTTCAAACAATTTAAGACCACAGAAATTGACAAGAACAATCGGGAGATATCAAAAACACACTAATTCGAATAAGGTATCACAGTGAGGAAAGGAGATAAACGGAGAGAGAGGGCTAAAATAGAGGCACCCAACAGACCTGTTAACATTTCTTTGTTAACGCTTCGTTTAGCAGTAATTAGTGATTTTATGGTTTTTTTCATGAAAATGTTAAAAAATAATGATTTTTTTTAAAGATTTAGGCCTTAGTAATATGGATTTTACGAAAAAAGTGTATACAATCAAATTTATAGAAAATGAAAACATCTACAATTTTATTGTAAAAATTTTTCTCTACAGAGCCTAGTTTAGCGTGAAAGAGTGATTTTCCGTATTATTAAGGTGAGATTGTACGATGGTTTTGACTGAAAATTTCGATTTTCGGTTTTAAGTTTTTCAGTACTTTAGACCTAGATCTACCAGAAAAATATTAAATTACGTAAAAAAATTATTTCAATGAAAAAAATAAGTATTTAGCAGGTTTACCCAGAAAAATATCATGTTACCAAGAACGAGTATTCTTTACAATTTTATACTTCTCTTTTTAGTGTAAAGGGAATTTCAGGTTTTTTAAATATCTGAATTACTGTTTTTAATATTCCCAAAACTGTTGGTTCAGCTTTTTAATCAACTGTTGATGGGAAATTTACATGTTTGTGTACATTTTGTTTTTGATTTGTGCCTTATTATTTTTTGTCTGTTCCCGGAAATTTAGATTTTTAACATTTAGGTACATTTTTTTCAGAAATCATTAAACCTACCATGTAGAAATTTTTACCAATTATTCTTCTTGTACATGCACTTACACTGGTATTTTTATGACTTCCTCAGATGCTTCTAAAATTAGTTATATGCAAAAACACGTAGAAAGAAATTTGTAAAAATTCTTTGTTATTCTTTATTTTGTTTTTAATTTTATGGTCCTACAGATTAAATTGAAAAAATGCCAGTAGCTAGAGAAATCCAACATCTATAAGTGTGTTAAGTTTTTTGTGCTTATCTTTAACCAATCCTATGAAAAATTTACCTAAAAATTGCAAATTTAACGTTGGCAGGATACAAGGTACGGTCTCCCCTTACGCCAAACTAAGGTTGGTTTTCATTTTACATCATGCACTCATGATTAATGAGTTTTTTGATTATGATTAATGACTCATGATTAGGTTATGTTTTGAGGTTAGTTTCTTTTGTTTATTTCTAATGTTTTATTACTAATGTTAGGTTACATTTTTAATTATTTTTATTGGCTAGAAAAGTCGTGTGAGTGTTTCACAACAGTTTTTTTTATAATAACCAAAATAAATTTTAGTGCTGTAGGTCCCATCGGTTTTTTTTACTTTATGATTTACGTTCATTTAAGATAAATTATTTCTCAGTTACTGCGTGGGAACACAACTAAAACGTTTCTGGCATACATTAAGGGCCTATGCCTTGCAAAATCGATACCATATTTTAAACTATGAATAGGCTATAACATTTTAACCAGAACATTAATATCTTTTCATTTCCAGCAAGAAACAAAACGCGGTTTACATGGAATATAGCTTTAACAAACAAGAAACAGATTTATTGCAGATAATGGGCCTAACTTGTAAAACAAAATTTATTCTAATAGCCTATTCGTGATAAATTTCCCATTGGTTGGTAATAAACTAATAGCCTTAACTTATTTATAATTTTTATTTATTCGGTCGTTGACTTTTACATGTGCAGGCTATTATTTAAAATTTACTTTGAATTACCATAATATAAATTTCGTACTAAATATACAGAAGCTATTTAAGTTTATAAATTACTTAATTGTTTTTAGTAAATTTACAACCACGTAAATCGCTTAGCACTGAATCTCTTAGACAACAGCATTGATGTTCATAGACTAAAACGCGCTACAGTACTGGATCTCTTAGAGCGATTCTGATAGTGTGATTTTAAATTGTAAATAATAAAATGTTAATATTCTCTGTCGATGATTGCCATGTTTGAGCGTGAATGTTGTAAATAACTGAACGAACATTTTTAATTATCTTCAGTAAAAATCGGTGTACATATTTTTATTTCGAAATCATGTGCTCTCATTTATTACTTCTCATTTTGTTTTTTTTTCTTTTTAAAGGAGCTTTTTAGGTTTTTTATTTATTTAAAAAAAATTAATTTAATTTTGATTGTAAATAATAATTAAGAACAGTATAACATGTTTTAATGTTATAATTTGTTAATTAAGTTACACCAGTGGGTTGTAATTTTTTTATGGGTTATATCTAATTGATATATTGCATTTATTGTTTGTTATACAACAAATTATGCATTAAGAAAAAATTAAAAGTATATAATACATGATATGATAAATTGGTACAGTTGTGTTTTGACAATAACAGTTAGATCTCATTCAATTGTTGTCCCTTTGGAACGGGGTAGAAAAGGTTTTTATTATGTTGCTAGGACTATACTGTTTTCTCAATTGTTTTTTATTTGTTGAATTTTGTCTTTTATTATTTTTATCTGGATTTTACGAGAATGACTTAGTGTATTTCTTTTGTATATTTATCAATCACATTCTTTATTGTTTTCGAAATTTTATGACTAGTCCTTATAAATATGGCCGCTTTCTTTGGCTGACCAGTCAGCAATTGGTCAATGTGAAGTAAAGAATTCAATACGTTGTTATACGAATATAAATAAATATAATATTATCTAATATAATAATTATTTTATATACCTCTTAGTCGTGCATCAACTGTAGGAATCGGTTTGACGTGTTTGGAAAAAGGTTTTAGTGACACGAAATAGTTGTACAACTATTTAACAATCGCCTATCACATCAAAACTTTAAATAACTTAAGTTTTGAATTTCATTTTTATCATTTTTTGTATTTAAGATTAATTTAGGGTTTTCGCCAAATAGTTTATTATATCAAAAATATAAAGATTTCAATCCAAAGTACTCAGATTGATTACTGAGGCCCTCGGTTATGTATAAAATATAAATTTGTAAACAGATTTACCCACTCAATACATGAATGATGTATTTCTAAAGCTGTATCGTCGTTCTAAGAATAAACTTCAGTTAAATAGAAAACCTCTTATTCGTGACTAGCGTAATGCTGAGCGGTTACGTTAGAGAAGGTCAACGTTACTGTGAATTGTTTAACATTTATTCTGTATCATTTTTGTAAGTAGTTTTTAGTTAATTGGTTAAGTTTTTGAGTTGTTCTTAGTTAATTACAATTAGTTTTTTATTTATTACCTGAGTAATTTATTTGTAATTTACTTGTAGATTTTAGTCACTTATTAAACTAAAATTTTTAGTTGTAATAAATACTTGTAATTTTAAACTAGTGTGTTGTTACAGTGAGGAAGGCTATCGTAAACCTCTTCACTCTTTGTTTTACTCAGTAAAACCTCTACAGGTTTAAACCAGCCTTTCGGCTGATGACCTAAACACAAACAAACACACACACACACACACACACACACACACACAGTGTTGTTAATTATTTAACTTATCCAGATTCCGAAACGGACCTTACAGATAAGTGTTACAATGTACTATATATATGTAAAGAAAAATATAATTTTCTTATTGTGAATTGTGCCGCGTTAGCGTAAACAACGCACACAACAACGTAAACAAATAAACAGCTGAGAAATATTTTAATAGTTACGATTGAATAAAAATTATAAACAAACAAAAGTAATTAGTGATTGTGGCTAAAGAAACAACTACAATTAATAACATTAAATGTCGTTTCTCATGTAATAGGAGAAACTCAATAATTGTGTTTTTGATTGCCATTGTCATTTCGTACATTACGTACCTCTGGAGGCTTTACAAAGTAAAACAAGGAGGTGGTTTACAATTGCCTTCCTCACTGAGTATTTACATGAAACACAATAATAACCTAAGGTGAAACGTTGCACTTCTTAAAGGTTTTAATTACAGGTTTTGTTTTTATATGTTTGTATCATTATACAAAATTCATAAATTTATGTATTACATGCGCTGTAAAATTAGTTCATTTATTATATATGTTTGTATAATTATTCAAAATTCATAAATTTATGTATTACATGCGCATTACATGCGTTTTACATACATTAGTTCATTTAACCGTTATGCATTAAAATCGTAGTGAAGATTAAATTTTTAATAACGGTAATTAGACTGTGTGATAATTTTCACAAGCATATGTGTTTTTATAACAGGTGTCATAAATACCATGTTTATACAATTATTTTAAAGAGAAGTTCATGTTACTATACAGATTTATTTTGTCACGCACAGTTGCATTTCGAATAGTACGTGTTTTATATTCACAATATTTTATAATTGTTTTGGTACCGGATTTAAATTCTTGAAATAATTAATCATACCATTCAAATAAGATTTATAAATTATTTATTATTAAAACATTTGTATTAATTCTTTAATTTGAATCATATAAAATTATTTTAGTTTAATGTTATTATTTTTGATATTTTCCTGTTGTTTTAATATTTGTTTTCAGTTACATATTTTGTGGTGAACGGCTTTAATCTATTATTAGATAGCCATCGGCGCTGTATTTAATATTATTAAATGTATGAACTAATGAGACTATTTCTCCCTCAACAATCATCAAATATTTATTCAGTTACTCTGCTAATCATTCGCCTGTGGAGTTTTGTTACGCCCTAGCACTCAATAAATTAATCAGATTATATTAAATATTATACAAATCGATTTGTATGGACCTACTGAGTTAGAAATGAGATTTTCTCACATACCAGTGGTAAACTTTAGGTAAATTTAAATATATTACTGTGACTTGTATTCTAAAATTATGATATTTTTGATATTATGTAATATACTGCGCGTTCTATTATGTAGAATTTATAAATCTCATAATATTGTCTATTATTTTGGTAAAAATTTGTTTGTTTTGGTCATCAGCCGAAAGGCTGGTTTTAACCTCTAAAAGCTTTATAAAGTTAATGGAGGAGTGAGGTGGTTTACAAGCCTTCCTCACCAAGTGGAAAAGTATGCTTATCAACATGCCGGGTCTTCTGGAAAGCATCTACTTTCCACCCTGCAAATGACACCTTCACTTCATTCACCACATTGTCTGGCTGTGTAATGAAATTCATTACTCTCAGAGGAGATAATTCAACTTGTGTCTTTTACACCTCTATCTCTTCTGTTCTTAATTGATTCGATCATATAATTGGTTGACCATGTGATAAGAAACAGAAATATTTTTTTTGTAGCCCTGGAACTAGCAGAAGGAGTGCAAATAATTTATCTGTTACGGGCAATCGTCAACAATGTCAATATGAAAATATATTACTTGATCTGAAACACAAGTTATTTATATAGATCTCGTTAAACTGAAAATTCTTTTGAACGTTAGAATCTTTCATTTCTAATAATAATTTGTTGCAGTGATCAACGTTTAAAACTTTGTCATCGAACTTTGATCCAACGGACGACGTTTGGTTCTTGCTGTTTTAATTTAAGCTATTATTTCTGTTTTAGTTATTGATTAAAACCATTCAATAAACTTAATTATTAGTATAGTAAAGTATTTCGCTGTAAATGTACACTCATATAATATAATGCATTCAGCAATTACCAATATAGATCGGAGGCAAATTCTCTTAATAGTAATTAAATATAATAATAATCTTCCTACGGTGCTATAGTGTTGTTTTCTCACTTTATATGTTTTTATTTACAACTGGGTGGTTTTGTACAATCGGTAAATATTGGTAGTAAATATTGTATATTGGGGTAGTTGGTAATGTGCTCGCCTCTCATCATGCGGTCCTGGGTTCGAATCCCACTCAGGCACGGCATATTTTCATACGTTACAAAAAATCATTTCATCCTCCATTCCACTATAGTTACACCCCAACGTCGTCGCTAATGACCGTTGTAATTGATGTGACGTTAAATAAATAATTTTTTTAAAAAATCGGTAAACATGGATGTTATTGTTATTTAGGCATCAGCCGAAAGGCTTGTTTGTACGTACCTCTGGAGGCTTTATAAAGTAAAACAAGGAGGTGATTTACAATTGCCTTCCTCACTGAGTGGAAAAGTTTACTTATTAGCACGCCAGGACCTCTGAAAAGCATCTAATTTCCGTCCTGTAAATGATACCTTCACTTCATTTACCATAGGGTCTAGCTGTATAATGAAATTCATTACTCTCAGAGGAGATAACTCTGACTAGTGTCTTTTACATTTTTACCTCTTTTGTTCTTACATGCTTCAGTCATACAATTGGCTAACCATGTGATAAGAAACAGAACTATTTTTCGTAGCCCTGGAACTAGCAGATCAAATGCAAATAATTTAACTCTCCACCTTCTTGTTATGGGAAAAAATATGCATACGATATAAATTTTTAATCATGATATTAGACGTTAAAGGAGGACACTACTCATTAGTAGGACTCCCGAAATTAATTACTTAAGTTACCCTTTTCAGAATTTAATCATTAAGACTATTTAATTAATAATAACAATTTTAATTACGTTTTTATATTTTTATTGTGTTAATTCAAATTGGACGATATTAAATTAAGTTAACCAAAGTCTCTGCTCCACCTCCTGGTGAGCCGACGATATGGATTGCCTGGTAAATGTGGAGAACTTAGTTCACGAATTAATGGGTCGGAATTGTTATGTAATTTTCATTTAATTATTTCCTTTGAATATATAAGTAACCACAAGGTGCAGGTGGTTTTTCTAGGCTGTTTACGGAATGTACCCTTTAAATGAAATATACCCTTTAAATTCCAATTAACTTAAAAAAATTATCTCGTTATAATGTAAACGTAATGATTAAAACCGCAGACATTTTGGAGATATTTAAAAAATTGTTTCACTTAAGTGCGATACGTAAGTACTCATTCACAATATTATGAAATAGCTTTCCAGGTTTATGTAATTTAGCCATAAATCTTCTAAACAATGCAGAAGAAGTTAGGCGCTTGAAACGTTACCATGTTTTGGACCTGTCTGAAAGAGTTTAAATGTACAAAAATTATAGTGAAAAGTACTCCATATTGTAAAATGTAAATATCTTTGTACATAGTAATTTCTCTTTTAACACATGAGTAATTGATATAATGAGAGGTACTCAGGGTAATGAGGCCTCAACTTGTGAATCGTAAATTCAAAAGATTTGTTTATAGTTTATTTTTAAAAAACTGATTGCAAATAATGTTAAATTTTTTAAAAAAAGGTGTATATAATGACAAATAAGGAAAGTGTCTGACAACTGTCTGCACTATTGTTGAGATCACAGCCATACTCAGAAATCTTCCGTACGTCCATCTATTGCCTGCCTGTCGTCAAATTGTTCCCAGATAGCATCTGGAAGAAACCCAACGTTTTTTACCTTTTGAAATTTTTCCAGACAGAGTGTAGTCACTAATAAGATTATTTCATGTAATAACAGATTAAAATATTGTATACTCAATCTAAAAGTTAATCTGTCTCAAATTTTACATATAATATAATTACCTGTAATTTTAAGTCCAACGTTGAATACTGTTGCTTGGTTTTTCTTTTAAGTTTCTTAAAATATATAGTTGTAAATAGAATTCCTATCCTTAAATTTTAATTTTTATACTTATTAATTATGATGGTCATATCAGCTTCAATACTTCTTTTTACTTCACAGTCACTTTACGTAAAGATAAAAATTTTGTGACCATAAGAGTGATAGAAAAAAAATTAAGTGCTGCTACCATACGTTTTTGTGTAGGTAATTTTTTTTAGTACTAGTATACCACTTAGTTTTAACTGTCCCAATAAAAGTAAATCTATTTATTTTTCGTCCTTGTAATAGTGGTTTTTTAACAATTGAAAATTAAATAAAAAATGTAGTTAGTGTTGTTACTAGAAAAAAGGTACGATACTATATAAAGCTTAACCAAATTCATTTTTATAATGAATTTAAAATACATTTTGAATTTTACTTTTTCGAACAAAAAAACAAAATTATTTCAAACGAACGCTAGAATTGAAGGAGGAAAAATTAGCAGAAAATAACGGTTTATTAAATTTTATTTTTGTCAGACTTACTGATGGCTTTTCATGTTTTAAACCATTCTAATATTAAAAATAAACCAAATATAAAACATAATATTTATGCACAGCTCGTTATTTTTGGCTGAACAAAACCTGGCTACAGCTTTACGTCAATTATTTAAAAAAATTTTAATTAACCTCCGTTGACAAAAGAACACAATTAAATCAATATTTTATTAATGTAGGCTTAATTTGGTAAAAATATATAAAAAAATAGAAAAAACAAGACTATCTCCGTGACTCAGTGACTCAGTGATTAACGTTCTACGCTGTAAAACGGAAGGCCCTGGATTCGATTCCTGCTAGGATCTGAAATTAAAATTATACGCGTTCAAACCCACCGTTTCTTTACACAAATTGCTAATGACTAAGCTGTTAAATTATTTTGCAACACATATATCAGTAAAAATACTTTGATTATTATGTAATTGTGGTCACTAATAACTTTACTGTTTAACGTGACTTAAATAAATAACCTGCCCATAACAGACAGGTGGAGTGTCAAGTTATTTACATTCAATCTGTTTGTTTCAGGGCTAAAATAAATAGTTCTGTTTCTTATCACATGGTCAGCCAATTAAATGACAAAATCATTTAAGAACAGAAGAGGTAGAGGTGTAAAAGACACTAATCAGAGTTATCTCCTCTGAAAGTAATGAATTTTCTTATACAGCCAGACCCTGCGGTGAATGAAGTGAAGGTGTCATTTGCAGAGTGGAAAATATGTGCTTTTCAGAGGGCCCGGCATGCTGATAAGCATACTTTTCCACTCAGTGAGGAAGACAATGGTAAACCACTCTGCTCCTCGTTTTACTTAGTAAAACCTCTACAGGTTCAAACCAGCCTTTCGGCTGATGACCTATACAACAACAAATAAATAACCCTAAAAACCCATTGAAAATGTTAAAAATTCAGTTTTTAAGAAAATTTAATAAAAATTAAGAAAATTTAATGGCGTTGCTAGAAAAAGTTAGAGCTTGAGAGTTGAGACAAAATAATTTATTTACTTTGTAAAAGTAAAGAATTTCTTTAACATATTACAATGCGATTACAAGTGCGATGATTATTATTATTTCCTATTATTAGTAATTTAAATTGCGCTAAAGAAAAATAATCGTTTTAATAATTGAAATTAAGAATTAACATTAATAACTAAATGTATACCACGTGCTTCATACAATCTCTGTGTATAGTCGGGAAACTGCGTTATCGTCATGATACCCTTAAATTTCTTTACCCTCCGCTAGATTGTGTGAGTGTTAAACATCTGAGTTTTAAAGGTCATGTAATAAGGGGTGTATTCTCCACATGACAAACGTACAACCAAACATGACAATTGAACTCAGTTTTTCAGGAACTGATTTTATCGGATATTAAAAAAATCTGGTGTGAAACACTCACACAACTTTCTCTTGCTAATGCAAATAATTAACAATAAACCTAACACTAGTAATAAAACATTTGAAATAAACAAAAAACTAACCTCAATAAATATAACCTAATTTTAATCATGAGTGAAAGACGCAAAATGAAAATCAACCTCAGTTCGGCTTAAAAATACGGAAAATCACTCTTTAACACTAAACTACTCTATGTAGAGAAAAATGTTTTAAATAAAAGTTGCAGATCTTTTAATTTTCTATAAACTTAATTATATACACTTTTGTCATAAAATGCATACTAAGGCCGAAATCTTAAAAAACCACTTTTTTACGTGAAAACAGGCTCACCAAGAATTTCAGCAAACATGGCGCCTACTCTATCTTGTAGAGAATAAAAAATTTAGTAAACCAGGTGATTTTAAAAAAAATCGTAAGACCAGTTTTTGAGAAAATCGCAAAAAAGTGAAAAATTATACGAATAAACTACTACTTCTGGTTGACCGATTTTGATGAAAATGTTCGTGTCGGGTCTGGTAGTGGTATGTAACTTAAGTTTCAAGTTTCAAGTTCGTACGATGTTCCGTTTTTGAGATATTTTGCACACACACACACACACACACACACACACACACACACACACACACACACAAGCGCGCGCGCACACAAACACACACACACACACACACAGACCAATCGCTAAAAACATGTTTTTTGGGTTCAGGGGGTCTGAAAACGTGTAGGCCCTACATCCGGTGAAAACTCGATTTCGAAAAATCGACTTGAAAACAATACTTTCCTTCCTATATATTCATATAGGCAAGAGAAAGTATAAATTAAAGTAAATGTTTTTACAAACCATTCAATTACTGACCTGAATCAACTAAACGTAATGACGTGTAAACCTACCAATAATGTTCCGTTGTACACAATGGTCACAAATAATCAAGCAGTTTATTCGCATTTAAAGAAACCTGAAAGATTTAATAAAATATTGAAAATAGAATAATAATGTGTCACGAACTAATGTAGATGGTGAACAATGATGGACAATTACGTCAAAAGTGGTAAGCTACTTCCAAAAATTGTCGAACAGTTCATGTATTGACCAAAATAATTGCAATGCGGTTTTACAGAAAATAATAAAATTACTGCTAAATTAAACATTGGGTAGAAAATTATTACAAATACATACAAACAATAAAGGACATTTGATTTTTTTTAACTTTTGTAACTATAAGATGCACCGTAAGAGTATCTTACAAAACAATTCTTCGAATGAGAGCTATTGCTCCCACGGAAACCACTTATGTCAACTTAATGACCCAAGTAAATGTAATCATTTTATAAGACTCTCTGAGTTAGTGGCAAAAATTTTAGTTTTCATATTTCAGCCGAGTCTGTTTAGTAGTGCTTGCAAGTACGTGCGCGCGTACACGCACACCGGCGGACTATTTTTCTTAAGGGGGATTGCACGATGGTTTCAACTAAAAATTGCAATTTTTGGTTATTCATGTTTTTCAATAGTTTAGGCCTAGATCTACAAGAAAAATATAAAATTACGTCCAAAAAGTATTTTATTTTATGAAAAAATTAAGTTTTTATCAGCTTTACTCAGAAAAATTATAATGTTACGAAGAAGGAATATTTTTCATAATTTTATACTGCACGAAGTGCAAAGAGAATTTTAGTTTTTAAAATATCTGTATCACGGTTTTTAATTTTCTTAGTTGTTGGTTTAGCTTTCTTAACAACTGTTGATGGAAAATTTACTTGTTTGTGTACATATTGTTTTTGATTTGTGCCTTCTTGTTTCTTACCTTTTCCCGTAAATTTAGATTTTTAATATTAAGGTAGGTACATTTTTCTCAGAAACTAATAAACCTACCAGGCTGAAATTTTTACCAGTTAATTATCTTGTATAGCCACATATACCGACATTTTTATGACTTCTTCAGGTGCTCCAAAAGTTAGTAATGCGGAAAACACGTGTAAACAATTTGCAAAAATTTTATGTTATTCGTAATTTTTAAAAAAATGACGTAGTTAAATTCAAAAGATGCCAGTAGCTCGAGAAGAAATCCGACACATGTAGTGTGTAAAGTTTCATTTTCCTATCTTTTACCAATCCTATGAAAAATGTAGGTATCTAAAAATCTGGTGTGAAACACTCACACAACTTTCTCTTGCCAATGCAAATGATTAATAATAAACCTAACATTATTAATAAAATATTAGAAATAAACAAAAACTAACCTCAAAAACATAACCTTATTTTAATCACGAGTGAATGACGCAAAATGACAATCGAACTCAGTTTGGCTTAAAAATACGGAAAATCACGCTTTCACGCTAAACTAGGCTCTGTAGAGAAAAATGCTCTAAACAAAAGTTGTAGATCTTTTAATTTTCTATAACTTTTATTATATAGATACACTTTTGTCGTAAAATGCATACTAAGACCGAAATGTTAAAAAAATCGATTTTTCTCACGTTTTCGTGAGAAAAAAAAACAGAAAATCGCAAATTACCGCTAAACTAAGCGTTATACAAAAAAATGTTTGAAACAGAAGTTGTAGGTTTTTAAATTCTCTACAACTTTTATTATATAAGTTTTTGCGCTGAAATTTATATTAAAGCCGTAATCTTAAAAAAACAACGTTTTTACGTGAAAACAGCCTCACCGAGAATTTCAGCAAACATGGCGCCTACCCTATCTTGTAGAGAATAAAAAATTGAGTAAAATAGGCGATTTTAAAAAAAATCGTAGGACCAGTTTTTGAGAAAATCGCAAAAAACTGAAAAATTATACGAATAAACTACTACTTCCGGTTGACCGATTTTGATGAAAATGTTCGTGTCGCGTCCGGTAGTGGTATGTAACTTAAGTTTCAAGTTTCAAGTTCGTACGATGTTCCGTTCTTGAGATATTCTGTTCACACCCACACACACAGACCAATCGCTAAAAACATGTTTTTTGGGTTCAGGGGGTCTGGAAACGTATAGATCCGGTGAAAACTCGATTTCGAAAAATCGACATGAAAACAATACTTTCCTTCCTATATATTCATATAGGCAAGAGAAAGTAAAAATAGCAAATTCAACATTCGTGGGATAAAAAGTACCGTCTCCCCTTAAACTAATTTTTGGCTTTACAAAGTCATGAAACGTATTAAAATTAGTTGAAATCTGGGTATCAAAAGTTTCGTACCATCACATTATAATATTATTGTAATGAATTTATAATTTTTCAAATAATAAATAATGTATACTAATTTTGTAAACTGAATACTTTTAGAGAGGATTTATAATTGATTTAAAAGATAACTTAATAATTTGTAAGTTTAAACTGCTAAGTAAATGTACTAAGTTCCTATTTCAAAGTTATTAATATAGATTCACAGAAATTGAGTATTATCTTATTATGGTTAAGAGTATTTTAATATAGAGTACAGGAATCCCTCGATTAGAGCTGTAACTGTATAGCGCTAATTCGATTTTGCGATATCCTTGTTTTACTACCCGATTTCACTTAACGCGGTAGAACAATTCACTTAGCGCTGTTGAGCTACGTTTACACAGCAGTTTGCAACACAATTTTTGCTTTGAAACTCGAGTTTCAAATTTTTTTAATGTAATCAAAAAGTTTCAAACAAAGTATTTTTGTGTTTTTCAATCAATAAAAAGTTTCAAATTTTCCTAGTTTCGACTTTTTTTTTGTACGTCTAGTGTCATTCAAGATGTGGAGAGTGTAAGACGGAACCTTCACTTTTGACCAAGCTATTTCATCAGTTTTTTTTGTATTTTCCACTCTACTACACAAATACAAAAAATTAACAAAACTAAACTAAACAAATATACACAACGTTTGTAACAAATTTTACAGCACTAGCAGACAAGATTCAAGACGCCATTAAATAAAGTACCAGCTAGCGTACAACGGCCACAGGTGCTAAATGGCGGGAGAAAATTTGGAACTAAAATTGAATGAAATAAGAAAAAAACCAAAATGACAAAAATATTAATTCACTCTTTTTTAACCCAAAAAACCAAAGGTTGACGAAACAGAGCCATCACAATTGGAATAACATCAGTGTGTTAACGTAGAACATTTAGTTATGTGTTCAGCATGTATGTAACATACTGTAAGTATGCATAGTAGTGTCCAACTGCTTTCGTATAAAACAATATTGTGTGGACATTAAGAAATGAAATTTATAAATTTTGTAATTATGTACAAATTACTATTTATTTATTATTACTATTTGTTTAGCTATTAGGCCTAATAAAATGGGCACAGACAGTCCTATAGTAAAATCCCCGTTTAATATTTTGTTTGTTCTTGAAGGTAAACTAACTTCGCTTAGCGCTGTTTCAGTTAGCGCTCGGTTTTTGGGGAACCAATTAACAGCGCTAAGCGAGGGATTCCTGTATCAAGATAAACGGCTTGACTGCTGCCGGCCTACACTCACATTGGGATGATAGTTAATGATTTTGATCTTTCATGAAGGTTGAAGGCTTAATTTTAATCTTTCACTTAATATTTTGTTGGCCTATCATAGGAGAAGAAAACGATAAGAAATAAATACAGTAAGACTTCAGCTTACGCGAGTTTGACTTACACGAATTTACGTTAGCGCGATTTTGTTTTTTGTTTTTTTTTGTCTTTAATTTTATAAATCTAGAACACTATTCTATACAATAAAGCACAACCACTAGATTTGATGAAAGTTATTATTAGGCGTGGAAGGAGGGATCACACCCAGCAGTGTATCCTCCAGGATGACGTAATCATGCTATGATGGAGATGATCTTGATGGAAATGAAAATGAAAGCCCAACGGTGAAAAGATTGAGAAGATGTGATGTTGATGGTGAAGATAATGATAGGATGTTATCGAAGAAGATCCCTACACCAAAGACGGCGAAGACGTCGAAAATTTGGAAAATTTTGAATGGCCATTTGGCGAGCGAAGTCGTTTGGATGATTTTGCAATTTATCAAAGAAAATTTGATAAAGTTGTCGTGCAACATCTTTTACGTAGGGAATACGAAGGTCAGAATGTAGGGTGTCGTTTCTTACGTACCAAGGTGCTCCAGTGGCAAGTCTTAAATATTTAGACTGAAAAACTTGTTTTTTGTTTAAATTGGTTCTAGCAGCACTGATTTTGTTGAACATAATACATTATATTGTGTACAGTAGTTATTCTTATCTAAGGATGTTTACATTTATTACCACTGTTTTGCTAATTCCTCTCGAAACCCTTTTGAGTAGTTGCCCTCTCCATTTTTACCCTGGAATTTTATCTTGGTTTGCTTTTGTTCTGAATATTAGTAGGCCTACTATTTAGTGCGCTCACAATATCGGTCGTATAACCATGATTTTAATTGTGCTACAATTTGCAGATCTTTTCTTGTTTTTGTTGTTACTTTGCGTACAATATGAGTTCTAATAAAGGCTATAAACACGGAAAACGATTATTTTAAAGGAAAAGTTAGATGTCGATAAAAGAAAGAGGTGAAAAAACAAATAATATGAAAGGAACGACTAGGTTTAGTGAATCACCACTACGGACAATTAGCGAATATTTAAGGTTAAACCGAACAATCCAAGTTACGCGAATTTCACGTTACGTGATGATTTTGCGGAACACATCCCTCGCGTAAGTTGAGATTTTACTGTAGTTAATAAAAGTAAGTAGATGAGAGTCTGGTATATTGGAGATTCAAAGTTCAATTTCTAACGTGAAGAACATTGGTCAACATCTTTAGTTTTCTTCCCGATCTGATCACTCATAATTGTACAAGAAGCTAATAATTATTTTATGTAGCTGGGTAACATTTTAGAAATAACAAAGTTCGAATGTATTCTTCTTTTAGAAAAGAAAATTAAGTTTTAATTTGTAAGAAACCTTATAAATTCAGTAAAAATAATCGAAAAGTATCCAATAAACTTTACTTGTTTGCTCTTTTGACCTAAAAAACGTTTCAGTAATCAAATTTCATAAATCTTTGCAATTTTTACAAGTTATAATATTGGAAATTTAACGATAAATAAATCATTTAACAGAATTAATAAACAAAAACGATTATAAATTGTTTCTTTAATAATTTTGAAAATTATTTTAACTCAAGTCTAGTAGCCTATATTTTGATTCAATCTTTTTTGAACAACCGATTGAAACATTTTATTTTTATTCGCATGTAGGTTATTACTTTATTAGATTGTTAAATTTCTGTTGATAGCAGTACTTATTTCATAACTTTTTCATATATTTTAAGAATTTCTTTTTATTCTACTACTACGACAGGAAAAAGTATTTCTGTACTTTACCAACCCTTAGGTCGTTTTTAATATTTTATTAAGAAAAGTTTAAATTACCTAGAAGTTTTTTACTGAAACTTTAAGGAGTCCATTTCATTTATTCTTAAATCAAACATTTTCTGTATTCGTATTTCTTAGGCTTAAAATTGAATTGAATTTCTGTATAACTTTTTAGATCGTGTTTCTAATACATATTCGTTCCATATTTATCAAATAAACTAACGCCGTCGGCGTTAAAATAAATATTTATACCAAATAAAATTATTTAATATCACGTAACATCGAAGGTATTCACACATAATTTTATTATTTGATGTTCCATTTCTGTGATAAAGAAGTTTATTGTTTTTTTTTTCAAAAGGTTTGTCTGTTCTTACTGGAGTTCTTACAGTTTACGAGGATCGTACGATTTAAGAGGAAGATAAGATATTATGTACACAAAAGGAATAATTAATGAAAACGCTTAGAAAACAAGAATAAAATTCTACAGACACCTGTATAGGACATATATGACAAACGGTTGATAAAACAAATTTTTAAGGTGTCAGATAAGTGGTTTAAAAAAGTCAGAAGGGATATTGAGGAAACTGGAATAAACCGAGAAATCATAATGGACTGAATCAACTTTATAAAACTAATGATTTCTGTTTTGAAGAGCTTCCATGAAAAACAAAGACAGAATGCCGTTTGGACGGAAGAAAGAAGAAAGGTTTGCAGTGAACAATTACGGCGAGTGTGGGTTGAAAAGATAACTATGATCAATAGCTTAACTCAATCTTTGAACAATTTAATAAGTTTTAACTGAAATTTCCGATTAATTAAATTGGAACTATACGAAAACAAGACCATCCTCATGAGTAAAAACATTTTTGTTGCTCCAAAAATTACTATTTTAAAGTTCTGAACTAAAAATACAATGATGAAAGTCAAGCAAGTTCTAATGGGATTAAAAATCACGTTTTAAAGGACGAGTTATTTTGATACGGTTTTACTTTCTCTTGCCTATATGAATATACAAGAAGGAAAGTATTGTTTTCATGTTCTTTATCGAAATCGAGTTTTCACCGGATCTACACGTTTTTAGCCCCCCGAACCAAAAAAACATGCTTTTAGCGATTGGTCTGTGTGTGTTTGTGTGTATGTATGTGTGTGTGTGTGTGTGTGTGTGTGTGTGTGCGTGTGCGTGTGTGTGAACAGAATATCTCAAGAACAAAACATCGTACAAAGTTTAAACTTGGAACTTAAGTTAGGTACTTAAGTTAGCTTTTTTATTTTTAATGTTTTATTACTAATGTTAGGTTATATGGTTCATTATTTACATTGGCAAGAGGAAGTCGTGTGAGTGTTTCACACCATATTTTTATTATCTGTCAAAATTATCCGAAAATATGTTTACTGTAAACTTATTTTAATTAAGATTAAGATTAGGATAAATGTTTAAAAAAACAAACCGAGTTATGATAAGAAGATGCAGACGCTATGAATATGAAGGATATTTGATGGTTTTGAATTTTAGATGATATATTTAGTGGCATAGTAATTTTGTATGAAAATACCTGATAAAAATCTGGTGTAAAACACTCACACAACTTTCTCTTGCCAATATAAATAATTAACAATAAACCTAATATTAGTAATAAAACATTAGAAATAAACAAAAAACTAACCTCAATAAACATAACCTTATTTTAATCATCAGTGAAAGACGCAAAATGAAAATCGAATTCAGTTTGGCTTTAAAATACGGAAAATCAATCTTCCACGCTAAACTAGGCTCTGTAGAGAAAAATGTTCTATATAAAAGTTGCAGATCTTTTAATTTTCTATAAATTCGATTATATACACTTTTATTATAAAATGCATACTAAGGCCGAAATCTTAAAAAAATCGATTTTTCTCAAGTTTTCGTGAGAAAAAAACAGAAAATTGCTAATTACTGCTAAACTAAGTGTTATACAAAAAAATGTTTGAAATAAAAGTTGTAAAATTTTAAATTCTCTACAACTTTAATTATATACATTTTTGCGCTTAAATGCAAATTAACGCCGCAATCTTAAAAAAACAATTTCTTTACGTGAAAAACGCCTCACCGAGAATTTCAGCAAACATAGCGCCTACTCTATCTTGTAGAGAATAAAAAATTGAGTAAACCAGGCGATTTTAAAAAAAATCGTAGGACCAGTTTTTGAGAAAATCGCAAAAAGTGAAAAATTACACGAATAAACTACTACTTCCGGTTGACCGATTTTGATGAAAATGTTCGTGTCGGGTCCGGTAAGGGTATGTAACTTAAGTTTCAAGTTTCAAGTTCGTACGATGTTCCGTTTTTGAGATATTTTGTATACACACACACACACACACACACACACATACACACACACACACACACACAAACACACACACACACAAACACACAGACACACGGACACACAGACCAATCGCTAAAAACATGTTTTTTGGGTTCAGGGGGTCTGAAAACGTGTAGATCCGGTGAAAACTCGATTTCGAAAAATCGATATGAAAACAATACTTTCCTTCCTATATATTCATATAGGCAAGAGAAAGTAAAAATGTAGGGACAAAAAATTCTTTTGTCGTGGACATTAAAAGGAGTTAATTCACTGTAAATGTTTTGTAAAGTTAAGATAGTGGATGAATAAAGATTGGTATGCAGAATTGTAGCTTAAATATTTAAATATTGAACACATGAATACTATCGTACAAAATGTAAAGGATGGCTTACGGTAGTGAATTAGCAGTTTCAGAATTATTTGACAAGTCAAAGCCTTTACAAAATAAATTGTTGCATGGCATGTTGTCAATAAAACGAAGCTCGTTATGGAATTTAATTTGAGAATGACAGTATATTTTATAAGAAATAAAAATCAATAGATTCTTTCTTTTAGTACCTAATAAAATAATACAATTATCTTTATCATAAATTATATATTTATATCATAAATTACATTGAGAAATTCAATATGTAAAAAAATGTTTAAGAATTTTCTGGTTTCTTCAGGAGATAGTCCTCGCTACGAAGCAGCTTATTAACAGATGTTACTGTAGTTAAAAGCGATTTTCCAAGTTTCCATTTTCAACATCCAGGGATTTCTAAGATAACTGTCACTACCGTTAACCACTTAATGGAAAGTTAAGTAGAAACAGTTACGTAAGTTACTAAGGGAAGATTCCAGCCAAGTTTCAAAACTGAAATTGGGATTCAAATTTTGATGGCGGTAAGTAATTTATTTAATTAATTATAAAGTGATAAGAGATATAAAATCAATCACTAATTTTTCAATAAATTTTTAAATAATTTTTATAGCCTACAAAAAAGTTTTAATTTAAATTTAACCGTAATATTCTACTTTATTTTATCTAATTTATACAGTACTTCTAATTTATAACAAATAATAAAGTTTGATCCATCAATATCTACGAGTTAATTGTTAAGTAACATCAATCGTAACAACAAATGAAGAATCATTAATCAAAAGAATTTCATTTTTCTTCACCTTTAGATTTATTCTTCATATGCAATAAATTTCGTATGAAATATGTAATGTTTTTTTCACATGACAACTGTTATTGATTAATCAGCTACAACGTTATTTGTAAAGGAACGAAAAATTTTAATTATTCTATAATCTACTTAAAAGCTCCCATAAGGATTAATTTATAATAAGGTTTAATTAAAATAAATTAATTTATTAAATTACTTCAACAATAAAACTTACTTAAACAATTACTTATTAAATTAATTTTTAATAAGGATTAATTAATTAATCGAATAGCAGGCGTTGTCTATAGTAAATACACAGATTATAAATTAATCATAGAATAACAATAAATAACTAAGCTAAAATCAATTCTAATTCAAAACAACGTAAATATTGATCCGCTGAAAAACTAAAACCGGTCAAATTTTAACTAAAATTATTGTTTTCTGGACAGAATATACGCGTAATAGGCGTACATGTATGTACAGGTTTTTACCAGCATCGAATTTTGGTAAACTACAACTGCGGTATTTTGAACGGAAAGAGCAATATTCAATATACCTTACTAGATTAATGTTTTTCCAATACGCTAAAATTGTTACTTTAAAGGAAAAAAATCTATAGCAACAATTAAACAGTAAAAAAAATCGTCAAAGGAACGGATAACTGATTTTAATGTTATTTTGTGCGCTGATTTCAAATATGTCCACCGTTTTTTCTCGATCACGTAAGGATTTTTCACAACACTGAAAAAAATGGAGATTGTTGTTGTATGTATTCAGGCTTATTCATATTTCTCATGGAAAACTTTTATTTATAAAACATATTGGGATTTAAAGAAAGGATTGTGATATTTTTTCTTACCTCTACAATGATTTGTACTGCCTTTTTCTTTTCCTTTCAACGCTTCTCAAGGCACATTTTCTGTCGTAAGCTTGCGGATTGTCTCTATGGATGCACCAACAGTAGTCTGCAATCATGTTTACATTCCACCTTCCCTGATATCAACGTTTCATTTCCTTTATATCTTGATGAAATCTTTCACCAACTTACCTTCTTTACTTACATCACCAAGATTTTCAGGGAAGTCATCAATATGAGAAATCAGAAAATGCACCTTCAAGCTCATTGAACAAACCAAGACTTGAAATTTCTTTAGCATGTTTTCCACTACGCACTTAAAATCTGGGTCCTTCTTGTTTCCAAGAAATTTTTTTACGACTTCTTCAAATGATTTCCATTGTTCTTGATTTCAATGTCTTCAATTTTGGTTTGAAAGGCTTCATATTTCAAAAGTTTAAGAATGTCTCGACTAGTGAAAACGCCTTCTTTCACTCTAACCTCTGACAGTTGTGGAATTTTTTGGCTCAACGATCTACTTCGTTTGATAAAGCTTTTACGAATTGTTTTATCAATCAGAGTTTAATGTTAAATGGAGGTAGGAGTACTTTCAGTGAATCAACCAAATTTTTCCGTATTACATTTTTGGACCCAAGTTCTAATAATACCCTGCGTGGTCATCAGAAAAGTATGGAGTAAAGGCTTTATCCTTATAACCAAACTAAGATAAAATATCAACAAAATTAATTCATGCCACTTTTTTATTCCATGATTTAGAAATAAAATATACCTATATATTTATCAATTTTTACCCTATTAAAACAAACCAATATTGTGAAAAAATGGTACGTGATGGATTTTTTTGACTATTTTTCCTGTAACCAGCACACAAAAATCTATAAGAATGAGTCATTAGTTTTCAAACAACTTTTACATTGTTGACCTGTGTAACCTAAACTTTATCAAAAGGTTTTTAAAAACAAACCCTCAATATTTCAGCAATAATGAAATCTAATCTTGTAGTGTTACACATTATTTAAAGTTATCCAATTACAAGTTGAGGAGGCAGTTGATTAAATTCAGAAACTTACATTATAGCTTCATTAATAATCGCAGAGAAAATGTTTAATAATTACTAAAGTTTCACAAAACAAATCGTCTAAACTACAAGCATTTTCTACACACGGTTGATTAAAATTATTGGTTGCTATTAAATTTATCGTTTACTTGAATTAATATAATAACTGTGTATTTTACTTCTGTGTACTGTATAAGTTCACCAATACAGAAATAATAATTAATACCCTCAAGAAAATTATGAAACTCTCGTTCCGTGTAAAACAAGTGATATCTCTACGTATTTCACTTCTTATATCTAAATAAAGTCTAGAACAGTAATATCTTCATTGTAATGACTAAGTGTTCTTTATTATCAGGGAATATAAGGAAATATATACATATACTACATTCAAGAATACATAATTAAAGAAACACTTTAAAACTTTTGAAGATATTTCTCTTTTGTTGAAAGTTTCATTTCTTAACATGCAGATTATACAGAAAGTTTTGTACTTGTTATGTTTTTGTTTATTTTATTAAACCTGGCTCAATTTGTTTTTTTTTGCTTCAACTTTATTTTTTATTTACAAATGTAAATTTTTTTTAAAGCACAATAACTAGTGAATGAGATGGAATGAACGAGGAATGGCGGGAATGTGACGTGAATGTGAATCGATCCAGTGACCAATTTCGGCGTGAAATTTTGCAAGGAATGTGGTGCCAATATTTTTCAATGATAATGATATTAAACTATGATGGATGATTTTTTTTATATGAAAAGATTTTTTTGTTTTTATGAAATGACACAGGCATGACAAGTTAAATTGATTTTTTTATGGTGGTCGGAGAAGATCCCTATTCCACCTTCGTTTCAGTCGTCTGTTAACAGGGAGATCGTAAGTTGAAAGAGATTGGACATTTGGATTTATATGGTCAATTGTCTTTGTGTGTAATAAGTTGTATGTTGCGTTGACAATGCCTCGAACCGTTGGTATTTTCAGATCTTTGTGAAGAGTATGATTGGTTACGTAAAAAGGTGTTTTTGTTATTACTCTAAGTGCTTTTGACTGGTGTCTTTGAAGAATATTCAGTGTTGTATTGTGACAGGCTCCAAAATTTGGTCTACCATATAGCCAAATTGGCCGTACTAGTGATTTATAGAGGATGACTTTTAAGTGTAGAGGTAGCAATTTTTAAATCTAATAAATTCGCGTCATTGTAAAATACATAGTAGAATGCTCCCTAAATTACTGTCTATTCATCCGAAAAATATTTCTACAGCAGAAGATGTCATAAATTGTAAAATAGAGCTCGCGTTCATATTATCGATTTTTGAACTAGTTAGTTGATTTGTATTTTAAGTCTCATCAACAGCTTGGTCATTAGTGACAACTGTAGAATTTGGTGCTGTAGGTTTGAACATGTAATAATTTTCAGAACCAATCAGGAATCAAACCAGGGACCGTCAACTTTGTAGTCCAACCTGCTGACCACTGCACCTCTGAGGCGTTCAATTAAGTATTTTTATACTTTAATTAATTTTTCTTGCCTCCTTAATAATTAAAGAAACGTTAAATTTGATTACGTACTATGTACGTAATATAAATTTGTAATAAGATCTTCAAGTTTTGAAGATGCTTCGAATTTTTTATTTTATTTATTTAACAGGTTGACTGCCACGCTAAAATGTTAGTAATATCTAAGACCGCTATGCCTAAATAATGAAAAACTTCCAACAGCGCTAAAAAACAATTTTCCATAAAAACGAAAATTTTCAAACCTAAATACATATTTATTGTGTTATAATTAATTTACATTCAGTTTTCATTAAAAAATACACATAAATAGCTGAGACACAAAATTATGTCTCGTAGCTACCAAAGATGATGAGACATACATGGTTTCATGTCTCAAAAAGAATAATTACTAATTGAAACAAAAGAGTAAAAACACACTAAGTTATTTATTACTCTAGTAATAGTAAGAAAACAAAGCAGTATTCTGTAACTTACCATAATTACAGGCCAAAAGATATTAATTACTAATGTGATATTCTTGATTAAAATGAAATATAATGCTTTACTGTTCCACAAAATAAATCACAAAAAATAAATACACTTTATGGTTCTTTTCAAAAATTAAAGTCCTAATCACAATTTACAGTACACTATTTATAAAAGACGAACTGAATTAGGCCAAGCTCACATTTTTTAAAATTTTGAAACATGGTTTTCAAAAAAAAAACAGTCAAGAATCTTACTGGTGAAAACTTATTAATAGTAAAAAAATTGATTCGTCACTGAAAGTTTTAAAAAATTGTTAACAAAATAATTTTAATAATTAATAATACGCAAATGCTAAAAACATGGGTAAAAAGTTTGTAATTTTATCTTTTTATTCATATATTACAAGTCAACCTTATGTACAACTCTGTCAGCTGTCAAACTTTGTAAACAGCGATCTGCAATGAGACACAAATTCATGTCTCGCAGCAGCCGTGGTAAAGTTATGTGAGACACAGATTGATGTCTCATAGCAGTGATGGATTTCATACTGAGACATATTTATATGTCTCATGGCAGTCAACCTGTTAAAATTCACAAACTACCATTATTATTCATGGTCATTAGAGACTCGGTGGGTTGAGGAATATCTTGGTTGCGTAGAACGGTGAATAAAATTGTCATAAGTTAGCAGAAATTCGACGATAAACTTTTACTAAATCTAAATTATTTAGTTTCATTAAATTATAATTATAATTAAATTTTCAGCCCTCACCAGGAATCAAAATGAAAAATTTTGTATAGAATCCATTTGCACTGACTATTTCATCTACCGTCGATTTATTAAAGAAAAAACTATAAAATTGTTAGGATCAATTCTTAAGTTTTTTGCTGTTTACATTAAATGTTTCGAAATTTTAGAAACATTTATTTATTTATTTATTTAAGGTCGCATGGACTACAAGGTCATTAGTGACCACATTACATAAATACTGTAGTATAAAATTTCTATAGACGACATAAACAAACACAATAAGGTCATACATAAAAAATAATAAAAAATTAGGTTCAATTAAAATTTTGACAACATAAAAATAAAAAATAGAATGACACAATGAAAAATAACATAAGTGTTTTTACAATTATATGAAAACATTTATTTGTTACTAATAATTTTGTTACCTTTTGAGTATAGCCAGCACACTGGCGTAGCTGGTAACGTGCTTGCCTCTCATAATGCGGTCTTGGGTTCATATCGCATTCAGGCACGGCATATTTTCACAAGTTACATAAAATCATTTTGATCCTTCACCGTCTGCATTAGCAGTAATTGCAGAACAGTCGGACGTTAAACAAAAAAAGAACCTTTTGTGTTTACAGATCCATTAATTGCACCTAAGATTTAACTAGAACATTTTAACTGTGAGAATTATCTGACCCCGGAAATGAACGTTCAATTTATTAAGTGCATTTTCAAATGAACAACTGGCCTGCCCAATGATGTAACGGTCAGCGTTACTGGCTCTTATGCCAGGGGTCTCGGGTTCAATTCCAGGTCACGTCTGGAATTTTTTCATCGCACATTCATCTATTACCCTTCACCAGTTGTATTAACTACAATATGCAAAACAGTCGGACGTAAAATAGGAAAAACAAATGAATAACTAGGTTTAGGATTTAATCTGTATAAAATAACTCTGTTCATTCTTTACATAAAAGACATTTTAGGAATTATCATAGTACTACTAATCCTTCAAAGATTGTAGTTAACATGAATCCGTTCTTAAAAATGAATCCATAAAAGTTAACGCCAGTAATTCTAAGAATGTATCAATCCATATACAATGAAAATGATATATTTTTCTTATTTATGCCATCTTATGATATACAGTCAATTCCGGATAATTGGGGCGCGTCGGGACCGGAGCATTTCGGTCCAAAATAACGGCTGGCCCTAATAAACGAATTCGTTAACTGTGGCGTATACGATACTGTTATTTATTAAAATTATCACATACATAAATTTTACATGCACGTTCTATCCATATACGCACAAAACAAAAAAGGGTATCAGAATAATGATTAACTTTTTAGCAAAATCTGTTGCCTTGGTTTTAAGCTTTGGACCATTGAAACTAACACCTTGCGAAGTTACAATGGCGAAGCGTTCATTCAATGCTTCTCATTAAGGTGGATCCTTCCTTCACGTTTTCTTTTCTGAGATGTTCCATGTTTTAATGCCCACTCTTGGCTTATTTTCTTTTCTTGGAGCATGATACAAGCTATCGTAATTTTCGGTACACCGTTTAGTTCCAATAGTTTACGTTGGCTTAAGTTAGGTGCATTCGTTTTTATTTTGTCGAGAAGCTTTATTCGTTCACGCAGTCATATCGTTATGTGGCATTTAACTCACAAAGACCTTGATAGTAGGTACTGTACTGTAAGCCTACGCATGAAAATATCAACAAAATGTGTGAAACGAATAGGAATAAAAAAAAAAATAAAAAAGTATGCCTGCAGATAACAAAACAACCAGACTCGAAAAATAGTGTGTTACAGTACACTCATGAAAACACAAAAACTGATGAGAAGCTTGGAATTACGAACGTTCTAGGTACGTATGACCAATGACAACTAACCATAAGTTGCAAGGAGGCTATACAGCTTGTAAGGTTGAGAAAACTAGTGGATACGACTCACTGAAATTTGTGCAATGATGATTATTTAGCCTACACATTGCACATTATTTTTGCACATTGTACATATAACATCTCTGTTATGACTGATGTGTGATTACTGTTGTTTATCTTTCGAAATTTTTACTTTACTACCTCTACCCTTCCCATTATCTTATCTTGCCGCTTAGAACCACGTGTTGTTCGTCGCTGGCCTGTAATGGTTTTAATAAAACATATTTTATATTGTACGTACATTAGATTAGCCCCAATAAGCGGCATTATGGACCGAATAAACGGAGTACTTATCAATGTAAAATCCCGTTCTGTTTTTATTCATTAAAGAACTGTCCCAAAAATCGGGCTGACCCAATTAATCAGTGGACCAATTACTCGGAATCGACTGTATATCTAAAAAATTAGTACAGGAAATTCATGTTATAAAAAATGTTCCATCAAAAAGATTAATTACCTTATATTAGTTCTAACTGAATTACTAACAACTTTGGATATATTTAATTATTGAGTTTTAAACTTTTTAATTTACAAGTATGATAATTGATTGATAAAGTAAAACTATATATTATAATATTCTTCTAAAATACCGTATAAATTTGTTTTTTTACTGTATAATTATACTTGAAAGAGTGTTCTCTTGCGGAAAGAACCACAATATGTAAATTAATTAGAATAAATTAGTGCACATTCTATCAGTCATGAGAATTCTGTGAAAATTAGACCAATCTCTATGAAGAATACCCTTTTCATATAAATTAAACCAATTAGTGGTTTGGCGATCAATTTATCAAAATCCCATAAAGGAATAATTTCCAGTAGAATTCACTGTGTTAAAGTCGTTTCCCATAATAAATTAATACTGCGTAATAATGAATTCCAATATGTTTCTGATAAAGGGATATTAATGAGAATGATAATTATTCCAACATCAACTTGATGATTATTTTGTAACAATGGGATTACCAATTAATCGGATTGGAAAGAAATAATAATGTACAATTACAGAGTATAACATCTCGTATCAATAATAAAATGTAATAAATTCAATGGTTTCAACAAACAAAATAAAGAATTTTGTGAATAAACTTCAGTCTTTAACGATTCATTAGTCTACGAGTATGTTTATCAAATTTTAGAAGCTCAGAACTTCCTAAAATTTTTCGTAAGACATAACTAATAGATAAAATACAAAACAGCATATTATAGACAGCATACTTAAAGTTCTTTTTTAAAATTTAATTATGGAAAATTTACTTTTAAAGTATTCATAATATAATACATGTTATTGATTGTGTTCATGGTGTAGTTCTTGGAGAGATAAATAACAAGACAGAAGATCCCTAGTACGATTCCCGGCTAGTAATTTAAAATTATTATAACTAGTTAAAAGATAAATTTTTGGGTCATGATGCTCCTTTCACTCATTAGTGAGAGATACTTTAACCCTTTCAGTAGCAACGTCCGGAATACACGACGTCGATATCTTTTACGTACTTATAACATCCGCTTTACCAGACGTCCGTAAGTTATGCTTTAAGTGCCAACGTACGGATAACCGAACATTTACAAAAATATTTTTAACAAAAATTAATGGAATAATGTATTTTGAAACCACCTCCGTGGCTTAGTGACTAGCGTGCTACAAAGCGATAGGTCCCGGGTTCGATCCACAGCTAGGGTTTGAAAATTTTAACACCACCGTTAAAGTACCAAAACCCACAATAGTTTCTAATGACCAAGCTGTCGATGCGACTTTAAATAAACTAAAAAAAACCAACTTTGAATATTTTTAGTGTTAGAACGATTTTTTTCTTTTACGAACACAATAAAAATTAATTTTTAACAGGGCATTTTATTTTTCTGTGATGTTGAAATTTTGGTTGGCAATGGCAGGCTTTCGCCTACAAGTTTTCGAAATAAGAGCTGGCACTTTTTGTGCACCCTTATTCAAATTAAATGGCTTTTGATCAAATTTTTAAATATTTTTACGGCACTGAAAGGGTTAAACTTACTTTGTTTTTATTATGAATTAGGTTTTTCTTTTAACTTAATGGCGGGAAAATGAGAAAAATTTGAAATCATGAAAAGAATGTACGATAATTATTTGACCGAAAAAAATTGAAATTTTAACACAACAAAGTCAATTATATTCTTACAGCGTGTACGAAATTTCAAATTTTTATGTAATTTAAATTTTGTTTTATTAACAATATTCTGAACCCTTGCTATCTCGGTAATTCTAGGGTCTTTTTGGCTTCCAACCTCGATATGGAAATTTTTAAAAAACAATAAAAATATGGGACTATTATGGGTCAACGTAGAATAAAATGAGCTAAATTTTGATGTAAAGTATGTTGAAATCCGACTCATAGTTTTGGAGATGCAAGGGTTCAAACTTGGGTGTCTATGATTATGAAACTGATTTATAACCATTCAACGAAAACCATTACTTTATACTTTGAGGTGAATTTACTGAAAATGGGTTATTTTCAAATTCAATGTTTCTTTTTAAGGCTTTGGTGAGAGATAGAGAGAAAAAATATTGCAAGTACTTCTGATAAAAACTGTTCCCTTGCTAACGTAGCAATGGAACGGTTTTTAAATTTTTAATGTACTTTTAGAGCAATTCATATAAAATAAATTTTAGAGATTAATATAAAATAAAATATTTCCATGGTAATCACATTGCACTAAATCTTAGAATTATTTTTACAAACAAAAACTATTTTTATTTTTATCAACAAAACTTCACGGGGGAGTTCTTGAATCAAATTTGATTAACATTTTATTGGAAATAAAATATGAAAATATTTTATTTTATATGAATTGCTCTAAAAGTACATTAAAAATTTAGCGAGGGAACAGTTTTTAACAGAAGTACTTGCCTGCAATATTTTTCTCTATCTCTCACCAAAGCCTTAAGGGAGTAGTCAACCCAGAAAATTAAAATCAAAACTTCTGGCTATAATTTATCATTATTTATTTTAAATGAAAGAGTAATTTACTAGTAATGATCTACCATTTGAACCAAGCCAAAAAATTAAATACAGCCCCTAATATAAGGGTGAGGTTGGAAAAGCGGGCTTTTACGAGGGATCAAATATCTCAGGAACCAAGAAAGATATAAACATGATTATTATGCTACAAAATACAGAAAATTGCTCTCTAATATCTCTTGTATGTAATTTTTCTTACAAGAAATTTATTGAAGAAAAACCATATTTTCAAAAATATTTATTTTATGTATTCACAAATTTATTTTTTAACTAAATCCCCATTCGGTTTTTGTAATGATCATTCCACAGATAATAAGAGCAAGAAATTATGAACATTTGAAAAAAAGATCATCCAAATATCCCCAATACAAACCAAAATATTTAATTCCCAAGCATGTACAATCATGCAAAAACCACATTTTCGGAAAACTTAAAGTTGAAGGAATAATTTCACTCTTCTTGCTAGTGAGCTTTATTTTAAACAGATGTTTTTATAACTTTTTGTCAACGTACAAAGTAAACAAATGCTGTGATTCAGAAAATTATAAACTTCAAACAAATGCAAAAAACAATCGAAATTTTAAAAAAAATCATCTTCTTGAGTTGACTACCCCCTTAAGGCTTTAATGAGAGAGAGAAAAAATATTGCAGGCAAGTACTTCTGTTAAAAACTGTTCCCTCGCTAAAGTAGCAATGGAACGGTTTTTAAATTTTTAATGTACTTTTAGAGCAATTCATATAAAATAAATTTTAGAGATTAATATAAAATAAAATATTTCCATGGTAATCACATAGCACTAAATCTTAGAATTATTTTTACAAACAAAAACTATTTTTATTTTTATCAACAAAACTTCACGGGGGAGTTCTTGAATCAAATGTTATGAACATTTTTATTGGAAATAAAATAGGCAATATTTTATTTTATATTAATCTCTAAAATTTATTTTATATGAATTGCTCTAAAAGTACATTAAAAATTTAAAAACCGTTCCATTGCTACTTAGCGGGGGAACAGTTTTTAACAGAAGTACTCGCCTGCAATATTTTTTCTCTCTATCTCTCACCAAAGCCTTAAAAAGAAATATTGAATTTAAAAATAACTGATTTTCAGTAAATTCACCTCAAAGTATAAAGTAATGGTTTTTGTTGAATGGTTCTAACACTACTATCAGTTAAAGGGAAAAAGTGCCAGTACTTGCAGTTCAAAAACAAACATAACGTTAAAGAAAGTGGAGAAGTGGATGTATTTATTCATAATAATAGTTTAGAGCATATAGTGAAGAGAACTGAATATTCCCCTTGATAAAATTCTCCAAATCTGCTGTGTGATAAGTTCCTCCACGAGGGTATGCCAAATTAGTTGTATACTAAATACTCCACACAAGCATTAAAATATTTGTAGTGTGATCATTGCCACTACTGTCTTTTGCATCTGATAGAAAGTTAGCAACAGTTAATTTATTACTGTTAACATGTCCACTGACACCTATTTCCAGTTTAACCATACTAACATTTCTTGGTAACAAATAATAATAATTGGCTTATAGTCTGGAAATTTACTTCAATATTGTAAATGACAATAAAATACATAAATAAAACAACACAACGTAAAAATATTTAAGACTCACTTGTATAACAACACATTGACATTTCCATCAATGTTTTGTTTATCCGTCATGAAATTTATTCATTATTTTTTACATATCTATCATTGAAAACCTATCAGTTAATCCTTCTTATTATAAAGTTAAATATTTTATGTCTCTTTGTAAAATAACACTGAACGGATGAATGGATGAATGAGGGACCACCCGTTTACTTCGCCATTTTGTCCCTCACTGAAAATAATTTTATACAAAATCCATCTTATTCTTCTCTAGTCGCCTAGCAACAGGAATAAATAACTTTTTATTAAAATAATTTTGTCAATATGAAATAATTTTAAATAATTCTTAAATAATAATCAGCTGGAGATGTTTATCATTTTAATAGACTCAAAAAATAAACAATTCCAGATGTTCAGTAAATTTGGTATACTACAAATATCCCCACAATTCAATTTTGAAAACAAAAAGGAATTTTTATGATAATCTAAATTTTGAATTTGTTTGATAAATTTAATTCCAAAATGTTTTAAAAATTGTTACTAAGCGACCTTACAATTCTATTAATCAAATAAACTATAAACTATAAGCTACAAACAAACTATAAACAAACTATAAACAAACCATAAACAAACTATAAACAAACTATAAACAAACCATGAACAAACTATAAACAAACTATAAACAAACCATAAACAAACTATAAACAAACTATAACCAAACTATAACCCAACATAATGTACATCAAAAATTTTTTTTTTAAACTTATTGTGATTAAACAAAAGATTAATAGAACAAAACTTAATAAACTGATAAATAGGAACTGTGAACTACCAAATATACATATACATAAAATAAATAAAAGTTCAAATAAACATCATACACATACATATACAACAAACCTCCTCCTTCATCCCGTCCATCACTTTTTATATTATAGAGTACATGTTTTAATACAATTTCATATTCTATTTCCTCTATTAATCCAGGTATCTGTTTAACTTTTACGGTACTTCTTTTTTCCTTGTTTTGTACATCACTTTTGGTTGAATGGCTGTTTCCTTTTCCTATCTCATCCGGATTATAAGCTGAGCTGCTACAGGTGCTAACTTGTGCTGGTATTTTTTCATCATTTTTACTATTTACTGATTCATTTTTTAATATATTTTCTCTTGGTTCTCCTATATCATTATTTTCATCTGGTTTTATATTTTTATTAACCTTTTGTTGTGTATTCCTTATATTTTCTATTATCTTTATATTACGCTGTTTAATCTCTTCTTTTAATTCCTTTATGTTTTTCTCCTGCTTATCCAATTTATAGTGTAAAGCATCTATTTTCCTTCCTATTCTTTCCTCTCGTCTATCCATTTTACTGCTTAAACTATTTTTAGTATCTCCCATTTTACTGTCTAAATTGCTGACTAACAACATCAGTTGTTGCAACATGTTTATATATTGACTATTATTATTATTATTGCTATTATCATTCATATTTATTTCTATCATTTCTAATCCGAAAGGCATGGATACTTCCCCACATTAGGGTGACAATTTGAAGAAAAAATTATATTATCCCCACATGGGAATGGCAATTTGAAAAGAACTGAATATTCCCCTTGATAAAATTCTCCAAATCTGCTGTGTGATAAGTTCCTCCACGAGGGTATGCCAAATTAGTTGTATACTAAATACTCCACACAAGCATTAAAATATTTGTAGTGTGATCATTGCCACTACTGTCTTTTGCATCTGATAGAAAGTTAGCAACAGTTAATTTATTACTGTTAACATGTCCACTGACACCTATTTCCAGTTTAACCATACTAACATTTCTTGGTAACAAATAATAATAATTGGCTTATAGTCTGGAAATTTACTTCAATATTGTAAATGACAATAAAATACATAAATAAAACAACACAACGTAAAAATATTTAAGACTCACTTGTATAACAACACATTGACATTTCCATCAATGTTTTGTTTATCCGTCATGAAATTTATTCATTATTTTTTACATATCTATCATTGAAAACCTATCAGTTAATCCTTCTTATTATAAAGTTAAATATTTTATGTCTCTTTGTAAAATAACACTGAACGGATGAATGGATGAATGAGGGACCACCCGTTTACTTCGCCATTTTGTCCCTCACTGAAAATAATTTTATACAAAATCCATCTTATTCTTCTCTAGTCGCCTAGCAACAGGAATAAATAACTTTTTATTAAAATAATTTTGTCAATATGAAATAATTTTAAATAATTCTTAAATAATAATCAGCTGGAGATGTTTATCATTTTAATAGACTCAAAAAATAAACAATTCCAGATGTTCAGTAAATTTGGTATACTACAATAGAAACAGTGAAGTTCCTAGGAGTATCTCTAGATAGGTTTTTGTCTTGGGACTTCTATACCAATCAAGGTTGTAGTAAAATATCATCTGAGATATTTGCGCTAAAACAAATTGCCAGATTAAATGATAAAAAATTACCACTAATGGCTCATCATGGCCTCATTCTGTCTCATATCTGTTATTATTTTTTTATTATTATTTTGGTTTAACGTCCGACTGTTCTGCAATTACTGCTAATGCAGACGGTGAAGGATGAAATGATTTTTTAACGTATGAAAATATGCCGTGCCTGAATGGGATTCGAACCCAAGACCGCATGATGAGAGGCGAGCACGTTACCAACTGCGCCAATGCGGCCGGCCAATACTGTTATGGTATCTTAGTATGGGTTAATTCTAGCGTGGGTAATATGAATAGGGTTTCTAAAATTCAAAAGAAAGCTATTAGGTGTACGGTGGGAGTAATTTTACAAAAAACGGCGGGAGAAAAATTTATTATCGCTAATATGGAACGTTGCAATTTGTTTAATTAAAGAACAATAAGAAACGCCATGACCCAATGAGATGAGGATGGTTTGTATGACGGTAAATGAGGTGTAGTCTTGTATAGATTCAAGCCGACCATTCCTGAGAGAATATGGTTAATTGACCTCCCAACTATACCACGAAAGTACACCGGTAATCACTGTCTAGTATTCAAATCTATATAAAAGTTAGCTTTACTAGAATTTTAACCAGGAACCTCCGTTTCCAAAAACCAGCTGTTAAACAGCTGACTCGCGGTGACGACTTTTCCTCTAGACCAACCAGGGCCGTTGAACTCAACGACCCTGAGATCAACCCATTTAGGCCGGTCACACACGCACAGTTTCAACTGACAGTTTGAACTGAAGAGTTGAACGAGTTGAAGAGTGTAAAAGCATACACACACATACAGTTTTCAATCCTTCAGTTTTTACAAGGGATTCGAAGGAGCAGGACGATTTCGCCGTTCTCGGTTAATATTTTCGTAATTTTACAAAAAATGTAAATAAAAAGTGGTGCAAGAAGTGGTTACAAAGGCGAAGTCAATCTTCGGACATCACCTTATTAAAAAAATTAAGTGAAGAACCATTAGATTTTCTCAATTATTTGCGATTAACAGAAACAGTGTACCAAAAATTGCTTCCGATCGGTACTTTGTAATAAAATCTATAATCACTGGTTTTGGTTTATTACGCGACATCTTTAATTCCGCAAAAATTATATTCTTAAAAAAGAGCTGAAATGACCAAACGCACTTCCTCCTGACACAAATTGAACTGGGAATTCTACAGTTGAACCCCACACAAGCAATTATCAGTTGAACCTTTCAGTTAAAAAAAATGTAATTTCATTCGCCTCAGTTAAACGGTACTGTTAAGTTGAACTGAGACTGAAATACCCACACACGTAGATGACAAACTGTTCAGTTGTGGCCGGCTTAACACATCATTTACACGTGATGATGGGTCATTTACCCATAAGTGAAAAATATTAATGTTGTGTTTACTGTATAAGTTAATGGCCTCTTGTTGAATAAATGACTGGAAAATGACGGATATGGTATGAGGGTATTATGAGGTTGATAATAAAAAAATATTTCATATATTTTTGTAGGCAGCCAAAATTATTTATTAACACTGCACTAGTGAAACATAAATGGCAACAACAAACTACATTACGTTATTTAGATTCTATAGGTTTTATAATTAAAAACACGTGCTCATATTGGGCAGGTGGAGTGTTAAATTAATTGTACTCGATCTGTTGGTTCCAAGGCTACAAAAAATGGTTCTGTTTCTTATCATACAGTTGGCCAATTATATGACTGAATTATTTAAGAACATAAGAGGTAGAGGTGTTAAAGACACTAGTCAGAATTATCTCCTCTGAGAGTAATGAATTTCACTGTACAGCTAGTTCCTGAGGTGAATAAAGTAAAGATGTCATTGCAGGGTAGAAAGTGGATGCTTTTCGGAGGGCCGGCCATGCAAATAAGTATACTCTTTCAACTCAGCAAGGAAGGCAATGGTAAACCATCTTACTCCTCGTTTTTACTTAGTAAAACCTCTAGAGGTTCAAACCAGCCTTTTGGCTGTTGGCCTAAACATCAACAGTAACAACTAAAACATATAATTTACGATTGAATCTTAACACAATATTCAAATAAGTCTATTTTTAACTCTATTATCTATTTTTAATTTTATAAAGAATAAATTGTCTGTTATCCTTTTCGAAAAGTAACGTAAAGTTTATTATAAAACTCTAATACCGGTTTATTGTAATTTGCATAACGTATTTTTTCGCTTTGCGATATAATCTTAATCGCGAAGATTAGTTAACTCGTTATGATAAAATATAATTATTAAAAGTGACAAACAATTTCATATTATCCTTTTTTGGCCGAAGGCATGAAAATGATGATAATTAAATCAAAGAGACAAATCACGTGAACCGGAACAAAGAAAAGACAACGACAAGATTTAATCACGTGGATCAGGCTGTCCTTGTTTTTACTTATTTCATGAATTTCCCTTTAATAGCAATTCCCTTTTCATTTCTATTCTTGAAATTTTTCTTTTATCTGCTTTCGTTAATTCCATATTTCTGTAACTGTAAATTTATATATCTCTCGTATTTTGTTGAATTTTCTTTTTCTTTCAAATAAGTTTTTAAACTAACTTGTTTTGTTTTCAGTGTTAGTATTGTTATAAATAGTATGATTATCTGTCAAGTACAGTAGACAAATACAAATTTCCAATAGTTATTACTCCTGTCAACCTGATTACACGAAGATTATTTTTTACGTTTATTATTAGTATCATGTCAACGGTGTCAAAATCATTAATAATTATCATCTGAATGAATGTCGATACAATCCGTTCATCACGTGTTAACGTGTCTTTCACCATACTTCATTTCATTATGTATTATGACGTAATTATTAAGTAAATTAACTCGTTTACCAACTGTAATCTCAAATATGCCACTTACATTCACATATACATTTCAGCAGCAGTACATAAAATTTAAAAAAAATATTTAATTGAGTTGTAATTAAATAACGCAGTTTACTAAGCTGTAAGTAAGAAAATGTTATTTACATTAAGTATCTTCGACCAGAATATGGTTAATGGATCTCGTTGATATCGGCCAGGAATGTCATTAATAGACTAATGAAGAAAAGATACCTGAAATTCGGAAGGGATTCCCATGGAAATTCACAAAATTTCTAGGACATGGTTTATCAGTAGGA
This sequence comes from Catonia carolina, assembly GCA_035578175.1. NCBI lineage: Eukaryota > Metazoa > Arthropoda > Insecta > Hemiptera > Achilidae > Catonia > Catonia carolina. The sequence goes on from JAQMRL010000002.1 coordinate 123,865,238, forward strand.
TGACGTGACTACTTCTGAATTTCAACTGCCAGGAATTAAGTACTACTTAATATACTAAATGGTCTTGAGAGATTAAAGAAACAATTCCACAACATAATCTTGCTGTAAAAACATTTTGAGCTTGGGAAGAAACATGGTTTACTTAGTCTTTGAATATCCGGTACCGTCTACTAATGGGTTCTCAATATTTGGTTCTGGGGAATCAAAGAGAAAACTACCATGTCAAGAACTGGTGCAAGAATTACTATTATTGAACTGAAATGTGCACTAACCAAAAAGATGGAAGAATATAATATGAAGGTATCAATAAATAAGACAAAATTCATGGCATTCTTAGGAAAGACCCCAGTAAGATCCAAAATAGTCATTAATGGACACATTCTAGAACAATGAGCCACTATAAATACTTTGGAACTGATGTCTCGTTTGAAGGTGACTATGATGTGAAAAATAAACTATCTAAATTTAATGAGATATGTTGGACGATTCATAGGACACTGAAGCAAACGACGAGACCCGAAACAAGGGGTTTTATAAGACGGTGGCAGTTCCAGCCTTGGCATACGGCAGTGAAGCATGGGTGATGAGGAAAGGGAGGAAAGAAACATCCAAACTGCAGAAATGAAATTTTTAAGGTCTTTCAAGGATTTATATTGTTGTTCAACTGCAGAACTGAAATGAAGATATAAGGCAGAATTAGGAATTTTTCCACTCAACGAAAAAATAAAATTTTATCGTGCCCAATGGATCGATCATTTAAATAGAATATCAGAAAGCCGCTTGCCTTGTGTACCGAGGAGATACAAACCAAAGGAAGTAGAAATATTGGTAGGCCGAAGAAAAAATGGGTGCCGGAACAGGTAGAAATGCCTAACACGTAAAAAGAAGAAGAAGAGGAATTGAAATGGACTTTAATTTGGCTGAATTATGGTGGAAGTATAACAACACATTGATCTTTAAGTCTGGGTCTTTAACCTTTGGGATTAAATGCAGTTGATACTTTACCTGCCGCTGAGTTAAATCAATCTGTAAATCCTTCTTATGAGAAAACCTCCTTATATTTTCTTGCTCATTTATTTAATTCAAAGAAACAAGACGGAGAAAATACCGACGAAATATATTTGAAAAACTATAATACTTTTTGGTGCGAATGTACGATTTTATTGTGTACAGCTTGAAGGTTCCTTTTATTAAATTTGTAATCAAGAGTCTTTTCTCTTCGGTTTTTAACAGAATCCTTACATCAAAGTTGAATTTAACTTAGACTAAGAATATAGATACGGTTCTGTTTTAAAGAAACCCATTTTAGAATTATTTTGAAAAAGTAAGAGTGTTAATTCATTTAAAAATAAAACCAATACTTTGATTTAAAAAATAAAATAAATAAAATAACGTGAGAATACAGCCACATAACGTGCTACAAGTCCTAAAGAGAGAGTTCAATAGAAATATAATGAAATTATTTATACAGAGGTTTACAAACAATCAACAGTACAATGTAAAACATATTTGTTTTAAATTCTCGTTTTTAACAAAGAAAAATTATTGTGTGACAATGATATAGAGTAAAAAAGTTCAATGTACTGTAATCACAAATGTAAACAATCAAAAAATTAATTATTTTTTCAACATTTAGTAACAACCCAAAAATATATTTACTTAGCCACTTTTTTAAATCTTTTTCCATTTTAATTTTCTTACCGCGGTATTCTCCCTTACAGGGAATTAACTCCACTCTTATAGAATAATAATTTTAAATTTTATAACTATAATATTGTTTGAACGGATTAAACATCAAAAATGACATTTATGAACTTATTGTAAGAAAATTGGTATTAATAGAGCATATATATAAATATTTTATATATTTAAATTCCCATATTTATAATCAAGAATTATTTGTCATCTACTATTGTGATAATATTGCTTTCTAGCTGGATGTTTGATTACAGGAGATCTAATTGAACTGGGGCATCCAAAAGTGTTTGTTAATGTTTGGATATCAAGTGGCCAGGAAAAAATCGCTACCCCAGCTGTTGTTGCTTAATAATTCAATTAAACTTTCTACCAGCTATATATAGGACTGATTTGGAAAAATGAATAAAAACAGAAACAAAAAATAAGTTATAAAACTGATCCTTCATTAATTAGTAGCAGCGTGAATTATTTTAATGGTAGAATTCAAATTTGCAAAATTGAAAATACTGCTGTAATTAAAATAAATGTTTAAATTTTACTGATTAAGACCTGAAACCACGAAAAAATATAATGATTTTTTTATCCTAATGTGTGTTTGTTGAAATCTATTCAGTTCAGAACAATAAACAATCCCATGACCTAATGAGATGAAAATGATGGTGTGACGTATAAATGAGGTGTAGTCTTGTCCAGACGCAGGCCGACCATTTCTGAGAGAATATGGTTAATTAAACCCCAACCATCAAAGTACACCAGTAACCACTGGCTAGTATTAAAATCCGTATAAAAGTAACTACCTTTACTAGGATTTGAACCAGGAACCTTTATCTCTGAAAATCAGCTGTTAAACAGTTGACTCACAGTGACAACTTTATCTCTAGACCAACACGGAGTGTACAATGATGGCATAACAATTTATTGTCAAAAAAGAATTTGAGTTTAAATTATTACATTGTGGAATATTACTGCATTGCTAAGGGACTTCATACACCATAACGAGGTGGTTCAGTATCTAAATATTAATTGAAGTTTTCTGAACACCGCTTATTCTATCAGGTTAAGCAATTTAAAATTGCACGATAGAAAAATGGGGAGGAAAGGTAAATGAAGTCGTTTATGTGTACGGGAATTTAGTTTAAAGCCCTTAAAATGCAATTCCATTAGGTAGATGAAGAAAGCAAGAACTAAATAACCTTACTGTTTAGAAAAAACAATAAACTTAGTAATAGTAAACATTTGAAGAAATAGGACAATAGTCAATATTATTGACTCAAGTAGTAAAAGTAATTAATAAACCAGATATTTAAAGGTTAAATTACTTAATAATGTATTGGTAGTTAACAATTCTGTTGCGTAGAAATTTTTCTTTCAGCTGTTATATTTCATTAGGTAGAGTTTATTTTGACAGTTTTACACGCTTTAAAAGACACCCAATGAAATTATACATATTAAAAATCAAAGAATATTTGTTTTTACACGACTTCACTTAACAATAATTGTTAAGTGAAGTCATGTAAAAGTCATGTAATGTGAGGGAGAATTATTCTCCCTCTGGTTAGTTTTGGAGAAAACTTTCACAAGAAAGGAAATAATTCTGGAAGTTAATATGGAAAGATTACAACTAATGATGGACTTCTGTTAAATATTAATTTAAAATTAAAATTTTATTCATCTTAGTTTTTCCAAAGGCTCATGAACTGGTCCTTCACTCGCCAGGTTTTAAAATTCAATGAGAAAAAATATCCAATATAACTGCATTTATTGACACTAGAAAGTAGTAACTTGTGTGCTAGACTATAAATTAGAATGTTCCGTTTTCACTTTCTCTTGCGTATATGAATATATAGGAAGGAAAGTATTGTTTTCATGTCGATTTTTCGAAATCGAGTTTTCACCGGATCTACACGTTTTCAGATCCCCTGAACCCAAAAAAATGTTTTTAGCGATTGGTGTGTGTGTGTGTGTGTGGGTGTGTGTGTGTGTGCGCGCGCGTGTGTGTGTGTGTGATCAGAATATCTCAAGAATGGAACATCGTACGAACTTGAAACTTAAAACTTAAGTTACATATCACTACCGAACCCGACACGAACATTTTCATCAAAATCAATCAACCGGAAGTAGTAGTTTATTCGTGTAATTTTTCACTTTTTTGCGATTTTCTCAAAAACTGGTCCTACGATTTTTTTTTAAATCCCTTTATTTACTTAATTTTTTATGCTCTACAAGATAGGGTTGGCGCCATGTTTGCTGAAATTCTTGGTGAGGCTGTTTTAATGTAAAAAATTTGTTTTTTTTAAAGATTGCGGCTGTAATATGCATTTAAGCGAAACAATGTATATTACAAAAGTTGTAGAAAATTTAAAATTCTATAACTTTTATTTCAAACATTTTTTTGTATAACGTTTAGTTTAGCGGTAATTAGTGATTTTCTGTTTTTTCTCACGAAAACGTGTGAAAAATTGATTTTTTTTTTAAGATTTCGGCCTTAGTATGCATTTTACGACAAAAGTTTTTTTAATCAAATTTATAGAAAATTAAAAGATCTACAACTTTTATTTTAAGCATTTTTCTTTTCAGAGCCTAGTTTAGCGTGAAAGAGTGATTTTCCGTATTTTTAAGCCAAACAGGTCGATTTTCATTTTGCGTCTTTTACTCATGATTAAAGTAAGGTTATGTTTTTTGAGTTAAGTTTTTTGTTTATTACTAATGTTAGGTTATATTGGTCATTATTTAAATTGGCAAGAGAAAGTTGTGTGAATGTTTCACACCAGATTTTGTATAACGGGTAGGGTCTGAAAATTGTAGTCAAGTTACCCTTTAATGGTCATGGTATTGATGCGGCTTTAATTAAAACTTTTTTGTTCACTTTAAACTTACATGTCCAGCGGATGATAATCAATTAAGTAGGCCTATCGTTCAGGCATAATAATCATACTTGTTACTACCAATAATTCCTCATATCAATTTTATATATTTTTATTTATAAGTAAACCAATGGCGGATAATGAATTCACATACGGATAATCTCTCATAAAATAACCTCCGCAACCCTTTTATGAACTTCAATCATGAGCCCTGTTTGCTATATGTAAGTGTGAAATTTACTTACTAAATAATTATTGTATTTAAACAAGCAAAATATTAAAGGCAACGTGAAATGTAAAATTAGTTGTAAATAAACTAGTACGCTAAGGAAAAATGTAGGCAGTGAATGAAAAAAATGATATCGTAAAGCAACACGCAAAAACCCACACACACAAATAACACACCGTACACAGTACAGCTCAAAGTAAACGTGTTTCTGTTTTGGTCTTGGATCTACCTACGATTTCAGAGATGGTCTTCGGCAGCGGACATGCACAAAGCCCACTTAACCGTTAAGCTAACTTAAAGGCTAAGTGCGATGTAAACTCTACGAAAGCGCCATTTTATCAACTTTTGTACTAGAAATAATTAATCCATTTAAGTGGCCCGAATCTGTAGACCAGATCATTACCTAACGAAATTCTATGGGAGTATTAATTAATTATAAATCCCAGTTATGTGTTGTCCGAGTAATCTTAGTTATCTGACTATTGTGTTACTAGTAATGAGGAAATCCTAGCTCATTTAAATGTCTCCTCTCTCTTAGGAACAGTCTGCAAATACGGAAAAAAAATTGGAAGAATATTTAATACGAATGAGTGAAGATAGATTGGCGAAAAGGGCATTAAGCTATATACGTGATGGACGAAGAGATGTAGGTAGGTCGCGAAAAAGATAGGTAGAGAAGTTGGAACAGGTCAGAAGGCGTAATCCATGACAGGAAGAAAAAGAAGAAGACGTGATGTGTTTATAATACAATTAAATGCTACATTATTATGTTAACTTTTCAGATATGAGATATTTATGGTAGTATATCTCTGAATACCTAGATTCCCTTGAATATTCACCACTGATTTAAACTAAATGTTGAAAAGGTAGAAACACCTAGTAGCCTATCTGTTAATTTTTCTATTTAAGGTGCTACTTTGAAGCAAGTTGACCCCTAGGAAATTAAAAATATATTGTAGTTTGGTGTAGTACTTTTTGATTTTTTTTACACATTTCTTCTTTAACTGGGTGTATTTATACATTGTGATAAATTTTTTTATTTTAAAAAGTACCATCATGCTTCTGTGATGGTTTTAATTGTTTTTAATTGAAATCGTCAAAGTAATTTAAAATCAGCAGAAATAAGTTAATAAGAATTTAAATGTTTAAAAAAACTAAAAAAAATGTGGACGCACTTGTACCGTTAGACTAATGTACGTCTTCACATGAAGTCCAGAATTGCAAGACATAGGAAGAAAATTTGCAAGCATCTCTTGATTTACGTGGTTAATTTGTTCTGAAAAATCGGCGCGTAAATCAAGACCATGTTTCTCAGTCTCGCGATCATTTTGTTTTATATATGCACAAAACTTTTCTAAATGTTCGAAAGCTACAGTAAACTTTTCACATTTAGGGCTGGCGGCAATGTGGGCATAGAAAAAGACGGTTGCGGTATTGAATCATTGCCTGTTTGTATTTCACAAATTCCTTTTCTGCCGATATCATATGGTGAAAAATCAACTTCTGTCTCTATCACCATGAGATCTTCATTATCCAGTAGCTGTTACACTGGATCACTTTCAGTAACTTCTTACATACATTTTTCTTCGTTTACGTCTCATATCGCGTAACTTTGAAACGGGAGCCGCGAGTATTCAAGAAAGGGTCATCAAATCGTCTTCAAAATCGTGTAAATCAAAACGTGCAATTCTTAGGGTTGCCTGTAATTCTTTTAAAAAGTTTAAATTTTAATATTAAGAACTAATACCACTAACTGTCTTGTAAATAAAATATTAAGAGCGAAACATTTTAATGTACACACCATTTTAAAATTATTCTATCAGTTTATTCTTCTTCATGAAACTTTTTGGAAAATCACTGTAATTTAACTGAAGATCGTTAATGCCGTTAATAATAATATCTGAAATAAAAACAGAATGAGTACCTTAATCGTATTAAATAATTTTTAAAGATATGATATTATTCAAGTAAATGAATAACGGTTTCTAATATTACGAATACTAAAAGAACATTATTTTTATTTTGAATGCGAACTTTTCTTTCCTTTTGATGAAACGAGCTCATTAAAGATACTAATGAATAAATATAAATAAATAACAAGTTAACTAACAAGAAATAATAACGTATTTTAGAAATATTTTATTATTATTTCCAACTTATTTAAGTACCTATTAAAGTTGACCATGCAAAACATTTTATGAAATGCGTTCTATTGTAGAATTTCATAAATTTCTGAAACAATAAATAAAAATGCGCTTGTTTGTGTTTATTTGTCCCGTGTTAGGTGGTAAAACGGGTGACAGCATTTTTAAACAGTATTTTAATAGAACAAATAATTTACCTCTAATTAAAAATTTAAACCATATAAATCATATACGATGTACATACGTTTGTTCTCGGTATTGTTAAATAAAAAGGTTTTAATGCAAATAAAAAAAAGTTTAAAAATGTTACAATGAAATAACGTTTTATAAAGCTACTACAATATTAATTAGCAATGAATTTTCTATATGAGTTCTTAATTATTTCGCAATATGTTGTAAAATTAATTTCACGGTACGACTGGGCATTATAAAATTAATTTTCGTCAAGTTCAACAGTTCGTTGAACCTACCAATAAGTTAAAACCAAAGGTCATAATATTAGAATCAGTTTATTATATCAACTCTTATTAATAATATAGATTAATAAACATACCACAAATAGGGCCATAAAGGGCTTCTGTCATTAACTGGAAGGACACCCCTTAATTTCTTTAAAAAAAGGTGGGGAAACACACTTCCTATAGTATGCAACGTTAAAGATAGACATGTAATTTTTTTTAAGTTTTAAAGGCCCGTATTTAATTAAATGCATGACGCAACCATTTTTTAATTGTGTAAAATTTGAATTAATAAAGTATTTTTACATTAAATACTATTTTTGAACACCAATAACTGAGAAAATACTTTTTTAATTTTTCACAATATTATTTTAGCATTGTCATGTACCTTATACCTATGTTACACATGCCTCAAAAATTTTATACAGATGTTTTTTAGTTTTTGAAAATTTTTGTATCGAATCTGAAAAACACGAAATTACGGGAAATCGCATATTAAATATCAAATTATCAAAATGGTTTCTACTGTCTACACTAATATTGTCCTGAGCTGTAAGATGATTGATCTATGTCCTACCCATACATTCACGTTCTATGGTCTGTTAGTAGCCGTGTGACCACTCATTAGCAACCCGACCGTTTGGTGAACGAAACTGAAAGATCACAAACGGAAGACATGAGGTACTCAGGTATTTACGTAAACAGAAGACTTACATGGGAAAACACATCTAGACGAATCGTTAACAGTTAGGCATCAAACTATGCCATCTGTATTGGCTGCTAGACAGAAAATCTCGTCTTTTCCTGGCCAATAAATTGCTTATTACTTTTTCTTGCCTATATGCATACATAGGAAAAAAAGTATTGTTTTCATGTCGATTTTTCGAAATCCAGTTTTCACCGAATCTACAAATTTTCAGATCCCCTGAACCCAAAAGACATGTTTTTAGCGATTGGTCTGTGTGTATGTGTGTGTGCGGACGCGCGGGCGCGCGCGTGTGTGTTTATGAACAAAATATCTCAAGAACGGAACATCGTACGAACTTGAAACTTAAAACTTCAGTTAGGTACTACTGCTATCGATGTCCAGTGGTGAAGTTCGTAAATGATATTTATAAACAAATAAATAAGTTTAACAACTTTCTTTCATTTTAAAATATATGTATATTTTAAAATTTCGATTAAAACCTTTTAAAAACAATTAAAACTTTTAAAATCTTAACTTGAAAACTTCCTTATTAAAATAATCGTATATTAATTATTTAGTCTTTTTTTTTATAAAAAACTGTAAATGCTTCTCTCCTTTTCAAAGATTTAAAATAGACTCAACTTTCAACAATCCTTTTTTTTTTTTTAAATTTTTGGAATTTTTAATTTTCTTTTTTCTTTTTTTTTTGTTTTATTTATCTTACTTACATCTGGAAGCTGGAAATCATCTGTATTTATGTTGAGATGTAAATGTAACAAATGTAAATGTTGACATGTCTTGGTTATATCAGTTGTGTCAATTGTGTAGAGGGTATGTGTTTACGTGTGTGTTTATTGTAATTGTATGTAAGGAATGATGTTTATATACTTGTCTCATAATCTATTACAATCTTCCCCCCCCCCTGGGGAAACATACACAAGCAAAAGGAATAAGGGATGGGTGCTTAAATGTCGAAAACAAAAAAAAAGATGAGTACGGAGCAGTTGTCGGCCTGAGACGGTAAGTTACGATCATTCGGGGCCCCTTTCATAACACATTCACACATCAAGTAACATCGGATACACCTTTAATACCAACATCACAAGCTCGAGAGTCGCGACGTACCTCACCTAATAATATTACTAACCTTGGTAATTTATGATACCTTTTTAAGATTAGAGATATGTTCTTTGGATATTTCTCCCCCGACAGTCTTACGGAGTAAGGCTGTAACAGGTGTAGAGAATCCAATTATATAAAATGGTTCCGACCACCGGTATGCCATTTTTGCACAAATATTTTTCTTTTTTGAACTTACGGGATGAGTTTTAAGTAAAACTTTATCTCCCACCGAAAATGGATTTGGATGGCGTGTAGCATTATATCTACGTGCCATATCATGATGAGACTTAATTAGTTGCCGTCTAATTGTACTCATCATGTTGCTCGATCGTACGGGATTCCGATGAAGGATATCCTGAATATTCCACGCTCTATCCAAGGGCGTTTGGGCTTGAAAATTATGTAATATGTCAAAAGGACATGCACCGTGGGCGGTATGTCGTGCCATATTAAAGGCTAATTGAAACCAAAAGAGGGATTTATCCCATGTCGTTTGGGCAGTTGCGTGGTACGCGATAAGAATAGACCTAAGATTTCTATTCAGTCTTTCAGCATGAGATGGGCGTGGGTGGTAAGGAGATAGAGTGGTTCTTTTAATTCCTAAGGTAAAACAAAAGTTTTTAAACATTGTGGAGTTAAATGTTTTGGCATTATCCGTGACAATTAACCTCGGAATGGAGTAGTTCTGAAAGATACGTTTTAATTCATCTATAATAGAGGATGTATTAGTATTTTTTAATGGAGCTAACCAAGTAAATTTTGAAAAACTATCCACCACCACCAGAATATATTTATAACTTTGGTTAGTTTTTGGAAGACTACCAACGGTGTCAATAAATAACGTATCAAATGGTATTGTTGGAACTCTTGAACTAAGATTCCCCCATTTATAATTCATGCCAGGTTTGCTGCGTTGACAGATCATGCAAGCATTCACCTTCAAAGGAATTTCCTTATATATGTCAGGCCAATAAAAATGCCTTGTTATTTTATGTATAGTTTTGTCAATACCTAAATGTCCTCCTATTTCCGAATGATGAAAATATTTAAAGACTAAATCTTTTAAAGAATTGGGGAGAACAATTTTGGTCGGATTATGATTTTTGTCTTGTAGACAGAGGATCTCTTTTGATAAACAAAATTTATTGTTCATTTGTTGTTTTTGTTTAAGGATAAAGGTATCCTGTTTTTGATGTTGTTTTATATCTGTAAAGGAAAGGGGAAACTGTGATAATAAAGCATTGATATACGATATCTCTTTTGCTGTATCTTCATTATTTAATTCATACATTCTCGATAATGCATCAGCCACATTATTATTTGAACCACGAATGTGATTAATTTTAAATTTAAAGACGGATAAGCGTAATAACCATCTAGCCAACCGACCTAATTGTTTTGGTCGTGAAAGAAGCCAGGCTAAAGCTTGGTTATCCGTTTCTAAAAGAAATTCACGGTGCGTTAGATAAGTTCTAAAGTGATCTGTCGCGAAAACAACTGCCAGACATTCACGTTCATATGCAGAAAATTTTCTTTCTGCTTCTGTCAATGTTTTAGAGGCGTATGCTATAGCTCTTCTGGACCCTTCATGTTCTTGGAGTAACACCGCCCCTATACCTGTATCTGACGCATCTGTTTGTAAAATGAATTCTTTAGAAAAGTCTGGTATGGAGAGAACTGGAGGATTAGCAATTGCTTGTTTAAGATCTTCGAACGCTTTTCTTTGTGAGTCTCCCCAAACAAACTGAGTATTTTTACGTCTTAATCTATTCAGGGGTTCGATCCTGTCAGCATAATTTTTAATAAATTTGGAAAAATAATTAATCATACCACAATACCGATGTACTTGTTTTACTGATGTAGGTTCCGGATATTCTAAAATTTTTTGTGTCCTCGTTGAATCTATAGAGACACCCTTGTATGACAACGTGTGTCCAAGAAATGGTATTTCATTTACAGCAAATGTCACCTTATCAGGATTAATGGTGATACCAGCTTTTCTCAAGATCGACAACACTATTTTGATATGTTTTAAGTGTTCTGTAAAACTTTTGGAATATATTAAAATATCATCCATATAATTAAACACAAATTTATATTTAATATTTTTAAATATTTTATTCATAAGGCGAGTTAGAACTTGTGCGCCGGTCGACAAACCAAAAGGTAATCTTTCATATTCATACAATCCATCTGTAGTACAGAATGCAGTAATTTGACGAGATCTCTCTGTCAATGGGATTTGATGATATGCTTGTGCCAAATCTAATGTACTGAACCATCGTGCTTTGGAAAACCATTGGAAAGCGTGATTTATATTTGGTAAGGGTTGCGCTTCCGAGTCAATTATTAAGTTGACCGAACGATAATCTACAACCAAACGACTTGAACCATTTGGTTTCGGGATCAAAAAGGCCGGAGATGAATAAGGAGAAACACTCTCTCTAATTACCTTATCCTTTAATAGTTTATCGATTTGTTTTTTCATTTGGAATGTTTTTATTGGATTTAAAGGATAGGGCCTAGATTTTATAATTTCATTATTTTTAAGTTTGATATCATAGGTTAATTCATGAGTACAACCTAACTTAGCCGTAAGTACATCCGGAAATTCTTTACACAAATTATTTATTTTATTTTTAATGTATTCAGATTGCTCTATATTATTAATTTGATCTGGAAATATATTTATTAAATAAAATTTTTGATTCTTTAACCATTCAAAGGTTATTTCTGATTTTATAGCATTAAAAATAGCACGTGTTTTATGTAAAAAGTGCATACCAAGTATTATTTCATGGTGTATCTTTTTTAACACTTTGAAATTTATTTTCCATGATAGATTGTGTAGGTTAATTCGAACCCACACTTGTTTAGTAATTTCCAAAGGGAATTTGTCAGCTGTGAGGCAGATTGCGTTAAGTTTTTCCTCTTTTATGATTGCATTGCTATTTTTCAAAAGTACATACATTTTTTGGTTAATAATATTATGTGTAGAACCTGAATCAATAAGCGCGTTAAATATATTATTTTTAATTTTTATTTTTAAACCTTTCAATGTATTTTTATAAGTCAACCTTTGTTTTCCTATCTTTAAAGATTTACCCATCTCATGTTTACAAACACGAACCATATGAGTATGCTGCGCGTGTTTGTATCCGTTTAGTTTTTTGACATGTTTTTATTGTTTTTCTGTTGCCAAAGTCTACAATTTCGTTTAATGTGACCTGGTTTATTACAATAAAAACATTTTAATATTGTTTTTGATATTTGTGACCCAATGTTATCGGATGTCGTATTTTGTGATATGATTTGTTTACCTTGAAGAGGCATTGTGTTATTTATAGAGTTTAGTGCGCTTGTATCGTTCATTTTTGATGAACCTATCTCATGAAGAGTTCTAGCATAAACCCTCTCATATACATAAGCATCCAATTTATTAAAATCATGTAAGTTATTGGGTCTACCAATTATGCCTAAATGTGTAGCATATATTTCATTTAAACCAGTTAATATTATATTAATCAACTCACCTTCGGTGAGGTTAAGTCTTAATACATCATGATTTTCTAAGATTTCTCTTATGTATTCTGTCAAGGTTTCCATTTGTGACTGATTTCTGTATAATAATTTTAATTTTAATATCTCTTTCATTTTTGGTGTGATCAGTTTATTCACCAAATCTCGATGAAACTGATCAAAATTGTGGTTATTTCTAATGGAATTTTCAAAAATTTGTTCCGTAAAACCGGTCATAAATGGAGTTAATAACACCAAGGGTAGATCTACTGCATAACGTTTCTGGATTTGTTTAATAATTTTGATATTTCTAACCAACGTATCAATATCACGTCCATCTGTGATAGTTAATTGTTTTAACTCGTTTTCAATTGGGTTTGTGATTTTTGTCCAATTAAAATTTAATTCACGTTGGACACACACAGGGTTATTGTGACCTATCGCATTTGGTATTAATATATCATGAACATCATTCCTAAAAACGGGACTTTGTATTACTCGATGATGTATCAAGCTAATTTGATCATCATTAACAATTTCTTGCCTTTGGTTAGGTACTGGGTTGTCATTTAAACGTACCTCTTCGAAATTTAAATTTTGGTCAAGATTAGGTCTAATTTCGATATTGTGTAACTCATTAGCCTTCCAATTATCAAATTCCTGTTTTAAATTTTGAAAATCTACAACCTTATCTGGTTTATTCGCTAATATAAACAGTAAGAGTTTATTAAGACGGTCGTCAAAAACTTCAGCATTATATTTCTCTAGATCGTTTAAATTTTCTGTGTTTTGTAACCGCACAAAATAATTTTGACACTCAGTTAATTGTTTATTGAGGTCAAATCTACGTATTGCATTAATGTCAGTTTGTCGTCCGTTATCTATCAATTTTTGTAATCGTTGTTTTCTCTGTCCTATATGTCCGGTTGTTACGCTTTTTCGTAGTCTCAGTTGAAAGTTAAGGTTGTTGTCATCCAGTCTATTAGGGTCAATAAGTGGTGTTACTTGTTGTTCCATAATTTATATTCTGTAATTGTGTGTTTGACGAATGTGTGTAAGACGACTTACCAGATAACTGATGTATACCTTTTTCCAGATGTAAGGACGTTGTCTTTTTGGCCGAAATTGGAGTTGATTTGAAGTTGGAGGATTGTTGAAAGATTAGTGAAAGATAGGCGTTTACGATGATAATATTGTGTTCGGAAGTTTTATGTTGAAGTCTGTTTCTGCTGACGTTCTATGATGTCTTTGATTTCTGTTGTTGATTTCCTTTTAAATTTCTGATAATTTTTGTTAGATTTCTTCTTTCAGTTTTCCGTTTTTCCTTTCTCCTGTTGAAATTTCCCTTATATTTTTAGCTTTCCCGGTCGATGCACCATTTGCTATCGATGTCCAGTGGTGAAGTTCGTAAATGATATTTATAAACAAATAAATAAGTTTAACAACTTTCTTTCATTTTAAAATATATGTATATTTTAAAATTTCGATTAAAACCTTTTAAAAACAATTAAAACTTTTAAAATCTTAACTTGAAAACTTCCTTATTAAAATAATCGTATATTAATTATTTAGTCTTTTTTTTTATAAAAAACTGTAAATGCTTCTCTCCTTTTCAAAGATTTAAAATAGACTCAACTTTCAACAATCCTTTTTTTTTTTTTAAATTTTTGGAATTTTTAATTTTCTTTTTTCTTTTTTTTTTGTTTTATTTATCTTACTTACATCTGGAAGCTGGAAATCATCTGTATTTATGTTGAGATGTAAATGTAACAAATGTAAATGTTGACATGTCTTGGTTATATCAGTTGTGTCAATTGTGTAGAGGGTATGTGTTTACGTGTGTGTTTATTGTAATTGTATGTAAGGAATGATGTTTATATACTTGTCTCATAATCTATTACACTACTTAGCATTTTTTTTGTTAATACTTAATTTAGAGGTAATTAGCGATTATCTGTTTTTTTCACAAAAATCTGTAAAAATTAGATTTTTTAAGATTTCAGCCTTATTATGCATTTTACGACAAAGTGTTTATAATCAAATTTATAGGGAATTAAAAGAACTACTACTTTTATTTTGAGCATTTTCTCTACAGAGCCTAGTTTAGTTTGTGATTTTTTGTGTTTTTAAGCCAAGCTGAGGTTGATTTTCATTTTACGTCTTTCACCCATGATTAAAATTAATTTATGTTTATTGAGGTTATTGTTTTGTTTATTTCTAATGTTTTATTACTAATGTTAGGTTGTATTGTTAATTATTTACATTAGCAAGAGAAGTAGTGTGAGTGTTTCACATCCGATTTTTTACATTCAAAACTAATGTAGCCTACCATATTAATAATAATCAAAGCAAAAAACTTACTGCTCTTTCACTAACAATTTTTTGTTATCACAAAACTTTAGCTAAAAGAGTGGAACGTTCTTTGTTTTAACTGCTTTTGTAAAATTAATGTTATTTTACGCAGCAGAAAGTAGGTTTAATTTTCATTTTAACACATCTTTATTTACATTAACTCAACACTTATCATTTGTTTACTCTTATCATGTTGCTGATTATTTTGATGTACGCTTTAAAAGCGACGTGCCGGCTCCAAATCGTTGGTCGGGGGAAGTGTAAATGATAAGTTTGGGTGGTTACTATGGTAACATAGCGGCGGTAGTTGGTTGGTGGGGATCGCGTGAGTGGGCGCCAGCAGTTGGTTTTCAACCCGGGTCCGACTTCCCAGTCAGCTATTTTCTCTAACCCTCTTATCTTGGTCCGTTCCTCCGGAGAAGATCTGTTCTTCAACAGCTGTAACAACAAATTATATTTGTCCATCTTATTGAATTCGTTTATTCTTCTGGAAGAACAGGTCAGATTATATTGTCAAAACTACTAAATCTAGAAAATCAAATAAATGCTATGTATTTATTTATATTTCTAACATTCAAAATAAATATTTGTGACATATGGTTCTACAATAATAACAATATAATAGATCTTTCATCACAACACTTCCGCAATATCCGCTCAAATATTAATTACACCCACATCAATACAAAATATTTACTATTGTTACAACATAACAATTCTAATTTTCACTCACGTGCTTCATTTAAAAGAAAACAAATAAGAGGAAACAAGAATTCAAGTAAAGAAAACAACAATATAATTATTTAATAAAATAAAATAATAAAAAAGTAACAAAAATCTTGTCAAGAAAGAAAATAAATACTTCTCGGTATAATAAAAAAGAAAACTGAAATTTGATACCACAGACCTTAGGTATTTTAAAAAATATTAAAAAGTATACAAACAGTTCGTTGTGAATAAATATTTATCTTTACTGTTGTTTTTCTTATTTTACTCCAATGGAAAACGAAATATTTATTTTTTGTAATTAATTATCTTTATATTTATTCTGAAAATATTATTACTTCTCGAAATTAATCTAATAGTTATTAATTTCCTTGACATGATTTGCATATATTGACGTAATCATTAAGAAAATTCGCATAAAATGCACGTTAATTTTATTGACATTCTATTTAATAACAAAAGTATGTCAGCTACATTAACGAAAATTTAAAACTATTATTTTATCTCAATTTCGTTAAAATAATGATTAAGAAATATCATCTTGTGCTGTTTATTATTGGCGAATTGATGGAGTATTGTTTTATACAGTTTTACATTTTTTCTAGTATAAAATAATCAAGAACATAAAACTTGCATTTTATTTTATGTTTTCAAGCTTTTTACGTTTACATGTTGTAAATCCTTTCTACGGTTTTAAATCTAGGTTCAATAACATTTAAATTTTATTTATTTAATGCATGTTGTGAAAATGTAGCTCAGCTTTATATGTTTTTTTTTAGTAGGCTACTGTATTCTTTTGTGCTGTAAATAAAATATTTTAAGAGTAATATGATTGTACTTATATAAATTTATTTATTTATTAATACAATATGTTACGTCAATCTGTTCAAATTCGTTTATTTCGTGAAATAACAGCTTTGTCGGACCGTCGTCGGACGTAAACCAGAAGAATATTGAAAATGCATTCAATACAAAATGATTTGTAGGCTTATGGTTAAAAAAATTAAACCAGTTCTTCATTCCATTTAGGATATTGGTTTTTACGTACGTTTTAAGAATTTTTGATTTTTTGTTTACCTATAACAGTATAGAGCTTAACTTAGTGGTAGAGAAAATACACGATTTAGCAGAACATACGAACAAAAGCTACGAAATCCAAATCTCTTACTGGACAACAGCGATAAACTTTTACAAGATTTAACAGATGCGATGAATTAGACTTAAATACCAGATTTAATCATTAATTATTTAACTTTACTTTTACGGAAGTATAATTTTAAAATTATAAAATAATTTAATTTCAATAATAATAAATAAATTATTTTTATAATAAATAATTATATAATAATAATAAAATTTTAAAATTATTTCAAAATGAATGTAGACCACCTCCCAGGCGTAGTGACTAGCGCGTTAGCATACAAAGCTAAAGATCCCTGGTTCGATTACCGGCTAGGGTCTGGAAAATTAACATGTTAAAATTCACCGTTATAGTACCAAAACCGATAATAGTCGCTATTGATCAAGCTGTCGATGCGACTTCAAATAAAAACTAAAATTTCGGCCTTCTCCGTAGCGTAGTGGTAGCGCGCTAGCCTACAACTTGGAGGTCCAGGTTCGATCCCAACTAGGAGCTGGAAATTTCCACGAGTTAAAACCCACTGTTTCATAACCCACCGTAGTCGCTAATATCTGAGCTATTGATGCGACTTTAAATAAATAAAAAATTACTTTAATTTCAGTTTAATAAAATGACTAAAAATAAGTAATATTGTTCATAAGTGATCTTTAAGATTTATTAATAAGTAATGTGTTTTATTTGTGTATTCTGTATTAAATTTGTAACTTATTTTTCCTGTTCTTGTATTTCAAAATTTGAAATAAATATTTAAATGACCTCATGAATAAATTTTATATATAGGCCTATTCTAATTCTTCACTTACGTAATATACTCATTACTTGTAAAACCTTAAGATAAATTAAGAATAGTACATAACAGATTATTTTACACCAAATCAAGTCAAATGACTACTTGTTCAAGAATTAAAGAAAAAGTGTTTTAAGTGCAAAATATTTCAAGAAACAATGTAGGGTATAAGTATTTTGACGACAGAGTAATTATTTTGAAATTAAGGAGTTGATTGGAATAAGAGAAATATTGTAAAATGTTAGTTTCGAGAAAGTATCATTGAGAATCTTTAATGAATAATGTTACTCAAGTGCAATTCTTATTCTGATACTCTAAAATACATAATGAGTTGGTTTAGGTTCTTGTTGAAAGAGTGGAATACTTAAAATTTCTTTTTGTCTTCGTTTACTTGTAACAAGTACAACTATCATACAACCAGCAGTATTAATGATGTACATCTTAATGTTCTGTTTTTTCAATGATCTAAACCTGCCCTTCATAAGTAGAAATTAAACAACATAGCGAAAAACATTTACAAAAACTCGAAGACCATTAGAATCCATTAGCGATTAACCTCCTTGACAACATCAAAGATACTCATAGACTGAAACGTTTTAAATCATTAGACTTACCTTTACGATTTTTTTTTAATAATTTAAACTTTTTTTTATCTTTTCTACTTCAACTCCTAATCATCGTCCTCTCATAATCAGCGTCGTTTTCGTCTTTATCATCGTCATTGTCATCTCCAACTTCAATAACTTTGTGTTTCAAGATGTTGATACACAGTTCATCAAGTTTGATTTTTTATATATATATATATATATATATAAATTTTTCTTCTCAGTTTAGTCTTTTTGAACCACACTACTGAGTATAGTTTATATTATAATTCTAATGACATTACTTAGATTTTCTCATATTTCCTTAAAGTTATTGTATTTATTAACTGATTACAAAAGAAATACAGTGTTACAAAAAAATGTTCTGTTTTCGTCTTGATTGTGGGAACCCACGTCGCTGTTTTATATAAGATCCCTTGTTAAACTTCTTTTTAATCTCCTTTGTGAATCTTGTAATAGGTACGGTTGTCATAATGCTTGTATCTCTAGATTCATGTGATTTAATAACTTTGAGTAGGAACATATTTTGTAATATTTTAGAAGCACTCTATGGACAATTTCCTTTTCATCTGATTTATGAAATTTAGCCTTTTATATGTGAATATATTTTTAGTTAAAATTCTGTTAATCAACTTGCAGACAAAATCAAGATTTCAGTTTTTAAAAAATCAGTGTTAGAAAACGGTGACTTAAAAACTGTATTTTATTCGTAAGGTTCTAACTTATCGCAAATTATTTACAAGAATAATTTTTAACAGAATTATCAATATTATTTCAAATGCCTGAGGGCCTTAAAAAAGTGGATGTTTAAAAATAGATACATAATATTTCACACTCAAAAATAGTAACACCATTTTTAATATTTCACACTTCTCGTATTTTCCAATCTCACACTCCATACGGAACTTTACATCCTGTGTATAAACGAAATTATCCAATGAACGTACTACCGGTTTAATTGGAAATTGTAAAACATGAATTACTCATTGACCCGCGAACTCCACTCTCCACATTTGCCTCCAAACCCTAATCGTCAACTCCGCAGAAATAGAGCAGAGATTTAGGATAAAATATGTAGCATTTGATACAACTCAATAAATAATAAAACTTCTATTCACTATTGTATTTTTTATTCTATAACTTATATCTTACGATTTTATGATGGTGTTGTGATACTTAATACCTTTATAGCTTCCCAGTTTAAACACCATTTAAACTGATTTTAAACAAAGCATAGTAACTGTTTTTCTTACAGTTTTTAATACAAAATTCAAAATTAATTTTATTTATCAAATTTTTAAATTCCAAATAACATTTTTAACAACAGTATTTTTGAAACATTCGTTAGCTACAGTTTTTAAATAAAATAAAACTTACAATTTTAGTATTTAAATGTTTTCATACAATATTTTATGTAAACATCTGATCCTCTACAAATAATTCTCATTTAATTAGTCTTCAGTGGATGTTTTTTGTTATCAGTCTCTCGACTGGTTTGATGCAGTTCTCCAAGATAATTTGCGTAAGTCGTTTCATATCTACATACCTGCAGCACCCTATATTTTTTATAATCAGTCGATGTACAAAAGTGTAATTGACTTAAAAATAAAAATACTTAATGGGTAATTTTCTCCTGAAATTTATGTAACACGCTGTCAATTTTGTAAACATGTTACTAGTTCTGTGCAATTAAAATTTGTATTTTAAAAAAGTTTTTAGTCATTACTATATTTTGTTAGTTTCTCTTTTAAATCATGTCAACTGGCTAGGTTATCACAGTTTTAGACTGCTATGCATTACTGTACGGAATCGGTGGGTGTTAATTTATATAAATTTCTAGACCCTGGCCGGGAAATTTAACCCACCACCTTCTATTCACAATGCCACGCAGTCTAGTACGCTAACCACTGTGCCCCGGAGAATACATTCATCTTTTGTAATAATTATAATAGTAATGTAATAGGATACAGTCTCTTTATGATGTTATTGTATTTGAAAATATATTTGAATCGCTATTAGACTGATTTATATTAATTAAATTTGTAAATTATATTAATGAAAGTTTTATAAATAGTTCGCGTTGTTTAGGTCATCAGCGTGTAGGCTGGTTTGAACCTGTTGAGGTTTTACTAAGTAAAACGAGGAGTGAGGTGGTTTACAATTGCCTTCCTCACTGAGTGGAAAAGTACGCTTATCAGCATGCCAAGCCCTCTGAAAAGCACATATTTTCCACTCTGCAAATGACACCTTCACTTCATTTACGGCAGGGTCTGGCTGTATAATGAAATTCATTACTTTCAGAGGAGATAACTCTGATTAGTGTCTTTTGCGCCTCAACGTCTTCTGTTCTTAAATGATTCAGTCATTTAATTGGCTGGCCATGTGATAAGAAACAGAACTATTTATTTTAGCCCTGCAACGAACAGATTAAGTGTAAATATTTTGAAACTCCACCTGTCTGTTATGGGCAAATAGAAAGTTTTAAAATAGATATTGTTCACCTAGGTAGTTCAGTCCGCAGCACACTAAATTGCAAAGCCAAAGGTTCCATATTCATTTCCCGGCAAGAATATTCCACTTCTTACCGAATTTCTACAATTTCCGGCAATACAAGATAATCGTTACTGTTTTTCATTTTAAATAACTCATATAGCGCAAAAAACAATCAAGTTTTGTAAAAATCTAAACTAAATTGTACGTTCAGAGTACAAAAATAAAAAAAAATGTAACATAAAAAGAAAAAAAATCAGGGGAAGATATTATTAATGGTAGTAATTTACGAAAATACCAGTTATGAAATTAACAAAAGACCCTTTGTTTCTGTAGAAAAAGGATGTTTTACTTTTTTAGAGGAAAAATTCTCATTTTCTGGGATGGCAGAAGTAATAGAATAAAGGAGAGTTAAATTTAGATAAAAGCTTAAGATTTCCACTGTACTCATCTTTTAACTTGCATTATCCTTTACTTCTTTTTTAAAGAAACAAAGTTATCTATGTATGTGAACAAAAAGTTTCTTTCTTTTAAAGTCGCTTTGTTATTAGCGACTACAGTGGGTTATCTAACTTTAACGGTTGATTTTGACTTATAATAATTTCCAGACCCTAGCCGGGAATCAAACCGGGGACCTCCGCTATGTTAGCTTGCTACCACTACTCTACAGAGGCGGAAAAAAGTTTTTTTCAGTTTACTCAAAATCACATTAACTACGTGTTCATTAGGATTCTGAAAGTTAAGTTACAATATCAATGGGTTTTAAGTATCTAATTTTTCCTCTAAAAGCATGGAAACAAACGAAGGTCTTTTGTTTGTCAAGTGCATATTTAATTTTACCTAAGAGTTTTTTCCATGGCTTAGTATCTAGTTACAAAGCAGAATGTCCTAGAATCGATTTCCGACTGGGATCTGGAAATTCAAATATAACAGGTTAAAATCCACTTTTTAGTATCAAAACTCACAGTAGTCACTAATGAAGAAGCTGCCTTTAAAAAAAACTAGGCTAAACGTAATTAAAAATTAATTTTTCATAGAGTATGTTTACGGAAATGTATGTATTCTTAATTATATGAAAATAATTTACTAATAGTTAGTATAGAGTGTAATCAGTTTTAGACAAAATTAGTTTACTTGTTTCTGAACTCAGTTATACTTACAGCCTGGGAAATATTGATTGGAATTTAGTGATTTGTTTTGCTGCCAATACGCTTAATGATATGTAAAATAAATTAGGCATTGGCCGACTTTATGGTTCAAACAGTGAAGTATTTCATTGTTAAGCTAACGGTCCCAGTTCGATTGTCAAAAGAATCGGAAATATTCTCGCTGTGTGTCATTTAAATATTAACGTTTAACAATTTAGAAGTAACGAATGATTTAATAGTTATAAAAGATTTGAAGTAATCAGATCAAGTCGTCACGCATTAATATAATCGGTAACACTTGTTGAATGTACTTAAGTAGGCCGTAAGAATGATCCAGCTGGCAAGATAATTTCAAAAATAATAAAAATTAGGGAATTGCTAATCGTATTTCCCGCCAGTTTTATTTTTTCAAATAAATAAAAGTCATAAAAACCGATTTAAATATTATCAATTTTTAAAAATTACAAATAAATTAAAGAAATTTATTTGTCAGCAATCCAAATTCGGATTAGTTTTATCAAATTGATTTAGAGTTATTTTACACAAAAGCTGCAAGTTAATGATTTTATATGTTTTATAACAGAAGTTCTGCTCAAAACAGGTTGGTGGGGTGTTAAATTATTTACACTCGATCTGCTAGTTCCAGGGCTACAAAAATATTATGTTTCTCGTTGTATGGTCAGCCAATTATAAGACTGAAGCATTTAAAAACAGAAGAAGTATAGGTGTAAAGATGAAACCATTTCATACGACTTGTGAAAAGCAGGAGCTGTCTATAGTCGTTGTACGTTACAATGCTAGTCAGAGTTATCTCCTCTGAGAGTATAAATTTCATCATTATACAGCCAGGCACTGTGGTGAATGAAATGAAGGTGTTATTTCGCCGGAAAAACTGACGGACCCCAGATCATTCAGGACTTGTACCGACGCCCACATCCACCCGAAGTCTTTATGGCATTACCATTCCACGACTTTATCTAAATTCCAGTATGACCCACTTATCAAAATTTAGAGTTGCCACAGTTTTATTCCGCCCTGTATTCCTCTTATATACCCATGCCCCTTCATCTAATTGTATGACTCACGCCCCCCAGTTGGTAGTTGTCCCCATCTTCCTATGCATAATCACTCCACTACGGTGAAAAGAGCCGCCATTTTAAATTATTAAACACTTAGAAAATAAAAGGCCGGTGATTATGCCAAACTCTACCCTTTCCGTCTCCCCTAAAATCATAAACTAACCCCTACCTAAAATTGTACCATTTGTCCACGTTAAGTACGGTGCGTGCCTTCCCCTCCCCAAGACAATAAAACTCCCACATAACTGAAAAAGGCCACTGAAAAACAAAATAAAAGAAAAGAGCCGCTCTTAAACCCACTTGTCCCTTAATATAAATTTTCATCCACGAGTAACTTCTTAAAATACATTACCTCCTTTGAAGTCCCAGTCCCAATCCCGCAAGAGCCAGAATCCTATTTCCTAATTTTAAACTATAAAATTCCCCCTAAATTTCATGAGGTTGCAATTATTCGGTAAAATTGTTCCCCGAGCGACCAGGTGTTCCTTAACACGATGTCGCCATCATAGGGCTTCACAGCCCTCTCAACCAGGATTCAGGATTCAGGTGTTATTTGCAGAGTGGAAAATAGATGGTTTTCGGAGGACATTCCATGCTAATAAGCATACTTTTCTACTCAGTGAGGAAGGGAATTTTAAAACACCTCACGTATCGTTTTACTTGGTAAAGTCTCTAGAGGTTCAAAGCAGCTTTTTGGCTGATGACCTAAACAACCATAGCCAATGTTTATTGGCTTAACTGCCAATTTTTTTAGTTTTTCTTCACAAATGAGTTACCTGCCTTCAACTAGATTTATCACAAACAGAACTGTATTACTCATATTCAAAAATCATTTGTTTATTATACTACATTCGTTAATGATTCAATCAAAAGAAATGATCTTATATGTCATTATTTATTTCTATGAATGGGTTTCCATAATTATTTAGTTGAATATATGTGAAAACAAAGATGTCGCCTCCGTAGCGTAGTGGTAGTGTGCTAGCCTACTAGCCTACAATGCAGAGGTCCCTGGTTCGATTCCCGGCTAGGGACTGAACATTTTCACAAGTTAAAACCCACAGTTACATAACTCACCGTAATCACTGATAACGAGCTGTTGATACGACTTTAAATAAACTCTAGAAAAATACAACGACAAACAAAAAGTAAATTAATGAGTATTTAATACAATTTGTAACGTACAATGACTATAGACAGCTCCTGCTTTTCACAAGTCGTATGAAATGGTTTCATCTTTTGTAACACTACGATAGAGTAGACTGTATGGTGTAGAAAGAGGAACGAAATCTGTAAAAAAGTTACTATAGAGTTGAATTTTAATTTATTAAAATAAGAACGTTTATGTTTTTATTAGTAATAAATAATAAAACTTAATATTATTCAGTGAAAACATGATTTCATGAATGATTTATTAAATTGAATTTCTTCCGTTTAAATCATAAAATATTCATAATAATTTTACAACGATTTTATTTAATTCAATAAAAAACAATTTGTTTCTGTTATTAAATCAAATACTTGTACATTGATTGCGATTTATTGAGTTAAATAAAACGGTTGGATGAAGCAGTTGTCGGCCTCAACGTTCTACCAGCTCATGAAATGTGTTTATTGAAGTTTTAATTATCGACCCGTAGCTGACTGACCACCATGAAATAACGAAAAATATTTTCTGCTTAATTACTCTCACAAAAATCACTGTCATTATTGTAATGAAAAGAAATCAACATTTTTCGAATTTATTTAGACCGCAATGAGTTTACCGAGTGGAGTTCTTCAAAAATTTTAATATTTTTTGTTCCCTTTGAAACAAAAACAACTAGCAATATTTTTTAACCTGATATTATAATGCCTTTATTTTCGTAATGGCTTTAAATATATTTCACGGTAATTTTAATATTAACAAATGTTTATTTTATTTATTTTTAAATTAATATAGGCAATAAAGTTATTCTCATTTGAAATTCATACAAAATTAATGAATCGTGGATTACTTACAAATTATTTGATCATGAAATAATTTGTATTATATTATGTTATTACATTTAAAACACAAAGTGCTATTTATCGAAATATAATTAAAACAATATATCAAATACGTTTAACTAAAATTTTTTTAAACATTTAATTAACTAGCTGTCAAACGCCTGGTAGCAACAAAAGAAGAATTATTTAATATACATGAAATTTAATTAAGCCCGTATACTTTGTAATATGCTCCGCGTGTGGCTTTTCTGGGAACCAAGTTTCATAAAAGCCAAGTTTTCCCTTGTGAAATCAGCTGTAATTGTATTTCAACAAAGTGACTATAATAATTGATATCTACTCACATTTTTAATAAATTAATTAAAAAATCCCAACATAAATCAAATTATTTTTATTCGATAAATTTTTACTGGTAAATTGAATATAAGAAAAGAAACGACAAGAGCTGCAGCTTGTGTGTTATGCTGTTCATAATAATTTTCTTCACATTGACAATAAAGTTTTAAGAATTATACTAAATATTATTTTTTATACTCTGCTACATTAAAATCTGATCATTTAATTTGAATAATAAATAATTAGTCTGACAGAAAAGTGAAAAACTGTAGGAAGTCAAACATCCATCGATGGTTGACTTCTGTGATGTTTACAATATTATTTTTTTTAAATAATGAGTAAATAAAAGACAGAAGAATATTAACTTAAATTTTGATCACAATATCGATAAGGTAAGTTCAAAAAATCAAATCTCATCAACCTTGAATTTAGGTTTAAACTTTTGTCTAATAAATTGGTTGCCAAAACGTTGTTATGTTTGTAAAGTCAGTACAAATAATTAAAACTGAATTTTGAAATTTCTTGTTTCACTGTGTTCAAGTTAAGATATTTATCAATAAACTTGTTGTTTAATATACCAGGAGATGTTTAAAATTTGTGTCTGATTCACAAATTCACCACAGGATCTGGCTGTATAATAATGAGCTTCATTACTTTCAGAAAAGTTAACGCTGACTAGTGTCTTTGACACCTCTACCTCTTCAAATGCTTCAGTCATAAATTGGCTGATCATGTGTCAAGAAACAGAACTATTTTTGTAACCCTGAAACTACCAGATCTAGAGCAAAAAAAATAACACTCCACCTGCCTGTTATGGGTGAAAGAGTACAATTATCGACCATAATCATAACAACACAAAAATAAATATTAAAAAAATAGTACAATAATATAATAAATACAAAAATAAAATGTCTTGTAGTGGCAAAGGATGAAAGCAGACTTTCGATAACAATCCTGACAAAAAATTTATGACAGAATCAAGAGGAAGAGCATTTTAGTATGATTATGTAAAACTAATAAAATTCTTAGACTGCCCTCTCCCTTAATTAATTAGCCAGTTGGTTAGTCTTTTTTTTGTATATTTGAGGAGTTATATCAGTATTTCGGATAGCCACTGGTAGATTAAGGTATGTGATTGAAACTATAAATATGTGCTGCAGTTCTATTAATGGTTTTATGCAATCTAGGGGCTTCATATGCAATACGGCTTACAGCTCTGGTATGACAAGTATGATTTATTTTCTGTAGTACAGAAAGTTTATTAGATCTTACGTACAGTAATAAGTCCTTTTGTAAAGTTGCCATATGTCAAGTACCCTAAATCTATCGTATAATAAATCAGAATAAAATTGCCTGTCATGATTTAAAGCTCTTTTTAAAATTGTTTTATGTTAGGAGGGATTGTTATATATGAATGAATAATATAATTAATTAAGAATTTTGTTAGCTTAAATACTAAAACGGATTAGAAAATTCTAACAATCTCTTCTAATTACGTTAGCTCTACAGTTGTGCCGTGACACTAAATTAGCTAGGATAACAAACGTGAGATTGTAAGGGTATTTCAGTCAGATAAGAGAGAGGAACGCTCCTTTATCTTTCTGTAATGCGTTGTAGAGAGATGGAGGAAAGGCAACACAATAAGAGCGAGAGAGAGAGAGAGTGAGAGAGAGTTGGGAAAGGATTTTGGGGTGAAACGGAGAGAAATAAGTAGTATAAAAGAGAACAGTTTGAACAAAGCTGAGTAAATGGTTAGCTCGAACGCCCACACTACAAATTTTAGTGCCTGGGAAAATAGCTAGGTCCGGACGTTGCCTTGCTGTTAGAGGACAAAACCCTATTATATGAACAACGAATATCAACTGTAAAGATAGACTAGTAAATCTTATGTAATAGCTGCGATTACACTTATTGACTTACACGACTAAAATGTAAAAAGCCACGCTCATTTCTGTATGACTTTAACTACCTTTTTTACGGCTGAATACCTTTACTAAGGCGGTCGATAGTTTCGATGTAATAACTATTTCAGTCTAGAGTGCAAAGTACATTTTCACCATGTAAAATAAATAAGTTATTTTATTCCAAATGTTAAAACATTAAGATGAATAATTGAATTTTAAACGCAAAACTTTGTTTGTTATTCTTAATTACCCACACACGAGAATCAGTTATTTATTTTGCGATACTTACTAATACTTTTAAAAAATACCACAAATTTTAAAAACGCAAAATCTCTCCCAATGTATTGTAACGTTTGTTTCTCGTTCTTTCGGGATCTGTTTATTATAAAGTGATAAAACTTCCTTTTAATATTTTTTTTGCATTACTGTAAATCTATCATCTGTTCTCGTTGAACAATGAGTAAATGTGTTGTGAGTATTAATTATGACTTAGTAATAAACCCCCCTCTGGTATCATTCTATAAATTTCTAATTTTGTTGTTTTGACGTGAATGTAGAATAAATAAAATAGTGACGTATCAGAATAAATCTGCAGGGTGTAGTCTGAGGAGACTTCTGTGTTTTTCACTGTTGTCTAGGAGATTGATGGCTTCTGAATTCTGATTTTCAAGTCGTCTTTGGTAACGTCCAAAATTTCTGAATTTGTTGGTGTACGTGGGAGTGTTCGTGTGTCTGTTTATTATTGTGTTTATCATAGTGTTGGATTATGTATCAAGGCGAGTCACGATGTTACGAAGTATTTTAGACTTATTAGAGACAATTTTTTAAATTGTCATCTATCATTTATCTTTGTCCGTCCGTTACACCGAGATGTCAGAAAC
Source organism: Catonia carolina (assembly GCA_035578175.1). Classification (NCBI taxonomy): domain Eukaryota; kingdom Metazoa; phylum Arthropoda; class Insecta; order Hemiptera; family Achilidae; genus Catonia; species Catonia carolina. Next base: position 123,893,398 of record JAQMRL010000002.1, read on the forward strand.
TACAAGAGATAGCAACAAACAATTTTCGGATTCGTAATGTACACAAAAAGTTAGTGGGCCTCAATTTTTTTAAAGTTCCGGTTTTGACCGGAAGCTGTCCAAAACCGGAAGTCAATAAATAAAAATCGGAATTTGGAAACAAAAATAGTGTTATTCGATTTCGCTTAAATGGTTGAAACAGAAATCATTGGGTTTGAAGTTCCCTTTTTTACCGGAAGTGGCCCAAAACAGGAAGTCAAGAAATCGAAGTCAGAATTTGGAATTAAAAATAGTGTCATTCAATTCCTCTTAAAGACACAGAAATTACTAATGGTTTTTGCTATGTCAAAAGTAAGCCTTTATAAATACTATCACCGGCCATGAAAAGCGTCGTCTTATGAAAAGGATTTACCTTTGAATTATTTCAATGTTAGTGGGACTTGTACCTCAGAGTTGTATCCCGAATGTCCGCACAGTTTTGAGTACTGATTTATAAATTCATAATTTTTAACATATATCAAAAATATTTATTAACAAATTAGTCTACTACAATAAATTTTTACGGTTATTAACTACTAGTAAATTGCAATTAAATTACTTAACTTAAATTTATTACAAAATTTTATTAAAACTTAAACTAAACTAAAAAAAGACAATTTAACCATTTACAATAAAATAAATCATTAATTCTTTGAATGCAATTTTTGAAAATAGTATACAACTACTTGTCACTGACGAATACTTTACCAAATACGTCAAACCGGTTCCTACACTAACACATCACATACTTGTTCTTTAGGTTATCAACCGAAAGGCTGGTTTGAAGGCAGGTTTTACTAAGTAAAACGAGGAATGAGGTGGTTTACAATTGCCTTCCTCACTGAATGGATAAGTACGCTCATCAGAAAGCCTGGCCCTCTGAAAAGCACATTTTTCCACTCTGCAAATGACACCTTCACTTCATTCACCACAGGGTCTGGCTGTATAATGAAATTCATTACTTTCAGAGGAGATAACTCTGATTAATGTCTTTTATACTTCTACCTCTTCTGTTCTTAAATGATTCAGTCATTTAATTGGCTGACCATGTGATAAGAAACAGAACTATTTATTTTAGCCCTGCACGAACAGATTAAGTGTAAATAATGTGACACTCCACCTGTCTGTTAAAGGCACTAACACAAACTAACATACACTAACCTAACTAACTAACTTGAATGGTTAGTGGCGTACACTAACTTTGATTCGCTATTTAACCTATGTACATATCGAATTCTCTGCTTCACACCGACCAATTGCTAACTGATCTGCTCAAGAAAGCGGCTCCGTTTATAATACCGGCAACATAATATATTCAACAATAAAACATGTGTCAAATAAATAAATTAACAAAAGAATTTTGGTAAAATCCAGCGACAAAAAAGACATAAAATTTAACAAAATTTAGAAATAATAATAGGTACCTAGTCGAAATAAAAACTTTTTCTACCCTGTTCCAGTGAAATAACGATTAAATTGGATCTGACAGATAATGTTAAAACATAACTGTACCAATTTATCAAAGTATTTTATATGGTGATTTCGTTTGTTTTTAAATTCAGAGTTCTACCGAACAAATTAAAAAAAATAAGATTGTTGTAAAGAGGACGCTTTCGGAATTCTGACAAAATCCAAAAATTCGAAGTGGTATCGAGATATTTTCGAGTAGATAACAAAATAATTAAATTTCGTTAATGCTACTATTCTAGCGGCGGTGCTAAGTTCAGATCGTTTTAAAATATCTTAATGGTAATGGGAATTGTTATTAATAACATATTATAAAAAAATTATAATAACTTATAAGTGCCTTTTTATTTCATAAATAAAACTTTTAAACGTAAATACACTACGACACAAAACATCACTAAGTAAAAGTAAGTGTTAATGAAATTGTATTGGGAAACTAGCTAAAGTACCCGTTCTTCGAACGGATTTCTTGGTGCTGTGGACAGTCTGTTGGTGTACCGAGTTCGATCCGTGTCAGGTCTAATATTCTTTAATCATTCATTGTTATCTACTCGTACCTCCTTTCAACGTAAGCATTATTATTAATTAATAAAAAAAAAAATAGTTGGACGTAAAATAAAAGCGAGATCTTGGTATTTTTAAATTAAGATATGCAGCGTTAAATTATTTTTATAATAAATCACAATAGCAAACACATGGCAAATCACAATAGGAACACCACGATGGTTAACTAACGAACTATTAGGATACTGATTCATTTTTGACAATGTGACCGAGAATGGGTGTATAGGGTCCTGGTGGAATGGGTACGTAGGTAACTAATTGAATGAATACGGGTTTACTGGCGCATAGGCTATGTTTATTGTTCTGCCGCTTTTGTAAGTTAATATTCTTCTAAAAATATTGGTTTATTTTTTAAATTGGTTATATCTCCGTTATTTTGCATGAAAATGAAAAACTTTACTTTATCAAACTTATTTTTCTTTAAACGTTTCGTAATTTCGATTATGTAACATTTTTTGATAAATTGACTTTTAACGGAGATATTCGTAGTTTTTTTTTACCCCTCCCTCTGAACTCCCCCATCCCTTTGTGATATTAAAAAACATTATAGCCTATTTTCATTTCGATTATGTCCAGAACTAAATACCGAAATTCATTGAATTTGGTTCAGCGGTTCTTGCGTGATGCCGTAACATACAAACAGACAAACAGATAAACAGACCAACAGACGAAAATTCAGTTGAACTTATTTTCGGTGTTTACTTGATAGATCTGGCGTAGAAACAAAATTTAGGGCATTTTGTAAAATTTTACAAACAAAATTACAATTTTATTTATATAGATTTGTTGTCAAAAATGAATTAATATTATTGTGCGAACTAAATCGCATATATCAGTAAGTCTTTTTTAAAATTCATGGCAATGTTCCGAATAAAAATATACTAAATATCCAGTTAAAAATACATAAACCTAACATTAATTGTCTATCAGAATTATCTATAACTAAAATCACAAAGTACTAGTTTTGTTTTTACAAAAAGCAATTTCTTTAACATCCGTTCAATGTAATTAGGAATAAACAGATGAAAGGAATTGTTAAGTGAACGCAAAGGGAGCTCTTTGTTCATTGCGAACTCTCACGTAATTAAATAAAATGAAAGTAAAAATAAGTTTCTGAAACTTCAGTTACAGAAAATAAGTTGGCTAAAACTTTTTTCTTTCATGCAGGTTTTTCTGTATTTCTACTATAAAGGTGTTTTATGATCGTATAAAAATATAATTTCATTTAAAAGTAAATAAAATCGTCGTGTAGTCAGGATCTACACAACCAAAGAGCGAGTATGGGGTTTTATATCTTATCAAGTGACAATTTATGCGGCTGTCTATTTTAAATTATTAAATTTGAAAAATCTTTGCTTATTTTAAATCTTCACTGAATAAAATCACTGAAATCACTGAATAAAATCCATCAGTATTATAAAATAATCACTAAAGAATTGTTAGTAATTTAGACAACATAAGATTAAAGATATTTTTTATTTGTAACTGCACATAAGAATTTAAGTACAGTGGAGCGTCAGTTATCCGAACTAATCGGGACCAGAGCGGTTCTGATAATCAAATAGTTCGGATAATCAAACGCGCTAAATACTGTAATTTTATACACTGTACCATACTAATGCAGTATATAACCTAAACGGTAATGATGTAACCTAAATGTTTAATAGGTTAATAAAGGCTAACACAAACTTTAGTTTTAAAAAACACTCATTTATTGCATTTTTGCAAATGTAGAGTAATATTACTAAAGATTATAGAAACAAACGGAAAAATACAAAATTTTACAACTAAATAAATTAACGAAATTAACTACGGTAATATCCTTTATGAAATATTTTTTAAGCTTCTTGTATACATACTATACAGTAATTTAAAAAATAATCTTGAATTTTCTTTTAAACTAAGATATACATTTTTTTTTGTATCAGCAACATCTCTCATTATTTTTAGTAACAATGAAATGTGTTCAGCAGCACTAAATTTAGGCTGTTCCAGTTTCACCACCATACCATTCTAGTTTCTAGAGCAGAAAAGGCCTCTGCATGAGTTGGTCCTTTTTATTCCTCGTTTTCTTCTTCATTATTTAAAGGGCATCGATCTTCATGTTGAATTTTGATGAAACAATTTCTTCATCAGATAAAATTTGATAACCTGGGTTATCACCGTTGGTGTTCAGCCATTCTTAAGCATCATTTTGGTTGCACTCTGAAATTTGCACTCTATCAATTGAAGGGGTTGGCGGAAGAAAGTGCTAACCTACAAATTTTCCAGCATGATTTTTCTTAAATATTCTGTAAAAATAAAATGTAGGCCTACGGGACGTTTTCAACAGAATGCTATATTTATGATCTTAAGAACCTAGGTTAACAGAAAATAACAAACGTTTAACAAAGTTTAAAAACTTGATTTGTAGATTTCAGTAAACTTTTAAGATGACTTTGCGTAAATTTATGTTGATGTGAGTTAGCACTGTCTTCTCCCGACCTCTTCAATTTTTCATTGTTAATATGTCCGTATTTCGGTAGTAAATTATGTATTTCTATCTATCGATGGTAGTTCGGATAATTGACGGTTCGGATGAGTGACGGTCGGATAATCAACGCTCCTGTGTAATTAGAACTTTGCAGAAAACGTTTATGGCTTCCATGGGTATTTGTAGATAAATAACTACTAAGTAAATCTTTATTTTTTATGTATAACAATAATTATCATTATATACGATGAGTCGGTAATGAAGAAGGGTCATCGAAGTTATCGTAACGGTTTTTCCGGGTTCGTACAGAATCTGGTTATTAATAAATAATGAAAATTTCTTTTAACCTTATGAAGTAGGCTTATTTATTAACAAATTAGTCAATAGAATAAATTATTACTGTAAAACTACTAGTAAACTACTATAAAATTAATTAAGTTAATAGTAGACTAAATTTATTAAAAAATATTATTAAAGCTTAAACTAAAAGAACACAATATGACCATTTACAATAAAATTAATTTTTTATTTTATAAAGATTTTAACAATAGTATTACAACTATTTTCTGTCACTGATTAACACTTTACCAAATACGTCAAACCGGTTCCAGCAATTGACGCACACTAACTTTGATTCGCTACAAAACCTATCTACGGATTGAATTCTCTATTTCACATTGACCAGTTGCCTACTGATCGACAAAGAAAACAACTCTATTTGTAATAACTGGTCATAAAAATCTAGAACAATAAAATAAAGAACTAAGAAATAAGAATAAAGAACGACAGAAGTGACAGATAAATAAATACACTATCATGTTCCAGAAGGACAACAACATTAAATAAGATCTGACTGCCATTGTTAAAATACAACTGTATAACAGTACCTATTTTTCACTGTATGTTACATTTTGAAAAATAAAAGGAATAGGTTCCGGAATCTTTTTTTCTACTTCTAGTTAGGGTTTGAAAATCATAACAAGTTAAAACGTACCGTTCCAGTTACTTAAACAACGAAAGTAAATAAAAGAACTAAGAAAGGTTTTAGTCAAATCAACCACGGTATTTTCCGTGATATCAACTAATTAATATTCAAATTCAAAATTTATAAATTTTTAAATATATTATAGGCTAGCAGATTTCTCAAAACGTTTTTAAAATAGTATTTCTTACAATTTTATTGATCGTGTGATGATTGTGGTGATTTTTTTTTAGTTTATTTTAAGTCATATCAACAACTTGGTTATTAGCGACTACGTTGGGTTAACTACTAAAAGAGTAGTACATTATTATTAATCCTCTGAAGTACTGCAACAAAATTCATAATTCCGAATCGTTAAGTTAAAACATAATTAATTCATAACAAAAACCGAGATAACATATTACTTTCTTAACAATATTTTCTCTTTTAAAAAAATACCAAAGGGAATTCAATGCTTCTCCCTATTTCACTAAACTATTTCAAAAATTATTTTACATTTTAATTAAACCTGCACTACGTAAAAACTACTTTAGTTCTATGTAAATTTCATTTGAAATTTTCTCTACTTTAATGAATTTTTCAAAAGAGAAACAGTTTAATACTTATACACTGTACTAATTGCTATGATTTTTTTCTTTAAACGGAACGATTAATATACGTCATAGTAAATATTAATACTGACTGGGGAATGTTTAAAAGTTTTAATCAAACTGAAAAACTGCTCTAAACTTGTATATATGTGAGTATTGATTTTTCATATCCATGATTCTAAATTTTAAAGTAATGGCAAAAATGTTTTTGGTTATTTGTTTACCCTATTGCTTAAAAACATTTCATTAGTGAAAAACGGTCTTCATGATTAATTTGGCAGTATTTAAAATAACGCATTCTTAGATTTAAACTGATAAACACTCATGTAATTTGGAGCGTTACAAGTCTTTTGCGAAATTGATAAGTTTAAGTTTCAGTTGAAAACATTATTAAAAAAATATAGGATTACTATGAAACTTACTAATTTTGTGTTTATAAATTATAAATAATAGGGTAATAACAATAAGACTAAAAATAATATTCTGAAGAATGGATTTTAAAAACAATTGATTATTGTGTATATTTTATATTGGTCGGCCCGTAGTGTAAAGGTCAACGCAACTGGCTTCTACGCTGGGGTCCGGGGTTCGATTCCCGGTCAGGTCTGGCAATTTTTCATCACTCATGTTCATGTATCACCCTTCTCATCGTCTGCATTAGCAGTTATTCCAAAACAGTCAGATGCAAAACAAACAAACAAAATTGTAATAAATGATAAAAACTTAAAACTTACACAAACATAAATTTTATACAATAAATACATAAAATAAAACAAATTGACCAGTAAAAACCCTTTGTCTGGATCAATAACAAGCAAATCATAACATGAAACCAGTTAAGAGGTCCTCCATTTTGATATCTACAACAATCCTGGTATCTGATTGGCTGTAGTGATCAGACAAATTTTTAACTAAAACGGACAAAAATATAGAAAGTTTTACAATGAACTTTTGACTTTATTTGTGAAAACGAAACTACAACTGTATCACACTTGTACAACAGCAATGATGTTCACAGACTAAAATTTGCTACAGTACTGGATGTCCCAGGGCGATTCTGGTAGTGTGATTTTAGTTGTAAATAATATAATGTTAATATTCTGTAGATGACTGGCGTGTTTGAGTGAAATAGCTGAATGAGTATTTTGAATTATCTCCAGTAAAGTTCAGTGTACATATATTTCGGAATCATGTGCTTATTATTTATCACTTCTCATTTTGTTTTTTTCGTTTTGAAGGAGGTTTTGGTTATTTTTAATTTTTATTTGTTTAAAAAAACCACTATTTATCTAATTTTGAGCGTAAATAATAATTAAGAGCAGTATAATGTTTTAATGTTATAATTTGTTAATTACACCAGTGAGTTGTAATTTTTTCATCTGTTAAATCTAATCGATAAGTTTCATTTATTATTATACAACAGATTATGCATTAAAAAAAGTTATATGTAAAACAACTGTGTAACATTTTAACACAACTAACAGTTATAACATCAGTAGTTTACAATGGAATTACATTTTTGAAAACAATTGTATATTATTTAAAGAAAGTTTTGATCAAAACGAATATCAAATGCTAAAAAGCACAAAATGTTTTATAAGAAATCCAGTGCTGCCTTTTAAGAAAGTAATCAAGATGAGTTTTAAAAAGTCACTACTCATGTGATCTAATCAAAATTCTACAAAATCTAATGCAGGCTATTTAAAACAATACCTATTCAACTTATTCTATTTTGGTCTGTTTGTTTCTGTTTTTTTTTGTGTATTGCTTATATTTTTGTCAAAATAATGGTACTAAATTTTTAAATTAGATTTTTAGAATTAATTTGATTTTCAGCCATGACTGATTGCGGTCTTTTAGTTTCTTTATTGAAATAAATAAATGAATCTTTATTAGTCAGCGACCAAAAAAAAAAAATAAATAAATAAACATCGACAAAATATAGTAATATACATTAAACATCTATTTTAACCAAAAATTTAAACAATTTATTATGTTTAATCTAATATTTTTACTAAAAAAATTACTTTTTCATTAAAATTACTACTCAAATTCTACTAAAACGGTACATTGGAATTCCAGGTTTGTTATTTACTTGCGCCCAATACAATGTTATATAAGTCTAAATTCAACTCAAATTACAATTAAAGAGCATTCTATGTAAGATAATTTAAGAAATCTTCATCAAAATAAAATGCATAATTTTTAAAAAAAGCCTTGTACTTCCTGAACGACGTTTTTGAAATTAAAGAGTTTTTTTTAGATGGTAATTTGTTGGAAAACCGAACTGAATTGTAGTGAATTCCTTTCGAGAACTTTGAAGTTCTATATTTATCAATTGTGTAGTCATCGTTATGGTGATTTTCATAATTGAAGGGGTCGGGAGAAGACAGTGCTAACCCACATCAACATAAATTTACGCTAAGTCATTTTAAAAGTTTACTGAAATCTACAAATAAAGTTTTTGAACTTTTGTTAAACGTTTGTTATTTTCTGTTAATCTAGGTTCTTAAGATCTTAAATATAGCATTCTGTTGAAAACGTCTTGTACATTTTATTTTTACAGAATATTTAAGAAAATTCATGCTGGAAATTTTGTGGGTTAGCACTTTCTTCCGCTGACCTTTTCAATTATGATTGCATTAAAATGTTTATATGCAGTTTTTATAAAATTTTCTTTATATGCAAAAGAAAGTAATTTTATCGGACATGACCGTGAAGAATAATTTGGTTTAAATTTATTAAAGTTTAAGCCTTGGTGGAGTAAAATATTAAGATAAATAAAATTATGTTTCTTCGGGGTAATCTTTTACCCGAGTTTTAATACGTACAATACCTTCATTGAATAATTCTCCACCTAAAAGGATTCTCACTTCCGTTGGAGCACATTATCCAATAAACGTTCTCCCACGCTTCCTACTCTCAGGAGTGTTATATGAAAAAATACTTTAGACCACCTATTTTCATTCTCCCTTTAAAAATGACCATACCATTTTGACTTTTTAGTTTCTTTTGTATTTAGAATTGATATATCACATTATGAAAAATATATTGTGAAAGTTGAAGACAAATAATTTAAGGGGACACGGGAGTCCTATACTTCACCATACTTACTTAAGGAACATTTTCTCAGCTTGTACTGCTTAGAACATTGTGAATTTTTTAATATTATGGTTTTATAAATATATATTTTGAATGCAACAATTTTATAATATTTTGATTCTTAACAAAGATAAAAAAATAAATTCGGCTCACCTTTCAGACCTATGAAATTTTGAAACATTTATAGCTGTAAAATATTTCAGAAAACATTTTTACAAAAGTTATTCATAGGAACTATGCATCCTTGTAAAGGTTAACTGCCCTGAAGTTTTCATTGAAATTGGTTGAGTAGTTGCTGAGAAAATGTTCCTTTTATGCAAAAAATGAATTTTTCGGAAATTAAAAAAAAACTGAAAAATTTAACTTAGTGCATCCCAGCTTATAGTCATTAAGATTGTCTTAGCAAACTTGCTTCATACAGTATGAAGCAAGCTGTTGAGGAGGCTGTGCTTTAAAATAGCATGTATTGTGACAACGGAAATAGAAATTTATTTGCAGGTTTCAACTGAACCTATTAAAAAAGGGGTCATCAGCCACTAGTATTGATACAGGCAAGATCCTAGATGTGGCCATACTCACAAAATTCTGTGACCATCTTGTTAACTACAGGGAAGTTCTAAACAATTCAAAACAAAAATCATCATGTTAGCTTAGTTCTAATCAAAGTTACAGCAAAAAAAATCGATTTAATGTCACAGGCACAGGAGAAAAGTCTATTTGCACTACAATTTTTTTTAAAATAGAAAGGTGCACCGTTGAACAACAGTAAATAAATATCAAATTAATCACAAGATTTTGAAATATTATAAAATGTAAGAGAACAAAAAAGTCCAAAAATAACATTTTTGGACTCCCAACTCCCCTTAAAATTATACTTGCTATAATATTATTGCAGTTAGAAGTAGTAATAATAATAGTAGTAGTAGACAGTTTTTGTTTAACCCTAATATGTTTAAGTTGTAATCTGTTCAGTTTTAAGAACAATGAGCAACCTCATGACCCAATAAGATGAGATGTGTATGTGTAAATGAGAAGTAGTCTTGTAGACTCAGGTTGACCACTCCTGAGATAGTATGGTTAATTTAACTCCAAACATCAAATCCGTATAAAAGTAACTACCTTTTCTAAAATTTGAACCACGAAGCCTTCATCTTCGAAAATTAGCTGTTAAATAGCTGACTGGTGGTGACGACGTTACCACTAGGTGGGTTAAAAGTAGGTATTTAATAATTACTAACTTTTAGAGAATATTTTTGTGTAAAAATATGTAATAAATTTTAACATATTATTTAATACTCCAAAGCAATGACTTGATTCCAAATGTTTCAATAAACTTGAATCAACTTTACCCATTAGCTAGTCCAATCAAATTTTCCATTTTCAATAAAAAATGTAAACAATGAAATAAATTAAAAAAAAAAAAAAATAAAAAAATTAGAATTTATGACTGTGGCTCTACCCCAGGGGACAAGGTTACCTATCGTTTGCTGGGAAATATAATATAATTATTATAATTTTTATATTAAAAGTTAAATATTATTAGATTAGAAATTATAATAATAATAATTTTATGTTTCTTATGTTGAAAATAAGTAAATAGTGTACTGTATAAATAAATAAATTTACCTAGATAGAACAATATAGCTACTTTTACTTCTAAAGAAGTAATTCCTTCTCTTCAATTTAATTAAGCAGCAATTTAGAAGTATAGTATATTTAAAAATTAATTTTTATATTAACTTAATTAATTTTATTTAAATTTGTCTATTGGCTTCGTGTAAGATTTTCTCAAGATGCAATAAATATTATATATTCTTGACTAGTTATCATAAAGTTTGGCAAGATCAGTACACTCTACACTTGCTGTACACGTTACCTCGAAGACTACCAGCGCATAATAAAATGAGATAACGATTTCTGATCCCTAAAACTCGTGTTTGCTTAAAGCAATCTTCTAAGAGCTTCTATAAACAAACTTTAATATTCATTATTTTAAGTATTTTATTATTATAGTTAATTAGTTGCAGTGTCTACCACATTCAAAAATGTATTTTTTTCTTCTGTCAAAAATACTTACGAGTATGCTGAAATTATAAACAATATTTATAATGGAAGTGTTTGTCCATAACTGGTAGGTAGTGTTAAATTATTTGCACTCGATCTGCTAGTTCCAGGGCTACAAAAAATAATTTTGTTTCTTATCAAATGGTCATCTAATTATTCAAGCATTTAAGAACAGATAAGGTAAAGGTGTTAAAGACACTAGTCAGCGTTATCCCCTCTGAGAGTAATGAATTTCATCATTATACAGCCAGACTGGTGAATGAAGTTAATGTGTCATTTTCAGGGTGGAAAGCAGATGCTTCAGAGGGCCTGGCATGCTGATAAGCTTACTTTTCCACTTAGAGAGGAAGGCATAGATGAACCACCTCACTCCTCGTTTTAATTAGTAAAGCCTCTAGAGTTCAAACCAGCCTTTCTGTTGATGACCTAAGCAATAAAAAAAGTAAGGTAGACCATTTATCTATTAAATTCTATCCTCAATTTGTTTTCTATTGTCAACTTGTGTGAAAAATCAAGAAATTGGTTTCTACTCAGAAAGACTTTATTTTTCAATCGATCTGGTAACAATTTAGAAGTCCTTTTGGATTGATTTTAATCTGCTCACAATATCCGCTTTAATTACAGAAACCGCCTGAGAGGTCCAGCACTAAAGAGTTTCTGAATTTCCTCAGATTGCACAGTTCCTTCTAAACCCAATTTAACTTTTTATTAAGCAAGTTGTATTACGAATAATGTTTCTGCTGTATAATTGTATACGTTTTCAAATGCTCTGTTATTTGTCACCCGTAATAAATGAAAAATATATAAAGTAAATTAAATAAAAAATTTTTTGAATTGTACCAGACATCGGAACTGCGTGCGATTATATGCCCTTTTTTATCTTTTTTAACTCTTGCTCTATGTAAATATATTGGGAAGGAAAGGAAAGGATTTTGAAATCGAATTTTCCGGAAATACACAAAAAATTCATGCCCCCTGAACCCGAAAAATACATTGTTAACGATTGGTGTGTGTGTGGGGGGGGGAACAAAATATCTCAGAAATGAAATACCTTATGAAGTTAAAACGTACAACTTAAGTTAGATATGGCATACCACAAGGAAACCTGACACGAACATTTAATCAAAATCGAATGAAAATGAAATTAGTAGTTTATTCGTGCAATTTTTCACTTTTTTACAATTTTCTCAGAAACGACTCCTACAACTTTTTTTTAAATCACCTCATTTACTACATTTTTTATGCTCTACAAGAAGTAGTAGATAAGCCCCATCTCTGCTGAAATTTTTGAAGGGGCTAAAAAACCACAAAAATTGATTTTTTTTACCACGAGGTTGTGTTTAGGTTATCAGCCGAAAGGCTGGTTTGAACCTGTAGAGGTTTTACTAAGTAAACCGAGGAGTGAGGTGGTTTACCATTGCCTTCCTAACTGAGTAGAAAAGTACGCTTATCAGCATGCCAGGCCTTCTGAAAAGCACATATTTTCCACTCTTCACTTCATTCACCATAGAATCTGGCTGTATAATGAAATACATTACTTTCAGAGGAAATAACTCTGATTAGTGTCTTTTACACCTCTTCTGTTCTTAAATGATCCAGTCATTTAATTGGCTGACCATGTGATAAGAAACAGAACTATTTATTTTAGCCCTGCAACAAACAGATTATGGAACAACACAAGATTATGGCCTTAATACTCAATTTAGGACAAAAGTGTATAATTAAAAACCTACAACTATTCAAGCGCATTTTTCTACGGTTTTTTTTTTATTTATTCAAAGTCGCATCAAAAGTTTTGTCATTAGCTACTACTGTGGGGTTTGGTACTGTAGCGGTTGTTTTTAATACCTATGTTAACATTTTCAGATTCTAGCCGAAAATCGAACCCGGGAGCTCCGCGTCGTAGGCTAGCGTCAATGAGGGATTTTCTGTATTTTTGAATCCTACAGAGGTATATTTTCGTTTTGCGTCATTCACTCATGATTAAAATTACGTTTTTCATTTCTCTTTGTTTACTAATGATTAAATATGTGTACTTTATTGATTCCTTTACATTAGATACAATAAAATAATCAATAATTCATTAAAAATCAGTACGGTGAATCGGAAATATAAATTCTTTCCTTTTTAATTACCTAAATAATAAAGAAACCATATTTAAAAGAATCATTCAATGTATTAAACCAATAAATAGAATCAGAAGTGAGATGTTTGATGAAATCAACATCAAATGATTTATCCTTGAATACTTAAACAGAATGAGCACAAATTGTACTGACGGTGCAAAATTATTAAAAAAGAAAATATACATTTCATAAAAACAATTTTTACCTTTCGTTTACCAAAACAAACTTTAATATTCAGCAGTATACCAATGATGTTTGTACTACGTATTTATACAAATGATTTCATGTTAAAGATAGAAGGGCCGCTTCAGAGAAATAACCGTTCGATGGAAGTTGTTTACCTTATTCAATCAGTATTGACTTTTACATAAAAAAATACACAATATATCGATATAAATCCTTGTAAGCTCTATTAATGTGAAAATAAAATAATTATATAGAAAATAAATTTTTCTTCAAACATTTATAATACCTTCTTGCGACATAACCACTCGAAAACAGAATTGTTTGTACAACGATAAAAATTTCTTATAAATCCTCAAAGATTTTTTAAAATAAATTTTTACCCCACCAAATACGAGTTGTTTGTACGCTTTATTTAAGACATTCCTACTTTCTACATAAATTTTTCTAATTATCTGAACATTAACCCACCAGGTTGGTCTAGTGGTAAAGTCGTCGCCAAAATCAGCTGTTTAACAGCTGATTTTCGTAGACGAAGGTTCCTGGTTCAAATCCTAGTAAAGGTAGTTACTTTTATACGGATTTGAATGCTAGACAGTGGTTACCGGTGTACTTTGATGGTTGGGGTTCAAATAACCATACTCTCCCAGGAATGGTCGGCCTGAGTCTGTACAAGACTACACCTCATTTACACGTCATACACATCATCCTCATCTCATTGGGTCATGAAGTTGCTTATTGTTCTGAATTGAACAGATTACAACGTACACATATTAGGAATTAAAAATTAAAATTATCTGAACAAAGGTAATAACCTCAAAAGAAATTTACTATATTTAACATTTAGGTCTTCAATCAAAAAAAAAATAAGTAGCAATATTTAATGTAGGTTTTAAAAAATATGTTAAAGTTTCACATGATACGAGGTTAGATCAAAAAGTAACGGAAATTTTAGATTTTCTTAAAAATCTTTATTTATTCATCTATATAAATATAGTCCGATAACTTTATTCTATAAGAGATTTATTCTATAGAATTCTATAAGAGAGTCTATAAGATAGATAGATAGATAGATAGATAAGAGAGGGAGTCTATAATATAGTCCGATAAGTTATATATGTTTATGTTGTAATCCCTCTCAAGTATAATACACTTGTGGCAGTTTCCAATCTTGGAAGCACTTCTGGACCTCACTTTTTTGTATACCTTTCAGCTTCAGAAATTATTCAGCTTTCAGAAATTATTATTTTCGAAGTTTGTCGTTATTAAGGAACTAAAAATTTATTTTTTCATTTTGTAGTCATATTTTTACTTCACGTATATTCTTCACTTCACGGTATAAACGATCGAGCTTGTTCCAGCATCGAAATATTTTATTTTTCATATAACAGCTATTGTGTATTTACAGGGCTAAAAAAATAATTCTGTTTCTCATGATGGTCAGCCATAATATATATAATTGAAGCATTCAAGAAAAAAAAGAGATAGAGGTTAAAAGACACTAGTCTCAGTTATTTCCTCCGAGAGTAATGAATTTCATTATACAGCCAGACTCTGTAGTGAATGAAGTGTAGGTATCATTTACAGAGTGGAAAGTAGATGTTTTTCAGTGAGGAAGGTATTGGTAATCACCTCACTTCTCGTTTTACTTAGTAAAGCCTTTAAAAGTTCAAACATCTTCGGCTGTGACCTAAAAAACAACATAACAGCTATATTACTCTCAAGGTTGAAGAGGTCTTACCAAGCTTTTTCTTTCCTTATTAGGCCTGTATCCAAGAACCTGCTTTGGAATTAATTTTCAATGTTTTTACTTATTTCATTTCATTTTTTTGCTTATTGGCTTAAATTTTTTACTATCTATTAACGGTCAATTAATTACATTTTATCACTTATCGAATTTTTAGTCAATGAGTTAATCTCCTGCAATAATAAGCCTGTAATCCGGAAGAGATTAGGAAAAATATGGCAGATAAAATACCCAAGAGATTTTTATTTTACTGGTCGGGTTGGTATGAATGTCAAAATTGAAAAAGTTATAAAGGGAATTAAAATATTCAGAGAGAATTTATGTTGTATAATCTTATTTAGTAAATACTAAGGGATGTATGATGAATTTACCTAAAGTTTAAATGAAATTTCGTTTTAACGAGTGGTACCAGTTTTGTTTATTTTACAACATAAGCAAGTGCGTTACTTCAAAAAACATTCAATGATCACCTACTTCTTTTGTAACTTCCTCTGCTGAATATTTACTTTAAATAATTTATTAAACAGCAGTTCAGTTATTCGAGGAATTTGTTCTCTTCTTTCCATAGGTTTATTTTATAGCAGTTCCTAACCAACAATAAGATCTGGAAACTTTATATGTTACAAAAGAAACTGGAAAATACTTTTCCTTATTTAAAAGGAATTCTGTTTTTCCCAAATACTTAAAAGGTATGTTTTCAAACAAACGAGTAAATAAATACATACACGGATTATTTCTATCATTTTCTTATATTATAGCACACTAAATATTATTCACTAAATTAATGTATTCAAGTAACTTATTTCTTTTTAACTTAAGAAAATGTTATGTTGTGTAGTTGAAGTTTCACCGGAAAGTTCATTAATGCAGTTTTGATATTAAGATTATAACGAAGGTTAGTGAATAATCACCGTCACTTTTCTTGATTAAGAATCCGTTCATTTCCACAGTTCCATTTAATTTTAGAACTTTACTAAAGATATAAAGCTAATAGAAGGATAAACTTCGAAGTACATTTAAACTTCCACCAACTTATGCAACTTCGAAACATTAGAGAGGTTCCAGTCGCTAAGCCTTTTCAAATTATTATTAAAGTTACCTACGTGGCTTCTCAGATACTAAGAATCTTGTTCGTTTAACAAATTTAGGTATTTTATAAATGTAAGGTACGTATAAATAAAACAAAATTTGAACACCTAGGGTAACACACTGGTAACCAGTGTGGTTTGATGGTTGGGGTTCAATTAACAATAATCTCTCGGGAATGGTCGGTCTGAGTCTGAATAACACTACACCTCATTTGCACGTCATACAAATCATCCTTATCTCATTGGGTCGTGGGGTTGCTTATTTTTTGTAATTGAACAGATTGCAATGTACACATATTAGGGATTAAAACAAAAATAGGGTAAAATATAAGCTATACACTTGACATCTGAGTAACATTTGGCCGGTCCGTGGTGTAGTCACCTACACCACGAAACAACCAAAGCAATATAAACATGTTAAAACATGTTTACTGGGGTAGTCACCGTTACTACCTTTCACGTCAGAGGTGCCAGGTTTGATTGCCGGTTAGGTAATCGAACCTGGTTCGGTCTGGCATTTTTTCATCACTCATTTTCATCTATCAACCTTCATCAACTGTACTAGCAGTAATTGAAAAGTAGTCGGACGTAAAACAAAAACAAAAAATATTTGCGTAACATAAAACGTATTCAGAAATTCCATACAAAACATTACGCATCATCACAGGCTGTCCAACATACGTTATTAACAAAACATTACATAGAGACCTTAACATCGAAACGGTGGACAAAACAATAAAGAAACTATACATACGTTTTCATAGCAAACTACACTATCACACAAATCCACAGATTTAGTCATTGTCCACTCCTCACCTACCACTCAACCCACCTGGAAGACTGAAAAGGCAATGGAATAGAGACTTTTTATGAATCGTCTTGAGGGGTTGCCGCTGGGCGACTACCTCATACAAGTGATATCAAGACATTTATATAAAACTATTGACATTATAATTGCTGGTTGTGTTAAATTATTACACAGTTGTAGTTTATTTTTCAAAAATTTATTAAAAATGTATTCTCAAAAAAAATTTGCTTAACTGTGCCGTAGTTACTACATAAGGTAACTGTTTTCCTTTATGAATTATGCTAAAAAACATTAAATTATGTTTTCTACTCTGTTTTTATTTTATTGATAGAACTTACCTCCCTTACATGATTTGTATTCATTGTACTGATAATTTTAATCAAAAATTTAAATAAACAATGTTTTTTCATTTATGTATTTTAGTTGAACAACTATCCAATATGATACTGTCATTGCTTTTTAGCCATATTATTGACGCGAGTTGACGTGTAACTGAACAGACATTTTTAATGGTATTTCTTCAGCCATGTTTGGCTTCCTAACAGGTCAAAATAAAAAGCAGCTCGTCTAACCAGTGTTATTCTTACACTGAATTCAAAGCGACTTTCAACTGTTTTACCTAACTAATCGGGCTACGGAGCCCATACAAACTTAATTACTTGGGAAATTCAAAAATTTGTTTTAAATTTATTTAACAAATCTTTAAGAATAAATTATAAAATAATGAGTTGAGTTTAATAAACAGAAACCGAAGAAATTTATTTAATGTTTTTATCTTTAATAAGATCGGTTAAATGAATTAAAATTTTTCTTTTAAAGAAAATAATTTAAAACTTTTTAATTGAGTTTCAAAAAACCTTTAAGTTTTGTTTTTAAATACTTTCAGTAAAGTTTTACTTTTCCATTTAAAGTTTGATTGATATTTTAATAAACAACGTACTATGTGTATGAAATGGTGAACTTCAAGCTATATTACATCACGTATAACTTGAAAAATATATACATCTACTAGTAGAAATCAGTTTCATGTGTATGAAAGGAAAACATATTGTGGACAAATAGGGACAAAATTATGTTGGAATATAATGGTTTTAGTTAATGGCAAAAATTTAATAAAGTTATTACCTTAGACCTACGGTATTCAATGTATTTTCCAGTACTTAATGGAAGATTAGTTATTATTTTGTGTTCTTTGTTGCTGATTTCTGGAAGGGGTCAGTTGTTACAGTATAACTTCAGTTAACCGGACTAATGTGGGTGAACTCCAATCCAGATAAGTAGAAATCCGGATTAAACGGAATGTTGTAAAATAAAATGTTACAGACATAGTACATAAGTAAATTACTATAATATGTATGTACTGTTTTAAAATAATCTTACATACTTACATTAACATTTTCATTAACATTACTGTACATTAACATTTTCGTGTATGATATTTATGTAGGTTACTATACTCTGTGGGAAAACGGAATTGATCCGTTCTTTTTCTTATTTTCTAAAAATGATACGTAATATTATGCAATACAATTAAAAAAATTGATCCGGTTAATTCGAAGTTCGGTTAAGCAGGATCCGGTTAACCGGGGTTTGACTGTACTCGTATTTTCTTAGAATTAACTACCTCCTCAGATACCTATATTAAATTCGGACAGGCAGTCTCGTACGAGGAATTATTATTACAGAGTGAGTTACGGACCGTTTCAAAATTATGTCCAGTGGTTGGTTGTCCGAGTTACGGATTCGGTTGTGAATGGAGTCACGATAATAATGGGTTCACGTATGGGAGTTTACGTATTGGGAGCGGTTGTGTACAAGTAAAACATTGCTTTGATTATTAAATGACCGCATCTTTTTTATAGTTCAGTTTATTTGATCTTTAGGTGTATAATAAAATGTTATAATTAATAATTATAGTCTGAGTAATTTAATTTTATAATTTATTAGTGTTCTAAGCCTAATAATCCATTGTAATTTATTAGTTTGTTAATAAATAGTGGTTATAAGTTAAAAAAAAGTTTTTTAAAATTTATTATAACTAGATCCCGAAAGAACCCTAGATTAAACGTTACAGAATGTTGTTTTTATTCATTCTCTGTAAAAAGAAATAGTTAACTATTTTAAACCACTTCTAGTTTACAGTATTCTTAAATACTATAATGAGGTTATCTTCTTAAAGAAATAAACATAGGAAACCGAAGCGCAACATTATTAAAATATTACTTTAGAACGTTGTACATTCTAATAAAATATAGAATGCACAAAAACGGTCTGAGTATATATTTTTTATGATACCGTCTGAAACTCAAACAGGTGTGTCAATAATGTATCTAAGGGATTTAGATTGAAAATGCTGTATTTACATTTCCAAGAAAGGTATTTTGAAAACTATAAATTCATAGGTGAAACTTTTTAAATTAATTTTAATTTCTATGCTTTGTTTATTTCATATAATTTCTAATTTATTATTTTTTAAATAATTGAATATTTTATATTTTTGTTGGGTATTCAATACACACATGTATGTACAAAAAAATAACTGGCATTTTATATCTACTTAGTTCCTTGAACTTGAAGAAGAAAAAAATATATTGGTTGTAGAAAAAGGATTTACTGTAATCCTTTGTAACAATCTATAGATTATCCAACTCACAATTTTTGAAGCAAAAATAAATTACTTGAAGATTATCTTAGAAACAGTTTCTTTTGAGAAATTCTTTTTACTCTGTTTTTGTAAACAGTGGTTGTAGATATATTATTTTTTCACATAGAATTTGAAAACATTTACAAAGAAACAATATTGTTTTGCAAATTCGTTTCATTTTCTGTGGAGCTGTGTTTGTTTAATATTATATTACTTACAATTCTTTTACAAAGTATTTATACAAATTAATAAGAATTTTTGTTATTACGTTAGTACAACATTATTATTCAGGTAAATATTTTGGTTTCTAAAAACCATTTAAAACCCTTTTAGAACCAAGGCCTATTTGGATTTTCTATGCGAAAAGTACCAAGCACAAATTGTAAGAATTGTTATGTTTCAGAAAAATAATCATAAAACTCAAACCGTTTGAGTAATTTCGATAATTTTTTTATTTTCTTAAGAATAAACTTGGGAATACCCCAACTGTAATAACATTTCCATTTACTCAATCACGTTGCCACAGATCTAGTCAACATTTAGAAATTTGAAAAAACCATTGACAAAATTTCAGTTTCACATCAAGAAAGGATATTAGTTACAGTTTAATTTTATTTTCAATCAGTTCACGTTGAAGTCTGGAAATTCTAAAAAGATGTATATTTAGGTCTAATGGTTTTGTGTAGGTAATTTTGAAGAAAATGATGTTAAGTCTAACGTAAGTGAGGAAATCGGACTTTGCAAAGTAACCTATAAAACTACTCATTCAAGACGCGTTCAGAATTTTATAAATAAGTTCAGTACACAATAAAAACTGTTTTAAATTAAACAAATTAAAAACTAAAGATATAAAAATCACTTCTGTAAGACAAACCGAAAAATAAACTTTTTTTAAAATCGATCACCATTTATGACAACTTTACTTAGCACCAAACGGAACTTAAGTAGAGTAAACATAACCAAACAAAAAAAAAACGACGATAACATGTTGCAGTATACCAAAGTCAATATATCTTTCTTTGATTTAGTTTTCCGTCTGACTGTTTCACAATTTCTGCTAATGCAGGTGGTGGAGAACGATGATGAAAACTGCGTGATGAAAAAATGACAGACCTGACCGGGAATCAGACCCGGGACCCCGGCGTAGAAGCCAGTTACGTTAACCACTAAGCCAACGGACCGGTCAGTTGATCGTATATCGATAGTGTGTAATACATAGATGTATTATCTGATAAACTGATTTTATTATTCGATTATTTACTTTATTATGTATTTTACTACTACCGTAGAGTAGTATGCCATGAAATGCGAACCGTCGCTCACAGCAACGATGCCACTTTTAGCGTAAGTATCAATCGTCGCTCACAGCGACGCTTGGCACTAAAAGGGTTAGGGAAATATTTGATAAAATATATTTGATAAAGTAACACTTACGTAACGATTCCCGATAACACCTACATATACGATAATACAAGGGTTGAGATGCTTTAAAATTATCTTCTATAATTAAATGCGAAAACCCTTATTGATATTTACTCACTCACTTATTACTGGTTCTTTAGCTTCCCAATCGCCTAAAAAGCTGAAATTCTTCACATTTTTCCTTAGGGGTTTAATTGAAAACTAAAGAAGTTTTATTTCAACCATTTGAAATTAAGGGTTGACAAGAAAGTTACCACCCAAAAGAAGACATATAAAATTGATTTAGCCTATCAGTCTCACATATACCGCGGCTCGGATTTAATGGCATTCATTTGAGAAAAGAAAATGTTCGTCCCCCCCTTACGTCACTATCTTTCTTATGAGTTTTTATTGGATAAGTTGTTCGCCCATAACATGCAGGTGGAGTGTTAAATTATTTGCACTTGATCTGCCAGTTCCAGGGTTACAAAATATAGTTCTGTTTCTTATCACGTGGTCAGCCAATTATATTACAGAACTATTTAAGAACAGAAGAAGTAGAGGTGTAAAAGACACTAATTAGAGTTATGTACTCTAAAAGTAATGAATTTCATTATACAGCCTTACGCTGTGGTGAATGAAGTGAAGGTGTCATTTGCAGGGTGCAAAGTAGATACTTTTCGGAGGGCCTGCCATACTGATAAGCATAGGCTACCTTTTACTCAGAAAGGAAGACAATGGTAAACCACCTCACTCCTCGTTTTACTTAGTAACACCTCTAAAGGTTCAAACCAGCCTCGGCTGTTGATCTAAACAACGGATAAGTTGTACTCCTACGTTAATGCATAAATACAACACTTGTTCTTAGATAATTATTCATTTCGGTCTTTGCTTTTGTCAAGTGGTTATTAATTTCCTGAGACTATAAAAAAGTTATAAATAAACGTAACTGGACTATCATCTAAGATAAAAGTGTTTAAATTCAATTCTTTTATTTGAGAAAATTAACAAACGTACTTGGTTATTTTATAAAGTGTGAGTTTTAAATTCATTAACAATGGACAGTTGGATATCATATTGATGTTTACTTCCGTCTTTATTCAATAACATGTCTGTACTATGGTTAATATCCTATTGTAAGTCCTAATGAAGTACCTGCATTTGATCACTTTATATAAACGAATACACATATTCCCTCATCCATTTTTTGAAGGTTTAAAGTCGGTGTCCGACCAGACTTTAGCACGTTAAATCTTGGACCTACTGTATCATTTATAAACTTTACCGAAAAGTTTCAATCCTAAAAGCGGTATATGTATTTTGTAAGAATACAAAGGTACCTAATATAAGTAAAGCACTTGAATTTCTACAAATTGCTTCTAATTTTTACAGGGATCTACTCTAAATCAATAAACATCATTCTGTTCCTTTTCATAGAGCTGTAAAGCGATACCTGGACAACTAGAGTGTGGAGTGAATTTGAAAAACCGGAAAAATTAATAAACCAAGTTATTAATACACCCCTCTGAATTGTACAATAAGCTTGCACTTAGCGCAGACGCCATAGATAATACAATAAATAAGAAAACTTCTTTCAGTATTTCTGTATTTTCTATATTCTTACGATATATAAATATTTTATAAAATAAAAACTCCACTAGCAGGAAACGAAACAGTCTTTTGCAGAAGGAAAATTCTCTTTTACTTCAAGACGAGAGAGACCAAGAATAATTTAAAAGTAAGAAACGAAATTTAAAGTTTAAATAACGAACAATTACAATTTTTTAGTATTATTTTCTGAAATAAAAATGTTCTTACGATTATTGATTTTTTGAGATAAATTTTACAGTCTCCAGAACCAATTTCATTAAACAAACATCTAAAACAAAAAACTTGAATACAAAATTATAGCCACCAAAATTAGAGTGAGTACTGTCAGCATCACTATCAGAATTTAATTTATTATGTAAATCCTGAAAACTAAAAACCCTCTACATTCAACTGAATGCAAATTAATATCGACAAAATACTAATACCATGTCTGCGTTTGATATTTATTCCATTGGCTTAAAATTTCTGTTCAATATAATCTATTTTTATACTTTTATTCAGTTTTCGAAATACTGTCACAACGTATCATTAACTGATAATTATTTTAATAAACGTTTATTTTTCGAAATAGCTTCATAATTGAATAATAATTGTACCTATTTTTATGTTGTTATTTAGGTCATCAGCCGAAAGGCTAATTTAAACCTGTAGAGGTTTTACTAAGTAAAACGAGGAGTGAGGTGGTTTACCGTTGCCTTCCTCACTGAATGGAAAAGTCAGCATGCCGAGCCCTCTGAAAAGCACATATTTTCCATTCTGCAAATGACACCTTCACTTCATTCACCGCAGGGTCTGGGCTGTATAATGAAATTCATTACTTTCAGGGGAGATAACTCTGATTAGTGTCTTTTACACCTCTACTTCTTCTGTTCTTAAATGATTCACTCATTTAATTGGCTGACTATGTGATAAAAAACAGAACTATTTATTTTAGCCCTGCAACAAACAGATTGAGTGTAAATAATTTGACATTCTACTTGTCTGTTACGGACAAAAACTATTTATATAAATAATTATAACTATTAATAATTAATTGAAATTAATTAGTTATTAACTTAATTATAGTTGAATCAATATTGTTTGAACATATAGATATAGCGGGAGAATATTTAATCAAATTTAGTTAACTAAATAATTAGCAACCGATAATAAAAGTATATGTATTTAACTAAAAACCAAAAGTAAAAGATGTTTAGAAATTATTAAAAAAGTTATGACAATCAAAATTTTAGAATCGTAGCGGCAGTTATTGTATTAGTATTTATATTACACTTTGACTTAAAAAGATGTGAGTCTTGTATGAAATCCGTGAAATGCATGGCCCAACAACGTCGGCTAATGGCAGTAAAGAATTATATATTTTTCAAATAAAAATTTTATAGAGCCTTTAAAAAAATACGATATCTAGTCACTGGTATTATACGGTGGACTAAATTTGTAGTTTGTCAATGTAAGTTAATGTTAAATTTTCATTAAATTAGTACAGTAATAAAGAAAGATGTATCGTTTTGATTTGTATTGTTTAATACTATAATATCAAATTCATTCCCCATAAAAATCCACTAAATTTATCATCGTTATTTTATTTTTAAATACACTGAAAACAAGTTATAATGAAGCAGAGTATTTAGTTACAATATATAAAAAGTTTTATCCATTAAAATCCATTATAACAGTAGACAAGTACACACCGCAGTATGTACTAAAGCTCAGAATTGTAATTTGATGTAAAGTAAAGTGTAGGGAAAAATAAATTTACCACCTACCTTTGACTAGTCACGCGAGTATTTTATCCCCATTCTGCGCACTTAAAATAATTAATTACACCAATTTTCCATTACTCGTTCTATCAATAAACAAGGAAACACTCAAAATTTGTTAAAATTGGTAACTTTTAACTAACATATTTTAAAATTACAGGAAGCACAATCAATTTTATTTGGTATATTTAAGAAATCGACATCTATAATTTTAACTTCATTAACGGTATTACAATAAATAAAATTAATTAGGTCACCTCTGTGGCGTGGTGGTTAGCGCTAGCCTACCAAGCGGAAGTTCAATTCCCGGCTAAAAGTTTGGAAGTTATTACGTGTCAAAACACATTGTTTCATACCCAAGTATTGCGTGAGTCCCAGCTCCGTGTAGTTGGAAGGAATGCAGTGCGCTGTTATAGTAGTGGGAGAATGAATGAGTTAGTAGTGTTTCACAGCTGATACATTCGTAGTGGTAGCTTGTACTAACTAGACTAAAAAAATATTCTTATCATCCAGCGCATTAATTTAACAAATACCTACCGGGTTATTAACTTGGTCGGATTCATAATATTTAACTTGCTAATTTATATTAAAATATGTAAATAAATAAATGTAATAAATACAAACAAATATGTTAAATACGGAAAGTTTGAAAACGAATGTTTTGTATCAGAGTAATACAACAATCGTTCTCCCAGCATGCGTCACTCATTCATTATACCTCACCCTTACCTTTCACCCCACAACTATACGGTGGTTGGAACCGCACAATAGTTGTTAATTACCAATATGTTGATACAATAGACTAAAAAAAATCTGGTGTGAAACACTCACACAACTTTCTCTTGCCAATGCAAATAATTAACAATAAACCTAACATTAGTATTAAAACATTAGAAATGAACAAAAACTAACCTCAAAAACATAACCTAATTTTAATCATGAGTGAATGACGCAAAATGACAATCGAACTCAGTTTGGCTTAAAAATACGGAAAATCACGCTTTCACGCTAAACTAGGCTCTGTAGAGAAAAATGCTCTAAACAAAAGTTGTAGATCTTTTAATTTTCTATAAATTTAATTATATACACTTTTGTCGTAAAATGCATACTAAGACCGAAATGTTAAAAAAATCGATTTTTCTCACGTTTTCGTGAGAAAAAAACAGAAAATCGCAAATTACCGCTAAACTAAGCGTTATACAAAAAAATGTTTGAAACAGAAGTTGTAGGTTTTTAAATTCTCTACAACTTTTATTATATAAGTTTTTGCGCTAAAATTTATATTAAAGCCGTAATCTTAAAAAAACAACGTTTTTACGTGAAAACAGCCTCACCGAGAATTTCAGCAAACATGGCGCCTACCCTATCTTGTAGAGAATAAAAAATTGAGTAAAATAGGCGATTTTAAAAAAAATTGTAGGACCAGTTTTTGAGAAAATCGCAAAAAACTGAAAAATTATACGAATAAACTACTACTTCCGGTTGACCGATTTTGATGAAAATGTTCGTGTCGCGTCCGGTAGTGGTATGTAACTTAAGTTTCAAGTTTCAAGTTCGTACGATGTTCCGTTCTTGAGATATTCTGTTCACACACAGATACACACACACACACACACGCACACGCACACAGACACACACACAGACCAATCGCTAAAAACATGTTTTTTGGGTTCAGGGGGTCTGAAAACGTATAGATCCGGTGAAAACTCGATTTCGAAAAATCGACATGAAAACAATACTTTCCTTCCTATATATTCATATAGGCAAGAGAAAGAAAAAATTGTTTTGTTTTTATTATTTAACTTCCGACTGTTTTTCACAACTCACAACTGTTTTGCTAATTCAGACAGTCCAGACCAATCTCATAAGCTATAAACTTAAATCAAAGAAGAATCTGAGTTTTATGTTCAATTAAAAATAGGACATCTAATTTAGAAACTAGACGCCTTGTTGATTTAGGTGGCAGCTTATTGGACTAGTAATTAGAAACAATCATCATTATGACCATCATCATCGACCACGGTTAAGGCCACCTGAAACTCTTCTAACATTCACCTCTTCTTCCCACTGATTAATAATGCCACACTTGAAATGGCAGACAAGTCGTAGATATACGTTAGAGATGGGTGTCAAATTCATCTGGTACTGCTTAATTATACTGCCATAGGAAGATTGTGTCCTGATTTTATGTAATCGTTCCTTGAAAACCTTTTCCTCTCCTAGTACAATATTTTAACCTCCTCAAAAACCTCATCTCAGGTTTAAATAAGACATACCTGATCTCTGCCGCTGATCCATACCTCTCTTTACAATATATTTATTAGCACAGGCATCATACTTGATCAAATCTCAATTAAGTGTACCTGGTGGTATTTTAAGAAATACCACTAGGTATAAGAAGAACTTTGTATAACACCACAATAGAGTTATCCGTATTCATAAACTTGATTATTATCTGCGATCCGGAAGTAACCGGTTACATCAGATTACAAAATACAGTTGAATCTCCATAACTCGAACCATGTAGGGAATATGGTACTTACTCGAGTTAAAGAAAATTCTAAATACAGAACAACAAAACTATACAGAATATTGATCAATTTTTAAAGATAATGTTAAACATTTAATATTAAAAAATGTTAAATTTAACATTTATTAAAAAAAAAAGTTAAATGGTAACGTAATTAAAATGTTATTATTTTTTATACAATTTAACGACCTCGCCTCTCATCATGCGGTCTTGGGTTCGAATCCCATTCAGGCACGGCATATTTTCATACGTTACAAAAAAATCATTTCATCCTTCACCGTCTGCATTAGCAGTAATTGCATAAAAGTCGGACGTTAAACCAAAAGAAATAATAAATAAAAAAAAATTCCGTTTTAATGGCATTAAACAAATCTACGCTGTAACTTTTGATTAGGGGAAGTAATACTGATTGCTTGTAATTTTAGCAGTCTCCGTTAGAAACTGAAGCACTTTCATCATAAATCACCTTTTAAACGATTCCATTACGATTTTTAATTTTTTCAAGTCTTCTACACCTGGCTTTAATTTGGTTTGACCATGTTGTATCACTAATTAATCTGATTTTTCTTAGAGCTTTACATCTGATATGGGAAAGATTTTCCTGCGTACTTCTTGCAGCCCATTTAATACACCTTACAAAATCTTAAACAAGAAGTTTGAGTTATGAATATTCGAGTTATGGACGCTAATTTTAACGTAAATTAACGAGTACATCATAGGGAAAGTAAATTTAATTCGAATTATAGAAAATTCGAGTTATAGACGTTCGAGTTATGGAAGTTCAACTGTATCTCAAAACTGGATAAGTCATGTAAATGTGTTCGTCATTCGTATCAGTATTGTTACCGATACACATAGATAGCAAGATAGTATTAATAAAGAGAATATTGTGGCTACTAAAAACGGTTGACAGAACAAATTTTAGAACACTAAACAATAGATCTTAGTTGTCGGATTAGTGTTTTAAATAAGCCAGAAAGTACATTGAGGGAAATGGAATAATCTGTAAAAAATATTATTGACCGACCCAATTAAACAACAGGTTACTGACATCAAGAGCTTCGACGAAAAGCAAAAGCAAAACACTGGATAGACAGAAGCCATAAAATCATAATAAAATCAACTGTGTAGCATGAAATTATAACCTGTAAGTTAAACAAACAATTGTGTTTCTTAAACATTAATGATATATTGGACTCCAAACTGATAATTTATTATTCTTCTTATTATTTTAGTATGGGTAGTATTTTGATATTTCTGATGATGATGTTTAGAAAACATACAGTGAAAAATTAACGGAAGTGTGGGTTACAAAAAGGGGTTCCTGAAATCTTTAAAGTTACCGGTACTTCATCTCTAAAATGTTCATTTACGGAAAAAATCAAATTAAATTTAACTGCCTCGTTTTTTGGTTGATAAGTTATCAACTGATCGGCTAAAGGACTCTAGCACAAATCCACTCATTAACGAAATTAACAAAGTCAAAATAAAAACTTAACAATTTTAAACTGTGTAAATTTCTCGTTTAAAATATATAGGTATTTGATATTGTAATTACGAAGTAACAAGCGCTTTTGGCCTCTTGGTTGAGATCAAAGGGCACCGAAGGCCTATAATCGCTTACAACTGGTCATGGATTAACCCCTTTTCAGAATGCTAATAAAGAGCTCTATTAATATTTTGTAGGATATTACAATCGCTATAGAACAGCAATATTTCAATCAAACCGGGTAAGCTTTTAATATTCGGTACTGTTTAATTTAAATTTATGCCCTACAAAGGGAACAAAACTAAGCACATGTTCAAAATTGTATATGAAAATACAATTCTTTAATAAAATTTAAATAGTTTATTTTATTAAATCTAAATTAGTTAAATTTAGCCTATATTTTATAGATCATATTCTTTAATTTGAATTTAATGTGAAAACTTCCGTTTGAAAATTTGTCTCTTTTCAGAGTAATCTCTGAATACGGTTACAACCGGAACGCATAAAATGTAATATAGCAAGCCCATTAATGTTTGTTTATTTATTTAGTAAGCTCTTCTTTTTCTTTTTCCAAGAAATGTTAGAATTTAAATGAAGATTAACGCTAATTACTGTCCTCCAAAATGTTACGCTAATTGGTTAGTCAATTATTTACGTACTAACTAGCAAAGATGTTTCCAATTTAATAAGGCATGCAGAATAATGTTCTTCAGAAATTTCTATGAAATTTTCCTTAAAATTTTTGCTATAACATTTATTGTTATACACTTGAAACTCAGTTACACCACAATACAATTTTGTAAAGATATCATTTATCTTACAATTAATTTTTCCATCTTCTTACAAAGTAATTCAGATTGTAGTTAAAAACCAGTAATTGAAATACCTTTCGTTTGAAATAATCTAAAGCTATCAGTTTAAGATTTCATTACTTCTACATTACAAAATAAACATAGAACTTCTGTTTGTTTTCTTTACCGTTTATAAAACTCCAATAATACTTGGTTAAAAATTTATTTATATGGAGTTTTCTTTACTTTTTGGTAACTTTCAAAATATTTTACATGAAAGAGTAAATTTAAGAAAGATTTCAAAAGCTTTTTCAAAATTTTTAGTTAACATGTAGCACGTGCTACATTGGTTTTGAAACTGGAATTGTAGGATTACTTCTTCTTCTTTTACCGCTTAGGCTTACAGATTAGGCGCTTCGCCTGTTGCAGCCTCAAACCACCTTTCCTCGGTCTGCCCAAGCTTCTTCGAAAAAATTATTACTTTAAAACTCAAAACTCAGTGTCAATGGTTAAACATTACAGTACGTAAATTACTGAGCAACACAAGGTATTTTTTTAACATATTATTTATTATTTGTGTCTGTTCAATGAATTTCAATTACAAATGTGCCGAAGGTGACAATGATTCAAATAATAATGTAAACGAAATGATGAAGCAGACCTCCACCCGTTGCTGGAGATCTCTGTTCCAAGTTCTCTTTAGTCTTCTGGGAGGGTTTTCCGGGAAAGGTAACTGAACTAATCTTCATAATTAGTTCGTTATTACGCCTAGGTAATTTTTTGTAAAAACGTTGATAGTATTGTGACACTTATCGCTAAGGTCCGTTTCGGGATCTAGGTTATTAAATAATTAATACACTAAAGTTTACGATTACAAATATTTATTACACTAAACGAGTTACAAAATAAATAATAAACTAATTATAATAATGTAATACAATAAATAACTTGATAATTTACTTAAAATAAATAATAAACAATAAATAACTTAATAATTTACTTAGCACTACTTACAACCAATTTTATAGACTACACATACAAAATGAGACTGAATACACTAAAACTGGATTTAACACAGATGCACAATAACTTTTCAAAATACACACACAAACAAAGACAGTATAACAATCGTTGACAACATAATGCTCGGAATCGTTAACCTGTATAACACCCCGATAATCGCTCGTCGAAGATCAAACGAATACTGACTGTGACCGCGCTCGGGGGTCTCTTTTATAGTGAATCAAAATAACCTACTCGAAAACACCGATTCTTCGAAACAAACAATATAGTACAAAAAACCCTTTATAAGTTAGTGCTAGAAAAATCCATTGTAAACAAGTCAACAATAGGTGTTATTGTAAATAGAATAAAAGTTGTTACGGGTCCCTTTCATAACAGTTGTACAATACCCGACCTTTTATCCTACACAATAGTGCAGTCCTATTAATAATTTTTATGAATAGACATACCTTTATTGTCATTATTGTCCTATTATTCCTCTTTCACTCTTTTTATGAATGAGTACTAGAACCTTCGCGAACCATCCCTTTCTTCGATTTGTCACAGTATGTACAGGCTACTGTGACTGTTTTTGAAAACATGACTTTTTGAAAGGTGAAATAATAAAGCGGTCAACTCGATATTCCTGTAATATTCTGTTGATAATTTTTTTCTGTATTGTAGATCTTGTATGAAATTTTATGTTGGTTATTGTGCAGTCACTGTCCAAAAGAAAAAATCAGGTTAGAAATTCTTCCATTATGTTTTAAAATTTTGAAACTATTATTTGAAGTATTTTCAAACCTATTTGTGACCTAGGAATTTTGACAGAAAAATAATCCTATCGCAGTAACAAAAAAACCCTCGAGAACTACTGACAGGAAGTCACGGGGAAGGGCGGATTATTGGAAAGGATCAGTCAGTTTATACAGAAAAGGTTAAAAGTTCTGTTCCTTAAAAAAGGTTAAAAGTTCCTTCTGTTCGATAAAGGCCAATACCTACGTTTTCAAAATATTAAAACCAATGTGAATGTTATTGTTAAAATATAAAAGAAACATTTCAATTGTTTATAAAAACTGTTAAATTATTACATTTTTTGTGATGTACGAAAGAAGTGCCTACACGTCAAAAAAGTTCATTTTAATTGATTTGTCGATAAAAATTTCCATAGTTAATAATAAAATTTTTGTCTAAAAATGAAAATTGGTGGTATTTTCATTGATATTTAAATTCAACACCGACGTTGAAAATCTGTACTGTGATCCGGACAGGTGTAATGACCGACCACATATAGAAATCTGATTCGTTAAATAAAATGTAGCCTACAGGTACATAAACATTTTCTTTTTTTCTAAAATGATCTCGTACAAAAAAAAATTAAGCTGAAAATTAAACCATTATACTATAAATAACTACAAACACAATAACAAAACATTAATAACTAGCTGCCGGATACCTAGAATAAAACAGGTCAACAATGGAAAAGTTGTTTGAAAACTAATGACTCATTCTTATAGATTTTTGTGTACTGGTTTTAGGAAATAGCAAAAAAAATCCATCACGTACCATTTTTTCACAATATTAATTTGTTCTAATATTGTCAAAATTGATAAATAAATATAATTTATTTTTAAATAATGGAATAAAAAATGTGGCCTGAAATAATTTTGTTGATATTTTATCATTAGTTAGTTTATTAGTTTGGTTATAAGGATAAAGTCTTTATTCCATACTTTTCTGATGACTACGCAGGGTATTATGAGAACTTAGGATGAAAATGTAATACAGAAAAATTTGGTTGATCCACTGAAAGTACTCCTACCTCCACTTAACATTAAACTATGATTGATGAAACAATTCGTAAAAGCTTTATCAAACAAAGTCACATAAGCCAAAATTTTTCACGACTGTCAGAGGTCAGAGTGAAAGAAGGCGTTTTCACTAGTCGAGACATTCGTAAACTTCTGAAAGATGAAGCCTTTCAAACCGAAATGGAAGACATTGAAATTAAGAAGCATGGAGATCATTTGAAGAAGTAAAGAAATTTCTTGGGAACAATAAGGATCTAAATTTTAAGTGCATAGTGGAAAACATGCTAAAGAAATTCCAAGACTTAGGTTGTTCAATGAGCTTGAAGGTGCATCTTCTGAATTTTCATATTGATTACTTCCCTGAAAATCTTGGTGATGTAAGTGAAGAACAGGGTGAAAGATTTCACCAAAAAGTTGCAGACTATTGCAGACTACCGTTGGTGTATCCGTAGAGACAATCCTCAAGCTAACTACAACAGAAAATGTGGCCTGAGAAGTGTTGAAAGGAATAAAAGGCAGTACAATTCTTTGTAGAGGTAAGAAAATATACCAAAATCATTTCTTTAAATCCCAATATGTTTTAAAAATAAAAGTTTTCCATGAGAAATATGAATAGACCTGTATATCACAACGACAATTTCCATTTTCTTCTTTCAGTGTTGTGAAAAATCCTTATGTGATGGGAAAACAACAGTGGCCATATTTATAATCAGCACACAAAATAACATTAAAATTAGTTATCAGTTTACAAACAACTTTCAATTTTTATAATTTTGTTGAGCTGTGTAATCTTTTAACTAGGAATGGTAATTAATTCTCTTGTTAATTCAAAAACCAAAAGGCCTAAATAAAAATTTATTAACGTAAACTCCCATTGGTTTCGAATAACAAATGATCTGTTATTTCTCATTTTACATGAAACTGAATAGAAAACTTAATGAAGTAGTGATTACATGGTTACTAGGCAACAATCATGTACTTCAACGGGAAAACGTACACAAATGTTACATAAAGTATATAATATGGAAATTTACTACTATTATTAAGTTCTTTTCAGTCAGCTATGGGGATTACTATAACACAACATTCCGTATTTTTTAGTATTATCTCATTATCTCGGTAAGCTTTGCCTTTTTTCTGAGAATACCCTTCTAGTTCTTTACTGTTTCTCTTCATACTAATTCCTCACCTATGCAGTTTTTTTCTTTATATGACAAAATTTACAATCAGTTATGTTTAACTTTTTGTAAATAGTTATGATAAAATATAATAACACTG
The DNA here is from genome assembly GCA_035578175.1 of Catonia carolina. Classification (NCBI taxonomy): domain Eukaryota; kingdom Metazoa; phylum Arthropoda; class Insecta; order Hemiptera; family Achilidae; genus Catonia; species Catonia carolina. The sequence goes on from JAQMRL010000002.1 coordinate 123,926,927, forward strand.
ATATGAGTAGGGACGAGTCCAGCGATCCCTCTCTACAAATTAAACACAAAAACAGTATTGATAACAGTAGTTATGAAAATGAAAGAAAACATAAAATTATTTACAGAGAAATATAAACAAACATTAAATGATATTAGAAAACAAAACAAAAACTAACAAAGCCGGGCGCATTGGCGCAGTTGGTAACGTGCTCGCCTCTCATCATGCGGTCCTGGGTTCGAATTCCACTCAGGCACGGCATATTTTCATACGTTACAAAAAATCATTTCATCCTCATTACACACAGTTACACCCCAACGTCGTCGCTAATGACCTTGATGTTGATGCGACGTTAAATAAATAAAAAAACTAACAAAATAATAAATTAATAATTTAATAACAACATAATAACTAAAAACTAAGATTATTTTCATTTTAATGGTAACTAGAAAAAATGTATACTTATAATATTAATTGAAAAATTACGGCTTATGATGGTATAGTTAATACATTATATTTGTTATGTACAATTTGTATTACATACAACTTATCTCTAAAGGTGTAAAAAAAATTAATCTCTTTCAACTAAATCTAAAACATGGACTCTCTGCAACCTCCTTATAGTATTCAAATTGTTTAACAAGTTTATAGCCAATGGATTACTATGGTCGTAAAGACAATTTTGATAACTGTGGCTAAATCGTGTGATTTTTTTTCTTTAATCGTTGGCATATTTAGATCATCATCATCATCATCCGTCATGGTTTAGGCTATTGAGCCTGTTCCGGTTTCCACCTCTTCCTCGGTCGACCCACATCCCTTCTACCATCTGGTTTGGACATCCAGGCTTGAAGTGGCAAACGGTTGTGTGGCATTCGGAGCAGGTGATCTGTCCATATTTTTCTATATTGCTTGATCACATCTACAAGTGGCTGTACATTGCATTCTTCTCTTATCACTTCGGTTCTATTTTTGTTTCTGTCCAGCCTTGTGTATCCCTGAATGTGTCTCAAGAACCTCATCTCTGAAGCTTGTATGCGCGAGTCGTCTCTCTTTGTTGTGGTCCATACCTCGCTTCCATATGTAACTAGTGGAATCGCCATTGTCTTATAAAATTTCAACTCTGTTTCTTTTCTGGCTTTTCCCTTCAATGTACGATGTATGGTTCCACATATCGCATTGAATTTATTCAGCTTCAGAGGTATGTCACTCTCACAATCGAAGGATACATTGCAACCTAGATATTTGAAACTACTCATCTGCTCCATAATCACATTATCTAACACAATTTTCGATCGCACTGGCCATTTGCCATGGAATGCCATTACTTTGGATTTTTGGGTCGAAATTTTCATTTTGAATTCTTTACTTAGATTCTGGAGTTTATAGACTGCTGTTTGAAGCTTACCTTCACTGTCTTGAATTATAACGGTGTCGTCGGCAAACATGAGTGAGTTGAGGGAAACGCCTTGTCCAATATTTACACCTGTGTCAACCTTTTGTCGCCAAACAGTCATCAGCTCGTCAATATATATATTAAATAATGTAGGTGATATGGGACATCCCTGTCTGACTCCTTTATTTACATACAACTCTCTCACATCTTTTCCATCTGAACTAATCAGCACCGATGTTTTATAATATAAACTATTGATAGCAGTCACAATATGCCTTGGGTAGCCTTTCTTCAACATAATTTCCCACAGTAAGGACCTGTCGACGTTGTCAAATGCCTTTTCCCAGTCAATAAACGCCAGATAGATAATCGTGAATATCCTTATTAGTAACAAACCAGTTGGGGTTGCTGACATTTCGCAAAATCTTATTTTGAAACCGCTACAGGATTTCCAAGTTACTATTACTACTGGTTCCCCATAATTGTATCTCGATGCTCCAAATAGATTTTAAAATAGCTTTGTAAAATAAAAGTTTATTTTTTGTTAATAACTTAGATCTTCTCCCCACCAACCACTGCATCTTACTAAATCGGATATTTAACTCTTGTCTTTTCATTTTGATATGATTTTTCCACGTGAGCCTTCTGTCATGGTAAAGCCCTAAGTACTTAGCACCAGTACTCTCCGGTATTCTTTTGTCGTTCAAAATACTGGAGGACACGTTTTCTTCCGTAAGGAAAACGTTACGTGGATACGGGTAAATAAGATTTACCCGTATTGATCTTCACGTTCCACATGTTCAACCATCTTCCAAGATATGCAGTTTTTGTTCTGGAAATTTTTCTGTTCTCTGTATCTTTGTCTTCAATACTATTCTTTAACAAATCTTTCTGAAATTCCTTTACCTATAGAACTTTCCTAAAAGTTCAGAATTTTGTTCTTTATCCTTTCTAGTAGATGGAGTTCACTTTTTCATCAACCAGACCCGGATAGAAAGAGTACAATCGTATTGTTACTTGTGAGCCATGATAAATGGAAAATGGGAAAATATACAGGAAATAAAATGCCATATAGGCAAAGCAAGAGCTGTGTTTAATAAAATAAGTTCCATAATCAAGATCTGCATTCTTACTCTTGTAAAAAAATTGAGACATCTAAAATGTTATGTCTTCTCTATGCTCCTGTACGATGTAGAATCCTAGATCTTGGATGAAACCATTACAAAGAAACGAGGCATTTGAGATGTGGCTGTATATATGAACGTTGAGAGTACCATATACTGCCGGATGATAAATGAAGAAGTTCTCAGGGGAAGGGAAAAAACGTGAAAATCATTTACACCATCAAATGTAGGAAGCACCAACATTTGGGACATATCATGAGGAATCCATCAAGATATTCGTTACTTCAAGCTATTCTGCAGGAAAAATATTTAAAAAATGAGAACCTGGCCGAAGAAGGGTGTCGTGACTTCGAAATCTGAGAACTTGGTTTTGAATAAGCTCAAAAGAGCTATTTTGCATTGCAACGAATAAAGTGAAGATTACTATGATGGCCTCTAACGTTGCAATGAATATGGACCTGAAGAGGGAGATCCATTAAGTTCATTCTCCTAATATGCCCATAGAAAGTCATTCTATCTCTCTCTTTCGTAATCGAGGTCTCTTAAAATTTATCGTTCAACTATTGGTCGGGTCTCAAATGGCACCTGAATTCACCGTTATCTTCCTGGATTCCTGGGTCTCCCCTTTTTCCCTATTTCTAAAAGTCCATTCCTAGCTATTGTCTCAGAGGATTTAGCATTTTCTGGTTTGACTATTGTATTGCAGTGACTGAATTTTACTTGATAAGATAAGGATGTTATAGTAATAACATAATAAGGATGTTGTCTTTTCGGTCATCAGCCGAAAGGCTGGTTTGAACTTGTAGAGGTTTCACTAAGTAAAACGAGGAGTGAGGTGGTTTACCATGCCTTCCTCACTGAAAGGAAAAGTACGCTCAACACCATGCCGGGTCCTCTGTAAACCACATGTTTTTAACTCTGCAAATGACACCTTCACTTCATTCACCACAGGGTCTGGCTGTATAATGAAATGCATTACTTTCAGATGAGATAACTCTGATTAGTGTCTTTTACACCTCTACTTCTTCTGCAATAAGGAATGTTAGTAATAAAAATAAAAGTTTTGTAGTTCATTATTTAATATATAAATTTTGAATTTCTTTGCCTTTTGAGTCTTTTTTCTCGACTTCTGCTGAGAAGTCAGGATCTATAGTATTCTGAACAAAAATAAGTTGTGTTTGCGAGAAAATGTTTGTTTATGAAATATTTGTTTTAGTGTTATTTTTTAAATTAGTAACACACGACAAGTTTATATGAACGTGTATGATAGAATTATTTCTGTTTTATTTTTATTCCTTTGAGGCTCAAACCTATCCTCTGTAAATTATACTGATTGCTCACAAAGCCAATTTCTTCGTTTTTTCAGTACTTGTGTATTGTGTTAGTAACCTATTTTAGTGTATATACATTAATTGTCTTTGTGCACATCACAACATGATCGTAGAGTCTGTCAGCATTTGTTTACGATTCGCTTGTTACTGAACTTTCAATTCCTCATCCCACTTTTTTGTACCAACTATCTGCGGTAACCGAGACGTAGTTTTCTTTTCTTTTATTTCAGCCTTCATTTATTTCTTTTCTGTAGAAGACCAAATATCATATCCTATTACCACTTATTGGTTCCTAGTGTTTTATAAGCAGTATTTTACTTTCCACAACAACGCCACAGCTCAATAACACCGTAGTTTCAGTAAAACTGGATAACAAGTTAGACGAAGGCCTACACTAGTAATACTGTTTTCAACACTTGATTGATAAATGTTATGAAGTCCTTGAACTTTAAAAATGTACTAACCTTTATGAACATGATGTAACAAATCAATAAACAATGTAGTTTTTAACAAGCGATTTATTGCGCGTCTAATACATTTTTAAATTGTTTTATTATCAATATTAAACTAGAATTCCTTTAATTTTGTTCAAACACGATGTAAATACTCGTAAATATTGAGTTTTATTGAGATAAAACTTCATTCCATTAAAAATAGTAGGCTATCTTTTCACTATGAAAACAATGTAAAATAAATGATAAGATATTACGGATGACTGATTTTTGAAATTTTTACAAAAATGTAGCAATACTAGATATTACATTCTGATTTGTCTATTTAGAAGTCTTATTATTTATACAGAAAATTAAAGAAGAAAGAACAAATTTGAAACCGTAACTTTGTTATGTTTTCATAGGTGTGGTCTTTTGTAGTATTTTATGTTTTTAAGTAGCATCTGTTTTGAGAATTGATGTACAGTATAATATTATTATCGTGATTAAATAAATTACTTTTGGAAATTTCTGATTTGTCTGAAAGGACATTACGAAATTGATAGAATTTACTAAATTAATTGTGATAATTTACATTCTTCTCTCTTCTTCTTACTATCAAGGATTAGCCATAAACCTTTTCCGAACTCACAAACAAGCCTGCACATATAAACAAACACGAGATATTCCAACCCGCACAACTTCTCGACTACTGCCATCTTCTTCGAGGTCTTCCTACCTCCTTTCTTCCAACTGGAACATATTCCATATCTTTGAAGGGTATTCTCTCCTCTGGCATCCTTTCCAAATACTGCCTTCATTAATTGCGGAACTCATCCACTTTTGATTACATTCAGACTAAATACACCCAACTCAGATCTAATTCCTCGTTAAGTATTAGATTCAGCCTCGAGCAGCCCTTCACCCTTCTTAAAAATCTCATTTCAACTGCTTGGATCCTACTTTCTTGGCGTTTTATGGAAACCCATGACTCACTTCTATAAAGAAGGACTGGGGCTGCCATTTCCTTGTAGAACTTCACTATTGTCTCTGTTCTAGCTCTGTTGCCCAGTGTCCTGTTAATAGTACCACAAATAGCTTGAAATTTATTTATTTTATTTTCTACATCCAAAATAACATTTATATTCAAAATAATTTATTAATAGGCATTAACGAAACAAATGTTTTAAATCTAATATGACTGAAATATGTTCACGTCAAAATTTAGTGAAAAATAAGGTCAACAAAAATATATTTAAGAAGATTCAGTAAAAGACAGAGGTAGGATGTAAAATATAAATGAGTATACATAATTTAAACTTGAAAGCAATACCGTAAAATGTATTGATTCTGCACTGTTCTATAAGGGACACTTCTTAATTTAAGCCGTTTCAGTAATAAGATTATATGGAAATGTAAAACGCCACTGTTCATTACTTAAAATTTATGGAAATTTAAGGGTGAGATGAATAGCCCTTTATAACCGAGCATCTATTTGCAAAACAAACTTTGATTGATAACACAGCTCCCATCTTCAAAACGAACATCACGTTTACAATGACAAAACAGTGTTTATGTGAAATCTGTTTAGCGACATGATCAATCATCTTTACCAACTTCAGCAGTAATAACATAATTCACCTACAATGGATTCACAAAAAAAGACCGCAACGCTTATCATATCAGATTCCAATTTCAAATAGGTACAGCTGGTAGTAAATAAAAAATTTGGTGTGAAACACTCACACAACTTTCTCTTGCCAATAAAAATAATTAACAATAAACCTAACATTATTAATAAAATATTAGAAATAAATAAAAAACTAACCTCAAAAACATAACCTTATTTTTAATCATGAGTGAAAGACGCAAAATGAAAATCGAACTCAGTTTGGCTTAAAAAACGGAAAATCACACTTTCACGCTAAACTAGGCTCTGTAGAGAAAAATTCTTTAAATAAAAGTTGTAGATCTCTTAATTTTCTATAAATTTTATTATATATTTTTTGTTGTAAAATGCGTACTAAAGCCGAAATATTAAAAAAATCGATTTTTCACACGTTTTCAAGAGAAAAAACAGAAAATCGCTAATTACCGCTAAACTAAGCGTTATACAAAAACATTTTTGATATAAAAGTTGTAGGATTTTAAATTCTCTACAACTTTTATTATACATTTTTGCGCTCAAATCCATATTAAAGCCGCAATCTTAAAAAAACACTTTTTTTACGTAAAAACAGCCTCACCAAGAATTTCAGCAAACATGGCGCCTATCTTATCTTGTAGAGAATAAAAAATTGAGTAAACCAGGCGATTTAAAAAAAATCGTAGGACCAGTTTTTGAAAAAAATCGCAAAAAAGTGAAAAATAATACGAATAAACTACTACTTCCGGTTGACCGATTTTGATGAAAATGTTCGTGTCAGGTCCGGTAGTGGTATGTAACTTAAGTTTCAAGTTTCAAGTTAGTACAATGTTCCGTTCTTGAGATATTTTGTATACACACACATACACACACAGACCAATCGCTAAAAACATGTTTTTTTGGGTTCAGGGGGTTTGAAAACGTATAGATCCGGTGAAAACTCGATTTCGAAAAATCGACATGAAAATAATACTTTCCTTCCTATATATTCATATAGGCAAGAGAAAGCAAAAATATTATTTCAAAATTTTACAGTTGTAGTGTTTATAAAAACTATCTAATTCGTGCGAACCAATTTTCACAATAATATTAATTTATTCTTAACAACCAATTTTACAAAATTACATTATTTATAATATTATTTCACAATTTTTTAGATCGGTGTTATTATGAATTAAGATTTACACCTAAATAAATATTTTCCGTTACCACAACGACCTTTCAAAGCAAACTGAACTTTACAACGTCGCTACTAGAATAGTAAATACACCTAGTAGAGCACCATCGGAACTTTAATTAAATTATATTGTTATTTACTTTGCAAACTTTCGTTACAGTTTTTTTATCTGTTTTTATATTCGGATTTTTCGCAGAACCCGAAAGTGTTTACTTTGCAACCATGTGTTTTTTAATCCGTTTGGTAGAACTCTGTATTTAAGGACAAACAGAATCGTTATGTAAAAAACATTGGACCAGAATTTGCTTTTTTAATATATGATAATAAAAGTGGTTCGATATTTAAGAACAGTACACAAATCTAAAATGTGTTTTTATCCTAATTTTTTTTTAAATGACATTTTAAAGTATTAAACAGAACATTTGCACTGACATGAACCAAAATCAAAAAAAATAACTGTTTCTATCCAATTAGGAAAATACTACAAAATAAAAACAGAATTGTATGAATTTGTATGTATAGTTTAGTTGTAATTTCTGGAAGGTACAAAATTTGTTAAAAAACACCAATGACGTAATAGGAAATTGTCCACATAATACAGTAGAGCATCCAAAATCCGAACTAACTGGGACCATAAGTAGTTCGGATTATCGAATCGTTTAGACTTTTGATATACTTGTTAGTAATGATGTTCAGCCGCTAAGCACAACATTAAGAGAAAGAAAACAAATAAAAAATAAACTTTTACTGTACCTTTACGTTTTATTGACATATTATATTATGAAATAATTTCATATAAGTGCACTTTTAATTATTAAAAGTGCACTTTTGTTAAAGGTCATTAAACGTAACAGAACTATTCACCTGTAAAAAAATTACTGAATCACAGAACCAAATAATACTGTAACTACTGAAAATCACAAGTAAACAACAAAGCAGATAAATTATGTAGAGTTTTAGAATGCGCTGAAAAAAGGTACTCATTTTTGGTTGAATTAGCCTAGAAGTTCTCTTTCTTTCAGCTATATCTGTAATTTTGTTGTCCGAAGAAGAAACTGTGTTTAGGAAAAGTGAATAGTTTGGATTGAACTGAAAAATGCAAATGATTGCAGATTGATGAAAGATAGAAAATTCAGTACTTCTGAAAAGCGGGCTGTAACTAGTATAACTAGTCAGTCGGATTGGACTGAAAACTATAGTTTTATTGTACTTTCTGGCTGTTTTTCAAACGATGACATGGCAGACTCTAGGTTAGTAAACACTTTAGTGTGTGAAAGACCGGCATAGCATCCTTTTCTGGGTCACACTTATCCTCATCTCATTTTCGTTCCGAAAATATTGATCAATACCTTGTTTGCTTACGATACCTCAAAATTGTTCAAAATTACAAAGCCTTTGACCGGGCGCCTTACGTTCTTGCAGTTAGATGACTGTATTGCCTGACGATTCACGCTTAATCCAGTTGAGGCTTATTTCTTCTTCTTCTTCTATCTTTCAAGGATTAGACATCTCTGCCTGTTCTGAACTGCATTTTGTTCTGGGGCTTATTTAATTTTTTTTTTATTACAAATTACTTACATCAATTAATACAGTTAGTAAATTACAGCAAATGAATTAGCCTAATTACAAACTAAATTGATCACATAATATTTTAAAATCTTAAGACTTAATTTCAATTAAAACGAAAATATGAACATTTACAATTAAATAACTTCTCTGTTATTTTATTTTCACTAGAAGAACAAAATTACATATATTATTTAATTATATAAATTAATATAATTATTTAAATTATACCACATAATGTAGCCTATGTAAGACAAAAGGCAGTTCGGAGTTTTGACGGTTTGGATGAATAAAATTTGGATATTTTCGACGCTCTGCTGTAATATAATAATGAAAATTGTTAATCGTTCGATTTCTTTTATAGTAAGAAAAAAAGGTTAGTAGGATGTAACGATAATGAAACACTAATACGATCTGAATGAAAAGAAATCCACATTTATTTTTTAATTAAAATCCGATGAAAACTGGGCGTTATCAATGAATTTTTCTACGAGAACTAGGATATTGACTACACGTAAACTTTCCTAACAGTTATAGAATAGCAATTTATTTAAAAAGAAATTGCTGATTAATTATAGCGTACAAAAAATATACTCTTTAAAGAAGAGTAATTTATACTCTTCTACCAAGAGCGAAAAATGCAAATGTTTGCAGATTGATGATAGATATGATATTCAATACTTCTGAAAAGCGAGCTGTAAATGATAAGAGCTTATTGTTACAGTCATTCAAACAAAATTCAGAATGAATATGGATTGGAATTGTTTATTTCTAGCATACAATGTTTCATTTACATAAAACTAAGCACTATGGATACAATATTGTGGGTTTGTATTGTAAAGAGTAGCCTATATCAAATTTTGGGTTTTCTGCCATTTCCGTTTGTCGTTAGGGCGTTCGTAGTTCATGTATATAAATTATGATAGATCTACCAGCTGTGACTGAACGCGTGCGTTTTTTATAGGCAACAAAACACGTAATTAGTAATGGTATTCAGTCTATAATTACAAACATAATCATCATCATGTCAATGTGCTTAATTTGCGGTTCGTCTCTGCTCTAATTGATTACCTGATTAAACTTGATGATCTTGTTGCTCTATGAACAACGATTAAAACCACATTATTTTATGACCTACTTGCTAAAATATTTGAATTACTTATATTTATTGTAATTTCAATGAATTGCTTATTGACTAAAACTAAAACATAATTGTAATAAACTAAAAAGGACACGTTTGTTATAACTTATGTAATAAAGTATGATTGTTAATATTCAGAAAACTATTGGCGGTTAAAAGCCGATGTCAGAATAATAATAGTCTTTGTCAAACTGTAATAAATTAATGTCTTATATTTTTTTATAAATAAAGTGAAGATGTGGAAGTGAGAGAGAGTGTAGACCGTTAAAAGTAAAGTTAAACGTGATTGGTAGCAGCTATTTTTTATTGGCTTGAACATTTCTAAAGTTTGAATATTTTGTAACTTAATTGAACACTTTTTGTTTAATAATTAATTGCGTGGTTATTTTCAATCTTTACTCATACTCGGAAACATGTTTGATGGTTTGAGAAGAAATTTTGCGTAAAATATTTTGTGTAAGTACTGTTTAATCGCTGGATTATCTGAAAAACTTGATTATTCGAACTCCCTCAGCTTCAATTAGTTCGGACAATTGATACTCTAGAGTACAGTTGTATTCATATTACTCAAACTCAGGATGTTTAGCAATATAGACACAAAATTCCCTGAACGATATTATCTTATACAAAACAAACAATCCAATACTATAAATAAGACTAAATTTTCAAGCGATAAAAACTTTAGAGCAGCTAAAGCGGAAATTTCTTTTAAAAAAACCTTTTAGTTTTATTACATTTTCCTTACGGTATGTGCACCAAAAGGGCATTTGGAATGTAGAAAACAATATCACTTTCAGACCAGTAGCCATTTGTTAAAGTTTCAATCAGACAGATATAGTACAAATAAATCATTTTTCGTGAATTGGAATACCATTTACACTTTGTGACATATAATTCTTTTTTGAACCCAACTGCTTCCATATAATACCGCCTCTAAATATTTACATATTCTAAGGAAACGTTACACAGCAACCTACATTTTCCATATGTTAACGACACCATTCATCATTTTTAGAGACATTCTGAAACAGAAAATTCCTGCAAAGGAAACCCAACTCACTATACTTATGTGGAAACCAACTATCCCGAGTATTCGCTATTTCAAAGATGATGGATTAAGAACATACAGTAATAATTCTCTTACTCGGGTGTATCACTTGTAAATAATTTCAAAACCGTGTGTTTCATTTTTCTGTTACAGGTTACATTATTTAGTAGGCTGTGTATACATTTACTGTATAGTTGTTAATGAAAATGAAAGAAAACATCTTAATTGCTTACTGTGTTTGCAAGTTAACTAACTGTGTTTAAAGAAAATGTTATTGTACACTATTTTAACTTTCTCTTGCCTATATGAATATATAGGAAGGAAAGTTTTGTTTACATGTATTGGTTACTTGTATTTACTAGTATATTTACTTGTATTTACTATTGTTTATGTATTGTTTACTAGTATTGCTTACATGTATTGTTTACTCGATTTCGATCTTTCGAAATCGAGTTTTCTCCCGATATACACGTTTTCAGACCCTCTGAACCCAAAAACCATGTTTTTTAGCAACTGGTTTGGATGTGTGTGTGTGTGTGTGTGTGTGTGTGTGTGTGTGTGTGTGTGTGTGTGTGTGTGTGTGTGTGTGTGTGTGTGTGTGTGTATGTGTGTGAGCGAGAGAGAGAGAGAGAGAGAGTGAACAAAATATCTCAAGAACGGAACATCGTACAAACTTAAAACTTGAAACTTGTTTGGTACCACTAGAGGACCCGACACGAGCATTTTCATCAAAATCGGTCAACCGAAAGTAGTAATTTATTCGTGTCATTTTTCACTTTTTTGCGATTTTCGCAAAAACGGCGGCTATGATTTTTTTTAAATCGCCTCATTCACTACATTTTTTATGCTCTACAAGATATGGTAGGCGCTATGTCTGCAGAAATTCTTGGGTAGGCTGTTCTCTCGTAGAAGAAATCTTCTTTTTAAGATTGCGGCCTTAATACGCATTTTAGCGCAAAAGTGTACAATATAATAATAGTTGCAGACAATTGAAAAACCTACAACTTTTAATTGAAACATTTTTTTGTATAACGCTTAGTTTAGTGGTAATTTGTGATTGTTTTTTTTTCATGAAAATCTGAAGAAAAGTAATTTTAAAGATTTCGGCCTTTGTATCCATTCATAGACAAAAGTGTATGTACATTCAAATTTATAGAAAATTAAAAGTTCTTCAACTTTTTTAAAGCATTTTTCTGTACAAAGCCTATTTTAGCGTAGAGTGATTTTCCGTATTAAGCCAAACTAAAGTTGATTTTCACTTTGCATCATTCCACTCATGATTAAAAACAGGTTATGTTTTTTGAGATTAGTTTTTTTGTTTATTTTTAATGTTTTTTTATTATTCATTTATTTATTTCGCCTTCAGTGCATGCGGGGTTACTGTTAGCCTCGGTGGGATTGGGTTATAATTGGTTTTTGTAAACATAGGTTAATAGAAATAACTATTGCTGTTAGGATACACGTGCTGATTTTTAGAATTGTATTTCTTTGGAAAAGTGCAGAAATATTTATTGCTCTAGGGTAGTTAAATCCGTTTTACCGCTCAAGCGCAAGTGGTTGTTAATAAAATTCTCTATGGCTCTTAGGTACTTTTTTCATTTTTTTATTGAATAAAACTGATCTAAAATAGCAACCATTAATTTTTCTTCCATGTTATTTTAAGACTCATCCATTCATCTGTTGATCCGTTAATGCATATTTTTTTGTATTTTTATAGGTTAACAAAAAGTATAGGGCTAAGTTAATTCACTACTTATAGGACTTTGAACTGTCCTGCGTTTAGCACAGTTACATTACAATTATACTATACTCATTCGGAAGGTTTTATCCTCGTCTACCTACTACTTCTAGTCTATCGTTCTACTTGAAAAACACAAAAATTTTTAGTAATTTTAGTCTTCTTCTTCTTCTTCTTCTTCTTTTGCCTTTCAAGGATTAGGCATCTCTGCCTGTTCCGAACCTCTCAAATCTGCCCATCTCTTTCTCTGGCATCCTCTTTCTCTCCTGCCTTCCGGCTTATAGCACAGTGTCCGCTCAGATATCTTATCCTCCCTCATTCTGCTCACATGCTCTAACCACTTCATTCTGTTCTAAGATATCTTGTCGTTTATAGAGAAGATGTTGAGTTCTTTCCTTATCTCGGCATTCCTGTAACGATCTTCTCTACTACACCCATACGTAAGTCGGAAGAGATTTAATTTCAGATGCTTGCAATCTCCTTTCGCTTTGATAGCATCCAAGTTTCACTACCATAGAGTAGGGTCAGCACTGCTATTGTTTTATAAAATCTCAGCCTCGTGTTTTTGCTGGTACTATTTTTTAAAGTGCGGTGAATAGTTCCGCATAAATATGTGGAATTTCAGCAAATGCTGAAATGAGTAATTTTCATTCTTGTGCGAAATATATATAGTCCAAATTGTTCTGAATAAAATTGTATAATTACTTTGTTTCTACGGCATCTGAAAATATTTTTAAACAATTAATAATTAAAATGTTATCATGGTAGCTTAGACGCCACTTAAAACTTTATTTAACATTTCCCGTAAATTACAATTTTAAATGGGCCGTGAAACTCAAGAACGATCATAACTTTAGTTCTATGATAGCTAAAGTCATAATTGTTTACCAAAACGTTGTAATTAAATAATATACTATGATGTGACAGAAGCTTTGCTCATAAAAATTTAATTATTCATTTTTATTTATTTTTAATAATCAGGTAGTCAAACGATGAAATTATTTTATTTCAAATATTTTTTAAAAACCTTTTAAGGAAATATTTAAAAACAATTCGAACGCATCATTGCATTCATTAAAATTTTCAATTAGACATAAAATTTAAGTTAGTAAGTTTAAAGATTACAGAAATATGATTTTTCCAAGAAATTCCGATAATTTTGTTTTGTTTTAATCCCTATCGTTAGAGTTGTAATTAAGTTGAGGTAGTTTTTAAAATTTTATAAACTGGTTATGTTATAAACCGATGCATCTATTGAGTAGTACTAAACTGAAAATTAATATAATTACTGAGAGTAATAATAATTATTGTAAAAACAGTGACTCCCTCCGTTAAACCCTCTTAAAACTTTTTTACTGTCGATGAGTTGAATTATTTCAATGAATGAGTCCATGCAAATGATTTGTACGTTTAAAAGCAAATCTTCTTATCTCGTTGAACAAATCTTATATATCTATATAACTAATCTTATATTATCTCACAGAAGAAAATCTTATTATCTCACTGAACAGAACATAACACGGGATGTTGAGATCTCTGTGCAGATTCCTGAATTCCTAACATACCAAGAAGCAATAATCATAGTTTTCAGTACATTGTTCTGGAACATTTGTATACTTCTTGTCTGACTTTTTTCTAGTGTAATCCCACAGTTGTATTCCATAAATTTAGATGAATTTTATAGATTTTGTCACAAATTGTTATTTTTTTTTATAAAGAGGCAGTTGCGACTAACCTCGTAGGAACCAGTTTAGTTTTTATATCTGAGGCACAACTCAGCTCGTTACATCTCTTGTACTCCTTTATTTTTTAAGTATCACATAAAAAATAGACATGCTCATTTTCAGAACTGTAGTTCTTTGGATACGTAGATATATATATATATTATAATTGCTTCGGGATTGGTATCTTCCTTTAGGTGCAATTGGCCGAAGTTTTTTTTTAGTTTTTCTTGACAATGTTCAAGGGATAAACATGCCGAATTACAAAATATAGCCTACATAAAAATAAAAATACATCATTAAACATTATTAAAAAAACTTAAACTTAATTACTATACTTATACTTGATTATTTTTAAATATACACATAATAATTTATTATTAAAATAATTATACTAATATATAATAATTCTAATTAGGAAAGGAAAGGAAAATAATAAGGAAAATTCTCGGTCCAAGATTAACTGAAAACGGTTATAGATTACAAAAAAATAACACAGTTGAGCAACATTCAAATATTGTAACAGACATGAGGAAAAGACGTCTTAAATTTTTTGGTCATATCATGAGGCTCCCTGATCATAGAGTTACAAAAAAGATGGTAAAATATGTAGCTTCGCTTGTCAATGGAGGGAATGGATTCGACACGTTAAGAAAGATCTAGTTCTGGCAAACATTACTGATAAAGAAGTTACCAATCGAAATAGTTTTAGAACAAAAATTAATGAATGGGAGATTATTCCAGAGGTTAAAATTCCAAGAGTTGGAACAAGATGGAGTGAGGAAAGAAAAGCTGATTTTTCTCAGAAAATGAAAGGCTGGTGGGCAAACAAGAAAAACACCAAGTCCAATAATCAATGATCGTGAATAATGCTCAGCGTCTTCCACTTCGGGAGCTATACGGCTAATGATAATAATAATAATTCTAATTAAAAATATACATTTTTATGAATTGGGTTGTTCGAAGATTAGTGACGATTGAATAAGTGAGGACTATATAAAACTAGCAAACTTATTTCTGCTTTAATAATTTAAAATAGATATGTCGTATTTAAACGTTTTTGTTTTTCAAATCTTAACCGGGAATAAATCATTGATTTTTTGGCCTAACAATGGAGTATGTCACCAACTGTACCAATGAAGAAATAATTTGAAAATACTATTTTACCGATATTATTTTTCTAAGAAAAAAGAAAATTTATCTAAGAGATAAAATAAAACGCAAACAAAATAATATTTCAAATGAATAATTCTATTGGTCTACAAAATCTTAAGACGTTGTAATAATATTTCAAGCGAGTAACTCTTATTGTACGAGTACCAATATTATCTCAGCTTGGTTTCCGTGGCCTAGATCCTTTAGATGAGAAACATCCCACGGGTACTGTTAACACTGGCTGGATAAAACGAGTCCCTTTAGGCAACTACATTTTCTGAGTCAGGTTGTTATATAAAAGTTAGTATATTTGTTGACTGTACGAGTGCATTGATCGCCGACCCGTGCTCGACGGGTGGTATTTACTACCCCGTTTTTTGTTGAAGAAATACAACGTAGTTTTTGTATGATCCATGCAACTGAATACTTCAATATGTCGTTTCTTTATGACAACGTCTAAAATTGACTGGACTGTGTAATAAATGAATTCAAATCTTTTGGGGTTGCTTGCTATTCACCTCTCTTTAACAACTGATCTAACATTTTAATAAAACGTTCCGTATTAGATAACAATATTGACAATACGCGAAAAACGTAGTTCAAAATCAAAAAATACGATCCGATCTGAATGGTTAATTTGTTAGTAATGGTGAAATAATTATCATTAGTAAAACTTGGTCACTACCAGTCTACATTTGTACCTCCTATGTTTTTTTACATTATTAACGGTCTGCTACCAATAAAATAAATAGATAGGTAGACACATTATTCAACCTACACACGAAATTATTAGGTAGTATGAAACTCATGCTCAAGAAAGATTAAACACGTTCTTTTTCTTTACCATCTTACCACTTAAAATTACGGTATTCATCAGCTGAATCATTGGTTGGAATCACAAAGAATCCAAACTTGTTGATAACGAATTGATACCAAACGCACGTCCTCAGTTTTTTGTCAACAACTCAGTGACAGCCTATATTCCAAAATTTTGAAGATAATTGATTAGACGTTGCACCTTACGACTGTCAAATTACCCACTAGGAAATGATCCACTAGAATTTTGGAATGAAAATTAACTCTTTCCTTTCTCTTGTTTAAACACTTGAAGTATCTTTGCTGATGGTTGAGACATGTTATTGACATTAAAAAAAAGTTGAGAGTAGTACACAATCCTAGAACATTGAATACCATGAACTTTTGAAAACTTTTGCCTCTTATCAGTTACGAGATATTTGAATGGGATTAAACTTATCGACGTTATTACTCCCAAAGAAAAGTGCAAAACCTCTTTCCATAAAAAATAAGCAAAAAACCTTTTTAACCTTTAAAGTAGTTATTTAGGAATTTTGAAGTGCTAACGTTATATCTGAGAACAATATAAATGCATTAAAACACAGAAAACTTTTAAAAATACCCTTGTAAATTTATAATACAAGAAACATTTGGCTCCCTTAAAATCTGGTTTCTAGGCTGAGGTAGTCTAATAAGTGCGGTGGAAGGGGTGTGAGTGGGAGCTGAATCACGCGAGTATTTCAGCATCATTGTGCGTGCGGTGCTTGGTATGACGGAGAACTCCTATTTACACACTACCAATTATTACTTAAAAACCCCAGGGAAACCAAAAACACTGGGAAAGATGATACCCAAAAGATAGCAGGAACTCAATGAATGACTTATGGCAAGGGTAGAACTATATGAAGACAACTAGGGCAGGAGTATGTCAAGAGATGGAATAAGGGGTGCCAAAAAATACTTATGAAATACTCCCGTAAGTAAAACATCAATATTTCAGTTAGAAACGCAAAAGTTCATCTATTCGCTTCCTTTTAGTAATTTTAGTAGTTATATACGATAACTATAGCTATCTACTATAATGTACTACAACGACTATAATTTACTATAATGTAACTGTAATTATAGTTAACTGGAGAGATTTTGATACTTTTTATATAACGTAAAGGTTTGACAAATAAACAAAAAGTAGAGCATTCCAAAATTCATTGATGAATCAAGAGTAGTGATTACTGTTTTATCGTCTTCGATTCTCAAAAAGGTGGATAATGAAGCATCCTCAAAGCTTATCAATAAATAAACGTAGGTACTTAATATTTACAAAATATTAAGTAACAAAATTGTAATAGAATTAATCCGTAAATACAGTGCTTAGTTGAGATTAGAGAACGTTAACCCATCGTACGACAGCACATTCAAGCAATCCGAAACAAAACTTTTTAACAATAACGTAACCCCGGTTACGCATCTAATACGACACTTCATAATAAAAACGTCATTTGTAACTGACACGCTGAACAACTATACGAACAATGCACGTTACATTTCAGACGCCCACTGAATTTTTTTCATATATCTACCTTAATTTTTCAGGGAATATAATTTAAATGCCTTGAATAATAATTTAATTTTCGGAGAGTTGTTTAGCGTTCTAAATAGTACTAACAGATTATTCAAATCAGGTTTTTAAAACAAATAAAAACCTTTTATTGTTTAACCCTTTCAGTACCAACGTCCGAAAAACAGGACATCGATATATTTTACGAAGTGACAATATCCGGTTTACCGAACGCCCATAAGTTATGCATAACGTGCCAACGTCCGGATAGCCGAATATTTACAAAAAAAAAACTTTTAAACAAAAATTAATGGAATAATGTATTTTGAAACCGCCTCCGTGGCGTAGTGACTATCCTGCAAAGCGCAAGGTCCCGGGTTCAATTCCCGGTTAGGGTCTAGAAATTTTAACACGTTAAAACCACCGTTAAGGTACCAAAACCCACAGTATTCGCTAATGCCCGAGCTGTCGACGCAACTTTAAATAAACTAAAAGTAAATTTGAATAGTTTTAGTTAGAACGATTTCGTTTTTTTTATACGAACATAATAAAAATTAATTTTTAACCGGAAATTTTATTTTTCAAATGACTTTTTTTCGAAATAAAGGCTGGCACTTTTTGTACACCTTTATTTAAATTAAATGGCTTTAAATCAAACTTTTAAATATAGTTTCAGCACTGAAAGGGTTAAAATACGTAATGGTTGTTTATAACTAAAAAAACCAAACAAATAATACTACTGGTGATTTTCACACGTACATGTTTGCATAAATTATTACCCCGAACCTGTTTTCATTTTTTAATTAAGTATATTTCTAAAATAAATTCTTTTTTAATTCATTTTAAGTCGGTACATAAATTGTTCAATATTCATCAACGTTATTAGGGGTTTTATTATTTTTATTATTCGTTAATAATTATAAAAGAGTTTAATTATTTATTTTGGACACATTTTTCAATAAAAATGTGTAACATTAAGATAGTTAGTTTTCTTTTTAGACCATCAAAAATAAATGATAATTTTGTTCTTTTATTTTTGACTTGAATGTAGAATAAATAAAAAATGACGTACTAAAATAAATCTGTAGGGTGTAGTCTATGTAGTCTTCTGTGCGTTTCGGTGATGTCTAGGAATTGAAGGCTTCTGGATTTTGATGATTTCAAGTCGTGTTTGGTATCTGGTGCAAAATTTCTGTTTTTCTTGGTGTACTGCGGGAGTGTAGTCAAAAGTGTATTAGCTCAAGTTATAGAAAATTAATAAACCTACAACTTTTATTTCAAGTATTTTTTTGTACAGAGCTTAGTTTAGCGTCAATAATTTCGTGATTTTCCTTATTTTTAAGTCCAACACAGGTTCCTAATGTTTAAGATTAGGTTATGTTTTTTATTTTAAATTGTTTACTAAATATTATATAGATTATATGAGTCGTATAGTTCCAAAACGTGTCTTATCCACAAAAATTTGAAAATTAGTTATTGATACCAGCGCATTCTACAGTTGAATCTACATCAATGTTCATATAGGTTTTGTTCCAAAAAAATTCTTTTCCTATTTAAAATAAATATTAAAAAATCGATTTTATTCCAAAGAATGTCTTATCCATTAATGGTGTATTCCATACAGTTTCTAATCCATTTCCATTCCAAAATGTTCCTAAATGCATTCACTATGGCTGGCATTTTAAACAGTCAGTTCCAAACAATGCCTATAAATATTATACTATAAAATAATTTATATAATATTATACTATATTCTGATGTTAAATAAAAAGTTTTATAGTTACCTAATACCTAACTGTATACCTAACCTGTGCTTAAAAATCCTTTTGAATAATAAGATCAGCTGTTCGTTGTTGTTTTGTTTTGGTGATTCAGTTCAACACATTGTTTGCTAAAGCACAGTTTTAAGGCTTAATAAGAAGTAGATACTTATTTTTTTATTAAGAAAAATGGATGACAACGAACCTCATGTTACAACTCAAAATAGAGGAAGAAAACGAGTTATAAATATGGAAGAGTGGAATAAAATCAAAAAGAAAAGACAAAGGTAAGAACACACTTCTTCTAGGTTATTGCTGTATTTTACAGTAAATTATCTTAACTTAGTAAGATTTTCACCTAACAAACTAAGTAGTATCTAACATTCTACTATTATGATCTTTATAGTTAAATTACATTCTTAATCTATTCAAAGAATAAAAGAATATCTACCTATTTATTTTTTGCAAGGTTGAGATTGGCACTGCGACCTACAAGGTATATTGTGCCCCCTGGATGAAGGTGTTGGAAGAATTTAGTGTAAGTGTTGTGTAGAGTAGTTGTGCATGTTGTATAGTGTGTGGAGTAGGTGTTGAGTTTAGTGGGTAAGCAGCCATGTGTGTAATTAAAAGTAGCTAAGGCTGCCTACAGCCCAGGCCGAGAGCTGCAACTCTCCTAGAACCTCAAAGAATAAGATTCCACCTGCGGGAATCTACCTAAATAGTACTAAAATATAAGTTATTGTTTACAACTTCTTTGTTTTAATCTGTGGTTTGTTTTTGTTTTAGATACTCGTCAAAATGTCCACCATCACTTCCTAGCTGTGGCCATGCAACAAATGCTTTTCAGTGTGCTTCATTAACCGTAAGAGATGTTAACCATTTTCATAAGCTGTTTTTTAGCAGCAACAGAAAGATTGTGCAAGACCACTTAATTTTGAAGTATTGTAATGTAACTCACCCAAAAAGAAGCAGGCAAAAGAAGGAAGGTAGTTCTCGAAAAGGTATGACGATAACTTATTATGTTAAGAAAGCTACAATATCCAAAGGCACCCCAAGTAAGATACCAGTATGCCAAAAAACATTTATGAGTATTATTAAGGTATCAAAAACTAGAATACAAAATATATGCAAGAAACACTGGTTGAAAGGAGAGGATTTGTCAGAAAATAGGGGAGGGGATACACGTTCAAAATATTCTGTGGCAAAACGTAATGCAATTGAGACTTTTGTAAGCAGCTTTAAGGTTCTAGAATCACATTACTGTCGAGGTAAATCAAAAAGGCAGTATTTACCAAGTGATTTATCCATTAACAAAATGTGGAGAATGTATAATAGTGCTTGTGAAGACCCAGCTCTTAAAACAAAAAAGTCTTTTTTCAGAAACCATATTAATAAAAAATTTAATATAGGATTTGGTGCTCCTGCAGTTGATGTATGTTCAACTTGTTTACAATTCTGTGAAAGAATTAAATTGTGTCAGGATGAAGATCTAAAAACATCTTTAATCATACAAAAAAGAGTCCACTCCTTACGAGCCAAAGCGTTTTTCCAGCTATTAGGTGAGAGATCTGATGATTCTGTAAGTTTTTCTTTTGACTGTGAAAAAAACCAGGTATTACCTAAAATAGCAGATCAGAGTACATATTACAGTCGACAACTGTATGTTTATAATTTCACAGTTGTGATGGGATCTTCTAAAGATCCCCTAACAAAAGAAAATGTATTTTCATATTGTTGGACGGAAAATGAAATGGCTAAGGGATCCAATGAAATTGTTAGTGCTGTATTTCACAGACTAATTCATACAAAATTTAATCAAAATGTAAAAAAGATAAGGCTCTTCGCAGATGGCTGCGGAGGCCAAAATAAAAATTCAATGATGATAGGAATGATTTCAAAATGGTTATATGAAAATGCTCCTCAGACTGTTCAGAAAGTTGAACTCATATTTCCTGTTACTGGGCATTCTTTTATGCCACCTGACAGAGTCTTTGCGTTAATTGAAAAAGACATAAAGAAGAAAGAAACCATCATAGAGCCAAATGAGTATTATAAAATATTCTCAGATCATGCCACTGTGATAAAACTTGGGACTGTAGGCTGTCCGGCTTACAACTGGAAGACAGCGATTCAGAATGTCCAATTGAAACCGGCAAGTTGGCATTTCAAGCTACATTCTTCAAAAAGAATTATCTTTACTCGTAATTCTAAACTAAGAAAAATAATGGTAAGGGGTGAAAGTTTCTACCGAAGTGATACTTGTAAGTCCAAACCATTATTAAAGTCAGGAATGTTCACTGATAACATTCAACCAGATATACTACAGTATGGTAATCCTGTGAAAAAAGCAAAACTACAAGATGTCAGTTCATTATTGAACAAACATTATGGTGATGATTGGGCACAACTTCACTTCCTTTCATTTTATACTGAGGTGTTGTCCATTACTCCTGCTGCAGAAGAAGATGGAAATCAGGTGGAAGAACATGAATTGTGTACAGAAGGTATAATTGAAGATGATGCAGTTGTTCGAGAACTTAGAGTGTAAAACCGTATATTATCAACTTTAAATTTAAATTATCATTATTAAATTAAATTATCAACATTAAATCAGTCTAATTGTTTTCATATTAATGTGTTACTAAAAAACATTTAATAATAATGTAGCTTAATCTTATAATACAATCATGTAATAATTTTGATATTCTGGACTTTTGACTACCTATGTGTTACTATATTCTTGATATTTAAAAAAATAAAAATAAAATCATGCTTTTTATTACCTATAGCAATGTATTTTATTAGTAGCCCTTTTCCAAATTGTGTCTTCTCCACTTATGTGAGTTTGTTCCATAAAATGCCTAATCCAATCAGTTTTGTTCCAAAACATGTCTAATCCAAAGTTTGTTCCAAAATGTTCCTTATCCATATTAAAATATTAAATAAAAATGTATTTATAAGTATTATATTAAAAATCTTCATTGCAACTGAATAAATTATTCGTAAAATATTTAAAAAAAAATTTAACATTGATATACAGTGTCAAAAATGTAGCAAAACAGTTTTTTGCCTCTCCTGAAAAATTTGAAGAAGTGGAGAAGACATGTTTTGGAACTATACGACTCATATGTTTAATGTACCTCTACAGGAGAATGCTACGCATTTCCTGGATGCATAGAGTGACAAATTGTGAAGTCCTCAACAGAATTGCGAAGAACAAGGAGCTGCTATTAACTGTTAAGGAGCGTAAATTGGCGTACATCGGACACCTGATGAGAGGCGGTAGGTATGAGATGCTTCGGCTGATCATTGAGGGGAAGATTCAGGGGAGAAGATCAGTGGGGAGGAGACAGAATTCTTGGCTCAGGGACTTACGTCGATGGCTCGGCAGAACGTCATCCGAGATCTTCAGAGCCGTCACATCTCGAGTGATTACAGCCAATTGGATCGCCAACCTTCGAAGGGAGATGGCGCAATAAGAAGAAGAAGAAGAAGATGTTTAATTATTTACATTGGGCTAAAGAAAGTCACGTAATTGTTTCACACCAGATGTTTGTAGAAGTAAACCAAATCACTGAATAGAAAAGTATTAGTTAAAAATCTTTTTAAATTTCGCTATCTTCAATTGTGCTATTAGTTTCACTGAATTCACCACGGAGACTGGCTGTAAAGCGAAATTCATTACTTTTGGAGAACATTTTAGTAAGTATCACTTGAAACTTGTAATCTTTTGTTACTGAATAGTTAATTAATTCATTACTTTGAGCGTGAAAAGAAGGGAATGTTTTGTAACATTGACAAACGTTTATCGAGTTCCATCTTCGGTGTAATCGACGAACATGCGGCGGACAATAAAGCTGTTGTACATGTATTATTAATTTTTATTTCATATTTGAACCTTCATAATCATCATAGTTGTAGTAAAAATACTTTTGCCAGATGTTATGATTTGAAGAACACATCTGGTTTATTGAAGTAATAATGGAGTCGTAAATTTGCAAACAAATTTAACTTTACTCATTAGGAGGTAGTTAAAACTACTTTTCCCATTTGTTCGATGGGTGTCGATAACACCTGTAGAGCAATTTAGAAGTGATGGAAACAGGTATGACATTGATATTGACAGGTGAATGACATTCTACGTTATCTTATATTATTAAACTAATCCATTGATTTTATGTCTACTGTAGGTTATTAGTTTAGTGGTTGTTAAATTCACACAAAAGGTCAAATGTGTTATCCTGTTACTTTGTTTACAACACATTAAGTTATATTTATCAGCAGCCGGTAGCGTGACAAAATGTTTCATTCGTCCACTACATGCCTAGCTAAAATTATGAACCATATTTATCGTAATATCATTCAAAGAGTGTATTTTGAGCCAAGTTCAAAGGCAAGGTCAAATTCTCGTGTATAATAGGATCCACATCCGAGAATATCTTTAAAATCTTTGGTAGGATAGTCGAGATAACATTTTGTATTTGTTTAAAATTAAAAACTTTTACCTGCACTGCGCTTTTATTACTAATTAAATTTATTTTTATGATACGTAGTATGTTTACTGAATATACATTTTAGAAACCGTGATTTTAAGGATTAGCAGTTTTTAAATAATTTTTTAAAGTAAACAAAATTCTGAATACAGAAAAAATTACTGGTTTAATAATGTATCTACCTCTTCACAAGCAGCGAAGAATGAATGTAAAGAAGTGCTAATTTCTGTCATACAAGTGTCCCAATCAACATATTTCTGATTGAAACCGGATAATTTAGTTAGTATGGTAATTTACTATTCAAAAAAAGATTTTTTTTGAAATAAATCAGAAGTTTACATTTTGTTAATTTTTAAACTGATATTTCGAATGGTGACTTTTTTACTTTTGAAAAAAAATTGAGTTGTAATTTTTTGAGGTTCTTTTTATTTCTAATGTTTTTTTACTAATGTTAAATTATATTGTTCATTATTTGCATTGGCAAGAGAAAGTCGTGTGAGTGTTTCACACTCGATTTTCAGTTATTGTGTTTCTTGTGGGGTTTCTCGTAATTATGAGTTTTCATAGTAAGGTATGAATAAGACACTGCATTCTCAGAGCAGGGAGATTGTTAGTTCGGTAATTAAATTTGACTTCAATATGTCTGGTATTGACGAATTATAAAAATGGGATAGTTCAAAGAGTTATGTACCGAAATTTAAAAAACCTAAGAATGAAAGTGCATGTAATATAATTTATCTTAACGGGCAAGCCACATTTTTATAAGGAATAATTCTTATTTTAGTTATCGTGTTTCTTGTGGGTCCTAGTTATACATAGATCTATCACTGACGCAACCCTGATTATCAGAAGATAGAAGTAATACATCGGTAAATTTTCTGTCTCCCAA
Organism: Catonia carolina; assembly: GCA_035578175.1. Classification (NCBI taxonomy): domain Eukaryota; kingdom Metazoa; phylum Arthropoda; class Insecta; order Hemiptera; family Achilidae; genus Catonia; species Catonia carolina. Next base: position 123,951,874 of record JAQMRL010000002.1, read on the forward strand.
TCGGTATGTTAACAACAGTGTACTCACGGCCAAGCACCTAAGACAGTTAAAATGTTCCAGTCAAGCATTAGTGTGGTGACAGCAGTCGTTTCGTTATATTGTGTCAGCAATGGTTTTTTCCAAGGATGAACCGGGTATTTTATTAAGAACGTAACCCTATGTTAAAAGCCACAATCTACGGCATATTTTTATTTTCCGTACTTTACAAATTATTGATTAATCTAAATTATTATTTTACAAATGAATAGAAAATTGCAATGAAAACATTGTATTACTTCTATCTTCTTATAATCAGGGTTGCGTTCTTAATAAAACACACGGTTCTTCCTTGGAAAAAACCATTACTGACACAATATAACGAAATGACTGCTGTCACCACACTAATGCTTGACTGGAACATTTTAACTGTCTTAGGTAGTTAGTTGGCCTTAAATACACTGTTGCCAACATACCGATTGGGGGACAGAAAATTTACCGATGTATTATTACTTCTATCTTCTTATAATCAGGGTGCGTCCTTAATAAAACACCCGTTATTTTCATAGTAAGGTAACTAATAACGTTAGTATCTTTTTCGATACCTGATTATGAAAACTTATGGAAAATCAGGGTAGGAAGATTGCTAATTCATTTATCATTAAATTTATGTAAACCTTTTTGTGTAGTCGTTACACAGCAGACATCAGCGACTCTTGGAGAGGGACACTCTTATTTCTCTGTTCCACCATCTCTGTTCTACTACGCAGCAGGCAAGTGCAATGTTGATTTGGGTACTCTATAGGTTTTTTCGAAATATTTTAATACAAAAATTGTGTTAAATTAGTAAACAAACTATTATGAATACGAAGCGAAGAGAGCGGACATTGTCATGCTAAATAAAATTGGAATACAATGTATTCTATGGTCCTGTCAAGAATTATAAAATACATGTTTTCAGTATAAATTTTTTTGTATTAAAGAAATAATGAAATGCAAATTATTACCAGCCATATTTTAACCACTTTATATTTTCTTGTACGCGTGAGATTTACATGAACATTGAAATATATTTTGTCGAATATTCAGCATCGTTATATTTCATTATAAGTTTCTTGACTGTGAAAGAATAAGTTGTTGGATTTTTATTGACGCTGTTCTTATTTTCGTTCTCATGAATTTAAATAAACTTCTTTCAGCTACACATTGAGATGCAATGATGGAAAAATATTATTCTACAACCACTGTAAAAGGGAAAATGTTATTTATATGAATATAATTCTCTTCCTCTCAGAATTCGTTTTATCAGTAATTTTTTCTTTAGTTTCACCTCGGTGTTTTTCAAAGATTTTTCATTCCTGTTTTTTTTTTCAAATATTAGCCCTTACAAAATACTCTTTTTGTATAGTTTTTGTAAACATTGTGTTATTGAATACCAAATTTGAATACCTTTGTTCCACTAGATTTGGACCTGGGAAACTAATTTTGAATTTTTTACTGCTGTAAAATATATCATCTTTGTATAAGTTATATGAATAAATATGAGTTATAGTTTGCTCAGTAAAAACCTAATTTGTCATGAGATATTTATTTTGAAAAAATTGTATTTTTTGCACAAATAAATACTAGTACTTTGTTTTAATTCTAATCCTTAATACGGAACAGAACCACCGAAAAGATTGAAAAAATGAATTAATGGGAGTCCATAGAAAAAAATCTGGTGTGAAACACTCACACAACTTTCTCTTGCCAATGCAAATAATTTACAATATAATTTAACATTAGTAATAAAATATTAGAAATAAACAAAAAACTAACCTCAATAAACATAACCTTATTTTAATCATGAAACACTCAAAATGAAAATCAACCTCAGTCTGGCTTAAAAATACGGAAAATCACTATTTCACGCTAAACTAGGCTCTTTAGAGAAAAATACGTTAAATAAAAGTTGTAGATCTTTAAATTTCCTATAAATTTGGTTATATACACTTTTGTCGTAAAATGCATACTAAGGCCATAATCTTAAAAAAATCGATTTTTCACACGTTTTCGTGAGAAAAAATCAGAAAATCGCTAATTATTGCTAAACTAAGCGTCATACAAAAAAATGTTTGAAACAAAAGTTGTAGGTTTTTAAATTCTCTACAACTTTTATTATATAAGTTTTCGCGCTAAAATTTATATTAAAGCCGTAATCTTAAAAAAACAACGTTTTTACGTGAAAACAGCCTCACCGAGAATTTCAGCAAACATGGCGCCTACCCTATCTTGTAGAGAATAAAAAATTGAGTAAAATAGGCGATTTTAAAAAAAATCGTAGGACCAGTTTTTGAGAAAATCGCAAAAAACTGAAAAATTATACGAATAAACTACTACTTCCGGTTGACCGATTTTGATGAAAATGTTCGTGTCGCGTCCGGTAGTGGTATGTAACTTAAGTTTCAAGTTTCAAGTTCGTACAATGTTCCGTTCTTGAGATATTCTGTTCACACACAGACACACACACACACACACACACACACACACACACAGACACACACACACACACACACAGACACACACACAGACCAATCGCTAAAAACATGTTTTTTGGGTTCAGGGGGTCTGAAAACGTATAGATCCGGTGAAAACTCGATTTCGAAAAATCGACATGAAAACAATACTTTCCTTCCTATAACTTATATTCATATAGGCAAGAGAAAGTAGAAATACATTTACAATAAAATAAACTTCCAGTGTAATGTTTTTTAGGATTAAAATAACTTAAAACAAAATTTCCTAAAATTTTAAAAACATATATGACAAACAATAAAAAAAATAATTTTGAAATAAAATTGATCTACTAAACTAAATTGAAAAAAACTTTAAAGTATTTATATTTTAGTTTTGTTTCTCAAGTATCTCGGTCTAATTTTTGATAAAAGACTGACTTGGAGCACACATACCAAACAAAAATGTTTATTACTAAATTCCAGACTTAAACGTTTTATTTCCTACTTCATAAACGATCAAAATTACCAGTGGGATAAAAATTACTCATATAATGTTATTTTTTTAAACCTGTATGGATTACGGTTCCCAAATTTACAGTTCAACTAAACATTGTAGTTTACAACGCATTTAGGTATTTCAGTCAAAAACATTCCGCCTTATAGTACAAACACAGCTTCACTATTTATTTTTAAGCCAATAATTTATTCTTCCAATTCGATAGACGGAGTTTTGTATATTATTTCATTTAAAAAGTTCATAAACTATCCCCATTTCAACGAAATGAGAAAACAAATTAGTACTAGCCAAAGATTTATTACATTTAGTCTACTTTGGTATGCAGAGGTGAAAGTGCTAGACAATAAAGTTGAGATTTTTGTATTTTACACCCGGCTAGAATTTGAAAATAGCCGAAATTTATTTCACTGTTAAAATGTTGCCAAACCTAAAATAGTATTTTATAACTCTAGTATAGTTACTTGAGTCATGAGTTTGCCTTTGGTTTTAACGAGAGATAAGGGACGGAAGTATCAGTGCACGTGACTGCTTTAGTATCAGTTCAGCCAACACAACAACGTATACTATACCCAGAGCACATATTGTACACCACGCAACCTTTTGTAGGTTAACTGTACGAATATAATTTTGTTACCATAAACAGAAATGTTGGTTTCTCGAAAACGTGGTCGGACTATTCAGACACAGAACGAAATCTAATATGCAGTGTAATGAAATGTTGTGAAGTTGAACCTAAACAAAAATACCTTTTCATGTCTCTAAAAAGCCATGACCGAGCGGCTAACTACTGTGAAGTTTCTCTTTTCACAGTGCGAAACATAAACAAGGAAATTAAAGATGTAAAAACCTATTCTTTTTCAACAATTTTGTTGATACCTGGTAATAAAGGAAACAGTTCGGTAGGTACTAGTGAGATAGACAGTGAAGGCAATAGTGATAGCGATAGCAGAGAAGACGATTCATTCATCCTAGAAGATTTGGTTCCAATAGCATAAGGTAATTACAGTAATTCAAACATTTCTACGTAGTCATGTAATTAAGCTATAACCTATATTACAGGTCAGATTTTACGAAGAAAACATTTTCTTGACAATAAACCACAGCTTACAAAATGTATGTAGTAACCGCACAGTAGTGGAACGTAGTGTTTCACTGTTGAGGTCGCTAGCACTTCCAAATTTTGACTTCCCTTCTTCACAGTTATGTGCAAAAGCATGCTCGTGACTGCGGTATCTATATCATGTAACTGGGCAGGCAAGGTGCAGTAAATGGAATAATGGGACAAATATGGGAGGACTAGATCCAACACTAGATGATAACGGGCTGATGATGAAGAAGAAGCTCCTTAGTAGGTGATGGAGCTGTAGACTTAAAGAAGAAAATAAGAATGTAAACAGACAGGAAGATAGATAAATAAATAAGCAGAACATTTATTTTATATGCATTGAATAAATCAACGATAATGGAACGTATCTCATCTCCTAATCCTATTACTTTATGTAGGAATTTAGAACCGTTGGGTTTATGATTATTTATGATAAATTAATAGTAAACAGTTATATAAAAACATGAAAGAAATCATATATCTCGTGCCCTGTAGGAAAATGTTCAGTTTGTTTTAATATGGTTTTTAATTTTTATATTATTTTAAAAGAGTAATATTTAAAGTCGTTGTGTATTATATATATTCAATTCTTATAGCTGGAAAATATTATTACGTATTTGCACAATATTATGTACAGTAGTATTTACAGAAAGTAATGTTTAAAAAAATAATATTTATTAACACAATTTTAAAATACCCATCTTCTACGTAAATACAAAATAAAATACTGTTTCATACAAAAAAAAACAATATAAATAAAGTACAAAATGTTTTATTGAATATAAAAATGAATAACAAATATAAAATAATGTATTCAAAACAAGATAATATATAAAAAACTGTTATTGAAATCTTATGAACTACTCCTCCGAGCTGTATACTTTTTACAAAACGGAATTAAAAATAGAACGATTTTTATACGAGTTCGGGTTTTATTATCTAACCTTTGGCCTTTAAAACGGGTAGAGAGGATTCGCTGATATCCGAACGCAATTACGTTTTCCAACCATTTATAGTGCTTCTATTAATCAATGAGCCACGGCTTTTAATTTATTTAGCCATATAAAGTACCAATACAAATCGAGGAAGTATGAAATCCGCTAACTAAAAGGCTTTTAATGTAAAGGGCAGCAGGCCATGAAAAATAAATAGATGATCGAAATATAGGTGATGGATTTTTTTTTCATTTTTACTCGGATATTCTCCAAAAAATAAAGTAAAAATTTTATTTTAAAAAAATCTACATTTTCACGGATAAAACCATTTTATAACCCCTAAAACAGTTTCTCTTAGTTCTTTATACAGATAAATACGTAGCCCAAACTTATGTAGCTAAATAAATAGTTTAATTAATTTATAAATTCTGAATAATAATAATAACATTTAATTTTCAAAATCTTTTAACATTAGCCTATACAAATTTAATTTACAATAAAACAATTAATAGTACACAACTACAAAATATAATTTTAAAATAATATTACAATTAGTAGATATGCTAGAGTACTATTTAAACGTACAGGTATGATAGTATAATTAATGACAAAATAATACCCTTAATTAATAAATAATTCTCCCATAACAGGCAGGTGGATGGTAAATTACAAGTGGTAAATTGGAGTGGTAAATTTCGTATTTGCACTCGATCTGCTAGTTCCGGGGCTACAAAACATAGTTTTTTGTTATCACATGGTCAGCCAATTATATAACTGGAGCATTTGAGAACATAAAAGGTAGAGGTGTAAAATACACTAGTCAGAGTTATCTCATCTGAGAGTAACGAATTTCAATATACAGCCAGACCCTGAGGTGAATGAAGGAAGGGTATCATTTACAGAATGGAAAGTAGATGCTTGTCAGAGTGCCTGACATGCTGATAAGCATTCTTTTTCCACTCAGTGAGGAAGGCATTGTTAAACCACTTCACTCCTCGTTTTACTTAGTAAAACCTTTAGAGGTTTAAACCAGCCTTTCAGCTGATGACCTAAACAACAGAGTATAATTTTACGGATATTGTTTTAACATCTAAAACTATATTTTTTTAATAATAATTGTATAGACCTACAAGTAAACAATAAGTGTACAATTACTGCAGTTTTACCTACATCATTATTTTATTACAATGCGTAATTTTAGTTACAGAAAATGCTTAGCGCAGGCCATCCCGTGGCGAAAGCGAAGTCGAATCCAATTTAAATCGTGTTTAACACAGAAATATAAATTGTAAAACATAAATAAATAACAAAATATAAATTAAATTATATAACTGACGCATTTGTAAACATAAATGGTAGAGGTGTAAAATACACTAGTTAGAGTTATCTCCTCTGAGAGTAACAAATTTTTTTATATTTCTTTATGGATATCCATAAGGTTTTTGTTTATTTGAATGTCATTTATTATTATTTATTATATTATCTTATTATTAGATTTGTTTCATTTATATTTTAGAAGTAAAACGAATGAATTTTTCTTCTGATGGCGGCTATCAAGATCACTAATTTTTTTCTCTATCAGTTTTTCTATTTTTCGTTACAGTAACATTTTTGTCTTTTAATTTATTTTTTTTCAATAACACTGTTCTTCACAACTCCTGGCTACATACTGTAGTAGCTTCAGTAGGTCATACTGACTAAATCCTACACAGAAACAACTTCATTATTTTCTTTTAAATAAGTAAACTCATCCTTAACCATTTGTATTTTACAATTTTTCTACGGCTTCCCTTGCTTGTGATTTTCAACAGATTTCATTTTCATTAACTACTTAGTTCTTTCTTAGTACTTATTTTCAATAACTAATTAGTTTGAAAAATACTAAAACTGTACCATGAATATTTGAGTTACACTTACTTTAACTTCAAAGCGGGGATCCTACAGAGTTACTCCACATCTCGCATCTCAAATACCATGACGGCCTGTCTTGCCAGTCACCCTCCTCTAAGTTTCTTGCTTCCATTGCTCACAATACACCATCCCGCCACGTTTTCCGAGGCCTCTCTCTTTTCCTCCTCATCACCGGACAATAATTCAAAGCCACTTGAGGCCACCGATCTTCATTCATCCGTTGCACATGCCCGTACCAAATCAACTGCCTACTCTCTATTCTTCCCACCACAGTGTCCTGCACATCCGCCATTCCCTTCACTATTTAATTTAGTACATGATCCAACCTTAATACCCCACAAATTCTTCGTAAAAAATCCATTTCCAGAGCTTTTCAACGCTCCTCGTTCCGTCCACTTATCTGCCAGCATTCCGAAGCATAAGCAACTTTTTCCTAAGCATCTTTTTCCTTATGCTGACTTTCGACGACCAAATCAAAGAGCTTCCTGATCGTCACTCTGGCTTGAAGAATTCTTGTCCTGATATCTACCTCACTTCCACCATCGTTAGATATCAGCATTCCCAAGTATTTATACTTGTTTATAAATACTTATTTGTGTTAAACTAACTCAAATATTGTAACGTAAAAATAATCACGGCCTGAGATTACGCAAATGGTTTGTTGTCATTGTTGTTTGTTTAGGTCAACAGCCAAAAGGCTGGTTTGAACCTCTAGAGGTTTTACTAAGTAAAAATGAGGAGTGAGGTGGTTTACTATTGCCTTCCTAACTGAGTGGAAAAGTATGCTTATTAGCATGCCAGGCCTTCTGAAAAGCACCCACTTTCCACCCTTCAAATGACATCTTCACTTCATTCACCACAGGGTCTGGCTGTATAATGAATGAAATTCGTTACTCTCAGAGGAGATAACTCTGACTAGTGTCTTTTACTCCTCTACCTCTTCTGTCCTTAAATAGTTCAGTCATGCTGACTATGTGATAAGAAAAAGAACTATGTTTCGTAGCCCTGGAACCAGCAGATCGAGTGCAATTAATTTAACACTCCACCTGTCCGTTATGGGCAAATTACTATCATTAACCGCAAAATAGAGGAAGAATAAAGAACTAAACTACTCACTAGAGCACTGAAATACTACTTTACCAAAAACACACATAAACATAAATATTTGGTATAACATGACTCGTTACAGGCGCCAGGCATATAGCGTGTCTGTCAGGATAAATTTTTCAACGGTAAGGTCATATGATTGTTTACACCAGATCCAACGTTAGAAATAACGTATAGAATATATTCGAGCTTAAAATGTTTTAAATTGATTTGTAGCTTACTTTTATCTTGATCATTTAGAATGAACATAAGAAAATTTTATTGACCGGCTAGTTTCAAAACATTATAGTCTCCCTAAACGACTTATTAATTAAACTTCATGTTTTAAACTTTAATGTTACTCTTTAAAAAATTTTATATTTTCATGTTCCACTAAATAGTCTTGTGCTAAAAGAAGTTAAAAGTATTCATTTTTTAAGTTAAAACTAAAAACTAGGAAATTTAAATGAGTAGGTTTGTCGTAAGGAGATTGCAATAGGGTCGTAGAATACGTGCGAGAGATATTTGTAGAGAGAGTTGGGTTGTAGTAGAGTGCTAGTTGAAGCGACTAATTGTTTTATTAGATTGTTGGTTAACATGAGTCTAATAACATCCAACACTCTGTGCAAACCAACCTCACACCCGTTCCTTCTTGATCCAACACCCTCTAATCGACATTCCAACACCACTTCCATGGCTCTCGTCTTATCACTATCTCTTTCTTTTCCTTTTCTCTTTTTCTTAAAATCACACTACCGTTATTGGACTTTACGATCTCGTTAAAACAACATTCTCTTTTGCTTATCATACTATCATAAAAGAAAAAACTTTGCTTTTCCACCTTTCATAACCGGTCCCGTCGGACCGATTTCAAAGAATATCTTTTTCAGTTTTTTGTTTTTAAATAACATTATTTGCAATCAGTTTTTCAAAAACAAAATTATAAACAAATCTTTTGAATTTATAAATCACAAGTTGATGCCTCATTACCTCGAGTACCTCTCATTATATCAATTACTCATGTGTTAAAAGAGAAAATTACTATGTACAAAGATATTTACATTTTGCAATATGGAATACTTTTCGCTATAATTTTTTGTACATTTAAATTCTTTCAGACAAGTCCAAAACATGGTATCGTTTCAGGCGCTTAACTTCTTTTGTATTGTTTAGAAGATTTATGGCTAATTCATTTTCGTGACTTTCAAGTCTTACCTGATATTTCCTATTAAAACGCCTGACTTCGTCCATTACATCAGGAAGGTTGCAATAATGTTGTATTTCTGCATTCCTTGCAAACCATGGCACCCTTGTTATAGCCCGAAGAACCTTATTCAGGAACGTTTGAATTACCTCTAGGTTACTTCTGCTGGTAGTTTCCCAAAGTTGAATCCCATACAACCAAACTGGTTTAAGTAACATTTTGTAAAGCAGCAACTTATTCTCAAGAAAGAGTGAAGAGTTCCCGCCAATCAGCCAATACATTTTTTTTAGTGAAGCCCAAAGTTTATATTTACCCACAGATTTGTTAATATTAATTTTTATATCTTTAAATTATCAGTTCTATGAGAATAATCGGAACAATTTATTTTTATATTATTTTTCAAGACGATCTAAAGAACCACCGTTGCTTTTTGCATTTTGTGACCTTCATATCGGCTGGAAATTGCAGGAAAAAGGTAAACTTTCAGTTTTAGGTTGAGTTGTTATTTTGTAAAAATAGAAACCAAATTTGTAGCACTTTGGAGCGATTAGTTGACCAGGATTGGCAAATTTGAGGGTGCAGTTTCTGCTCAGTTCATTTATATCTTCTCTGGACTAAGAAAAATGAGAACACAATAACTGAGGGTATCATCCTATTTGTTAACTTCAGAAACGCAATAAAAAAATCCCAGTGTATACTCAGGGATTAATTATATTAGTATATTGACCACGTAAACGGGGATTTTTAAATACAGCGAAAACTACAATCAATTCGTAAGAAGAATAATTAGTACATGAGTTAGCTTTTTACATTACATGACCGAAGAAAATCTCCCAATGGAGGAACTTCTTAAATTTATTTCATGTTATGTGTTTTCATTTTAAAATAAATCCATAGGATGTCTTTGTTTTAGTCATTTGTTTGTGATTCAAGTCTTCTTTAGTATTTTTTACTGAATGTGTAAATTTATTGTTTAGTTGTAGGAATGTTTAAATCTCTGTATAGTATGTTGGTTGTTATGTACCAAGGTGCTGCTGCGATTTTTTTTTTTTTTTTGAATAGTTTAGATAGAAACCTTTGGAAGATTTCTATGTTGTAATGGCTTCCCGTTCTCCACAATTGGATTTCGGAAGTCCAAATTGGTTTTAAAATTGTGTTTTATAATAGTAGTTTATTGTTCAATGAAAGCGTAGATTGTTTTTCTAGAATCCAATAAAAGCGTTTATATTTTGTGTGTAGCTGTTTCCTTTCGTTCTGTAAACGGGGGGGGGGGAGATTTACTAACATTTATTGAATGTAAACGTCAGGAGAGTAAATTTTTCTCCGTTTTATTATGTCTTCACCTATTTTTGTTTTCTTGCTTTTATAAAAGTTTTATTCACTGTTTTTAAATAATCTTCTAGCCGGCCGCATTGGCGTAGTAGGTAACGTGTTCACCTCTCATCATGCGGTCTTGGGTTCGAATTTCAGTCAGGCACGGCATATTTTCAAACGTTACAGAAAATCATTTTTATCCTTTACCGTCTGCAGTAGCAGTAATTGCAGAAAAGTCGGACGTTAAACCAAAATAAAAATAATAATAAAAAATATCTTCTAACCTACCTATTAATTCGTCGTTATTTTTTTATTTAATAGATAGACTATAGTATATACTATTGGGTTTATATAAATGTTATATTGGACATTTGCTCTACGTTTCTCTTTACTTTTATCATACTAACTGCTATAAAATCTATAACTACTTTCAGTCTTGAAAAGATTGGATATGATATTTAAAGAACGGTTCTTCATTTACTACAGTACTTATTGGATCATGTTTTTAGTACCAATTTCTATTTATTATAGAATTTTATAACACCATTGACGTGACCTTTTTCAAGTTTGATTTCCTTTACTTATATTCAGTATTTGTGCAGAAACACTTATGCTAGAAGCCCAACCAATAAAAGCGACTGAATTAATGTCAATGATGTGCACGGACGCAGTTTGCAGTATTTCATTTAATATCTTATAAGAGCATCTAGTGTTATCACAAATAATTTCTATTCACGTATATATTAACATTCACAAAGCACAGAAAATAATTTAAATACTGATATTTATAGTCATAAAACACAAATTCTTGTTTGCGAATAGGAAATTCGCAAACAAGAATAATTCAAGACTAACTCCCTAAACAAATCGGCCGAGTTTTTGAAACCGAAGCTATGGAAATTACCAGAACAAAGTTTTTTACATAATACCTTGTAAGAAAAATACAAAATCTTTCTGTCGGGTTTTGGAAGTCTTTACAAAAGATAAACAAACACATAACATCACATTATTACAAAAGAGCTCATTTGTCTAAATAGATACACCGATCCTACTGCTAGCCGTCAGAACAATAGGCCTATACTAACCATCTGTACACAATATTTCTAACCATTTCTTGGAACTAACCCGATTTAACAAGTATTATTATTTACATTAACACCACTACAAACTTGGTCCTGCTAGAAATATCTGGAAATAACACTTTCCTTTTAGATATTATCACTATGTTTTATTATATTATATTATATTTTTATTTTATTATTTATATTTTATATTGTATTTTTTTAGTTTAAATAAAGTTGCATTAACAGCTTGTTCATCAGCGACCACTGTGAGTTTCAGTACTGTAACGGTTGGTTTTAACGCGTTAAAATTTTCAGAACCTAGCTGGGAATCGAACCCAGGACCTCCGCGTTGCAGGCTATCCCGCTGACTACTACGCTACGGAGGCAGCCTGAAATGTAATTCTTACGGTACTATATACAGGCCACAGGTTCTTAATAAAAAATTTTTATCTAACTTTTATTATTTTAGAAAAGACTCCTGCCCGCCAGTTTACATGAACAACACACAGATACCTAAAGCAGACTCTGCTAGATACCTTGGTATACATATTGACAAACGACTGATTTGGAAAACACATATTCAAAACAAAAGGAAACAGCTGGACACAAAATTAAAACAGTTATATTGGATACTCGGTAAACGTTCGTCACTCAATCTTAACAACAAAATTTTAATTTACAAGTCAATTCGTAAACCGATTTGGACGTATGGAATCCAACTATGGGGCTCAACTAGCCATTCCAATATTGAAATCCTGCAAAGGTTCCAATCGAAATTACTCAGGACAATCACAGGTTCACCTTGGTACATAACGAATAACATACTACACAAAGATTTCCACATTCCCACAGTTTAAGAAGAGATCACAGCATACAGTGCAAAATATCAAAGAAGACTCCAATTACACACGAATCACCTTGCCATCTCGCTGTTAGACAATTCAAACATCATTCGCCGACTAAAACGTAGACATCCTACGGACTTATTCTGAAACGTCAAGACACCACGTAAAGTAAATCCACGAAATTCTTCCGTTGGGGGGTTTTCTTCGGTCATGACATAACAAAGATAACTTATCTACTCATTATTCTGCTTAAGAATAGATTGTAGATTTAGCTGCAATAAAAATAAAATAAATAAAAAAATTTTATTTAAGAAATTTACAATCTGTTAGATGAAATCATTGAAGATGAAAACACAGTTGAATTTAATGAATAAGCTTTGGTTGTTAAAGTAAGATGTATATCTGAAACGTTATCTCTGTTTATGTACCTAACTACGAGTATTTTATAAACACGTCGTAGTAAATAGGTTATAATATGCTCGTAATAACCTATCGAAATCGATTCAAAATTTAATTTATTTACCAATGTTTGGTAGAAGGCCTGCACTATTCCCTTTGTATGTTTAAGTTAAATATTATGGTAACCTACAGACGTATGTGTGTATTTACCAAGCAGACGCAAACTTGAACATTTTCAGAGAAAGAAGTTTTATACATAACATTATCCAAATGAACTCAATTTGAGGCACGTTATATCTGATGTAAGATATTTTGCAACTAAATTTCCATATTGTGTTATGATATCACTTATTCAATATTTTGAAAATACGGGAATTATAAGAGGTTTTTAAACGAGAAATTGTATTTAATGAATTTTTACATATATATATATATATATATATATATATTATATATTTAACTTAATAGCCCATAGGTTTAGAAAATATAAAGGTTTAAAACTCCTGTTTTAAACGATTAAATAAACTTTTAATCAGACTATCATACTGAAAATCTACTGTGAACAAACATGAGTGTACCTTAATTAACGATATGTTTCCAAATGGCTTAAAACCCCAGTTGTCACAAAAGTAGCACAACATTATTAGGCTAAACAAGGCTCTTAAAAATGCAACAAACCACTCATGTTGCACATAGAATGTACTCGATTTTTCCCGGGCAACCTCTCGAGAAGATTTAAATAGGCAAAGGAACCTTTTCTACGAGAATCAAAGACGGAGCCATGGTGTTTTTATTTTTTTGGTTTAACGTCCGACTGTTCTGCAATTACTGCTAATGCAGACGGTGATGAAGGATGAAATGATTTTTTTAACGTATGAAAATATGCCGTGCCTGAATGGGATTCGAACCCAAGACCGCTTGATGAAAGGCGAGCACGTTACCAACTACGCCAATGCGGTCGGCCATGGTGATGGGGTGACTACTACTTCCAAGTTAACCTCTAAAAAGTTGTAACAATAAAATGACATATAAACTTACTAGTAATTCTTAACCCACCGGGTTTGTCTTATTTTCGGAAACGTAGGTTCCTGGTTCAAATCCTAGTAAAGGTATTTATACGGATTTGAATACTAGACAGTGGTTACCAGTGTACTTTGATTTCATATATTACACGTCGTACACATCATCTTTATCTCATTGGATCATGGGGTTGCTTATTGTTCTGAATTGAACAGATTGCAATATAGGTACACACATTAGGGATTAAAACAATAAATAAAATAGTAACTCATAACAAATTATAAACACACGATTAAAAAATAATTGTGAGTGTAATTAGTCATATAACAGTAAACAGTGTAACGATTGTTTAACTTAGAATTTAAAATATCTGAAATATTTTTGTTATAGAATTATTTTTACTAATGTACAAAACCGACAGGCTACGCTAATTTTTATGTATTTTTATAACTCAATGTTCGATCGATCCAGAAAAAACCTAAAAAATTTAAAAACTTAATTTTAATTTAAAAACCTTAAAATTAACAGTTGAATACGCTACCCAAGGAAATCCAAGGAAGACGCGATCTCATTTTTTATTTACAAAAAGAAAAACACTTGTTTTTATTTATTCCAATAATAAACCACAATTTTTCTGGTTTAAATTCTTCTAGTATATTATAATTATTAAATTTGTCTTACATAACAACATTCTAGACGAATGTAAATGTCAGTTTTCAGAACAGCTCTTTAGAAAATTATGAAAATACTATGTATTTTTTATTTATTTATTTAACGTCGCATCAACTGCAACGGTCAATAGCGACGACGGTGACGTTGGGGTGTAACAGTGTACAATGGAAGATGAAATTATTTTTTGTAACATATGAAAATATGCCGTACCTGAGTAGAATTCGAAGACACTAAGTATATAAATACTATGTATTGTTTTAGGATAGTTATTAGCACCTTTCTAAGCCGTCGGAGCAAGTGGTTGAAATTTAATTAATTTCAATTAATTAATTAATTCAATTAATTAAGACTTTTAGAGTAACTATTCGATTTCTACCCCTCAGAAGGAAGTTTTTCGCAAGGAAGTTTTTCGATTCTTCGCAAGGAACTTTTTAGCGGTCTCAGTTATCGATTAATTAAAAAATTAGTATAATAATTTTAATCTGTCAGCCAATCAAACAGTCAGTTAGTGAGAACCTTCACATTTATACATATTGTTACCTCTTAAATAATTTAAGAAATAAATTTAAATTGTAAAATTATTTACGTATGAAGTAACTTACTTTTATGCATAAACACCCTTGTGTTCTACATACACACTTAGTTTAAGTGCTTATTTTAAGTACTTACATGTACAGTATTTAAGCACTAACAGTACAGTTAAGTACTTTAATAGTTACTTAACAGGATTATCTGAGTTATCGGAAACATGAATTACTACTACGTAGTTTCAGAAATACAATACTCCACCTATCTTTACTCTTCAACATAACCAACATCGAATCTATATAAATAAAATTGTGATTTTGCCTGTACAATTTTTCAAAATGCCCCAAATTTTGTTTCTACACCAGATCTATCAAGTAAACACCAAAAATAAGTTCAGCTGAGTTTTTGTCTGTTTGTCTGTTTGTATGTTGGACATCAAGCAAGAACAGCTGCACCAAATTCAATGAATTTTGGTATTTAGGTTCTGGACATAATCGAAATGAAAATAGGTTATACATTTTTTTTTATATATCACTAAGGGATGGAAGTGTTCAGAGGGAGGAGTAAACAAAAACTACGAATATTTCCGTTAAAAGTCAATGTATCAAAAAATGTTATACAGTATAATCGAAATTACGAAACGTTTAAAGACAAATAAGTTTGATTACGTTAAGTTTTTCATTTTCATGCATAATAACGGAGATATTACCAATTAAGAAAGTAATAAACATACCTATCAATATTTTTAGATGTGAACATACCAAATAAACAGAACAATAAACATAGGCCTACGCGCCGGTAAAACCCGTATTCATTCAGTCAGTTCCCTACCTACCCATTCCACTAGTATTCTACACACCCATCTCGGTCACATTGTCAAAAATGAATCGGTATTCTTAATAGCTCGTTATTTAACCATCGTGGTGTTCCTATTGTGAGTAATTTGCTTTTCATTTATTATGAAAATAATAAAGCGCTGCATGTCTTTGTTTAAAAATACCAAGATGTCGCTTTTAGTTTTCGTCCAAATATTTTTTTTCATTAATAATAATGCTGTCGTTGAAAGGAGACACGAGTAGATGACAATGAATGATTACAGAATATCAGACCTGACAGGAATCGAACTCGGTACAACAACAGACCGTCCACAGCACCAAGAAAACCGTTCGAGAAACGGTTACTGTAGCTAGTTATCTTATTATAATAGGGCTATATTTTTATTTTTTATAAAACAGAGATTACAAAAAAATTTATTGCAGTACTTTTTTAAATATTTTATTTTATTAAACAAATATTATTGCGATTGACTAAAACATTATGAAAGTTTTAATTCTATGCTATTTTTTTAATTTTCGACACTGCAAATTCACGGCATAATTAGATGTCAGAGTTAAAAATTATTCGATTGTTATTCCATTAAAATTTGTTTTAATTTTAGGCCCAACCATATAATCATTAACATCGGTTACAAAACACCAGTTAAAAAATAAAGAATGTATTTGAAAACTATTGATCGGTTGCTGTATTGTTAAGAAAATATCAAAATGTGTTCCTTCGCACATACACGCGATTTAAAAAGAAATTACACAATAATCCGAACCAGCTCATAGTTGACCTAGACACAGCATATTTACCAACTGCCCCATACGAAGACTGAAACGACTCAGGGATATCATGAGACGGCAAAAGGAAAAAAACAAAATAAAATAAGTAAATAATTAAAAAATAATGAACTAACTTGAGTTAGTTCATTGATAATAATAATAATAATGATCACCGTTGAAGTACTGTCAATGGGCAGCAGTCTCCTCATTGTCTTAAAAATGTCAATATTTGTATCCTTTTTTATCAAATTTGCTTATTGTTAATTTTATACTGTTGCAAATAACAATATCTTGTATAGCCTAAAAAATCTGAACAATTTTGTAAGCACTGTGTTTAATATAGTAATTTATTACATAATATAAATGTTTAATATAGTAATTTATACATACAATTTTCAGAGGAAAAATTAAATATTTTAAAATTAATTTTTCATATTATTATGAAGCTGGTTCTTCGTTTTTCTTTAATGTATTTAAAGGTTACGGAAGAAAGAAGTTAACTGAAGGTATTGAATTTGATTAAATTTGATTACACATTGTTTTTTCTTATTTCTTTTTTAATTTCAAAGCTACCGTGAAAAGAAATTTAACTTTAAATTATTTTGACTGCTGAAGTCACTAATTTTATTTATTTTAAATTAATTCTAGAAGAGACGTTTACTGTGAAAATAATAAAACATATAAATAAAAATCTCTTTAATAAGACTCGCGTCTCATGGGGTTGGCAATTTTAAAAAAGGTTTACCTTTGACCTATGGCAAAAACCATTATTGATTTCTGTATCTGTTCAGTTGAGAAATCGAATGTCACTATTTTTGTTTCCAAATCCTGACTTTGATTTCTAGGCTTCCGGTTTTGGGTTAATTCCGGTTGAAACCGGAACTTCAAACCCAATCATTTATTAAACTACTCTCTAAGATGAATCGAATGACACTTTGTTTCCAAATTCCGACTTTGATTTCTTGACTTCCGGTTTTGGGCCACTTTAAGTCGAAACCCAAACTTTAAACGCAATCCAGGCGCACTAACTTTTTGTGTAGATTACGAATCCGAAAACCGTTTTTTACTATCTCTTGTAGTTTGTGACTTTGATTTTTGACTTCCGGTTTTGGGTCACTTTCGGTCGAAACCGGAAATTCAAACCCAATGTAGACCCACTAACATTATGTGTAGATTACGAATCCGAAAACTGTTTGTTGTTATCTCTTGTAGCTTTTGGCATCTGGGTGTGACGAACAGATGGCCGGACAAAACAAAATGATTGGTAACAGTTTTAAAAATTGCCACCAACAAGATGTAAATAAAATTACAGTAAACGTTGTAGTTTTAAAGTTGAAGAGCATTCTGCTTATTGTCAGTTTTACATGATATATAAATTAATATTTTCTATCATTCATTTAAAAACTATGGTATTAAACTTATTTTAATTGCAAGAAATAAAGTCTGTGCCTTGTTGAGCAGTAATATACATTTTTGTAAAAAGGCAAAATATAAAAAAACATGCTGCATCCTTTTAAAAGTTTTTTTTTAACCTCTAATGTGTGTACGTCGAAATCTGTTCAATTAAGAACAATAACCAACCCCTATAACCCAGTAAGGTGAGAAGAATATGTAGGCCGTGGAAATGAGGTGTAGCCTTGTACAGACTCAGGCTGCAAACACTATTGTTCTTTAGATCATCAGCCGGAAGGCAAGTTTGAACCTCTAGAGGTTTTACTAATTAAAACGAGGAGTGAGGTGGTTTACCAGTGCCTTCCGCTCTGAAAGGAAAACGTATGCTTATCAGCATAAAAGGCCCTCTGAAAAGCATCTACTTTCAACCCTGTAAATGACACTTTCACTTTATTCACAACAGGCTCAGGCTATATAATAATGCAATTCATTACTCTCAGACTAGATAACTCTGACTAGTGTCTTTTACATCTCTACTTCTTCTATTCTTAAATGTTTCAGTCATATAATTAGCTAACCATGTGACAAGAAACAGAACTATTTTAGTAGCCCTGAAACTAGCAGATCGAGTGCAAAATATTTAACACTCCACCTGCCTGTTATGAAAGACTAAAACATTATAACATCATGTTATATACATTATAACATGATTTACTACATTTTCAGAATTTAAAAAATATTATACATATTGTAATCAGTCGATATTTATTAAACGATAATAAATACATAGATTTATGACGTGACACTTTTTTTTAACTGGGTTTTTTTATGAGTAAGTTATTTTAATTGTTTATTTGTTTGAGGATTTGTTATTTGTTTATTTGTTTGTATACCTCATAATATTCTTTCCTAATTTTGTCAACATGATAGTAAATATTGTTTACGTTTGTTTAATTCTGTGAATTACGAAATCTCTTTTTAAGGTAATTTTAGTATTAAAGTTGTTAGAATATTTAATGCGATTTGTAAACAAAAAGCAGGTGGATTAAAAGTGGGACTGTTTACTTAGTGTAACAAATAATGGATATGTATTGATGGGTTTGTATTGATTCGTATGTTGAGAACGATGTAGTTGACCCATTTATTACTCAGACTCAAAAATATTTCCAACACTACACAAATGTATTTTATAAATATAGGATGCAAACGGTTAGTAAACATCATTCCATGTAAGATTTCATCATAAAAAAATAAATTGTAATCTCGAGATTTGTTATGATACTTGTTTGTTAGATTAGTTTTATAGATATAGTTACTACGTCACGAGTTTTGTTTTTATCGAGGGGTAAAGGCGGAAAGCATCAGTGCGCATGCACGACTGTTATGGTATCAGTTTACCCAACTCAAAAACGTATTCTATACCCAGAGCTGGAAATCCTGCAGAGCATAAAGATAAGAAAACTGACATACCTTGGACACATCATGAGGGGGCCTAAATACGAGATTCTGCATCTCATAATTCAAGGGAAACTCGTTGGTAAACGCTCGGTGGGACGCAGACGAATATCCTGTTTAAGAAACCTGAGAGACGCGTTTAACTGCTCGTCGCATGACCTTTTCAGAGCAGCAGTGGACAAAGTACAACTGACCATGATGATAGCCAACCTTCGTAATGGAGAAGGCACCTGAAGAAGATACCCAGAGCACATACAGTATATCGCGGAACCTTTTGTAGGTTAACTGTAAGAATACACCGTTTGTTACCGTATGCAGAAATGTAGGTTTCTCGAAAACGTGGTTGGACTATTCTCAGTGCTGAACTAAATCTAATATGCAGCCGAATAATATGTTGTGAAGTTGAAGCTAAACGAAAATCCCTTTTCCGTGCCTCGTAACAAAAGCCATGAACGAGCGGCTGACAACTGTAATGTATCTCTTTCCATAATTCAAAATATAAACAAGGAAATTAAAGACGTGAAGACGCTATTCATCTTCAACAGTTTTGTTGATACCTGGTAGAAAAGGAAACGGTTCAGTAGATACTAGCGAGACGAATAGTAAAGACGTCGGTGATAGCGATAGCAAATAGGTGATTCACTCCTAGAAGATTTTGTTTAATTGAATAAGCTAGGTGGTAATTACAATAAATCAAACATTTTTAGTCATGTAATTAAGCTATAGGCTATAGGCTATTACAGGTCAGATTTTTTCTTATAAGGTTTATGAAGAAAACATTTTCTCAGTAATAAACCACAGCTTACAAAATGTATCTAATAACTGCACGGTATTGAAATGTAGTGTCTCACTGTTGACGTTGGCAACACTGTCAAATTTTCACTTCCCTTCCTTACAGCCCATTCATACGAAAAAAGCATTTTCGTGACTGTCGTATCTATAGTTGTCTCACGAGAATGCCTTTTGCGTATGGTTGGCTGTGAGGAAGGAAAGAGAAAATCTAAAAGTGGTGTCAACCTCAATAGTGAAACACTACATTTCACTATTTTACTAATCACATTTCACTACTGTGCAGTTACTATATTTCAATAAAAGCTGTCCAATGATGCATTCCTGTATTCTGGCCGTTTCCTTTTTACCAGGTGTCACCGAAATCGTTGATGAAAATAACTTTTTCACTGTCTTTAAACTTCCTTCTTTATAATTCGAATTGTGGAAAGAGAAACATCACAATAGTTAGCCACTTACTCATGGCTTTTGTCAAGAGGTACGGAAAGGCATTTTTGTTTAGGTTCAACTTCACAACATTTTTTTATACTGTATATTAGGTTTCATTCAGTACTGTTAATAGTCCGACCACGATATCGAGAAACCGACGTTTCTGTTTAAGGTAACAAATAGACAAATAGTTACATTCGTACTATACGCGCGCCAGCTCATGATCTCTGTCGCCTGGGGAAGTGGGACGGGTGGCGTAATAGAATGTGAGTAATATATTTGTCTTATCGTGCAGTACAAAAACATTTAGTCATCATGTAAATATTATTATTATGTCTATGTATTTATACAGTTAACCTAAAAAAAAATCCGCGATATGTAATCTGTATTGTTGCATTTACTGAACTGATTTCAAAGCAGTTGCGCATGCACACTAATGCTTTTTCCCCTTCCCTCGTTAAAACCAAGGTCATTCTCGTGGGTAAAGTGACTAATAGTTATCACACAAAAACGTATCTCAGCCTCACTTAAACTTCATATCTCCGGATATTAACACAAATGTCATCTGTTACGGAAGTTGTTAAACTTATAGTGTTGTATTATAACTCAAAATACAAAGTTATTTATATATCTTGGTATTTATTGATCTCATAGCTCTCACAGATGCAACCTGGTTTATGACAAACTATCACATTCACAAAGATTTGTTTACTTTAACTGTCAGACTCTCCGTGGTATGTCACCAACAGGATCATTCAACGAGACTTGAACATACCAACCATCACGGATGAAATCTCAAGATTTTCTTCGAGGTATCATACAAGACTTAATAGCCACACAAATTATTTAGCGGTGAACCTCCTCGACAACAGTGAAGAAATTCGACGTTTACAAAGACTTCACACGACAGACTTGTTTTAAAACACAACCAACGTAACTATATTCATTGTAAAAAAAAAACTTTTTTTTTTTTTTTTTTAAAGTGATTATATATTTTATTTTGTAAAATGGAGAAGAACTAATGAGTTCTTCTTCAACAAGCCAGTTAATAGACTCTACCACTCATCTATTCATTGTTCCTTGCGAACAGATTGTAGATTAAGCAGTGTTTGAAAAAAAAAAAAAAAACTTTAACTGTCAAAGAGACAGTTCAAATTTTAGTTTACAGAGCAAGAAACTACTTGAATTATGCGAAAATTATTTGGCTATCAATTTCCTGGATAGTGGAGATACTACAATAAGAAGACAAAAACGGAGAAATCCAACAGACTCGGTTGTTTAGTATATTGAATCTTATCTTTGTTTCTCATATTTTAACTTCATTATTTGTGTCTAATAATTTATAATCAAACAACTATGTTAACAGTTAGTTAAAGGTACTTTCTTGGGAGTTATCTTTTTATGCCATTTTACCTGCACACAACGATTTATTGTTCTGTAGAGGACAGATTGTAGATAAATTTTGTAATAAAAAATTATCTATTACACGTATCGAATTTAATGATTTCAATGATGTAATGAACCATTTTCAAGGTAATTTCAGTTTATTTAGAAAGTAATTTCAGAGTTTATTTCATTGAAATAATACATGAAAAAATAAACACCCGTGAAATGCTTATTAAAAATGAAAAACATATGATAAAATTGAATAAGTTGTTATAAAAAAACAGACCCACCAAGTTGGTCGAGAGGTAAAGACGTCGCCAAAATCAGCTGTTTAACAGTTGACTTTCAGAGACGAAGGTTCCTGGTTCAAATCCTAGTAAAGGTAGTTACTTTTATAGGGATTTGAATACTAGACAGTGGTTCCCGGTGTACTTTGATGGTTAGGGTTTAATTAACCATACTCTCTCAGGAATGGTCGGCCAGGGTCTGTTCAAGACTACACTTCATTTACACGTCATACACATCATCGTCATCTCATTGGGTCATGGGGTTGCTTATTGATCTGAATTGAACAGATTGCAACGTACACACATCATTAGGAAATAAAAAAAATAAAAATAAAAAACAACTGACCCATCGGGTTGGTCTAGAAATAAAGTCGTCGCCGTGAGTCAACTGTCTAACAGCTGATTTTCAGAGACAAAGATTCCTGGTTCAAATCCTAGTAAAGACAGTTACTTTCATACAGATTTGAATGCTAGACAGTGGTTACCGGTGTACTTGGATGGTTAGGGTTCAATTAACCATACTCTCTAAAGAATGGTCAGCCTGTGTCTGTACAAGACTCCGCTTCTTTTACACGTCATACACATCAACCTCATCTCATTGGGTAATGGGATTGCTTATTGTTCTGATTTGAACACATTGCAACGTACACACATTAAGGATAAAAAACACCTTATAACTATGAGACATTTTTACTTTCTCTTGCCTATATGAATATATAGGAAGGAAAGTATTGTTTTCATGTCGATTTTTCGAAATCGAGTTTTCACCGGATCTATACGTTTTCAGACCCCCTGAACCCAAAAAACATGTTTTTAGCGATTGGTCTGTGTGTGTGTGTGTCTGTGTGTGAACAGAATATCTCAAGAACGGAACATCGTACGAACTTGAAACTTGAAACTTAAGTTACATACCACTACCGGACGCGACACGAACATTTTCATCAAAATCGGTCAACCGGAAGTAGTAGTTTATTCGTATAATTTTTCAGTTTTTTGCGATTTTCTCAAAAACTGGTCCTACGATGTTTTTTAAAATCGCCCATTTTACTCAATTTTTTATTCTCTACAAGATAGGGTAGGCGCCATGTTTGCTGAAATTCTCGGTGAGGCTGTTTTCACGTAAAAACGTTGTTCTTTTAAGATTAGGGCTTTAATATAAATTTTAGCGCAAAAACTTATATAATAAAAGTTGTAGAGAATTTAAAAACCTACAACTTCTGTTTCAAACATTTTTTTGTAAAACGCTTAGTTTAGCGGTAATTTGCGATTTTCTGTTTTTTTTCTCACGAAAACGTGAGAAAAATCGATTTTTTTAACATTTCGGTCTTAGTATGCATTTTACGACAAAAGTGTATATAATTAAATTTATAGAAAATTAAAAGATCTACAACTTTTGTTTAGAGCATTTTTCTCTACAGAGCCTAGTTTAGCGTGAAAGCGTGATTTTCCGTATTTTTAAGCCAAACTGAGTTCGATTGTCATTTTGCGTCATTCACTCATGATTAAAATAAGGTTATGTTTTTGAGGTTAGTTTTTGTTTATTTCTAATATTTTATTACTAATGTTAAATTATATTGTAAATTATTTGCATTGGCAAGAGAAAGTTGTGTGAGTGTTTCACACCAGATTTTTTTAAAAAAAGGATGGTTGGAACATTGAGTGAAGTAAAACCCATTGTACTAAGTATATAAAATACACTATTTTAATATGGGGTAGCAATATAGGTTACAACAAATATGTAGGTTCAGAAAAATAGCTGTATGAAATATAAATCCATGTTTTGGTCATTATGCGGTATTGTATATACATTGAATGTTTTTATAAGAAATTATTATTATCGTTGCCTATTTTTAGAAATGTATAAAATGTCTCATCTACAACAGTTTATAATTTATGAAAATAATAAACCACTGGTTTATATTCTTATAAATTTTAAATTGCTTAAAACAAGAACACAGTTTTTTTAAAGTTATTTTTTATGTCTTGTCAACTAAACTACCTTCTGGTGATTTTGTACTTAAGAAGAATAACAACTTACTGTGTAACGTCCCTTTACCGGTCAGATACATTTTGTAGTTATTTTAGCATTACTCAACCCATCCATTTCAAAATCTTGCATCTTATACCTTTTTTTTATCCCAGGCGTCGAGAAAAACTCATGTTCACTCCCTTACGATACGGGAAGTAGTGTTGGACTCAATTGAGGCGTCCTCGTCCAGCCCCAAGGAGGCCGCAACCGCCTACCAACCAAAAACCCGCCGCCTGGCCACTTGATCTGACATCAGCAAAGAACCCGCCACCTCCCTCGGAACTTATACCTTGCATCTTATACCTGGGAACATTTTAATGCCGGATAGTATTTTAATGGTTTTCTTAAAAGCTCGCATTGTGTGAAACAATTCTCCCTAGATAAATGTCTGTTTCACGTTAACTATTCTTAATCTAGTTACCAGTTAACTTCAAATATCTAAACCGGATAAAAATGTTTTATCATCATCATCATTTAAAAAAAAGATTCAAATTCTTTGGTTTCTTAACATGTACATCAATATTAACATGTACAAGAATATTAAAACGACTATTGACAGTCAAATAAACTTGAAATGAGCCAGAATAAATAAATGGCTGACGCGATTAAAATATACTAGGTAGTGTACCAGTCGTTTTGTGGATTGTTGTGCTACTTATATACTTTGAACGAAATGACTTTCACTGTACTGGCAGATCCTTTATAGAATGACATAATGGATTTAATGGCAGCATATAAATATAGCATGTAACCTGTGTTACATCCTGTTATGTATGGGATAATAACGATACTTTTAAATCTATTGAGGACGGAAATGGAAAACCATCATTTATTATTTTATTTTTTAGAAAATTTCTAACAGTTTAAACTACCTTCTTATATTAACCCTTTATAGAGCAGTACTACGGGGAAAAATATACATTA
Organism: Catonia carolina; assembly: GCA_035578175.1. Lineage (NCBI taxonomy): Eukaryota > Metazoa > Arthropoda > Insecta > Hemiptera > Achilidae > Catonia > Catonia carolina. The sequence continues at coordinate 123,977,240 of JAQMRL010000002.1, forward strand.
TGTTGTAAAATATTAAATTTTTCTTTACAGGAACTTGAATAATGTATTTCTAGTGCCAGAACAATAAGATATTTTTTTATGTTAAGTCCCCTGGTAAGTATACTTACCAAGGAACGTTTATTGAAATGGGAATCACATAATTTTTAATGGTAAGAATGCTTATTAAACCAACTTGGAGTACTATATAACAAAAAGATGTGTAAATAACTTATCTTAAATTTATATTACCATAAATGCTTGCTTTCCCGTAAAAAACTTGAATTTTCTAAGCATTGTACAAAAGTAACAGCAAAACAACACGGTAGCGTACGCTGGTATGAATCCTTACCACATTCGTGCTACTCAGGAAACAAATGGTCGCTGCGCGCTAATTTCAATATGTCGATAGCCTACTTATCAGAGAAGTATAACAACCATAAAATACCAATAAGGTTCAACTGCATAGCTTATTCTTAAATAAACTCGACCTTATTGCTAGTGGTTAGTATACTTACCAAAGACCTATAAAGGGTTAAAGAATTGCTTCTGGTTAAAAATATAAACGTACAATGAATTAATTTTTGGCTTTAGTAACCATAAATACTAGAAATTTTTTTTTAGTTTAGGAGAAGGTTGGTAGGAATATAAGTTTTCATACAAATGCAGAACTCTTTCATCAGTGAGTAATCTTCTATCAACCAATAAAAAGATTATTACGTCATTTAATAATTGTTTACGCAATAATGATTATTACAGGAAGCAAATAGGGCTAAACAACTTATTGCTATAGTAAAAGGAAATATTTTGGCCAGAATGGCAAATATTTTTGTTGACTGCTTTCTTTCAAGCTAATCCTACATAGCTCCCAAGAGAAACGAGGGGTGGAGAGATGAATATTTATTCATTATAATAATCATCATCATTATGGCTTGTTGACTCGAAAAAAATGGTTATGAAACTTCTATTTTTACTGTTCTATTTATACTAAACCTCAAATTTTTAGTAAAGACTATGCATATAACTTACTTTTAATTTTAAGGAATTTAATTACAGTAGTAACCGTTTAATACGTTCACGGCTTAAACGATTTTCTGCTTAAAACGCGGTGTTTGTGTAGTCCCTTGATTAACAAGGTAAAACACGTGTATATGTTTCCGCTTAGTACGTATTCAATCCCGCCTAATACGCGCTCAAAACTGATGAATATTTTTAAAAAAAGTAAATGAAATTCGTTATTAATTACAGTATTTATGTACATTTGTATTAGTGGTGCTATATCTTTGTGTGTTTTTTTAAAAATTAAACGTGATGTTCACGAAAAGGTATGTATTATTATTATACTTTACATTTATGTAGGCCTACTACATATAACCTATACATTTATTTGTATATAAACTATTATGTAATTACTTTTCTTAATATTTTTCACGTAACGCAGAATGTTAAAAGATAAACACTTGTCTGCCTTCAAAAATGATTTCTTTAAAAAGTACTCTCTTAAGATTGTCTTGGCCGCTTCTCGACTGAGACGATTTTCCTTTTAAGATGCTAATTTGTGTCGGACCCACGAAAATCGTATTAAGCGGATTATGTTGTATCTATGTTTTATCACCCTTCATACAAAAAGTAATTTTTCTTCCATGTCCTTGGCAATAAAAAATAGCATTACTTTGATTAAGGATCTAGATAAATGCCAACTTGTTTGTATTTATTGGAAGCAAATACAACTGTAATTTAATACAACCAGCAGTATTTATATAAATTTAAGTTTCTAATGCCCTGTTTTTGGCTTCTTTGAAGAAATCACGCACGGACACGCATTCATCGGTATTGTGAACAGCATTCCTACTCCAGCATCTCTTTAATCTTCTTCCCAGATTTTATAGTAGTTGTGGTTGTGACAATGTTCTTATTACTGAATTTGTCGGATTAATTAGTTTTGAATAAAAATGAATGTTAAATTTATTTTGATTGTTTTTATTTTGTATATGTTGAGGTCTTGCTGCATGATAGAATTTCGTACGTACTATTGATTAAATTTGTAGTGACTAAATCATGTCGGACCTTAGTTCCCTCCTTCTTATATCCATACCGGCTGAATTAGTTAATTATAACAATTTAGTTTTTGTTTTTTACGTAAGTGTAATTTAAGGTGAAGTAGAGAATACATTGTCTATAATCTATGATTCAGTGAAATTATTTTTTGTCGTTTGTGGACGTTTCATGTCAGTCTTGTGTTTAGTGTAAGGCCTAAATAATTTCTCTCTTGTGTATCGGATGATTGTCCTAGTAAACGAGAGGACAAGTTTCCCGTGAAAGTGCAAAAGTAACGTGGAGTAAGTTTTGTTCATTTCTATTATATTTATTTATTTAATACGTAAGTACATGAGGAGTCAGAGAGTAACCAGCGTAGCTTTTTTTTTTTTTTTTTTTTTGGTTTAACGTCCGACTGTTCTGCAATTACTGCTAATGCAGACGGTGAAGGATGAAATGATTTTTGTAACGTATGAAAATATGCCGTGCCTGAATTGGATTCGAACCCAAGACCGCATGATGAGAGGCGAGCACGTTACCAACTGCGCCAATGCGGCCGGCAACCAGCGTAGCGATCGGACGTGTATTGTGCGCTCTCGGTAATTGTTTTATTTTTTTTCTATATAAATGTTATTAAAAATTTTAAATATTTATAAATTTATAAAATATATTTATTTTATATAGATACATTAATAAATAGAAATATATTTAAAATTTAGAAATTATATTAAACACTGTTAAACACTTTTATATTATACACTGTTCATCTAAAATCATATAATATAATAAAACATTTTATTTAACAATATCATAGGCTAACAAAAAATAATAATAATAATAATAAAATAATAAATAATAATAGGTAATAAATTATATTATATTATATTATAGATAATAAATTAATTCTTTATTTTATATAATATTTGATTTTCAAAATATTTCATAATATTAAATTTAATTTCTTTTTTAACTAATTGATCAAACAATACCAGACGCCCAGATAAAGGAGTTCCGTTTTCAATTCTTCATTGTGTTTATGAAGCAGGGATTTATCTGGTAACAAATTTAAAAGTTTAGGTACAATTAAGAATCCAGTCGATTACTATAAGTATTATTAGGGAAACTGGGAATAAATGTTTTGTGTCTTAGTTTGTGATCAGTAACAGCTAATTTATGATAATTAGTATCATGAAAATTGTTTAATAAAATTAGGAAATGTAACAAACCTTTCCACGGATAAGAAAGTAGGTTTATTAAAATTAATATGGTGAAATTGATCATTTGTTACCAATCTGTTCCTTTCAAAAAGTAAACATTTTAAAGTAGGCCTACTTTTCTGATTATTTAATTTAATTTGTGATAATTTACATTAAAAAATGAAAGTTAGAAAATGTTGCAACGTGAACGTAATAGTGTTAAATTAATTATTTTTGATCTTCAGTTTAAAAATGTTAATTAAAGTTCCGATTTTTATTCCGAAACAAAAACTATTGCGACTTTAATAAACACTTTTATAGTGTAGCTTAGTTAATAAAATCATTCTTTTATAAAAAGTAAAAATTCCAGTTAAGAAGTATATTGAAATTTAAAAATTAAAATAGTTGGATAACTTTGTTAAAAATTAATTATTTTTTAATAAAGACATTTTATTTTATTCATCAACCATTACATTTTTTAGATCACGTATATAAAAGAAGCGCTGGTAAAGATTCAGTAATGTTATACGTGTCTCATTACGTAACAGTTTACCAGATGCTGACCAATTTATTATTTCATCTTTTATTTATGAAAACAAACAGTTCTACTTTTGAGAAAATAACGGTAAAGAAACACCAGAATACAAAATTCCTTATTAAATTTAAAAAAGGAATAAATCAAATTTATCGAAATATGTATTGTTACGATTGAGTTTAAACGGAAATGTTGGTAGATTTTTTACAAAATATAATACCGTTTCATTTATTAGTATATTTGTTTTTTCCTTTACAAAGAACAAACTGATGAACAAGGTTCTTTAGGAACGATGTATTTTCTTTGAACTGGGTAATCTATTATGTTTTTTGTGAACGCGCAGTTCTTTATTTGTATTTTTCTTTGTGAAAATGTAACGCAAAAAACTTAATTTCCTGTGTACACCTGTGAGTATGTATTAGTGTGTTTTTTAACATAAATATTTTGTAATGAATTTTGTTCTAGTGTTTCGTTATAACCTATTTGTAATTTCTTTAAGGTTTCTGAATTAATTTTACATTTAAATTTATAATTTTACCACGGTTATGAACCACAAAGCGGTTACTAGATACAAATGACAACAGCGGATTCTACTTTAATAGTTAAATCCATTTTTTTAGTTGTTTAGTGCTCAACTGTATAATATTGTCAGTTATGAAAAAGTGGATTGGAACGTGTAATTAATTTAGATCCTAGCCAAGAATCGAACCCTGGACCTTCCGCTTTGTTGCCTAGCCACGCCAACCACTACACTACGGAGACAGCCTCTAAACAAAATTTAAAAGTTCATGTTTTTACGAATTAGCACATTTCTTTTCAGTTTTGACTTACGTTAAGTGCATTACAAATCGTACAGGAAAATATTCCAAAAGGCGGTAAAAAAATATCTGTTTGAATTGCTAAAAATACTTTAGTTCGATAGATACTGGATCCATATTATTTTGTTAATTGGATTACTCCCCCACGATAAACGAATAATTTATTTACGAATTATTTATTTTACATTGTAGTTTTTTGAAACGCTAAAAATGATTTGCATCTCCTCAGTGACGCAGGACGATGAGTTGGATTTCCAGTAGTTTTGGTCCTTTGCTATAACCACAAACCAAATTCTTTCAAGCACAAAATTTATATCAATGAATATAAACCATTTCAAATTTAGTATTCCAAACGCATATTATTCAGTAAATATTACTTACTTATTACAACTAATGACTGTCTCCTTATTTTCCACAAAAATAACTACTTTTCTTTATTTTTTTATTTTTCTTGTTTATTTTTATTTATTTTAATAATAAATATAGATATTTATTTAAATTCGCATCAACAGCTTGGTCATTAGTGACTACAGTGGGTTATGGGACGTCGGGTTGTGACTTGTTATAATTTTCAGACCCTAGCCGGGAATCGAACCCGGGACCTCGCGTGGTTGGCCAGCGCACTACCACTACACTACGGAATAACTACTTTTTTGGATTGAAAATTTAATTCTAATTGTTGATTCTTGATCATTAACACAATTAGAAATTAATACTTGTGTTGCATTATTATCAAGTCATTACAGCACTCTAAAAAAAAATTATTTTCTATGGATTGTATATTTAAAATTACATTTATTATAACCAGATCCCAAAAGAACCTAGATTAAATATTTTAATATTATAAAGAAATATAAATAACTTTTAAAATGTTACCATTAACATTCAATCATATGAAATGTAAACGAGTACAACAAGCATTCACAGAATTTAAATCAAGTAAACGCTAACAGCTGTTTTAAATAAGATGTCAACGCCCTCGGGCTGGTGAAAGTTTGCCATTGGTTGAGTTTTAAATCCTGTACACACTTGCAAGCTAAGGGTGTTTGAAATAACCCGAACCCTTGTCTTAGTTATAATAATAAATAGCTACCATACATTATAACAACGGCTGGAAGACAATACTGCCTTCCGCTACCATTTATCAAACCCCATTTTATAGTATGGTAAAATGAGCTTTTGTATATGTAATGTTACAACTTCAACAACTTCTTTTAGAATGTGTGCTCACTCTCTTCTCTCTCTCTCTCTCTCTCTTTCTCTCTCTACCCCCATTCCTTTTCTTTCTCTATGTCTAACAATAGCGATACTCTCTTCGTTAATTTCTCCTCCATTATCATCTTCATTAAATCAGAATACTTACTCTTCATGATTCTGCGAAGCTGAATGGTTAACTGACAAAAATAAACGATTCGTGAATTCATTTTTTTTACGATTATAATTAAGTTTTGTTGTTTTTTTATGCAAATACATAATGTTTCAGTGAAATAAATATTTCTCATTTTCGCAGAAGTCTTTACGCACTCTGATATGTGTCTGTGATTTTCGTATTTCAGTACGAAAATAAAATATTTTTCTTCTACCGACAATGTTTCAAAATCTGTGAAATGTTTTAAAACAATAATCAAATGAATATTTAATTTATTTAGTTGTCACCCTCACCTCTTCTACTTATCTGTGTACTGTTCGCCCTGGTACTGTTCTGCCGACAATACTTCCGACATTATTGACAGACAGAGGCCGACAATGGAAACTTTACTTAGGTAAAATACTTTATGCGAGATAAATAAACTTTTTATTAACATATTTTACGTAACATTATACTATGAATAACAACAATTGAAATAAATAAAAAAAAATTGAATCAGTCATTTCAGAAAGCTCATAAATTAAAATGTTACAGTTTTTTCTTTAGTGCATTTTAGGACTAACTGAATGTAAACACACCATCCCTACAAAAATCACAAAAGTATCGGTTTCTTTAGGTAATGTAACTCTAAGAAAATACTTATCCTTAAGGATACAAAGTGCTTCTTTCTAATTAAAAAATGAAAATGGATGACCTTTTGAAGATTAAGCTCTACTTTCTAGTGGAAGAGGTTATACAAAGATTCTATGCAGAAATCTTTTTAATGGAGATAACTACTGTTTATGATAACGAGGAAGAACGTGATTAGCCCTAAAAATCAAAATTTATCTTTCTTAAAGTTAATTCAATTTTTATTATTACAAAAGCTATTTTAAGTCGTATTGTAAACTAGTGAAATAAATAAATGAATACCATTATAAAACACTTTTCATCTGGTCTAACTACGTACTTTACAGAAAACAACACGAGTTACCATTTTATTCGAATTTATTACAGAAATACCTTATGTCAAAATTTTCATTTTTTGAAACATATGACATCTTTAGAAACACAAAAGTAAACATTTTATATTAAAGGGGACATCCTCTGAACAAATTATATGTTTTAATTTTGTTTTATTGTAGCAATAAATTACAAGTTCTTTAATTTTTCCAAAAGTTATTTTTTTGACTTATGGGTTTTCTGAAAAGACCGATTCAATTAAAAAAATTGTAGAGGGAAATTTTTAATTTTAAACAGGGATATTGTTTTAAAAAACAATCTGAAATATTCCTCAGGGGAAAAATTACCATCTTCATAATTTGAAACAACTGTACATCAGCTTCAACAGCTCTGCGTTTGAATTGATCGATTTGAAACTAAACAGTGCTGTGTACACATTGTAGTAATTAACGTTCGGTTGATGTACCTAATCTAGTTCATCTGAAGCAGATAAAGTAACCACATGCAAGTAGTTACTTGGATGTAACCGTCTACGGATTATGTGCGACTGTAGCATCGACACCATTATTACGGTAGTCATGACTCCTTCGTTACTGTAAATTTATGAAGGGAGTCTGCATAAATTCATCGGCACCAATTATTATCTTAGGCAAGGCTCATTGTGTTTAAGCAGTTTGGTATTGTTTTAGAAATTTAACGATAAAATTTTATTTAAAGTTTTAACATTTTGGTAATTAACTACTACTTTGGGTTAAGGAACAGTGGGTTTGAACGTGTAATAATTTCCCAGAGCCTATTTGGGAATCGAATCCGGGAATAAATTTCACTTTGCAGAGTAGTACGCTAACCACTGGACCACGGAATTCAAAATTAAAATTTAAATAATCTTATTACTTTCTCTTGCCTATATGAATACATAGGAAGGAAAATATTTTCATGTCGATTTTTCGAAAACGAGTTTTTTACTGGATCTACACGTTTTCAAACCCCCTGAACCCAAAAAAAAACATGTTTTAGCGATTGGTCTGCGCACGCGCGTGTGTGTGTGTGTGTGTGTGTGTGTGTGTGAACAAAATATCTCAAGAACGGAAGGAACATCGTACGAACTTGAAACTTAAGTTAGATACTACTACCGCACCCGTCACGAACATTTTCATTGAAATCGGTCAATGAAAGTAGAAGTTTATTCGTGTCATTTTTCACTTTTTTGCGATTTTCTCAAAAACGGCTTTTACGATTTTTTTAAATCGCTTCATTTACTAACATTTTTTATGCTCTACAAGATATAATAGGCGCCATGTCTCCTGAAATTCTTGGGGTGGCTGTTGTTCTCGTAAGAAATGTTTTTTTTAAAGATTGCAGCCTTAATTTGCATTTTAGCGCAAAAGTTTAATAACTAAAGTTGTAGACAATTTATAAATCTACAACTTTTATTTCAAACATATTTTGTATAACGCTTAGTTTAGCGGTTATTAGTGATTTTCTAGTGTGTTTTTTCATGAAAATCTGTAAAACAATTGATTTTTTAAGATTTCGGCCGTAGTATACATTTTACGACAAAAATACTAAATTTATAGGAAATTAAAATACCTATCTACAACTTTTATTTGAAGCATTTTTCTCTACAGAGCCTAGTTTAGCGGCAAAGAGCGATTTTCCGTACTATTAAGCCAAACTAAGGTTGGTTTTCATTTTTCATCATTCAGTCATGATTTAAAATATAAGGTTCTATTTTTTGAGGTTAGTTTTTTTGTTTATTTGTAATGTTTTATTACTAGATTATATTGTTAATTATTTGCATTGATAATAGAAAGTCGTGTGAGTGTTTCACACCAGATCTTTTTAATTTTCTGGTCCAACAGATAAAATTGAAAAAATGTGAGTAGCTAGAGAAAACCCAACAACTATAAGTGTATTAAGTTTCATTTCCATTCATTTTACCAATCCAATGAAAAATGAACCTAAAAATGGCAGGATTCAAATTACAGTCTCCCCTTAAAAGAGTCTACCTAGTGTACTCTTAATATTGAGTTACGAGAACACTGGAATTATAATAATTTATTTCAAACATTAACCTTTCATGTACATTAGAGATAAAGTATCTGAGTGATATAATAATAATAATAATAGTAATACATTGCTATTCACTTTATGGTTGCATTGGGACAGCATCGAGTTGAAAGTTTTGAAGTAGGTGAAGTTGATTGGATAAACTATAATTGTTAGTTACAATGACGTACTTCTGCCACTATAAAGGTAATGATAACTTAGTCTTTCTGGAAAATGTAATGAAGAAGATATCGAACTTATAAACTAGAAACTCAGTAATTTACCGATAAGATCTAATTTAGAATCACAAAACTAAGGTAACTGTTTACTTATTTACATAAAACTAAAACCATTAATTAAGATGGCATATTTAAATAGTATAGTAAATGTATATAGGATTCCAATAAATACAATTTTAGTAATTGCACTTAAATATCTCATAACCTATAGCTATAGTCTTTAGCTTTCATAAATATTTAACGAAATCCACTTGTACTATTTTCTAGACATTTAATTTACTAACATTCTCTCCAAATATTGTAAATTATAATAGATTTCAAGTTAAAATTTAATACCAAATTTCAGTTAAGTTGGAGTGGAATGCTAAATTAATTACCACTTGAGGTGTCAAAGTTGATAATTCAATAAGGAGCGTGCTTAGTTTAACAATGGTGTCGATATAAGGAAATTATAGCACTTGACCTGGAAGAAATAGTAAAAGTGATTGTTTTAAATTGATAGAAAACTTTTTATTATAGTTTTCTTAAATTTTAAATGAATTATGCAAAAATATAATTTCAATGTTTCCGTAAAAGAGTCAAAGGTAATGTCATTTACTGGTAAATATCCTACCAGGTCTGAAATTTGTGGTAGATGATGTAGTACTAGAGTAAGTATCACAATTATTTAGGTTATGACATTGGGTTTGATCAAGATTTGGACATAGAGAAGAAAATTGGCAGAGTTCAAGCAGTGTGCGGCAACAGTAGCAGAACTCTAGGCAAGAATACGAGAAGAGAAACCCAGATAAAGTTTTGGTGATGGCTAACCCAGTCCTACTCTGTGGAAGTGAGTCGTGGATTAGTACCAGACCACAGGAGAATAGAGTACAGGCAGAGATGCAATTCCTAAAAAGAACAAAGGGTTGCAGTCGTAGGGACCAACTAAGAAATGAGGACATAAGAACGGAACTGGATGTTTACAACCTGAATGGGAAGCTTGCAGAATATCGTAATCAATGGGGAGAGCTCGTAGAGAGAATCCCTGAGGGAAGGCTACCTCTCAGTGATTTGCAACACAGACCGGTGGAAAGGAGAGATGTGGGGAGACCAGGTAAAAGATGGTAATAATTCAGTAGTTTGTCGCTGTTGTGAGTCGGAACAGGCAGAAGCCTAATCCTTGATTGTGAGAAGAAGAAGAAGAAGAAGAAGAAGAAGAAGAAGAAGGAGAAGTTCTTCTTAATTTAATTATTAGTAGTAATATTAGTAGTAGTAATTATAGTATATTAGTAGTAGTAGGCTGAATATTAGTAGTATTAGTAGTAGTAGTAGTAGTAGTAGTAGTAGTAGTAGTAGTAATTATTAGTATTTAATTATTATTGTATTCGTACTACGGATACTACCAGGCTAGAATTTTGTCTATTTCATAATTTTTAAGAGTCCAAGCCTTAATTCCATACAAAATAACCGAAAGAATGTAGCTTCTCACGAATTTGATTCGGACTTCTATAAATAATTAGTACTCTGTTACAAAACAAATGCTTTATAAGTTTCATCTTTAACCCTACAGCCGGCAATAACATTTTTCTAGACCGGCAGAGAATTTCTAGCGTATGGGTTAACGAACCTTAAAGAAATCATTAAAAATTTGCTATAAATTTCAAACTTTACCACGTGATATATCAAAATAACAAGAAAACTTAGGAAAATAGAATAAATACATTATTGAAATTTTAATTTGACAGTTAAGGATGCTGAAACTATTTGAAAATTATTTTTAAACAAATATTTTTCTAAAATTTCAGATGACACTATTGTTTAAAACTTCTTATGCTCTACTTTCAAAATTCATTTCATACGAATCGTTACTTATAATATTTATTTTAAAATAAAAACCAAGAAAAACCGATTATATGTTCAAAACTAAAGAAAATCTATACAAAAACATATCATGTAAAGCAAGAAATAACCAATTTCAGCTGTTGGATAGCGTGGTTTCAACAGAGAAACACAGGCAGAATATGCAACTAAAACTATTGTATTATACGTAAATATGTACTTTATACATTACTAAACTATTGTACAAAACAGCAACACTGTCTGCAGATGAATTTAAAACTAAAACGACAAAATTAAATGCCATGAAGCAAATCCAATTTTGCGACGCGAGCGGTTCAAGAAGCGGTAACCGTCTCAAAATCGACGATTGCCGGCTCTAGGGTTAAAAAAGCGGCTTTCATCATTAATATCAGTGCTCCTATTTCTGGTATTTGATCGTTGTTCCCATTTATTACTGCCCCCAAATATCAGAATATCTTAATTCAATCTTATTGATGAATAATTTAACAGTCGAACGTCAATTTATTTTTTATCTACCAATAGGGTCTACTGACTAAACATTAACCACTTAATAATCCAAAATTAATTAAATAAAAAGATTTATACCGTTTATGATTTAAAAGAATGCCTGTTAAAGGTTTAATGTTAATTGTAGCTTTGAATTTCGTATAATGTTAATCTAAAAAAAATCACTAACGAGAAATGTATTCAAGAATACACATAGTACTCTTATTTGAGTTATTTTTGTGAATAACATTTGAAATGATTAAAATACGTAAGGTAGATTTACTGTAATACAAATATTTATTTTAAATTATTTCTTTCAGTAGTTTTAAAAGTTACTTAAACTCTACTCGATGAGTCTTTCAAAATCTAATATCAATCAACGATGTGGATATATATTTTTTTTGTATAAATTCATAACCATCTTTTTATTTTATGAGAAATGAAAAATATTTACTGCCGTAGTCTATATTGACATATTTTTTCATTGTTTTTTTATTCTGGTTTATGACAATAAAGTGGTATATTTCTCTTTACTTTATTTCTTCACAATGTAAAACAAATAGTTTTAGCCAACGTCAATATAAAGAACCAAGTAAAGAGTGAGTATCAAATTAAAACTTCGAGATTAGTTAAACAATTTACCCGGTGTAAGAAAACGATTTAATCCCCACAAGGGTATGACAAATTTGCTATGAAATAAATAGACGTATGATAATTTTAATGAAATAGTTATTGTTTTATTTAAATTCGAAGTGTTTCATAGCCTAGGTTAATTTGTTTTTTATATGTATAAAGTTTTTGTTTCTTTTTTTTCTTACATTCTATTTTCAATCAATTTGTTTTTTCTTCATAAACTTTTAAACTTTAGAGTTCTTTTCACTGTTGATTTTATACATGTTGTAAAATATTCCTTATATAAGTACAAATTTTTATAACTCAGAAATAAATGTGAGGACCTTCCATCTTGGTTGATTTTCAGCCTCTCACTCCCATAAAATTTCACAATTCTTTAGTTTATTTATGCATGTTCACATATCATTTATATTATTGTAGTATTATTATATCATTGTAATATTATTTATATATTTTTCTAAATAATTATGAATGAATGAATGAATAAATAAATGAATAGGACGTTTCAATCAAACATGTTGTTGGTTTGAGGTTTTACGCCCCATTAAATTAATTTACAATTTTTTTATTTTCTTCTTCTTAGTTGCTTAGTAACCATATTTTGTTTATGAAAATTAAATAATTTTTTAATATTTTATTTTAATCAGCTGGATTAATTTATATTTACTTCAATAGACTCAAATATAAACAAATCCAGATGTCAGTTAAATTTGTCTCATTACACCGGTAAAAGAATCGTCTGTGTCAAAACAATAAAAAGAAGCGACTGAAACGAATTAACTGAATTTTAGTTTCAGAATGTTGAGCTGCATTTCTGATTTTAGTTATATCAACTTTGTTTAATTGCACTAATATTTCTAAAGAAGCACCATTTTTGAACAATAAACATATTTAAGTAATGTGGTTTGGCTGTTTGTTTAGCCGTGTTTTTGTTCCTCCGGGTAAGTTTTCAGATAAAGAAGTTCAATCTTGACAGCTTGACTTGATAAGTTATGCTCACCCTTTTCCAAAATTTTCCTACCTTCCTTTCCATGATGTTTAAGAACATATTCTATGTTATTCTTAAATTCAATAAACAAAAAATAAAATTGAGTTCCTTTTTGCATTTACAGAATGGTAACATCTGCAGTTCTCGGTGCAGCCACCGGTACTGGTTTAGCGCTAGTTGTCGCTATGACCATCGTGGTTTATCGCTATTATTCGGCAAGAAGGTACGGCAAAGATTGGGAATATTCATCATCTTGGGCGACACCGGTGCAGCATAAATCATACACAACCAAACCACGGCAGACGCATACTGCCTCATATTCTGTGGCACCTAATACGGTAAGACAATTTTAGTAGCAATTTTTTAATCAATGAGTTTAATGTAACTTTTAAAAAAGTATGGAATATTTCCAAAATTACCTTTTCTACAAAAGTTATCATCGAAAATGTATTTAAAAATCCCTTTTATGAGATGACGACATGGCTGGTGGCAACTTTTAAAAAGGCTTATCTTTGACTTATGGCAAAAACCAATAGTGATTTCTGTACATACTCTTTAAAAGGAATCAAATGACACTATTTTTGTTTCCAAATTCCGACTTTGATTTCTTGACTTCCGGTTTTAGACCACTTCCGGTCAAAATCGAAACTTCAAACTTAATCCAGGTTCACTAACTGTTTTGTAGATTACGAATGCCAAAAACTGTTTGTTGTTATCTCTTGTAGTTTCTAACTGATTTTTTGACTTCTGGTTTACGGCTACTTCCGGTCAAAACCGGAACTTCATATCCAATTTAGAGCCACTAAAATTTTTTAAATTATGAATCCGAAAACCGTTTGATTCTGTCTCTTGTAATTTTTGATATCTGTGTGTGATGGACGGATGGAAAAAGGAAAATGACAGATGAAAATTAAAAAATTACCACTGTTCAGATTTGCACCTTGTAAAAATGCCTGAATGGTTTTGTAAAGTAAGAAAAGGAATTTGGCTCGAAATTATGTTTATAGGAGGAGGAGTACGCATTTACAGGGGTCCGCGTACAAGACCGTGGTAGTGAAAAATAGGAACACAAACAACATAGGAGAATGACCACTTGAGCAACTAAATTAAATATCACAAACATAAAACGTCCACTTACTTGTTATCAAACACAATAGCCTGAAGTCCAGCAGCAGGAACATGTGCGTGAGCCCAAGATGGCGACCGACGAAAAATTACTATTAATACGCTAGCAGACAGTTTAGCAAATACAAAAAACACACAGATAAATAATTATATTAACCGACATAAGCACAGTTTAAAGCCTCGTTTCGAAATACATAAGCCGTTGCCAGCTTCACGTTAGTTGCTAGGCCGAATTATTAAGCCTCAAACGAAGGACGCTTATGTCCGTGATGAATTCAGTTGCATAAGTGGTCGAGGGAGAAAATGGATGCAGGTTAGCAGTAGACCAACAAAAAGAAGAAGAAAGAAGGAAGAGGAAGAAAAAACACAGAGGATTACAAAATAGTGCAAACCCGGTACAGAATTGCCTTAACAACCACCAAAGAGAATAGCATACTATTTAGCACAAGCAGCGTTGACAAAAACTGTACGAGACAAATCTCCAAAGTTTTCAATAGTTGGAATGACAATTTGTTTCAGATATCGTGAGCAACAAAGTAATGACTAGAATAATAACTACAATAATCACATAAATATGTTAGTAATTTGTAATACGAGTACATTGATTTTAAGAGACAGTAATCATTATTGACGTATCCAATCTCACACATAAAACTATCTTATTGAATTAGAATGTTTACCACGGGCTGACCACAAACGTGATTTCCACGAAATCTTAAATAAAATGTTTTTTCAGTTGCAGAACATTTTCTCTTCAGAAAGAAAAGTGAAAACTTTCTGAAAGATATATTAGGCTATATAGCATAACTAATAAAACCTGAGATTTAAGTAATCTATTTGAAATCTGAGTTTTGGTAACATCAGTATGAACCCCAGGAATGCACGAAATTCTACAACTATTAGTTTACAGGTATTTAATCAATTCTCTCACATTTCCAATTACAAGTCAGGAACGCTAGTGGTTACGTCTACATAGGTGATTGTGAAATTACTGTGCTAAGCAATATATTATATGGCAGGATAGATAATTTTGGGAATGGTGTTGGAATTGCATATGATGCTGTTTAATATAATATAAAAGTTTAATAGTTTATATATTAGAATGTACTTAATATATAAACTAATAAGTACATAATATAAAAAATATATATTAGGAGTTTAATACAATAATAGAGAACAATATTAAGAACACTTCTGACATATTGATGAAATAAAAGTTGTTATTTTCAATTAATTTAAGATTTAGTAGTTTCAAAAACTTGATAATTTTTACTTTCTCTTGACTATATGAATACATGGGAAGGAAAGTATTGTTTTCACGTCAATTTTTTGAAATCGAGTTTTCACCGGATCTACACGTTTTCAAACCCTCTGAACCCAAAAAAAAACATGTTTTTAGCGATTGGTGTGTGTGTGCGTGTGAACAAAATATCTCAAAAACGGAACATCGTACGAACTTGAAAATTATATTTAAATTAAATTAGGTAGCCTACTGCTAGAGAACCAGACTCGAACATTTTAATCAAAATCGGTCAACCGGAAGTAGTAGTTTATTCGTGTTATTTTCGCTTTTTTGCAATTTTCTCAAAAACGGCTCATACGATTTTTTTTAAATCGCCTCTTTACTACATTTTTTAGACTCTACAAGATAGATAGGCCCCACATCCGCTGAAATTATTGGGGAGGCTGTGCTTTCGTAGAAAATAATCCACCAACCTAATCTTCAACTGTTTTGATTATTATTTTCGTCTTTTTAAATTCTTAACTTAAAATTATAATTAACTTATGGAAATTCTTTCTTAATTTTAGTTGTGCTTCCTCCCGCCTCTTTGCTTCTCTTTAACTTGGTCGCTTTTAAATTAACGATTTTCAGTTATTTTTATTTTTACTGATTGTGGCCTACGTAAGTATCTAGAGAGATTGAAAAATATAGTACAGGAAGTGGCGTAATTAACTTTTGGGTAGACCATAATGAAATTTTAGCGTTTCACCAGAACAATTTTGATTCAGTTTTCCTCAAAATGTTTTATACAAACAACAGTATTTTCAGTAATTACTAAATTTAGTAATCTATCCCATTTCTCTATGAGGTCTTCTTCCTTTGGAAACTTAAAACTGACACACAACCAGCATTATTCTTGTCAGATTTGTAATTACTTTTACATACCAGTACACAAAATTTCGGCGCCATCGCTTTAATGTATATAATAAATAAATTAAACTACCTTCGTTAATTTTCTGGGTTAGTTAGTTAAATATAAATTAATGTTAGTTATAAAAAATGAACACTTGTTACAAAAATACTTAAACATAAGTAACATAACTGCACCTATAATTTGAAATCACTTCACTGCATTAATTAATTTATATGTGGAAATGAATACGTGACATTTTGATTCAGCCAGCTGGCTGAATTTAATGTATTCAGAAAATTTTTATTTTAAATGTTGATTCTATTTAATCATGAAAACCTCTTTTATAGTAACTGAGGTATTGTACACCTAAAGTTGAAAAATACAAATTATTGGGAAACGAGCGTTAAAGTTAAGATGGAAAAAATTGATCGAAGATTTTGTTCAAAAGAACAAAAAACACACACACTACCAAACAATGAAATATCAGCTGTAGTTTCTTCCATTACAAAGGATGGAGTCAAGTTGACCAATAACGTGGTATAAAAGAACAACAAAATAGATTTCTAAAAGAGTAAAAAAATACTAGTGAAATAGGTTACTATTGAAATAAACAGGAAAATTTACACATGAAATATCAAATTCAAAAAGCACGTTACACCACAGCAAAAATTTAATTTTAATGCTTTTAATAGTCGGATTTTAACAATATTACTACTTTTTGAGTTAGAGAATTTCAAATTGTATGTTAGTGTGAAACCCTGAAATTTGATATTTGATTTATTTCTACGGGCACTAATACTCTTAAAGAGTGAGAACTTATAAATTACTACTTGTAGTCAAATCATCTAAAATCTCACCTAGAATAATCAAATTACCAACAAAGCAAAGAGAAATTAAAATATTTATTAAACCAATTTTTTTACCAATTAATAAATAATATTTCATGACATATTGCGTAACTAATATTTACTGCAAATTTATGACAGTAATAGCGATTTAAAAGTAGAATCATTGTAACTGTGTTCGGAAAATGTTTTAAAAGCAGAACAAAATAAGAGCAGTAAAACAATAATACTCAAGTCACGAAAGGATGGATCAATGCTGTGGAATTTAGATCCCTTTACAAATTTTTAGTAAACTCAATTGACTGTTTAAAATAAAAAAGTTTTGTAATTTTATTTAAAAACTCTACTGCTTTTTCTCCTCTAAAAGTTCTACGTAATCAATCAGATTATGACCTTTTGAAATTAAAGTAAAGCTCATTGTTCCAAACAAAGTTTATTCAATTTACAACTTTCTAGTGATTCTGTTTGATTTAAAAAGTTTTTTTTAAAGTTTGTATAAGCACTTCTTTCATTAAAGCAGATCACAAACAAATTGCATAATAAATATTCTTTATTAATATGTAAATTACCTGAAGTAAAATCGATCTCTCTTGTCAAGAAAAAAATTAGGAAAGTATTACTTATTCAGTTAGCAATTAATACTTATTTATTGTTAGGGATTTAAAAGATTGGAAATCTTCCGTTCATTTTTAATAGAAAAATTGAGAAAATAATTTTAAAATCTTATATTCAAAGAATTGTTCGTGAATTTTATATTCAGTAAAGATATGAGTGTGAAGAAGTGTGAAAGTTTTCAGAAGTTTTCCATTCAGTTTTAGCACTCATACATATGTATTGCATGAAGAATTGAAAAATAAGTTTATCGTACCATTCAACCAATCGTCTATTTTATTAAAAAATCGCACCTATAAAAAAGTCGGTAGTAGAATTAGAACATTTAGTAATAGTATTTTTACTTTCTCTTGCCTATATGAATATATAGGAAGGAAAGTATTGTTTTCATGTCGATTTTTCGAAATCGAGTTTTCACCGGATCTATACGTTTTCAGACCCCCTGAACCCAAAAAACATGTTTTTAGCGATTGGTCTGTGTGTGTGTCTGTGTGTGAACAGAATATCTCAAGAACGGAACATTGTACGAACTTGAAACTTAAAACTTAAGTTACATACCTCTACCGGACCCGACACGAACATTTTCTTTAAAATCGGCCAACCGGAAGTAGTAGTTTATTAGTATAATTTTTCACTTTTTAGCGATTTTCTCAAAAACTGGTCCTACGATTTTTTTTAAAATCGCCTGGTTCACTACATTTTTTATGCTCTACAAGATAGGGTAGGCGCCATGTTTGCTGAAATTCTGCGTGAGGCTGTTTTTACGTAAAAACATTTTCTTTTTAAGATTGCGGCTTTAATATGCATTTTATCGCAAAACGTTATATAATAAAAGTTGTAGAAAATGTAAAATTCTACAACTTTTATTTCAAACATTTTTTTGTATAACGCTTAGTTTAGCGGTAATTAGCAATTTTCTGTTTTTTTCTCACGAAAACGTGTGAAAAATCTATTTTTTTAAGATTTTGGCCTTAGAATGCATTTTACGACAAAAGTGTATAAAAAAAAATTTATAGGAAATTAAGAGATCTACAACTTTTAATTAAAGCATTTTTTTCAACAGTGCCTAGTTTAGCGTGAATGAGTGATTTTCCGTATTTTTAAGCCAAACTGAAGTGGATTTTAATTTTATGTACTGTATTTCACTAATGTTTTTTGAGGTTAGTTTGTGTGTTTATTTCTAATGTTTTATTACTAATGTTAGGTTTATTGTTAATTATTTGCACTGGCAAGAGAAAGTTGTGTGAGTTTTTCACACCAAATTTTTTGTAATAATAATCATGAACATTCGAGTAATACCAAATTATAAGTTTTTGGTGCTATTTCGACCAGGATATTCCATGTACAACATATAAGATACGAAGTAATTTATGTGACAATATTAAAATTAATAATATACCATAAGAAACCAAATCTTGGTTTGTTCATTTAATTATAAAAAATATAAGAATCTGAGTTCATAAAATTTTCTTCTTCTGCCTTTCAAGGATTAGGCATCTCTGCCTGTTCCGAACGTCTCAAATCTGCCCATCTATTTCTCGGGCGTTCTCATTCTTTCCTGCCCTCCGGCTTATAGCCCAGTATTCATAAGATATTGTGCATAATTAACTCACTTTTAGTTTAAAAATTCAGTATAAAATAACACCTTTATTTCACATTTTTTCCTTCCTTTTATAAAATAACATTATTTAAGAATCACTTCTTGTTTCAGTGACCATTCATAGGAAAAGGGCCTTATCTTCACCCAAGTCAAAAGTGACGTTATAAGTGTTTCTTACAGAAAATTTAATGTTGAAACAATGATATTTTTACTTTTTTTATCGTTATTTATATAAAAATCTGGTGTGAAACACTCACACAACTTTCTCTTGTCAATGCAAATATTGAACAATATAACCTAATAAATGTAAAAAACATTAGAAATAAATAAAAAACTAACCTCAATAATCATAACCTAATTTTAACGATTAAAAACTTTTATTTTAATTTTAACATACAACAAAGATAAAACATTACAAAATAATTTTTTTATTTCTATTTTAACAAATTTCATTAGTAATTAAAATACTATTAAGGAAACTAATCTTAAAAAAGATAATGATACTGAAAACGGGCATGAATTAAAAATTTATATTCTGAGAATTGTATTGATTTTCTTGTTAGGAATGAAGGTACCAATCTTGGCAATTTTCTTGGAATGATATTCTCCGGTGTTTTTTTTTTTTTACTTTTACATGTTTTGAGCCAGAACTTTTAATTTTTCTTTTACGTATCCAACAGAAAAGAGATCTTAAATTCACCAATAAGAAATACATTGGTGATACTACGGTCCGTTTTCCCTATTTGACATATTGACTATTTTTGGGAATGTTAACATTTTTGGAATTCAAAATAAAATAAAATAGGGTAATTTTATGTACAGAAAATAATAAGTAATATTTTAAACGAAAAAAGTAACGTTTATATCGTGCTAGTTTACTAGCGGTAGTCAATCACGTGACCTTTTCTATCCTACTAGCGCTAGTAAAATCAAACATATTTAAAGTCACTACCGCGCTAGTGAATACTAGAGCTTTAACTAAACTAGCTGCTAGCTGTTCGTTTCCACGACGCAAGTTTACTTTTTTATATAACTTTTTTTAATGCATAATCTGTTACATAACAATAAATGCAACTTATCGATTAGATTTAACTCATGAAAAAATTACAACCCACTGGTATAATTAACAAATTATTATAACATTAAAACATATTATTCTGTTCTTAATTATTATTTACATTCAAAATTAGATAAATAATGTTTTTTTTAAATAAATCAAAATAAAATTTAAAAAAATAACCAAAACCTCCTTTAAAACGAAAAAACAGAATGAGAAGTAATAAATAATAAGCACATAATTCCGAATTATATGTACACCGAACTTTACTGGAGATAATTAAAAATGTTCGCCGGCCGCATTGGCGCAGTTGGTAACGTGCTCGCCTCTCATCATGTGGTCCTGGGTTCGAATCCCACTCAGGCACGGCATATTTTCATACGTTACAAAAAATCATTTCATCCTCATTACACACAGTTACACCCCAACGTCGTCGCTAATGACCTTGTAGTTGATGCGATGTTAAATAAATAAATAAAAAAAAAATTTTCATTCAGTTTTATAGTTTTGCTAGTTTACTAGAAAAAGGCCTTTAGTCTCATTCTTCCAATCGTATGCTCATACGATTTGTTTTTGCCGGTTCAAAAGTTAACAGGAATAGGTTACATCTAATTAACTTGGCCCGGAAGCTTGAAAAGATTTAATTTGACTTCTTTTCAAAATTATATCGTCTTTCCACAGTAGAATTTACCAACATGGTTAGATAGGTATTCACACAAACAGAAGTTTTGAACGTTACTTTTACGATCAATAAAAATTTTCAAGTGTAATATTTTATAATATAATTTTCAGCAGCTTGTCTTATACTCGTAGTTAATAAAAGTTTTGCCATAAACTAGTTAATGAGTTTTATAACTCGCCTCAGTGAAGTTTCATTAACAGTTTTTTGATCTTTAATTATTTTATAATAAAAAATATTATAAAATTTACTCCTTGATAAAATTTACAAATTGTAAATTAACTAAAAATTAATTTTACTCATATAGAGGAAACGTTTGTTTGTGTGCTCGTAAAAATCTCAAGAACCAGAAAACCATTCATCTTCAAATTTTTACAGAAGCTTTATTATGTGATTCGGCTTTATTAAGTCATAGGCTGTATAAATACAATTGGAGTTAAGGAAGCAGAACCTCTAGGTTATACCTAATAAAATCACAATTTTACGAGCATTACGATGTAAGGATATACAGTCAAACTTCTGTAACTCGAACCCTTAAGGAATAAGGGAAAATATTTGAGTTACAGAAATTTCGAGTAATGGAAATATAACAACAAAGCAGTTATATTCAAAAATAACAAAAAAACAAAACATTCCACGTAGGCTGATACAGTAGCCTACAATATGTTAAATATGTAGGCTTACTGTACATGCGTAATTTCGTAATACAGTACTGTCCGTTGCATTTGGTTTAGCTTTTGGCTACACTGTTAAGTACTGGACCTATTGTGTACAGTATTCCAAAATTATTCTATTTTAAATACGCAGTACTGGTAACGCAATATAAGTTGACGATCGTCAGCGAGAGTAAGGCTCGACTATGCGGTGGGGGGGGGGATGGAAGTGCTGCTATATGTGCTTTTCTTAATACATCATAGCGACATCTCCAACCATGACCTCATGTTATAGTTTTACTCTTACATTGATTTATTATGTTTACTACTATTTCGTTCTATAAACATCCAATTGTATTTATTGATTCTTAATAATTATGCTAAATAATAAACATTCATTCTAAATAAGCCACAATACTAGGCCTTAGCTATATTTAGTATCCTTTTTGGTTATCAGCAGTAAACTGAATTACTGCACTCTGACATTTGTAGTGATAGACTAGTTAGTCCGTGAGTTCCGTCGATGCGAGCTTATTATCGTGAGTAATACTAGTTTTACGGTAATGTACGGTCATTTCAAAATGTAAAATGTATTTTAGGGTTTCCATACTTCATTATTTTCGGTAAAGTTATATTAAATTGCAATTTAATTTTAAACAATTCACTTTCTTCAAATAATTACATTACTCTTTAATTATTTAGTGTGACAGGTCATGAACTGAATTTTATTATTTAAGTGTTTGTGGTGGTTACATTTTGAGTTACATGCTTGATACATGTCTTGGGTTTTCGGGTTGGCCGATGTAAGTAGGATAGATAGTATACTGTCCTCTGCATGATAGGCGCAATCGTCAACTTATAGCACGTTACCAGTACAGGCTGAATTTGGTACATTGTACCAACAGACTACGGTTCTGTTGTTCTGTGGTCGACCAAAGATTCGTCGATTCAAAGAAATTCATTGTTTTGGTTTACGCCTGTTAGGCCTATACAAAGGCAACCAGATGACTGTAAGGGTCTGTAACATTTTATGTTCGAACATTCCCTCTTATAATGAAAGAAGCAGCACCGTACCTACATTTTTCAAAAGGACAAAAACGCTACTTTAAAACCTATGTACTGTCTGTCTGTAACTAGATGGCCTCCGGCAGAGGAGAGTAATATGCGGGTTGTAAAATCATTTCAGAAAACATACATCTGATTGTTTTAACTAACTGAAACTTGCCGGAAGTGACGTATTTTTATAAAATAAAGTATTTCACATGTTTTTTTCTTTAAAATTATTTCGGAAAACAAACGCTTAATGAGATAATGTATAACTTATTACCTCATTTTTTTTGTTTTTTAAGAAGAAACCGTATTTTTTAAATATATTGTCATTGTTCAACAACTATTTCACGGATTAACATAATATTTTGCAGGTTTGTTCTGTGATAATTATGGAAAACGATGATGCAATAAAATTTAACAGAAAATCGTTGCTTTTTAAGTTACGAGGAATTTTCATAAATGAATTTTGGAAAATCGTGAATGGACGGAATGGAATGGACGGAATTTAACTAAAAATTAATTAAAAATTTCTCTTTATTTCGTTTCCCGCAAGTGTACAGTTTTATAAAAATACGTAATTTCCGAAAAGTTTTAGTTACTTAAAAAAATTAGAAATGTTTTCTGAAATGGTTTTACAATCCGAATTTTGCTCCTCTCTGCCGGAGGACATCAAGTTATAGACAGATAGTACATATTTTTGTCAAAAGAAGGATATTAAGAAATGGCGGAATTCGAGTTATTGATGTATTTTTACATGGTAAATGCATGAAATAAAAGGTTGAAGGGAACTGAAATATAGAATTATAGAAGTTTACCTGTATTTTTATAGAATATTACCTCTATTTTTGAATAATATTATTATTCTACTGGTGCGTACGTTGTGGGGAGCCTTGTACTGCGTGATCCAGCGATCAATATACTACTTCTAGTCAAAATCCCCTACAATACAGTGAAATACCCTTAAATACAGTAGGTTCAATTTACTAGACTGTATTGTTTTAGAGTGGTTAGGGACGTAATGTGGTGGTTAAAGAGGGAAATTTTTTATTTACCGCATTTGTTATCGCCAGAAGAATTTTTTTCATATTTTTTTAAATTACCATATCAGCTGTTCAAAGTAATAATCGATTTAATACAAGAATTTTGTAGTTACCATTATAAAATTTAGTTTAAATCGTCTGAAAACTTTATTCTTAAATAAATATTAATAATGTAAAAATCCTTTATGCGTGGATAATTAAACTTTTTATCAAAATATTTTATGTAATATTATACTATGAATTACAAAAATAAAAATAAATTAAAACTTGTACGCAATAAAAACAATTAAAAAAATTGCAGAGGGATTTTTTAAAATTTCAGACAGAGAAATGGTTTTAAAAAATATATAAAATATCTCTCAGAGGAAATGTCACTATCTTCACATTTTGAAACAACTGTAAGTAGTTTCAGTTTGTATAACTAACGGACGTTGTATAGCAGCATTATTGAGGAAAATAATAATAATTTATGTCATATAATTTTTAACTTCGCAATTTTTTTACATTCGAGCGAAATATAATTAAATTAATTATGTATATTTGTAGAGACAAGTTCTTATATTTTTGATAAGAAGTACCGATTAATACGTTTTTATCTGTTCAAACGTTCAGTTTTAACGTAATTACCCCAATTGGGTTTATAAATCATAAAATGCTAAATTGGTGTTTGTCACAGTTGTGATTTTAGTAATTTAAGAAAAATACTTAATATTTTTATGTATTAATAACATCTTTTCTATTCAGTAAGCTAAATTGTCCCGTTGGGCTAACAAACACACAACAGTACGATTGGTTAAACCTAAACTAGCACGCGAGAGCGTTCTCCCGCTGACACTACATTAAAATTGCCACCACCCCGCCCATCTTTTAGACTTTACAAAATATATTGAATCGTATAGTAAATTGAATTTCAAAAACTATTATTTTGTGCGTTATTAAAAAAAATTAAGTGGTTTTTTTTGTGACTTTGGTTTTAAAACACGTTGTTAGGAATAGTTTTTTGAAAAAATATATAAATTTACCGATTTTAACTGCTCTAAAGTATATTTTGTTGCGGTTATTCTGTTAATATTGTTATCTAGTGATATATCTTTAATGTTATATATTTTAAAATGCTAAGGTTGATTTTGATTCTTAAGGAAATAATGGAATTTGTGAAAAAACGCTCTTCCGCCATTTTGGGCAATCTGGGTAGAGTTTCTTAAAGAGCATCAGATATTATTATTCAGGAAGGCAGAACGAACACATTGACGTATGACAAGTTGAGATGTTGAGGAGACAACGTTAGCACTGTCTAGCCCTCGGACTAATGAACCCTAAAAAATTTTAATCTCTCTCTTCAAATCGTAATTTCTCTTCAGGAGAATTGGTGAAATATTCGTAGTTCTTTCAAGTGAACCTATAGGCCTACAGACTAGAAAGCTATATTTATATTTACAAATTTTCTTTTAGTATTTTTTTTTAAATGAACGCAATATTGTAATTTTAAGTGGTTTTGCTGGAATATGTCAGCCCGTAAACTAATTTATACAATATTAAAGTCATTTTTTTCAAATACATTATTCATAAAAATGTCACTTCCACGTCACGTTTCATGTCAAAGATTTATTGTTTCTAGAAAAAGATTCAAAAACTATATCTAAAAAATAGTGCCATGTCACGTTTATTGTAAACGTTAAAAAATTCCTATTCCATTTTTTTCAACTTCTTTGTCAGAAGCCTACTTGTGTTTTATATAGCCAATTCGGAAAAGTTCAACAAGTAGTTGATACTTTTATTTTAAAAAATATCTTTAGTATTTAATATCCAACTGTAAAAATATTACTACTAGTAAATGCGATGATTATTAAAATTTTGTTGAAATGACATGATCACATGAGAGAGGATAGCCCCCCCCCCCCCATTGAAAGAAATAGTTAAAACACAAAACTTCTAATTAAAATATTTAAAGTACAGTATTAGTTTTATAAGCTAAATATTATTTTGTACGTTTGAGGTATCTTGGAAGTTACTGAATAATAAAGAAAATTATGATAACTAAAAGTACTTGTCAGTTATTTAAAGTTCACATACTTTCAGCTGATTTAGGGGTTTACCGGCCATTTTGAAGGTCATCTAAATCCATTTGTTCTTAATACCCAAATTTTTTAATATGTGTGACTTATTTTTTTAAATACAAATTAAGTTCTTGAAGATATGAACTGTCCGCAATACGCTTCCACAAAAAATAGTAATTTGTAAACTGTGTGTCCCTAGAAATGAATACTGTGTTAACAGAATAATGAAAATTGTAGTCAGGCGCTAACTACACTGTTCTACGGAGAAAATTCTATTTTCATAAACATTCTAATGAAATTTCCACGTATTTATAAATTAGTTTATTAATTTTTATGTTTCCTGTTGATAATTTTACAATGAATTAAAGTTCAAAATAATAAACTTTAATGAAATTCCCTGTTTAATATTTTGTCTAAGCGGAAATTCAGAACTTGGCTTAAAATTAAGGGTCCTATTTTTATACTTTGCTTTGTTATAGGAAGAACAAACTCATAGTATTTTATGTTATATTCACTTAAATATTTAATTTACTTTAATAGTAATATTTTTTGAAGTAATATCAATATTATTTGAAGTAATTTCACTTTAAATCATTCTATGTAAGGCAAATGGCCAGAAAGTATTGTCTCAGCGCAAAATTTTAAATCTCTTATTCTTTTATACTAAAACTTTGGATCTGGCAAAATTTCAACTGTTTACAATGCTTGTTACATAGTATTAAGATTCTTTTCACGATATTATATAATATAGAAAAAGGATGTAATAAAATCGTTTATGACTTTTTATACTATAGTAAGAAAGGTAGCTCAGAAAAGTTACCTCATAATGAATTTTAAATTTTGATAGGTTTAGCTGAAAGATTGACGTCAGCAATTCTCTCTACTGTTTAGGAGAATTTCCCTAAAGAGAAAGAGTTTATCCTTAAAATTTCTCTTCTCTTTTTTCATCTCTCTCTCTCTCTCTCTCTCTCTCTCTCTCTCTTTCACCCTTACTCACTCGCACACTCTCTCACAATAGTAGGGTAAATAGTCGTAATATTATTAAACTGTAATAGTTGCGGGAATCAACTAAATAAATTTCAACATTATTAATTAAAAACCAACTTTCTAGCCTGTCTAAATTTTTGGAGAAGAATCTGTAAGTTTACCCAGCTATATCTATTAAAGATTGAAGAAATTGAGAGGAGGGTGGACGGAATTTTCTTGTTAACTTATCAAATTTAAGAAAGGTAACTGTTAGGGTTATTTATTAAAGATGGAGAGAATAGGTTATCACAATAAATTTGGCTAATACAAGAGCTAGATGAGAGAAATGGAGTCTATAGGATAAAGACGTATTCATCAGCAGAAATGAAGGCATTTTTGTCTGAGGTAAATAATCAAGTTTTGTAGAACAGCCTTTTTTATGAAAGTAATGTAAATGGGAAATAAGATACAGTAAAATTTTTCGATTGCGGATCTCTCTATTGCGGAAATCTCTCTTTAGCGTCATTATTTGCCGACCCTGACCCTTTCGTATATTACGGTAATATATTTAACTCTCTTTATAGCAGCACAAAAATCTCTTGATAGCGGTTAAACAATATCTTCAGGATACGGATTTAGACGCCTTTGTAGGGGCAGACAACGACGTGACCACATCAGCAGATGTTGGCGATGATGCAATAATCGAAAATGTCTTAGTCCAAAACAACAAGGAAGAAACGATGAAATGGAAACAGAAATAGTGCCCCCTTCAAGTAAACAGGCAGTAGACGCTATTCGTATTGTTTCCACGTACTTATTGTCACACTGTAGATGAAAATTTACAACAACAAGTTTTAAACATTGAAAATAAGATTGAATACATGTTTTACGAATTGAAAACCAAACAAACAAAAATTACAACTTATTTTACGAAATTAAATGTACTTTACAGTCATTGTTTCCTTAATAACGAAAAATATATACTATACTGGGTTTTTTGTGTTTGTGTAGCTTATGTTTTATGAGGTTTTTATTGTATGTATGTTTATTACTGTTCAGTAAAAAACGAGTTTCAGTGCTACTTAATTTTAGGCTATCTATGACGGTATGTACCGTATGAATGATTATTTATTGAAAAAAATTCAACATGAAAAAAGAAATTTTATTGTTCAAAGTCTTTGACCCAACATTTAATGAAACCAGCTGTTTGTATCCAAATTTCTTGTTAACTTAATAACCTACATTTTAGGTAAGTAACTTAAATATCACATTGTATTGAAGTAATCTACTGTATTAAACATTCATCATAAAGTAATCTTTTCAAAGTAAACTTATTGCATGCACCATTCACATGTGTATATGAGTTTTTAGTACAAAAAAATTAGTACTCCAACTTCCCACCCACTATTAATTACTCGCCCTCTCTACAACGGAACTCTCTTTATAGCGGCGGAACCTCATGGTCCCATCCACTCCGCTATAGAGAGATTTTACTGTATTAGGAAAAGATAAGAAGGCCAAAAAGTGTGTTAGATGAAATTGAAAAAAATACACTTGTGTGACCACCTGCGTCGGATGCATGAAGATATATGTGACCCTGCAGCATACGTAACTAGAACTACGACTATAAATCAAAATTACTCTCAGGGAGCTGTGGAAAAGTGGATACCCAGCAAAGAAATGGATGAATGTATTAATGGAGGCAATGAACAGCAGAAGTCACCAGTAAGGTGATGAATGATTATTGGATAGATTAAATGGATAGGGAGGCTTGGTGTGAAAAATATATTATGTATTCAAAGAATGGTAATAGCAATAAAAGTTGCAAAAAATACAAAATACGAATACTTTTAATATTCTAGGAGTACCTTTTTAAGATTAGGACAGTGTTGAAACAAGAATTCAAACGCATGGGAATTTTGATTTATTTGTATTAATAACATTCCGTAAACCACAATAATTTTTTATTTTTTTATTCCTAATTTGTGTACATTGCAATCTGTTCAATTCAGAACAATAAGCAACCCCATGACCCAATGAGATGAGGATGATGTGTATGACGTGTAAATGAGGTGTAGTCTTGTACAGACCCAGGCCGACCATTCCTGAGCGTGTATGGTTGATTGAACCCCAACCATCAAAGTACACCGGTAACCATTGTCTAGTATTCAAATCCGTATAAAAGTAACTACCTTTACTAGGATTTGAACCAGGAACCCTCGTCTCCGAAAATCAGCTTTTAAAGAGCTGATTTTGGCGACGACTTTACCTCTAGACCAACCCGGTGGGTTAATAATTTAAAATACTAAACTACGGCTTAAAGGTTGTGACAGATCTTTCATGGTGGTAATAGTTAATTGTCCGGTAAAGGAAAAATGGGAAATTCATATAATTTGAGTAATGAGTTGACGCAGCAGAAACAACTGAATAATAGTAAAAGCGTGTAATACAGTTGAGAGTTGATCCCACGAAAGGATTTTTTACAAAGAAAAATATAATATTTAGTGTGATCTTAAAGATTACTATCAAATATCACAGTTCTGCCTTAAATTTAATACAAAATTTACGGTGAATACACAGGAAACATTTAACGAAATCCTGCAATCTATCGTTATTATCTCGAACTAATGGTAGGAGATGTCGGTATCTTGCATCTGAAGATTTTAGTAGCTTCTGTACTTCTTAGAGCCTCCACTCGCACAATCTCAATAGAATTACCCTTTTAACATTCAAATAAATTTACATAACATCCTTAAGTTACTTCCTTTAATTTAATTAAATCTTAAAGGTAGGCCTAATTAAATAAAATAATTTAAATAATATTAAAATTTATAATTTGATAAATTTTGGATAATTATATTAAATGTATTAACCCAAGTAGACCGTTGAAATAATCCACTATGTATTTAAATTATGGTTTCAAACCCCATATAACCAAAATTTTTGAAAATGTTAAAAAAGTGTTCCAAACAGATAAAATTGTTATAGGAATAAACAATAAAACTAATATAAAGGTAACTAATTAAAAAATGATAAATTCATTTTATCATTTTATCTTTATTTATTGGTTGAATAAATCAGTAATTACTAACACGATTATGTCTGCTCTACTTATTCATTCGTTTACACGAAATTGACGTTGGTCAGATATAATTTAAAAAAGAAAACAAATTAATTATTGACAAATAAACAACTGTTGAAAATAATAGATAAATTTAACGGAAAATGTAGATATCAATTACCTATACCCCAAATTTTACCAAGTATAATTTAAAAAAAAAAAAACACTTTATTTAGACAAATTTATAAAGAGATTTTTTTTTTTAAATTCCTACTTAATGTGTGTACGTTGCAATCTGTTCAATTCAGAACAATAAGCAACCCCATGACCCAATGAGATGAGGATGATATGTATGACGTGTTAATGAGGTGTAGTCTTGTACAGACTCAGGCCGACCATTCCTGAGATAGTATGGTTAATTGAACCCCAACCATCAAAGTACACCGGTAACCACTGTCTAGAATTCAAATCCGTATAAAAGTAACTAACTTTACTAGGATTTGAACCAGGAACCATCGTCTCCGAAAATCAACAGTGTAACAGCTGATTTTGGCGACAACTTTACCTCTAGACCAACCCGGTGGGTTGGTCTAGAGGGCTGGTCTGGTTTTATATTAAAAGAGATTTTTAATATAAAAAATAAATATAATTTTTAATATATTTAATTAAAAGAGATTTTTAATATAAAAAAGTGTACTTTTTTTACAAAACGATACGTTTTTTATACGAGTATTATAACTATTATTATTACTCGTACATCATAATTATATTTCTTTGTTAGATTTCTGTTAGTTGTGCGATCAGAAAAGTTCTCACGTCACTAAGACGTCTGAAAAGATCCTGTCACAAAATTCACTAGCAAGAAAAAAAGCTTTTCAAACAGGACAATATCGGAGCACAAAAGTGAGTTAGACAAAGTGCTGACCACATCACTCATCACGTCCACGTATTCTTCTTCTCTATATAAAAGAAATGTGAAAAAATCCTAATGTAGCCACCGTTGGCGAATAAAGACCGATGTTGAATTCCTGAAAAATTGAGAGAAGAATCAGTTAATATAATTTAAAAATAAAATTTTAATACCAGTATCTTACTTCTACTACAATTAATATACAAAATTCGCCCAGAATAATAATGTATTTAATATCTTAAATTAAACCTAGAAAGCAGCCTCAACTGAAGAAAACACATTCAACAGAAACACAAAGAACTAGATTAAAGTTTAAACCAATAATTTTTTTTATTACCTGGACCGAAATAAGAATTTATCGTTTTAAAAACAAAAACACTCACACCCCTTTCTTGCCAATGTAAACCTATGTTTAATCGTCAGTAAAAAATTTAAAATGAAACATTACCTAATTTTAATCATGAGTGAATGACCCAAAATAAAAATCAACATTTATAGAAATAAAAGGTACGAAAAATCACTAATTGATACTAAACTCTGTAGAAAAAATGTTTCAAAAAAAATTTGTAGTTTTTTTATTTGCTATAAGATTAATTATAAACACGTCGACGTTAATGCATACCAAGACCCAATCTTAAAAAATCTCAATTTTTACCGATTTTGATGAGAAAAATACAGAAAATTACTAATTGATGCTAAACTAAGCGTTGTTGAAACTAACGTTTTAAATTAAAGTTGTATTTAGTTAATTTTTTAAAGATCAATTTAGGACTCACTTTTCTTGTCATTTCTTTTTTCTTTTCACAAATTTTTGTAATGTTCTTTAAGGAACGGATTGTAAAGAAATTCTTTTAATAAAATAATAATAAAGAGTATTATCTTGGTTAAAGGTAACTAAACTTAGTGTTCTTGAGATTCAAAATCCTAGTTGCAAAATTAAGCAAAAGAATAACCTTAAAAAAATATTATTTCGTAAGAGCAATTTAAGATAATTTTATCCTTATCTCTGCGTTCAGTCAATCCTTTCCTACCTGTACTTTATTTGAAATTCTTGTTTTGAATGTTGTAATTTTAAATCATTTGTGATTGTTTTTTTCATGACAGTAGAAATATGCTACTCTTTACTGTATGGCTACAATTATGGAATTAAAGGATACCTAGTAAAAAGTTAATCGAAATCTGTTTCTGTGTTTATGACATTCAAAAACAACGTAAAACGAAGAGTAATTTTAATTTAAACAGTTATAAATTTAATAAAATAAACTTGAGTAAAACAGTTTTGTAATTTAAATTAAAACTTAATTAATAACTCAAAATGTAACTTACGTAGCCTTAAAGATGCTTGTACTGTAAGTATATTAGTATCATAAGTACAAAGCATTAAATTATAATAGTATGCTTGATACAATTAATTGTGATTGTTGACGTAATATATAAATAATTTCGGAAGCATAGTAATATTACGATTATTATCTTTCAGCTATATTTTTTCCCACCCTGCAAAAGTATTCATAAATAATGCCTCTCTGATAAAATGGATTGGGAACCATATTAAACACGGGCGTCACTTAATCAAACATCGTAAAATTCAAGGTTAAAATAAGACATTCAAAATTCAACAATCTACCCATACCAACTTGTTTCAAAAAAACCACTTTCACATGGACGTCAACATTATAGAGTATGAGTTTGACACGACAGGTTAGATGTATTTATTTTGAACTTCTAAAATAAAATTTGTAAAAGTTTTCTTCCGTTAAGAATATTGACAATATCTGAATAATTTAGCTTTGTTTCACTACGATTAATTTATGTTTTGGCCCAGTTGTTAGAATGTGTTGTTTTTTTGGTCATCAGCCAAAAGGCTGGTTTGTACCTCTAGAGGTTTTACTAAGTATATCGAGGAGTAAGGTGGTTTACCATTGCCTTCCTCACTGAGCGGTAAAGTACGCTTATCAGCATGACGGGCACTCTGAAAAGCACATATTTTCCACTCTGCAAAGGACACCTTCACTTCATTCATTACAGGGTCTGGCTGCATAATGAAATCCATTAATTTTTAGAGTAGATAACTCTGATTAGTGTTTTTTACACCTTTACCTCTTCTGTTCTTTAACAATTCAGTCATTTAAATTGCCTGACCATGTGATAAGAAACAGAACTATTTATTTTACCCATGCTACGAACTGATTGAGTGTAAATAATTTGACACTCACCTGTCTGTTATGGGCATAAATATGTCCTGTCTGTTACCACCTGTTATCACCTGTCTGTTATGGGCATAAGTTTGTAATGTACCCAACTTATTAAGCTGAATCTTCCGGTATTGATTCCCGGAAAAGGATCTAAAAATTGTAGATAACATACTACAGTGATCATTCCAAAACTGATTGTGCTTACTTAAATCCTGAGATGAAATTTCACGCTGACAAATTTCCTCGCGTAAAATAATATTACTACATTTTATAAAATAGCAATTTGATTAACTGAATCCTGCTCGTGATTCATATAAATAACTTTATGAATGATGTATTAAGATGCACTGAAGTGAATCTACATAGGCTAACTGCGATAAATTATATTTTCAAATTTATTTGCTCTGAAGTTCCGTATTAACGTAGGATTGAATCGTGTATGTTTTGACCATTAACATACAGGAGCAACCAATTTAATTCCAATTTACTATGCAGCATTGTTTCAGCAACATCCGACTAATCTGTTGAGTGATTTCAGGCTATATATATCGCATGGAGTACAGTCAAAGTAATCAGTATTTCCCGGAAATATCTTCTGTTTTAGCTTGACAACTTAAAACATCGTTTACCCTTCAAGTATAACGTAACTTTGAGCAACTTCATACTGTGTATCATCAGTTTTTATTCAGATACTACAGTACAAATACAGAATATAATTAGGCCTTATTTTTTATCTAAAATAATTTTTAATTATGTAAAATTATTTATTTTGTTTTCCGTAATTTTTTATAAATTAAATTAGGATTTGTTATTTTAAATCTCATGAAAATTGTTAGTTTTTGGTGACCACGTTAGCTTTAAAGTTTTAAAACTATGTCTATAAAATTTTCTAGCTGGGGCTGAACCTAAAATATTCATTCTAAGAGTCGAGCAATTCCTAATTAGTATAAATTAATGGAAAGATAATGAATACATTTTGAATATTAAAAAAGCAATCAATTATATTAAGTAGGTAACTAAAATGTGAACTGAATAACCTATCTTAAAGTTAATAAAAAATGAATGAAGGCACTCAATTAAGTCTCGTCTTATCAAAAATGATATGTTTGTTAGAGTAAAGCTCAAAAAAGCGTTTAAATTTATTACCATACGGTTGATAACATGATGTGGTGATATACTGTACTCGGACGAACTCTGTCGGCAGCCGTTAGAAGTTAGCAATGACCCGATGATACCAATCAATATGTACCCCGTACCCCACAACCCCCCATAAATTTTATCCTACTCGAGTAGCATACCAACAAGTAAATAACAGATAGCTTATTCATCCCGAACTGTTGATATTAAAATTTATGTACATTTTACAAAAAGTAACTCTGATGATTTTTTATTAATATGGGGTAATTAACATTTTATTGTTATCGAACTTTATTGTACTCTTTATTAATCCTTACAGTATTAAATAGAAATTTATTGTAGTGAGCTTACCGTTTTCGTTTTTATTCAACTTTAAGCTAATAAAACTGAAATATTAAATAAACGAGAATAAAATAAAAACTTTCATGATTCTCTAACAATGTTCAAATGATATGTATTGCAGTGACCATAGAAATTTTAGTAATCGAAAAAAACAAAATTTAAAAAAATTTAACATAACTTTTTTTAAATTGAAACATTTAAAAGGGTACGGTGTTTTTTTTGTCCTGTTCGGTCTCGGCTCCCAATGGGCTAGTCAACATTTTTTATTGAAATGAAGATTTTCAATTACCCATCGTTTCCCGATCAACGTAGAAAATAGAAATTTAATGGGTTTTTTTATAACCCAGTTCTTTGAAGATCTTCTATATCGATACCGTGCCTAATCAATTTTTCCACTGTAAAGACTAAATGGCGTTCCACCGAAGTTTTCTTAGTTTCGGGAAAAATTATAACGAATTAAAAAATTTGAAAATCATCAGCTGTTTACTGACCTATTCGGAGATTCGAAAATGTTCCCGCGTATTCAGTTCTTACAGAAAAAATTCGAAAAAAATTTGAAATTGTTGTATTAATTCAGGGTACTCTGTGTCGATTCGGTGACGTTATTTTCAGAATCTACGTGAAGAATTAGGATACCAAAGTGTCCTTCATTTTTTTGTTTTCACCAAGTTTAGTTCATCTAATTAGAATTTTTTAAATGTGTTTGGAACCATTATTAACATGTTATTTGTGTGATTTTCATTTTTGTCCGTTGTTTTGTAGGAATTTTTATTGGCTTATAATTTTTCAATAATTAGTTTTTCTTCTAATAGTTTTTGGGTTACTGACAAGCTTGCATTTGATTACATCATGATTTTGTTTTGTTATTTTCTTAACGGTTTGCACTATTTACATTTGTTTACCTCTATCATCAATATTTTACAGAGTTTAATGTTGTTGTTTAGGTCATCGGCTGAAAGGCTGGTTTGAACCTCTAGAGGTTTTACTAAGTAAAACGAGGAGTGAGGTGGTTTACCATTGCCTTCCTCACTGAGTGAAAAATTATGCTTATCAGCATGCCAGGCCCTCTGAAAAGCACGTATTTTCCACTCTGCAAATGACACCTTCACTTCATTCACTACAGGGTCTGGCTGTATAATGAAATTCATTACTTTCAGAGGAGACAACTCTGATTAGTGTCTTTTGCACCTCTACCTCTTCTGTTCTTAAATGATTCAGTCATTTAATTGGCTGACCATGTGATAAAAAACAGAACTATTTATTTTAGCCCTGCAACGGACAGATTGAGTGTAAACAAATTGACACTCCACCTGTCTGTTATGGGCAAATGTTAATGTTGTAAATGGTGTTGTTTGCAAATGGCAAATTTAATGTTGTAACCCTATAAATTGAAAAAAATCCCGTCTCTTTAGATTCGAATTAAATTTTAGACTGTTCATGAGTACAAGTATTTAGTAGAGAAGTGTAGTAATAGAGAAATATTAGCAGAAATATTATTTTGAAATGTATGTATATATTTATGCATTATTTTATTAAACATTATAGCATGTTTCCACCGTTTAAAGAATTTTTATTTAATTTAAAGTAATAAAATTCAAAAACCACCAGATTAGTCAAAGAATAAAAAATAATACCTACTGAAGGAGATGCGCTTTCGTGGCTTTACAACATCGTCAGCAAGTTATAAAATTTAAAAATTACACATATTTTTACAGAGATATTAACCTCCTCTGTCATGACTATTACAGGAAACAAAATATTATAGGAGATTCTTCTAGTTATCATGACATACAGATGAGGTTAATATATCTGTAATAATACATGTGCAAATTTTAAATATTATGAGCTGAAGATGTGGTAAAGCCTTCGCTAAGTTTTCTTACTTATCCTTTGACGGTTCTGGTGGTATTTTAATGTAGGTAATTCCAATAAATAAAATTTAAAAAATTAAAAATGTTACGTATACAGAATGTTAACGATGTAATTAATTTTTTTTAATGTAAAAAATTATTTGTAAAAACTTTCATGAAAAAAATTATTATTATTAGATTTATTCTGTTGTACTATTTGGTTTTCATCACTGAAATGAGTAAATACCTCCTTGTATTATTTACTTTAAAAACTTTCTTCTCGTGCAAAGAGAAATTGATTAAAAAATTACTTCCTATTAAATTTATACCAAAGTAAACTAAAACGTTCCTTTTGGGAATTAATGTTGGTTAAACGCAATTAAGTTTGATGACTGACGTCAAAACCTTCCTCAAAAAATATTGAAGACAAAATTTGAATATAAATTCAACTAACTTCTCATTTGAGAAAAACCCTAACTCATTTTAAATGTTTGAAGAAGAAAGAGCTTCAACGAAAATTACTTAATTAAAGAGCCTACAAAAAGTTTACCTTCATCATAGTATATTTTAGAAATAGTTTAAAATAATTTAATTTTAAATTTAAAAAGATTATATTTAAATATGTATCAATATTTTCTTCCTAACGCTTCAGTGTTTAAAGTCCTTTCATATGACCTATTTCCCTACATTTGTATGTCTCTTAAAATCTGTCAGATTCTAAAGCGAAAACTCTTGTCTGTTTTTTGTTAGTCTCGATCAAAACGAGAATTGGACAGCCCTGGTACGCTTTACCCATGTGATTTGAAAGGGAATAAAACTACCAAGTGTAGCAGTACAGCTGGAAATAATTTAATATCGAAAAATCAAAGTTATTTATGCGATAATTTATTCATTTCATTTACTTTTTTTATTTAGGATAGACTTTTATAATTATCTATGACATATTAAAAAATGTAAAAACTTTTTTATATTATTAAATATTTCTTCCTTAATTATTTTTATTGTTACTAACTGTTGATTTATTAAGAAAAAGAAAAATTACTGGGACTTGAATTTATGAATGCTAAGCATCAACAAGAAATTAGTTTTGTTTCTTTAATATTTACGGTCAAAGGGCATATTTTTTGTTTTAAATAATAACATCTGAAATATTAACAGCTCTATATTAAATCATTGAATTTATTTAAATTTGTATCAAATGAACGGGATACCAAACTTGAGTTAAGCGATAAAATCTTTTTAAATATTAATCATTTTTTTTGTAAGAACATTTAGAATCTTACATAGTGATTGAAGTTACACATAAGATGTAGATTACTATACAAGGAATTATGCACTAAATATAAAGCAATTTTACATTCCGATAATTGATTTTTTTTTTCAATTTCGTTCAGTTCAGTTTCAAATAATATCATTTACTTGCCTATCCCCTACATAAAATTATATGGGACGAAGATTTTTTGGGTTTTCACATTTGATCATTCCATCTCTTTCGTGGTCTAGCCGAATACCTCAGCTATCTCGTAGAATATATGACATTATTTTTTTCCGATCGACTACTTTTTTCCATTCTTCTAAGCCGGTCAAACCAAATCTGATGATGCTTGGTTATTCTTGCATTTAAGGTACTTGTTTAGGTAAACAGCCAAAAGGCTGGTTTGAACGTCTAGAGGTTTTTTTAAGTAAAACGAGGAGTGAGGTGGTTTACCAGTGCCTTTTTTATAAAGTAAAAAGTAGCCTATCCTTGTCAGCATGCCAGGCCCTCCGA
Source organism: Catonia carolina (assembly GCA_035578175.1). Lineage (NCBI taxonomy): Eukaryota > Metazoa > Arthropoda > Insecta > Hemiptera > Achilidae > Catonia > Catonia carolina. Next base: position 124,015,429 of record JAQMRL010000002.1, read on the forward strand.
AAAGCATCTACTTTGCACCCTGCAAATGACACCGTCACTTCATTCACAACAGGGTTTGGCTGTATAATGAAATTCATTACTTTCAGAGGAGATAACTCTGACTAGTGTCTTTTAAGTTACTTATACAGAGCCTATTTTCACTGATTTTTTTGTTTTAAATTATATTTATCGGGCATCGAATGCCATAGTCATTAGACATTGTCGAAATTCTGCTAAAAAACAAAAAATAAATAAATGAAAAAATACCACCCACAAAAACTTTGACTTACTTTTCCGAAAAAAATCAGTGTTATTAACTTGTTTCAAATAAACCCACTTATGTATCATGGATTAGAATAAAAAAAATTTAACAACTACTCAACTGTCAAGAATGGAAAGGACACTTGACAGTTTAAAGCAAAATATGTTTGGGTTCTTGAAGGAACTTTGTCAAACTTCAAACATTTAAAACACATACGTTGGTTGAAAAGGGCCCACCGCGAGTAAAAACAAACACAAAATAAATAAAAATTATGCACATAAAGAAAAATAAACAAACTAAAATAAGCTCAAACTTATTTTGTTCAGATATAACGAAATAATCCGCTTTGTTTCAGAAAGTCTATTTTCTTCTTTTCAACTCTTAACCGGGTTGGAAATCCTCTTTAATTCCTCCTTTCATCTTTAATCTCCTTCTGAGATTTTATAGTTTGTCCACTCTTTCAATATATGTTTAACTGTGAGAGGTGTACACAGTTTTTACACATTTCTACTGCTATTAACAAAATAGTTTCTTTTGAATCGCGTAGCTTTTTCTGATGAACATATCTTCGCTGTTTGGACTCAGCTGATGTCTTTTAATGTTGATATTCCAGGTCATTACAACAGCATCACTGTGGAAATAGTGGAGCCATTGATTTGTAAAATTTTATCACTGTCTTTTTTAACTTTTACTTCTAATGGACCTAGATATCGTACATTTACGATTTTACTTCATTATCTTGCAATTTACTTTTATTTCTTTTTTGTACGATATCAACCACGCAAAGAACTTTAATTCTCTGACATTCTCAATGTCTTAACCAATCAGCATCAACTTACGTTTCGGATATATGTCCTTCTAAAGATTTATAAAGAAACGTAACCACAAAATGCCACTGAATTACTTTTTCCAACTGATAATATTTCCAGGTTGTACTACAGTTCAGCCACTTTTTGCAAATTATGTGTGCCACCCTGAAGAGTGTAGCCTATTCACTAACTGAAAAAACTACATTATCAGTGTACAGGATTTTCTTAACACCAATTCATAAATTGAGTATTGCCAGAGAAATTGATGTCTCTTTTCAGCTGAAATATTAATTTTTACAATTGGATCTTTACTTTCCATTCAGCCGGCAGAGATGTGCATCTTGAGATGCGTTAAAGGCTGTTACATATTGTATTGGTTCAGAAATGAGAATATACGGCGAGAGTTAAATGTGTGTTCTCTTACGGAGACAAATTATGGGGTAAAGCCGGAAATGAATCAATCATCTTGATAGAATGTCTCCTCACAGGATTATTAGACTGGTCAGAAGTTACAGGCTCACTGGATGGCGCAATCCGGGGCGACCGGTGGCTAGGTGGATGCCGGAACAGGTCTTAGAACCTAATCCTCAATTGGTGAAGAAGAAGAAGAAGAAGACTATTGGATTTTTACAGTTAACATTATTCAAAAACAGTAATTGCAACCGTGCTGAGTGCGGACTTATTGCTAGCCTCAGGGGGGTGCATTAAATAAACTAGTTTAACGATTTTTCAGTTTCATACATACTTTACATTTTCTTTGCATTAATTTAAGAATACTGATGCCGATTTTCATAATTGTTACTATTTGAGAAGGTAAAATATTAATATTTAGAAGTTTAGGGTAGTTACCTTCTTTATACCCCTAAAGAACAAGTGGTTTAAATCAAATGTTATACTTTTTTTTAATCAAATGTTATCACTTACGAAACACGGGTGCCGATTTTTAAAACTATAGCACTTCGTACGTACAGAAATGATATTGTATTGCTTTATGATATTGGCTTTTTTATTTTTATTGCCCAAAATACAAAATTCTCTAAATTTTCTATCCAACACATATTGTTGTTGTTGTTTAGGTCATCAGCTAAAAAGCTGCTTAGAACCTCTAGAGGCTGTACTAAGTAAAACGAGGAGTAAGGTGGTTTGCCATTGCCTTCCTCACTGAGTGGAAAAGTATGGTTATTAGCATGTCCGGCCCTCTGAAAACTATCTACTTTCCACCCTTCAAATAACACCTTCACTTAATTCACCACATGGTCTGGCTGTATAATTAAATTCATTACTCTCAGAAGAGATAACTCTGACTAGTGACTTTTACACATCTACCTCTTCTATTCTTAAACGCTTCCGCTATATAATTGGCTGACCGTGTTATAAGAAACAGAACAATTTTTGCAGCCCTGGAACTAGCAGATCGAGTGCAAATAATTCAACATTCCACCTGCCTGTTATGGGTATCATCCAACATTATCCAACACTTAAGAACCCAATCTGCCAAATTTCAGCACTCTAAGTGAACGGAAGATTACAGATCTAGTATAAGTGAGTCAGTCAGTCACTTTCAAAGTCAGTGAGGACTTTTTTTTATACATAGATCAACTCATTTATTACAACACACACTATCCAATAATAGAGAAAGGCTATTTTTATTTTGCGTAATGTTTTTTCACTACTTAGTCCCTCCATACAATATTTAAATTTTCATTATTTTAATATTTAATTACGCAAAATGTTAAACTAAAAATTATAGATAATCAGTACTTATTCATTAGCATAGCTAACTATATTACACTTGAAATTGTAGAATAATTTATTTTGGTATTAGCAAACTGACAAAATTTACCATTTCATATTAATCTATTCTAACAATAACAGACACATTGAGTGTCAAATTATTTACACTCAATCTGTTCGTTACAAGGCTAAAATAAATATTTCTGTTTCTTATCACATGGTTACCCAATTAAATGACTGAATCATTTAAGAACAGAAGAAGTAGAGATGTAAAAGATACTAATCAGAGTTATCTCCTCTGAAAGTAATGAATTAAACAGCCTAGTAATTTTCATTAAACAGCCAGACCCTGTGGTGAATGAAGTGAAGGTGTCATTTGCAGGGTGAAAAATATGTACTTTTCAGAGGGCCCGGCATGCTGATAAGCGTACTTTACCATTTAGTGAGGGAGGCAACTGTAAACCACCTCACTCCTCGTTTTACTTAGTAAAACCTCTATAGGTTCAAACAAGCCTTTCGGCTTACAAAATAAACTTGTTTTACAAAATAAACTTCACTTTTAAATACGAATGATATGGACAAACTATTACTTATACTAAAAAACAACTACTTGTAACTTACTACTAACACAAAAACTACATATCTAATTAACGAAATTTTGTGTTGTTATTTCTAGGTTAAATTAGGTAAGTTTTCTATCTGAGGACACTCAAAATATTAAATTTTCGTTTCTTTTCCGTTTAATTCTTTTGTGTAGTGTTCACTCACGTGAAAGTAACGTATCGGTTCGATTTACGTCATCAATCTTCTGTGGTTACACCAAAGGTATACCGTTCAAATTCTTTGACAGCCGTTTTATTTTTCAACGTCATTCGTATTCCATCACATCCCCTTTCACTCTCAGTTCCACATTTTAGAAATCAATCTTTTGTAAAAAATACTCTCATTGGTTGAAATTATAAGATGAAAATTACACAATTTCTAATCAATCTTATGTATCTAAACGAATACTTATGTGACACGATTTTATAAATATGAGTACAATAACATGAAAGTGAATAATTGTACATTTATAAATAAATGGATTACATTAACGTTTTGTGATACATATTTGAGTATATTTATTCTTGTGCCCCAGAGGCAAGGAGTGTTAACTTCAATTTTGGTGGATTTGACTTAACAGTGCCTTTAAAATTAGCCAGAAATTCTCTTCCGTGTGGATTCTTACAGGCCTAATCTTGGCCTTACTTACAATTTTAGAGGTTGTTTTACGTCCGACAGTTTTGTACATTGCTGTTCATGCAGAAGCAGAATAGTGACAAATGAAAGTGAGTGATGAAAATACGCCAGACCGATGAATCAAACCCGGGACACCTGGCGTAGGACCCAATTGCTTTGACCACTACACCATCCGAGGTTTAGTTTTTAGAGTTTTCTGGGTACAATTCTTTTATTTGAGTAGAATTCTGCTTCTGTATCAGAATAGCATTACCACTTGACATTTCAAAAGAGGTTTTTTAGTAAATTTAAAATCGCATCAACAACATCTTGCCCGTTTGCGACTACTTTAGGGTAATGAACGTGTAATAATTTTCCAGACCCTAGGCGGGAATCGAAACCTGGACTTCGCAGCGTATCGTGTTAATCACTAGGCCACAGAGACGACCTAAAAAGAGTTTCGTTTTGATTATCTCAAATTGTATTGAATTTAACACTTATGCATTTATTCTGATCAGGAGTTCTTAAATTAGTTCACAAAGCTATTATTAGCTTTATTCTCTTTAAAATGTAACCTGTGTAGAATTTAGACTTATCAAACATTGTACTAAGTGAAATGACAAACCTAAAATCCTATGTACAATTTTAGTAAAATTTAAGTAACTTAGTAATTTAATGTAGAAGTTTTATTTTACTCTCTCTTGCCTATATGAATATAAAGGAAAGAAAGTATTGCTTTCATGTCAATTTTTCAAAATCGAGTTTTCACCGGATATACACGTTTTCAGACCCCCTGAACCCAAAAAAAAACATGTTTTTAACGATTGGTGTGTGTGCGTGTGCGCGCGCGTGTGTGTCTGTGTAAACAAACTATCCCAAGAACAGAACATCATACGAAGTTGTAACTTGAAACTTAAGTTAGATACCACAAGAGGACCCGACACGAACATTTTCATCAAAATCGATCAACCGAAACTAGTAGTTTATTCGTGTAATTTTTCATTTTTTTTGCGATTTTCTCAAAACGGATTCAACAATTTTTTTTAAAAATCACCTCATTTACTACATTTTTTATGTTCTACAAGATAGGATAAGCGCCATGCCTGCTGAAATTCTTGAAGAGGCTGTTCTCTCGTAAAAAATGGGTTTCTTAAGATTGCGGCCTTAAAATGCATTTTAGGGCAAAAGAGTATAAAACAAAAGTTGTAGACTATTTAAAAATTTACAACTTTTATTTCTAACATTTCTTTGTGTAGTGCTTAGTTTAGCGGTAATTTGTGAATTTGTTTTTTCCATAAAAATCTGTAAAAAATGGATTTTTTAAGATTTCGGCCTTAGTATGCATTCTACGACAAAAGTGTCTATAGTTAAATTTATAGGAAATTAAAAGATCTACAACTTTTATTACAATAATTTTTCTCTGCACAGCTTAGTTTAGCGTGAAAGATGGATTTTTCGTGTTATTAAGCCAAACTAAGGTTGCTTTTCCTTTTGCATCATTCACTCATGATTAAAATTAGTCAAGTTTTTTGAGGTTAGTTTTTTTGTTTATTTCTACTGTTTTATTACTAATGTTAGGGTATATTGTTTGTTATTTACATTGGTAAGAGAAAGTCATACGAGTGTTTTACACCAAATGTTTTGTTTTTGTTTTAGTGAATACGTATAGTAAATTTTAAATATTGTTTGTTAAAATATAATTAAACGTACGTATATACTTTATTTGACGATATCTATTCGTTTTTTTTGATCACTGACAAATAAAGATTTATTTTTGTTTCTTTTATTAATGTTGAAAGTAACTAAATGACTAAATACAGAAATAGGTATAGAGTACTAAGCCCTGTAAAAGTTAAGGTGCATTAATTAATTAAGAAAGATGCCAAATAATTTAAATATGTAGATCAGAAGCTATATGTGGTGTAAATTTTGATTTTCTGATACTTGCAGAAACTTTGTTACTGTTACGGAGAGAAAAGATTTTTAGGTTTCTAATCTTCTGGAAAACCACAAAAATGGAGTCAACACCCCATACTTTTTAAGTACAGATTTAGATTATACTTGTGAGTTATATTTTCCGAGAAAGAATTAACTTTTTACTTTTCCTGGATTTTTAGTTGAGTCTATATTGTATATAAATATAAATGTAATATAAAGGATTCAAAAGAATACCTTTCTTTGTGTCACAAGTGATGGTGACTACCTCGGTAAGTTAAATTTGTCCAACACCAATTCTCTGAATGATTTATTTTTTATACTTTACCTTCCAAATTTACTTTTCTCTGTATTTTCTGTTTATTACATTTAAAAGAATATTATTCATTACGATTTTCCTTTTAATTCTTGTAACATTAAGAGAACAATGGAATTTCTAGTATCCAATTTAGATTCTAATAGCTGAATATCTGGTTAAAAGAAGAAAATAATTCATATTTTGTTAAAAGAATTTTAAAAGTGTCAATTTTTAAGAATCAGTTTATCGTCAATGTTTCTAGCTTCATTTTATCATCGGTAACTGTCTTTATTTTTAAATAACCATGAAAATTTGATTGCTGCTTGTTGTTTGATTTTCTGGATGGGTTTTTCTTTTGAATTTCAATACCTAGCGGTGTTGTTCACGTATGACTGTTCACTGGACGCAATACGAAATCGCTCGTCCAATCAACCAGATGACTGACTGAGCTGACCTGAAGACTAAACGTAAAATTTACGATGTGTCTTTAACATGTGTTTTTATTTGTTCCAATTACTTGAAACAACTGCAAATGAGATAATTAAATTGACAAAATGTGGCATGAATGATATGAAGAAGCTGACTACCCACGTGACACTTCATATGTAGGGCCTATGTGTGCTTATGTGTGTACTGTAAATTATTTCAAAATTTTGTGAGTGTCTTTTTAATAATCTGTATAACTATATGATGTACTCTTCCAAGCCACGTTTTATTTTGTAGTTGTGAACGTTTCTACGGCCTTTTTTATATCGTACGCTGATTTTATAGCTATGATAAGATTTAGTTTGCTATCAATTATATTTTTGAAGGATCCCGGTTCATCAGTTCCGATATTAGTGAACGACGGACAGAATTGATTTTGTTTTTGATATTCAAGGAAGAAGGTCATGTAAGGAATTTATAGCCTTTGGCAGAGAATGACACCTTGGCATATAAAGAAATCTAGTTGGTCAGGTATTTTATTTGGAGATCCCGGCCAGTGCGATGGTGAAGGAGGAGATACTACATTAAATCGTTCGTTTTGAACAACAGCGTAAAGATTGCGGTCTCTTGATGTAATAAGCCTACTGCCCCAAAGATATTTTGCATTAAAATCGCCCCTGCAACGAATTTATGACCCAAAGTTTCAAAAAATGATTTACACAAGCTAGAATTAATTCAAAATCTCAGAGAGGAATGTAAGCTCTCCGTAATATTTGCAGTTAATGATAATTAATATTAATTGTTGACATTGTATAGTTATGATTGTAGACTGAAAGAACATGTAGGCTGTGTGGGAATGTATATTGTGAGTGTATATTGTGAATGTAATTGTGAACGTATATTGTGAATTGTATATTGTAAATTAATAATTATCTTATAATCAATGCAGTACCTCCTGTGTTCTGCATCATTAGGATTCTCTGTTATATTTGCTGTGTAATTTAAAAACTGTATTTGTGATCGTGAGTTAAATGTGTTTCTGAGATCAAAGCAACGTCAATTCTGTAGTCATGTAATAATATTCCTAATTCTGTTTTGTATCGTTTAAAATTGTCAGTATTCCACGGCAGGATGGTTAAAAAGTCAACAGTTTAATTATTTCTGGCTATTTTGTGTTAATACTGACATGATTTGTGTTAATTGTGTAACAGGACTTATTAATGGATGAATGAGTTGTAGTTGTGGTAACAGTGTCGTGATATAAGCTGTGTCGTGGGAGATTTGATGACTAATATTAGTAGGTGAAGTAGTATTTTGCAGTGGTTTTTTTGCATCCAAGAGACTCCAAAAGGGAGACATGTCAATATAAAACTGATAAATAAAAAGTTAATCACAATGGTAAATTCATCACTTACCACCAAAAATTTTTTTCTGCTACTGCTTACTTCAGTAGGCTTGTTATGAACCCCTTTGTATAAATAGCACACAAAATTAAAAAGTTAAACACAATGATAAATTCATCACTTACCAATAATTTTTTTCAGCTACTGTTTAACTCAGTAGGCTTGTCATGAACCCCTTTGTATCAAATAGTACACAACAAATTTGTTTAATTAGAAGTTAAATACTTTTCAACCAAAAACTATTTAGAAAGGAATTCGTGCACACTGTAAAAAATTTTCATCAATCAAATATTGTTTTAGCTTTTTTTTAAAAATGACTTAAATTGTCACAACTTTTTAAACCGTTGTTATTTATTGATGTATTTTCTACCTGCATAAGTTGGTTTTTGTTCAAACAATTTAGTGTTGTGATTAGTAACATAATAATCGATTCTGTTTCTTGTGTCGTGGTTGTGAGCATCTAAATTCTGTGAAAAGGTATTTTCCTTTACGTACATTATCACTTCAAAAATGTACAAGAAGGAACTGTGAGCAATTGCAGCTCTCTAAATAGTGATCTGCATGAGGTAAGGTGGTTGACCCCATCATACACCTGACAGCTATTTTCTATATTTTAAAAACTCTTTCCATGTTACACTGTGATGAATTACGCCATACTAATATGGCATATCTGATATGAGATAAAATTAAACCATGATAAGCTACTATTAGCTATTTTTTATCATTTAATCTGGCAATTTGTTTTAATGCAAATACCCCAGATGATATTTTACCACAAATTTGATCGGTATAATAATCCCATGATAAAGTTCTGTCTAGTGACACTCCTAGAAACTTCACTGCTTGCACATGACCTAGGATATTATTTTGTATAAAGACATCCACTTCTCTGTTTTCCCTTACATTGTGTTTGTTTTTTAACTGTAAGTACTGACACTTTTTCCCATTAACTGTTAACATTAATTCATTCAGAAATTGGACTACAGATTCTATGCTAATATGTGTATTCACTTCGAGACTATCTACCCGTAAACTTTTGTTTATGATTGAAGTATCATCAGCAAACAATAAAGCTCTACTGTTGGGTAAGATTTCTGGTAATCTATTTATATACAACAAAAACAAAATGGGATCTAAAATTGAACCCTGTGAAACACCAGCTTTGACATCAAGCTTTTCAGACAAAATTTTTGAAAGTTCCCCCTAACTACTCTAGTTATTTCTACGCACTGTAATCTACCTACCAGATAAGACTGAAACTATTTAAGTTCTACATCCTTAATACCAAATGACTCTAACATTTTCAACAAGACTTTATGATCACCACAGTCGAAAGCTTTACTGAAATCTAAAAACACAGTTACGGCCTTCTCTCCTACATCCAATATATCAACTACCTTCTCAAAAAGTGAGACAATAGCAGTTTTGGTTTACTTACCCTTTTGGAAATCCACTACAATTGGTCTAAAAATAAACGGTCTTTAAACTCTCAGTGTAAATTAATTTCACTTCGCATGAAGGTACGAGCGCACTTCACTTGCTTACACTATACAATAAAATGTATTATAAAGAATTACATTCGCCGATTATAGGGATACCTTTATAAAAGAAAAGTTTTCATAATTCCTGTTTTTTATTAAGGATGAAATAATAATTCTTTAATGTACATTTCGTGGAATAAATTACATAATAATACCAACGGAAAAGTTTTTAAGTGTTTTGAACGCAAATTTAATTGAAATTCCCTACCAATCCGATTACAAAAGAGCTTTGATTGTTTGAGTTTGAATAGAAAAATTCAGTCCTGGTTTCTATTGAAAATTGTGAATCATATTTCTTTATAAAAGTGCTGAATAATAGTTAAAATAATAGCTAGGCGACCTATTTCAGTCTTTTGTTTTTACTGTATTTTTTCACTGTCAGAGTACAGTATACAAATAATGGAACATCAATACAAAAAAGAAATCATTTTTTTATCTGAGCAATTTACTTGTTTACGAAAATGGAGAAAAATAATTGTAACTCAAATCAATTTGGTTAAATGGGAGCGTGTAGCTAACTTTTGAAGCGCCTGCTGTGTAATACTCTCATACCAGTTTTGATCAAAATGGCACGTTTTAGCTAATTCGAGCGGACAAACGGAGAACTGTTGAAGGGGACGCATAACAAGCGTTCATGCTTTTATCACACAAACAAAAACTATACAAACAAAGGGTAAACAAAGTTCATGTTTACCTGTTACCGACTAGTGGAACCCAGTTGAACAAATTTTTTAGATACACCCATAGTTCCCACCCGACAATGTAACACTGGCACTTTACTCCTGAAAATAAAATCTCCTACCTCCCGTTGAACAAATTTTAACACAACGTTCGTAAATTGTACCAGTCAATGTTCTGTACCGTACCCAAATAAAAGACAACAAAATTATTGCATAAACGTAAAATGGAAGTAAAGTAAAAAAGTTATAGTTTAATTATTTTATAATAATTTTTTTATTTGCCTCTTACGTTTAGCAGAAGTTTAGCGTTTTATTTTAAAATTCTCTTCATTTAACTTCTTTCACCGCTGATAACGGAAATTAAAAATAATTTATGTAGGTATTTGCGGTTTTATGTAAAATCTTTTTGTTGCAAGATTACGGCCTCACGGCACTTTTTTTTGGTTATACGTCTGACTGTTTTGCAATTTCTGCTAATGCAGACGGTGAGAAGGGTGATTGATACATGAAGATGAGTGATGAAAAAATGCCAGACCTAACCGAGAATCGAACACGGGACCCCGGCGTAAAAGCTAGTTGCGCTAACTACTACGCCAACAAGCCGGCTCAAATTAGAGCACATACTGGAGCAAACATGTTCGATAGAAATTAAGGAAATAAAATTCCAATTGCGTATTAAAAATGTACGTCTTCCATTTCATTTAGCGTCAATTTAATATTCTGTTAAAAAGGAAATTTAAATGAAAATAATTAAAAATCAGTCAGTTCTAAAAAAACAAAGGTAAACTCACCGATACCTTTTTAAGCAGAACTGTAAGCCTAATGATAAAGTGAATTTTAGACTGAAAAATGAAAAAAATTAAAAAAGTACTTAAAAGTACAGTACTTTGAAGTAAAATACTGATGTTGGGGGATAAATTAAAATTAAAAGCGACGAATTGAATGTAAAAAATCATCTGGACGTAGAAAAATACGAATAATAAATATTTCTGGGAATTCCCAGTAATATTACTACAGTAATAATTTCAGTGGTTAGTGCTGGGTAATAGAAGAGAGGGATTGCCAAAGAAATTGAACTTAGAAGAAGCTTGAAAGATTTTTATGCAATGTAAGAAGTCCGTAGACATTGGTCACTGAGAAGAACTCATGTTTGCAGTGACAAGGTGAAATTTGTAGAATATTATGAACGAATATTACAAACTAAATTCCGCTTTACTGATCACATAAGATTGCGATAGCTAAAAAATATAAATTTAACAAGTGAATTTTTATTTTATTTTTAATGGTCGCTTTTTAGGTTTCATTAGCGACCAAATGAAAAATACTGTTAGGCCTACACAACTAACTTACATGTAGCAATAGAAAAAAAACATGTCACAAAATCACAAGGATGCAATTAATAGTATCCACAAACAATTTATACGCTAATAACAATAAAATGAAAATTTGTAACATGACTACATAGACAAAAAAATCTGGCGAGAAACACTCACACGACTTTCTCTTGCCAATGCAAATATCGAACAATATAACTTAACATTAGTAATAAAACATTAAAAATAAACAAAATAACTAACCTCAAAAAACATAACCATATATTAATCATGAGTGAATGATGGAAAAAGAAAATCAACCTCAGTTTGTCTTACAAATACGGAAAATCACTATTTCACGCTAAACTAGGCTCTTTAGATAAAAATGCTTGAAATAAAAGTTTAAGATCTTTTAATTTCCTATAAAATTGTTATTATATACACTTTTGTCGTAAATTGCATACTTTATCTTAATAAAATCATTTTTTGAAAGATTTTCATAAAAAGAAAAGAGAAAATCACAAATTACCGCTAACTAATCGTAATACAAAAAATCGTTTAAAAATTATAAAAATTTTAAATACTAATCGTTTTTAAAAAATGTTTGAAATAAAAGTTGTAGGTTTTTAAATGTTCCACAACTTGATTATACTATACTAAACTGTTGCGCTAAAATGCATATTATGGCTGCAAGTTTTAAAAACTGGTTTTTTCTACGAGAGAACAGCGTCTTCAAGAATTTCAGCAGACATGGCGCCTACCCTATCTTCTAGAGCATAAAAAATTTAGTAAATGAGGCGATTTTAAAAAAAATCGTAGGACCCGTTTTTGAGAAAATTGCAAGAAAGTGAAAAATTACACGAATAAACTGCTACTTCCGGTTTACCGATTTTGATGAAAATGTTCATGTCGGGTCCTCTTGTGGTATCTAACTTAAGTTTCAAGTTTCAAATTCGTAAGATGTTCCGTTCTTGGGATATTTTGTTCACATACACACACACACACAGACGAATCGCTAAAAACATGTTTTTTGGGTTATGGGGTCTGAAAACGTGTATATCCGGTGAAAACTCGATTTCGAAAAATCGACATGAAAACAATACTTTCCTTCCTATTATTCATATACTTAGGCAAGAGAAAGTAAAAAATTTATAACATGATTACAATAGTGGTAGATTATAGAGGCGGTGAGGGTAATGGTGTATGTTTCATATTAGATGTTTTATTCCGAGGGCGTTTAAAAAATGCATAAGGTTCAGGTGAAAAAGCTTTGCTGGGTTGCTTAAAATGAATTACAGATCCCTAATTATATTTTCATTTAGCTGCTCATGCCGCCCCTACGGAGACGCCTAATGGGGGTGCCTCTATGTATTGTAGCATTGTACAGTTGATATTTTAGTAATGGTTGAGGGAATATATTGTTTATTGTAAGAAATTAAGTATTGTTTGGGGTGGATTGTATTGAACAAGGATAATGGATTGCGATGAATGAAATGTTTTAAATAGGAATCCTCAGAAACCGAAACTAGAAACGTTTGTTTTTGTTTGATCCTTTTTACCATGTTCCGGTAAAACGGGGAAACTATTAGAAGGATCTCGATTCTTTAAGAGACTATCAAACCGCAGGTATAAAACAGTTTAGCCTTTGTAGTGAGTTAGTGTTTTAGTTGGACTGTGATTAGAATTAATGTTGTAGGGCCGTTACGTAATAGTGTCGTTACAGGACCTGTTCTGAGTTACGTTAATATTACGTGTGCGTACGGATGGTAGCAAGTGGTTGTGGACAGGTAAACCATTGTTTTGATTGTAAAGTGGCATTATAGTACATAAAATTTAGTTCAAGCTTAAGTTATGTATTTAATTTAATTGAATGTATTTGTTAGTAGTTTACATTTAATAATTAATTGTGTCAATAAATAATTGTTGAAAGTTTAATAAAGTTTTTTATTATTCATTATACTCATATCCCGAAAGAACTTTGGTTTAGGTGTTGTAGTATCATAGCTCTGAACTGTACGAAATTTTCGGTAAAATGACAGTACATCAAGTTCCTCTGTCAGTTCCCAGAACAATCCATGGAAACTTTTACTGAACAAGTATAAGCGATAGTAGTTCACACACCAATATTGTGTATTACTCCATGTTAATCGTTGTTTTAGGATAGGCTGACAATGTTAGCCAATGTGGCAATGTTTATGTATTGATGTCAGGGTAATTCATAGTTCAAGGAGGATCTAATGAACACTTATTACTTTCGGAACCTCTCCTAAGAGATTCTCTAACTAAATTTTTAAGTGGTGAGACAGTGGTCTTAAAGCAGTTTTTTTAAATTTAATTTGCCATGTGCAAATTTCTTTGGGAACACAGCACGATAATTGATTAAAAAATTTCTTCTTCTTCTTCTTCTTCTTATTATTATTATTATTATTATTATTATCAAGGATTAGGCATAAGCCTATTCCGAACTGACAAACAATTCTACACACATACACAAACACGAGACATTCTAACCCGTACATCTCGACTACTGTCATCTTCTTCGAGGTCTATCAACCTCCCTTCTTCCAACTGGAACATATTCCGTAACTTTGAAAGGTATTCTCTCCTCTGGCATCCTTTCCAAATGTTTTCTCCATTGATTGTGGAGAACTCCACATTTTCATTCAGACTAAATACACCCAACTCAGATCTAATTTCCTCGTTATGTATTAGATTCAGCCTCGAGCAGTCCTTTCTTAAAAATCTCATTTCAGCTGCTTAAATCCTACTTTCTTGGCGTTTCGTGGAACGAGGATCGGGACTGCCATTAGGCTACTTTATAGAACTTCATTATTGTCTCTGTTCTAGCTCTGTTATCCAGTATCCTGTTAATTGTACCACAAATTGCTCAAAATTTATTTATTGTATTTCCTACATCCAAGTCCCTTTCAAAGCTCACATGGCATCCCAGATAGTTATAGTGAGACACTTGATCTAATACTACATTGTCTAAAACAATCTTCAAACAAGTGGGATATTTACCCCTGTATGCCATAACCTTTGATTTAGCAAAATAAACTCGTAAATTATACCTTTTACATAAATAAATCATTTAAAATATAAACTGCTCTTTGAAGCTCATCTTCTCTCTTCTGTATAATCCACATGGCACGTCACATGTCAAAGAAATGTTAAAATGCAATCATCATAGAAATATCTGCGAAAAAGTTAGCATGTTTTAGCGGACATTTTACTATTTCTGTTTTACGGTATTTAAGTGTAGTATTTACTTTTTAATAATATAGGTTTTATTAAATGTCAAAGTTCAGTAGGATATGATATCGGTTAAAAAGAGAGATAGTATGAGCGAAATATCAGATGAGAGGTTTACTACTATATTGTTTATATTGTGCTCTGTTGAAATCAGTGTCCTAGGGGTGGCCTGCCCGCGATTTGAAGGGTGTGCGCATGCGTGTTACGCATTTAGAGCCTGCTCCATCCGCTCGGTACTCGGTTTACCTGTTGCTAGCCCGGGAGTTGCCTCCTAGCTTAACGTTTGCACCTTGTGTTGTTACTCAACGCGTTCGTTCGTTTACTACATTATACCAGTGCTCTTAATGTTTACACTACAATCACTTTATATAATTATGTAAAAGTATTTATTTATTGCCATATATTACCGCGTTAAGTGATTTAGGTTTTATTTTCGTATTTTATTTGAATATAACGTCACACCAAAACAAAACAAATTATGTGTTTATAAACAAAAGTTTAATTTTATATTTTTTATGACAATATACATTAGTAAACGGCCTAATTAATTTATATGGTACAATATTCATTATTTTAGAAATATATTAATTAAATATCAGATAATAAATGAATTACATCATTAATTTCATTTTATCATTTTGAATTTATCAGAAATCTTAAAATTGCCGAACATTAAAATTAATCTGAAAAGAAGGTTAAAATATTGGATTTAAATTCTAATGGGATAATTTTAAATAAATAACCACTGGATTAACACGAATTGTAATAATAACCAAAATAAATAATTTATAACCTTTTGAAATTATTTACAAATTTCTTAAATAAAATTGAATAACAAAAAATCATCTAGAAAATTCTTTAATTTGAAACTTCTTAAGAAATCGTACGATAATAAAAAAATACTGACACTTTTAAATTTTTATGTGATAATATTTCGAAGAATATTTTAATGATTAACCACTTTTTATTTTTACATGTATTGTTAATGTATATGTATTTACATGTACATGTTAATTTTACAAATGATTCATTACTTTTCCAACTTCTGATCAATTGAAAGTAAAATTACCAATACTTTGTCGTTTAATAAAAATTTCGACTCAAGAGGTCTCGAGAATTTTTTTTAGAACCATTTACAAGATTGAAAGTACAGAAGATAAAAAAGCTTCAACTAAAGTGTTAGGCGCCCTTGTTGATGTGAGACTAATGCATTTGCTTCAAATTTTATCAAACAAATAGAGAAAATCTAAAATGCGTATCGTATTGAAATTACATAATATTATATTTACTTGTGACGTTATAACAAATAATTTTTTTCAGTGATTTTAAGATTTAATAAAATGATTAGAATCGTATAGTACGTAGCTAATAATTTAAAATTAACAAAATTAAATTATGTATGGAAGGACACTATTATCATGGCAAAAATAAATGTTAACATACTTTATAACTGCAAAAGAACCAAAAATGTCGTAGTCGAAATTATGTTATTATTCGTTAATAGTGAGATTGAGAAAATTAATTTGAATAATTCTAAGTATATATTAAGGACATGTTGACGGTTAATAAGCCTACTATTTAAAAAATTAAAAATGAGTAAACCACAAAGTCCAGCAGGAATCTGGGCGACACATAATCGAATCGAATCTTGGGCAAGAGTTGCTAAGTTGAGAGCTTCCGCAATTACTAATTCAACATCTTCTTCTAACACCTCTAATGTCCAAACTGGGGTAATTTGCTACCGATTTTATTTGGTGTTGTATTTTTGTGTTGAATCCTTTATGAAATTAGTATTGTCTTAACCCATCAGTCCACATTATCCTTCTTTTACCATGTGTGCAAAAATCGTGAGGGCGATTATACCCATCTGTTTTACTTTCCTATTCTGCAAAAATGTAAGAAAGATGTTGATGTTTCGTTGTATCCCAAACAATAGAACATGATCACAAGAGAGACTGTAAGTGTTTATGTGTAAGTGTGTATGTGTCTGAGAGAGTTCTAGATCAAAAGTTATTACTAAAACTTTAGGAACTATACGATTTTTATCCCTCTCAACAGAAGATTTTTTGATTGAGCCATATACCTCAAAATTGGGTTGTTTTACAAAAGTAAAAAAATCTGGTGTGAAATACTCAAACAACTTTCTCTTGCCAATGCAAATTATGAACAATATAGCCTAACATTAGTAATAAAACATTAGATTTAAACAAAAAATTAAACTTAATAAACATAACTTAATTTTAATCATGAGTGAAAGACGCTAAATGAAAATCAACCTGTTTGGCTTAAAAATACGGAAAATCTCTCTTTCATGCTCAACTAGGCTTTGTAAAGAAAAATGCTTTGAATAAAAGTTGTAGATCTTTTAATTTCCTATAAATTTGATTTTATTCTCTTTTGTCGTAAAATGCATACTAAGGCTGAAATGTTTAAAAAATCAATTTTTTTACACTATTTCGTGAGAAAAATCAGAAAATCGCTAATTACCGCTAAACTAAGCGTTACCTATACAAAACCCATGTTTGAAGTAAAAGTTGTAGGATTTTAAACTGTTTACAACTTTTATTATACACATGTTTGCGCTAAAGTGCATATTAAAGTCGCAATCTTAAAAAAACAATTTTTTACGAGAAAACAGCCTCTCCAAGAATTTTAGCAGACATGACGCCTACCCTATCTTGTAGAGCATAAAAAATTTAGTAAATGAGGCGATTTTTAAAAAAATCGTAGGAGCCGTTTTTGTAAAAATCGCAAAAAAGTGAAAAATTACAGGAATAAACTACTACTTCCGGTTGACCGATTTTGATGAAAATGTTCGTGTCAGTAGTAGTATCTAACTTAAATTTCAAGTTTCAAGTTTCTACGATGTTTCGTTCTTGAGATATTTTGTTCACACACACACACACACACACACACACACACACACACACACACACACCACCACCACCAATCGCTAAAAACATGTTTTTTTTAGTTCAGGGGTCTGAAAACGTGCAGATCCGGTGAAAACTTAATTTCGAAAAATCGACATGAAAACAATACTTTCCTTCCTATATTATTCATAGGCCTATAGGAAAGTAAAAATATAAAGGATACTACTCCAAATTACAAAGTTACTACTACAAAGTTACTATTACTATTACAAAGTTACTACTACTCCATTACAAAGTTTAAACGATTTTTATAAAACTTTTCCAATTTACAATATTTTTGTTGTCGGTGAAATTATTTTGCAAAGAACGTAGCATCAAAGTCAGTCAAATCATTGGCAATCAACAGTAAAAGTGGTTACAGTTTCTTAAGGAAGTTTGTGCTTTCTCTCGTATTACGTATTACGTTATGACGAGATATGATTCTTTAAAAGTACTCAGGTAGACATATATTTTTTACGAATAATCTCATTCCATCCTGCAGCTTGTAGTTAATCCAATTGTTAAATACTGTAGGTTTTCACTAACTTCTTATTGCTGCTTCAATTTTCCTTTTACCTACTATTCAACCCACCGGGTTGGTCTAGAGGTAATGTAGTCGCCGCGAGTCAGCTGTTTAACAGCTGATTTTCGGAGTCGAAAGTTCCTGGTTCAAATCCTAGATTGTCAAATTGGAAGTTACTTTTATACGGATTTTAACTTTTATACGGATTCTAGATAGGGTTCCCGGTGTACTTTGATGGTTAGGGTTCATTTAACCATACTCTCTCAGGAATGGTCGGCCTAGGTCTGTACAAGACTACATCTCATTTACACGTCATACACATCATCCTCATTTCATTGGGTCATGGGGTTGCTTATTGTTCTGAATTGAACAGATTCCAAAATACACACTTAAGAGATAAAAAACGACTATTCTTTTCTCCACACTCACATGTTTCGGTGGATTCACAAAAATTACAACTAATTTCATTAAAACTTTATCAAAATATGTAATTTCTTTAGTTGTATAAAGTGTTTTATAAAATAATTAAATAAATAACATCTGAAAAGTTTTTAATGAGATTAGTTTCGATTTTCGTGTTTTATGTACATACTAGATGTTCCGAAGTTCACGTTCTAGTAAAATTAGTTACTTTTATACAGGTTTTAATACTATAAAGTGGTTATCAGTGTAGCTACTTCGTTGACTGGGGTTCAATTAACAATACTCTTTCAGGCGTAGTTGACCTGAGTCTGTGCAAGACTACACCTCATACACACCATCTTTATATCGTTGGGTTGTGGGTTTGCTTATTGTTCTTAAATTGAGCAAATTGCAACGTAAACACATTAAGGATAAAAAATAAATAAATAAATATACATATAATACAAATATATATTATATTAGACAAGGGAGGATCTACCAAAATATGTAAGATGTAAGTGTGTGAGAATAGAACAATAGGTAAAAGAAAAATTGAAGCAGCAATAAACGTTTTGTGATAAGTTATAGTATTTTTACTTTTGGACAAATACTATTGCTCTAAATAACAATAAATCTTTAAAAGTAAGTCTACTTATGCGAATACGTACAAGTCTTTTTGTGAAACGTTTTATTCACAAGTAGTTTCCAACCAAAGGAATAAACATGAAATTTGATATGACTTGCCATACAATCGTACTTTCAAACATGCCAGAAATTGTTTCAGCATTTTACTGCATAAAAAGGTATAGGTACTATCATTCCAATAATTTTTTTACATTTTATTAATCTTCTTCTTCTTCCACTTTACGGATTAGGCAAATTGCCTGTTCCCACATCATACCATCTTTTTCTTGGCCTTCTCAAGCTTCTTACACCATCTGGTTTGGCTTCATTTAGGGCTTGGAAAGGGGTCCTTTCAGGAGTCATTCTGTATACATGTTGCTGCCACCTTTGTCTATATATCCACATTTTATCCAAGACTGACTCCTTTCTTTCTAGTTCTTGCAAGATGACACTATTTCTAATATGGTCTCTCCGACTGCAACCTTTCACCGCCCTCGTATCTCATCTCAGCTGCTGCAATTCGACTTAAGTCTCTCTTTCTTGGCACCCAGGTCTCACAACCATATAATAGGATCGGCACAGCCATCACATCATACATTCTAAACTGTGTGTCTTTCCTGGCCCGATGTTTAAATGTCCTGTTGATGTAGCCACAAACCAGTTGGAATCTACTTATTCTATTATTTATTTCCTCATCATAACTATATGTTATGTCCACCCCAAGGTACGAGAAACGTGACACTTGTTCCAATACTTTATCTTGCAGGACTATTTTAGTTCTTATTGGAACCTTACCCTGAAAGCCCATTACTTTGGTTTTCCTGACTGACACGGCCATGTTATTTTATTAATAAATTGTAATATTCATTTTAACTCACCTCATAAAATTCGTTTCCTCCTCACTATAAAAACGTTCCTTTAACTACTCGGATCGTGAAATAAGGTTATGTAAAAATAATTACGGACAGAGTAACTACAAACTCCTGTTCCAAAACTGGGTTAAGAAAAGCAAAACAAAAGGTGTAGTTCGTAACAGAAATTTATGGAAAGGAACTAAAACTATTGATGGTTTTATTGCATTAAATTAGTAAATTATGAAGGTAGATGCAGTAGGGGTACGTTAGATTGTTATTAAATTACAGCGGCTGTGATTAAATTGAAGGCTCAGTTAAGTTAGTTATGACATCAATTAAAACCGTTATTTGTGACTAAAATGAACTGAACTACTGTTCAGTAGGGAGAGATAAGTTGTTCATGAACTGTACTAATTAACTGACCACTTAGTTTCCTGGTTAAAGTTTTTGTTGTTATCAGTAACGTAATACAATTTTGTTAAGTACTAACTGAACCAAACGGGGGTTGGTGAAAATTTATTTAATATGTTTTTACCAGTATACATCAACTATAGGAACAATCTTCAAAATTTCTTAAATTTTACTTTTTCGTGATTTGCGGATGAAGAGAGAAATTACTAAACCAATTCAATGTACAATTTTATTTGTTCCTTCGGTTTTATTATACCCTGGAGACGAAGGTTTCTGGTTCAAATCCTAGTAAAGGTAGTTACTTTTATACGGATTTGAATACCTGACAGTCTTTACCGGTGTACTTTGATTGTTGGGATTCAATTAACCATACATCTCAGGAATGGTCGACCTGAGTCTGCACAAGACTACACCTCATTTACACGTCATATCGTGCATCCTCATCTCGTTGTGTCATGGAGTCGCTTATTGTTCTAAATTGAACAGATTGCAACGTAAATACATTAGGAAATAAAAATGAAATAAAAATTATCCCCTACGACGTATAAGTATGGGTGTGTTTTTATTCTATATCAAATTTTGTGCAAAACTTGAAAACTAAGCAATTCTCAACTAACTAAGGGGCTTGTTTATTTAGCTATGTTGCCCCAAAATTACTGATACGTTACTTCGATGTGAAAAAAACATTTTCTCAAAAACAGGAGTAACTATTTCGATTACACTTCCTTCAATTATTTAATTAAGTAAATCCAGTAATAGGGTATAAGTGGTAACTCTAAAAATTCGTGAGAGAATTACACGAAGCAAAAATTAGATAACATAATGATATACGTCATATGATTGTGAACTTGAAGGTCAATGGAGTTAGCTGCAGTATTGCTGCAGTACATTTTCCACTTGATATTTTGTACTATAAAGTCACTCACACAAGAACGTGAGTGCATCAAATGTATTTGTTTATAAATATGATAATTTACTGACGTAATATATTTCTGTTTTTTTAATTACAATTATTATATAATACTAATTTGTGTTGTCCATTTATTACATTACTTTTACTTATATGTATACACAGCAACGACGGTAGACGAGGAGCGAGTCAAAGCTGTTAATAATGTTAGAAGTTGAAACTTAGCTATATGAATCATATTTTTTTAATAAAAATACAACTACAGTCGATTCCGGATAGCTGGTCCACTGTTTAATTGGGGCAGCCGGTTTATTGGGACAGTTTTTTACTTTCTCTTGCCTATATGAATATATAGGAAGGAAAGTATTGTTTTCATGTCGATTTTTCGAAATCGAGTTTTCACCGGATCTATACGTTTTCAGACCCCCTGAACCCAAAAAAACATGTTTTTAGCGATTGGTCTGTGTGTGTGTCTGTGTGTGTGTGTGTGTGTGTGTGTCTGTGGGTGTGTCTGTGTGTCTGTGTGTGAACAGAATATCTAAAGAACGGAACATCGTACGAACTTGAAACTTGAAACTTAAGTTACATACCACTACCGGACGCGACACGAACATTTTCATCAAAATCGGTCAACCGGAAGTAGTAGTTTATTCGTATAATTTTTCAGTTTTTTGCGATTTTCTCAAAAACTGGTCCTACGATTTTTTTTAAAATCGCCTATTTTACTCAATTTTTTATTCTCTACAAGATAGGGTAGGCGCCATGTTTGCTGAAATTCTCGGTGAGGCTGTTTTCACGTAAAAACGTTGTTTTTTTAAGATTACGGCTTTAATATAAATTTTAGCGCAAAAACTTATATAATAAAAGTTGTAGAGAATTTAAAAACCTACAACTTTTATTTCAAACATTTTTTTGTATAACGCTTAGTTTAGCGGTAATTTGCGATTTTCTGTTTTTTTTTCTCACGAAAACGTGAGAAAAATCGATTTTTTAACATTTCGGTCTTAGTATGCATTTTACGACAAAAGTGTATATAATTAAATTTATAGAAAATTAAAAGATCTACAACTTTTGTTTAGAGCATTTTTCTCTACAGAGCCTAGTTTAGCGTGAAAGCGTGATTTTCCGTATTTTTAAGCCAAACTGAGTTCGATTGTCATTTTGCGTCATTCACTCATGATTAAAATAAGGTTATGTTTTTGAGGTTAGTTTTTGTTCATTTCTAATGTTTTAATACTAATGTTAGGTTTATTGTTAATTATTTGCATTGGCAAGAGAAAGTTGTGTGAGTGTTTCCCACCAGATTTTTAATGAACAAAAACAGAACGGGATTTTACATTGATAAGTACTCCATTTCTTTGGTCCATAAAGCCGCTTATTGGGGCCAATCTGATGTATGTACATATAATATTTTATTAAAACCATTACAGGCCAGTGACGAACAACACGTGGTGCTAAGCGGCAAAATAAGATAATGGGCAGGATAGAGGTAGTAAACATTCCGACAGATAAACAACAGTAATCACACATCAGTCGTAATAAAGATGTTATTTACAGTACAATGTGTAGGCTACATAATCGTCATCGCACAAATTTCAGCGAGTCATATCCACTAGTTATGCCCAACCTTACAAGCTGTGAAGCCTCCTTACAACTTATGGTTAGTTGTCATACGTACATAGAACGTTCGTAATTCCATGCTTCTCATCAGTTTTTCTGATTTCATGAGTGTACTGTAACACACTATTTTTCGAGTCTGATTGTTTTGTTATCTGCAGGCATACTTTTTTTATTTTTTTAATTCCCATTCATTTCACACATTTTGTTGATATTTTATGCGTAGGCTTACAGTACAGTACCTACTATCAAGGTCTTTGTGAGTTAAATGCCACGTAACGATATAGGCTAACTGTGTAAACGAATAAAGCTTCGCGACAAAATAAAAACGTATCCACCTAACTTAAGGCAACGTAAACTATCGGAACTAACTGGTGTACCAAAAATTACGATTGTTTGTATCGTGCTTTAAGAAAATAAAATACGCCAAGAGTGGGTATTAAAAGATCATGGAATATCTCACAAAAGAAAACGTGAAGGAAGGATCCAAGTTTTGAGAAGCGTTGAATGAATGGTTTGCCATTGTAACTTCGCAAGGTGTTAGTGTAAATGGTCCAATGCTTCAAACCAAGGCAAAAGGTTTTGCTAAAAAGTTAATCATTGTTCTGATACCCTTTTATTTGTTTCGTGTGTATATGGATACAACTTGCATGTAAAATTTATGTATGTGATAATTTAAATAAAATACAGTATCGTATACGCCACAGTTTTCGAATTCGTTTATTAGGGCCACCCGTTTAATTGCGCCAAAATGTTCCGGTCCCGATGTGCCCCAATTATCCGGAATTGACCGTATTTACAATTGAAATTTGTTGTAGTGCAGCCGTAATTTGTAATTTTATATGAAAAACAGCGCTAAAATAGATTTACACAGGCTTTACACAAAATAGAAGATTTAGAAAATAGAAGATTGAGATGGAACCTCCGCACACGATAAAAACCAATTTTACTTAGTCACGGATTAAAAAAAGACTATGTACTCTTTACTTCACTTTAGATTATACCTTTCTTTTAACAAAAAACAACAAATTATTACAATTGTAGATTAATAAGCTTCGATCTATGGTTCGGTGAATACATTAAAATGAAAAGAATACAAGCGTTTCAAAAACAAATATTTACGTTTAGACACATGCAGCTCCTACAACGTTTTTAATTTTCTCATAAATCATACCTCGACATAGACATAGTATACACGACCATTAAAAAATTATTAGTTTATAATGGAAACAATCGTTTCCATTTAAAATTCACACTAATCCAAAGATACGAACATTATCACAACCATACCTACCAAAAAATCCGTAAAGAATACGTTCAATATTAAGGTTAAATTATGGTGATATAGGGATCTCGTATAAAACACCGACGAAAGTTTGCCACTGGGTGATTTCCTCAATCGAGACATAAACAGGTCATATCATACTTAAATTCATCATTGTCTGTCAAGGATTAGGCTCAATGGCCTGTTACGGCATTCATCTCTTTTTAGGTCTTCCCAAGCCTCGCTCCCTCTAGGTTTATATTTCCATGTTCGCAGAGGAAACCTGTGTGCTGGCATGCGAAGTAAATGGTTGGACCAGTTTCTCTTATATATCCTTACCGTTTCCCACAGTAACTGAATATTTAACTCGGCGTAGGCCTATAGCTTCGTTACGTACTCTATCAGACCGGGTACAACCTTTGACTTCCGCAAAAATTTCATTTCAGCAGTCATATTCCAATCATACCATACCATTCAATCATACCATTCGCCATATCCCAGACAATCATACTTAGAGTAACATTCGTAAATACTATCGGTTGTATTAATTTACAGCTGTAGTTGTCTTTGAATAAAGACCAAAAAAAGAGATGTATTCCGAAAATGTAGTATATTTATACAAGAAAACTAAAGAAGAAAGAAAAACAACTTTCAATTATAGTTTTAACAGTTTTTCTATCTGATAGTTTTGCAGAAATGTCATCTATCTATACATATATTAATAGCGAGTAGGTTTTTTCAACACGATTTTAACCACCTAAACCTTCACCGATTTTCCCCGAAGTGGGCTCAAATGAATAGTCTGTTTGAGTAGATTTACAGAAAACTAACCAAAATCATATATTTTGATTTATGACCGTAAAATAGGAGGTGTAAAATAAAGACAATAATACGTGAAGTTAGTAAGAACGAGAATACGGTAAGCGATGCGTCTGTGTACCGAATGCAGTACTTACGCATTTATTTCTCTCTTTCTCTATCTATCCCCCTCACATCTCGCACAGCTATATCAGGTTGGAGGGGAGCAAGTTCAAACAACTAAATTATACCAACGCATTGGCAGTGACACATCGCTTTGGACTTTCCAACGTGGTTGCTGTTACTTTGAGTTGTGTAAAGAGAGTTCTGCTATATTTTGCTTTTGTTTTTAACAGCTATTGCCATTTATCGCCATTCATCAGGAAATCAATGTGTAGTCATCCCATAGGGGGAAGACCAAGAAGCAAGAGACGTTTATAAAAACTACCTAATTTACTTTTCTGTGTGGGTTTTCCCGCAGAGGTTCACCTAGTGTATATTAAAACCACATCAAAATCAAGTAACAGCTAGATCGTTTATGGCAGATAATATTAAGGGGAGACTGTACTTTGTATCCCGCTAATGTTAAATTTGCTATTTTTAGGTACATTTTTCAAAGGATTGGTAAAAGATAGAGAAATGAAACTTTACACACTATAAGTTTCTTCTCGAGCTACTGACATTTTTCAATTTAATCTTTGGACAATACCATTTTTTTTTTTAAATTACGAATAACATAAAATTTTTACAAATTGTTTTCCACGTTTTTTTCGTATTACTAATTTTTGGAGCACCTGAAGAAGTAATAAAAATGACGATATATGTGGCTATACAAGATAATTAACTGACAAAAATTTCAGCCAGGTAGGTTTATTGGTTTCTGAGAAAAATGTAGGTACGTAAGTGTTAAAAATCTAAATTTACGGATAAAGGTAAGAAACAAGAAGGCACAAATCAAAAACAATATGTACACAAACAAGTAAATTTCCCATCAACAGTTGTTTAGAAAGCTGAACCAACAGCTGAGAGTATTAAAAACCGTGATGCAGATATTTTTGTTTTCCTAATTTGTGTACGTTGCAATCTGTTCAATTCAGAACAATAAGCAACCCCATGACCCAATAAGATGAGGATGATATGTATGACGTGTAAATGAGGTGTAGTCTTGTACAGACCCAGGCCGACCATTCCTGAGAATGTATGGTTAATTGAACCCCAACCATCAAAGTACACCGGTAACCACAGTCTAGTATTCAAATCCGAATAAAAGTAACTACCTTTACTAAGATTTGAACCAGGAACCTTCGTTTCCGAAAAACAGCTGTTAAACAGCTGATTTTGGCGACGACTTTACCTCTAGACCAACCCGGTGGGTTAAAAAGATATTTTAAAAACTTAAATTCTCCCACCGGGTTGGTCTAGAGGTAAAGCGTCGCCGTGAATCAGCTGTTTAACTGCTGATTTTTGGAGACGAAGGTTCCTGGCTCAAATCCTAGTATAGGTAAGTTACTTTTATACGGATTTGAATACTAGACAGTGGTTAACTGTGTACTTTGATGGTTGGGGTTCAATTAATACTCCCTCAGGAGTGGTCGACCTGTGTCTGTACTAGACTACACCTCATTTACACGTCATACACATCATCCTCATCTCATTGGGTCACAGGGTTCCTTATTGTTCTCAATTGGACAGATTGAAACGTACACATATTAGGAATTAAAAAAAAAATTCTCTTTGCACTAAAACGAGCAGTATAAAATTATGAAAAAATATTCTTTCTTCGTAACATGATACTTTTTCAGTGTAAACCTGATAAAACTTAATTTTTTCATTAAAAAAAATACTTTTTTGACGTAATTTAATGTTTATCTGGTAGATCTAGACCTAAACTATTGAAAAACATAAAAAACCAAAAATCGAAATTTTGAGTTAAAACCATCGTGCAATCTCCCCTTAAGTTAAAACTTTCGTGAATAAATTACGTTGTGGAAACAATTTTAAGACGGATACAGAATTTATATTTTCCACAATATTAAGACGGTTTTCCGTTTATTTTACTCGTACAATAACCCTAAGTTCCTCGAGCTAAAACAGAAATGAATATTAATTGAAAATATATTGAAGATCAGTTGTACATGAATTTTATTTGACCATTTCACATTCAATCAAACAATATTTAATTTAAAATAAGGTAGAAAATTTAATATTCTGCAAAATGTATTGGAAACTTGAATCCGCATCGACCTTCCTCCCACTTGCGTTCATGTTTATCGAATTACTAACACTACACTGTGTAGTTTAACGTACGTACAATACTGACAGTGAAGAGGGAGCTATGAAGAACAGTTCGTTAACCTCCTGTTAATCCCTTCTTGCTCCCCCCCCCCCCATTTCCATCATATCAACATCAATCTCTGCAAACTCTGGTACCTGTAAATTATTCTGAAATCTAATTCGCGTGCTCATTGTAAATTCAATATGTGTCATCCGATTACAGTTCTACTCATCTGTTCATTCACTCTACATTTTCAGCAGAGAGCTCAAAATTGATTCAATTACTGAATTAGTAATTAAAATGATTAACAAAAAAATATTATTCTTTCTTAAAATAGACCGGAGCTGATCAATTATTATTATATTTTCTAAAGAAATTTTATTACAGTAACAAATTATTGAAACGTACAAAATTTTCGATCACAGATTTTAACTGATCTATAAGTTCCGTTGGCGTAGTGGTTAGCGCAACTGGCTTCTATGCCGGGTTCCCGACTTCGATTCCCGGTTAAGTCTGGCATTTTTTCATCACTTATTTTCATAATCATCATTATCCACTGTCTGCATTAGCAGCAGTTGCAGAACAGTCGGACGTAAAAAAAAAAATCTGGGGTGAAACACTAACACAACTTTCTCTTGTCAATGCAAATAATTAACAATATAACATAAAATCTACAACTTTTATTACAAGCATTTTCTTCTACAGAGCCTATTTTTAGCGTCAAATAGTGATTTCCGGTTTAGAGGATAAGTCGAACAGAATGTGATTTTTCATTTTGCATCATTCACTCATGATTAAAATTAAGTTGTTTTTCATTTTACATTGTTCACTTATGATTATACATAGGTTACTTGCTTTTTATTCTCACTGGCAAGAGAAAATTGTGTCAGTATTTCTCACCAGATTTTTAAAATTCTTTAAAATTTTGAAAGATGCAACTTTCAAATGCAACTTTGCATTTGACATGTTGGCGATGCTCTGCAGAGCAGTTTCATATTCACTATAAAGAACTTTTTTAAAAAAAAAATTTACTCTTTTGTATAGGTTTATAGGTATATTTTTATGTTTATACCAGTGGTAGAGCCGTACGTAATATTTTGTCGCTTAGGGCCATGTCAGTCAAGTAACTTAAAACATTTGTGCTCTCTTTGCAGCACACATTCCTAGCGTTCTTTTATAGAAAGAAGCGCTCTTTTTCTATCGTCTATTCCTTGTTACGGGTTTCTCTTCATGGAAACCATTAAATTCGGTAATCTGTTACTTTTTCCGATACATTTTCTTCTTCTTTTCAAGTTTTTGGTAAATCCTTTTGACTACTTAAACTATTTACCAGATATCTTAGATCTGTTGCCTGGTAGGCTTTTCTTAAACTTGTGCTTGATTCAACAACCCTTTTTGGTAGTAAAGTTGATTTTAATCCACTAGTAACGTTTTCTAAAATTTTAGAAAAGGGTTGACAATCCGTCGTCCTTCCATAATCCAGATTTTTGTTTATAATAAACGTATGTAGATTTAATTAAGATATTCCGGATAACGTTTTCCAGAACACAGCTGAAGAGGAGGGATGAAATTTCATCGCCCTGCCTAGATCCAGGTTAATTTCATACTTCTTGGAAACTTTTAGAAATTTTACTTTTGACCGAGATCTGTTTTAATGTTTCCTTGATGGTTTCTGTTGTTTTAACTCCTTGGGTTTCAACATTCCAGTACTCACATCGTTTCAAATCAATTCCACCCAAGATTAAACAACAGCTTTATTAGTCTAATCGTTAGCTACATATTACTCTAGTCTAGTCAATAGATCTTTAAACAGTATGTCATTAGAAAAAGCTATTTTTTCTTGAGAGGGACCGGGTCTGTTTCCCCCAGATACTCTGTATTTCTAGACACAGCACTCACTATAGTAAATTCATCATTTTTTCCAAGCATCTTTGCTGTAATCGGCTTTAGTTCCATGAGTACCCCTCGAAGTTCTGTGCATTGTTTCCTTTTTTTTTTGAAATGATTGTCTTGGTTATTTATTATCGGGTTATTCATAGCTTTCGAAGTACTCTCCAACTATTTTTCAATTTTTTAATATTTTACATCTTGTTGACGACTAACTCAATATTCTGGTTTTTTTTCGATGCCTTGGCGACCTCTGTCGATACCAAAGTCCGGACCTTTGTAACCTTTACTATAAGTTTTTCTTCCGTTTTATCAGAACACCACACTTAGGAAACCGTTGCTCCCTTATAGGTAGAATCGTATAATTTGCATACTTTTTATTATTTTCATAAGGCTATTTTTATTTTTCATTTAAAGTCGCATCAACTGCTTGGTTATTACCATACCATAGAACTATGGTGGATTATGTGACTATAACTGTGAGATTTGACTTGTGAAAATTTCGAGATTCCGGCCAGAAATCGAACACGGGACCTACGCGTGGTAGGATAAAGCGCTAACCACTAAGCTACGCGGGCGGCATAAGACTATTGGTTTTTGTTATAAATTTTTATAACAGAATTTTTTGTAATAATATTTTTACAATTTGTATCTGCTGATACAGATTGTGATTGCGGCTTTTCTAATTCTTTGTGTTATTTTGTTTAGGTTTTCAATGTGTCTCAGGAGCAAAGAGTGGTTCAACCTCAGTCTCAGAACCAGTCCTTACCTCAATCAACCCAACAAAATCAGCATATGCCGCAGCCACCTCTTACATCCACCGTAGTTGATTGTCCATGTCCTTTAGAAAGTTCTATACCTGCTCATCTTACACATCAATCTCGTTCATATCCAAGTCCTAGCAGTCCACGTACCTTATCTATGTCATCACAGAGCAGCCTTGACAGTGCTATATCAAGACAGGTAATTAATTAATCTATAAGTTACATAAAAGTTATTTGTGTTTTAAAGTTACACTTCAAACTTTAAAAGTTAGAACGTTCGAAGTTAGAAGTTAAAAGTTTAGTTCTACAAGGCAATGGCAACCAGTCCTTCTTTATTGAAGTGAGTCATGGGTTACCACAAAACGCCAAGAAAGTAGGATCCAAGCAGCTGAAATGAGGTTTTAAAGAAGGGTGAAGGGCTACTCGAGGCTGGATCTAATACATAACGAGGAAATTAGATCCGAGTTGGGTGTATTTAGCTTGAATGAAAAAGTGGAGGAGTACTGGAATCAATGGAGGGAACATTTGGAACGGATGCCAGAGGAGAGAATATCTTTAAAAGTGACGGAATATGTTCCAGTTGGAAAAAGGGAGGTGGGAAGACCTCTAAGAAGATGGCAGTAGTCGAGATGTATGGGCTGAAGTGTCTCGTGTTTGTGTAGACATACAGGATGGTTTGTGAGTTTGGAACAGGCTTATGCCTAATCCTTGAGAGTAAGAAGAAGAAGAAGTTACGCTTCTAATGTTTAGTGAGTTCGCAGCTGCTGAATTGATCAGATATAAAAGTCGTAATGTATTTTAATGCTGGATACTTAAATTTGAATGAATGTAGTAGATTTATAAATAAAGTAATTTATTAGCATACATACTGAAGAAATCTTCAGTTTATCTTCTTTCAGAAAAAAAAAATGGCTGGCCCACTTTTCATTGGTGTAGTGGTCAGGACAACTGGCTTCTATACCAGGAGCCCCAGGTTTGACTCCTGGTCAATTTTCTTCTTTATATCACCTCAAATCTTTACATTCACAAGCCAAGGATTATGTAGACATCATCAACCAATAGAACAAAGGAAACCACATCATTCCAAATGAAATCGAATGTATTTTCCGAGAACTAAATTTATCTTCCACTTACTGATAAATGTGTAAAACTGTTAAAAATTACCAACTTTATTTCTTTTCTTTGCTTTTACGGCTTCATTGGACCACTTGAATCAAATTAAAAATCCTTCTTGGTTTGATTTTAGGATTCTAATGTTTTTCCCTATTTCTTCATATTTTGTATCTGATCTGTTTGATTTTATCTGTACAAATCATTGACGACACAGCTTGAGTTTTTTCTTGTGTATTTATCTTTAAGCCACTCAAGCTGTTCAGATTTTTCTAAAAGATCTTGTTCTGCAATGTTCAGTTCTTTCGTACTTTGCTTTATTTCACCCAACCTACCTTGGGGGATTTTTCAACGAGTTAATTATATAAATGAGGTGTTTAGTCACTCAATTGTCTGGTAGTCTAAGTAAATGCCCAAAGAAAGAAATTCGTCTTCTTCTGCATGATGTCAGTAATGGGCTCGATTCATGGTAAAGTTCAGATTAGACATTAAGATCCAAATACCGTTGAGTTTTTGTTTTTTGTTTATTCAAGTCTTGAGAATTCTTCTTTCTATTTTTAGAATATTTCTTATTCTCGTTTTAGTTTTTAAATTAGAAATGTTTCACAGCAGTAAGTGGCTTCAGGTTGTACTACCGTTTTACTGTGTTGCAGTTAAGATTGAATTACGAGGTGTGGCTATTAAATAACGAGACTGACATAAAAAAATGTATTTTTATTTTATACAAAATCACTCATTGTCACCTTCAATATACACTCTTTCTCTATCCCTACAACGCTTCATGCGAATTTTCCATTGTAGGAAACAGTGCTGGAAGTCTTCTTCTGTCAGCTCCTTCAGGACATGTGCTGCTTTTTCTTTTACAGCTTCCACAGACTCAAATCTTGTCCCTTTTAATGCAGATTTCACCTTAGGGAACAGGTAGAAGTCCCATGATGCAAGATCTGGTGAATAAGGTGGATATCGTAACACTGAGATGTTGTACTTGGCTAGGAACCTCTTGACAGATAACGTGGAATGAGCTGGCAGATTTTCTTGGTGGAGAACCCATGATTTGTCCTTCCACATTTCGGGGCGTTTTTTCCTTACTCTTTTATGTAGTTTAGAAAGTACCTCAAGGTAGTAATATTGATTAATTGTTTGACCTTCATGAACCGAGTGAAGGTGCACAATCCCATGGATATAAAAAAAAAACAATCATCATTGCTTTAAATTTTGACTTGCTCATTCAAGCTTTTTTGGCTCTCGGTGAAGTTTGGCTCTTCCAGTGCATGAACTGGCGCTACGTTTCCAGATCATAAGTAAAAAACCACGTTTCATCACATGTTATTATCTTCTACCTGTTTCCTAAGGTGAAATCTGCATTAAAAGGGACAAGATTTGAGTCTGTGGAAGCTCTAAAGGAGAAAGCGGCACGTGTTCTGAAGGAGCTGACAGAAGATGACTTCCAGCACTGTTTCCAACAATGGAAAATTCGCATGGAGCGTTGTAGGGATAGAGAAAGAGTGTATATTGAAGGTGACAATAAGTGATTATGTATAAAATTAAAATTAAATTTTTACAATGTTAGTCTCGTTATTTAATAGCCACCCCTCATATATTGCTTTATTTCTTTAAATTACAATAATTTCTTTAAAATTTTATAAGGAAGTCATATCAGTTACAATATTGAAATTTGTAAATTTTTCTTTTGTATCATGATGTATGAGAATTGCTCTATTAATTTAACATTATTATACATAATTTTTAACTGTATGTTATTATTGTTTTCTTTTAAAGTTTGTTGATTGTATATTGTTTCATAAACTTCCAGAGTCAAAGAAGTTCAATGTCACCTCAGATTAGAATGTTTGGTCCTCATCAGTCAGATTTGCCTCCTCGTTCACCATCACCTGGACCCTGCAGTCTTGATCGTACACCCTCACCATCTCAGAGTTCTCTAGTATCAGTGTGCAGTAGTAATTCACCAGTTTCAGTAAGAGCTCACAGCTTATCACCTCTTCTACTTCCTCCAAGATCTTCAGTAACAGATGCTCCACCAGCTTCTCCGCTTGGAACTTTGCAGCCTGATTTATACCAACCAAGAGATGGACCTCTTTTCTTAAAGAGCTCCAATCGCTCAGGACCACCTCTAGGGCGACTTCATCTTAGATTAAATTACGACTTTGATCGCTCAGATTTACATGTTCATCTTATTGAAGGTAAGTGATCAATTAAGTAATTCACTAAATAAATTTAAATAGCAAATTTAGTAAAGTTGTGAATTGTACAAATGATCTGGTTTTAACTGGTTGACTGCTGTGAGATATATTTTTACATCGCCGTTTATATGGCCAGAAATGCTGAGACACATATTAATTATTAGTGTCTCATTGCACCGACTGTTTCTGCCATTGAAACATCCTACAGTGTCTCATTTTTCATGTTGTTTTTAACTTTTTCTAGGAGTAAATATTATGCTGATTTCAGCAACGTTCTTAGATTTTCTCAAACTTTCTTTATTCAGATGTTACTGGTATTTTAAACTGAATGAAAATGAAAGGGGAAAATGAAGGGGGAAATGAAAGGGAAAATGAAGGGAAAATACTTGGGAGGAGGTGGAAAAAGGTACCGTAGTTATGGAATGAAGAAATTGCTAAGTATGGTTTGAAATTCATGAGGAAAACTAAAGAGCAAGGGCAGGAGAGTTATGACCAGGGAAGACAGGGACATGAATAAATTGTAAGGTGCTGGAGAAAGTTAAAAGTTTTCATATTTGGGAGCAATTTTCTCAGCAGACAGAAAATTAAAAAAGGAGTTGTGTAGAATGGTTTAGAAAGCAAATGGTTTCTTCCAAATTGTAAGAAACCTAGTTGGGGATCAATAAGTTCCTATATCTTGCAATAAAATAATGTGTAAAGCACAGTTTGTACCAATATTATTTTATGAAACAGAAACATGGACAGGTAGAAGGAAGATAGAGAGTACCTTCCTTCCACCTCCAGGTGGCAGAACATTTCAAAGGAGTCTGTTAGGAAACACTAGAAGAGATAGAGTGAGAAACTATTGTTGGTAAGGGAAAATTGGAGATGGACAGCGTGACAAGAGTTGAACAGACAAACCTGTGATGGTTTGGATATCATAAAACAGTCTAATGAAGAACAGAACAACAAAGGTAAAATTTGTGCAATTGTCAATCGGATAGAGGAGACTACGCTAAAAAATATGTTTTACTTGGAAATGAAATGGGAAAGATGAAAGGGCAGACCAAGAGTAAAGTGAATGGATTTAGTTACAGATGAATTAAAAAAAAAGATGCGGTAAAAAGAGAGCAATGGAGAGAGGTGGAGAGAAATTCTGTTGAACCTGACCCATAAAAAGCCTGTATAAGTGACATACAGGGTGCTGATAAGTAAATTGTGATTTATAAAACTGTAGATTACAATTCATGACTATTGCAAAGAAATAAACCTTGTACCATACGCACTGCTACAACAGGGAAGAAAACTGCTCCTTGCTAAACATAACCTTACGAGATCTGAACCTTGTTCAGAAGTATTGACTGAATGATATTTTTAAAAGGTTGCTTTTCATAAATTTTTTGTTTTTATAAATGAAATTAACCTGAATTTTTAATTATACTAAAATAGAAAATATACAATGAATTTTGATAAATCTACCAAGTTTCAGTTTACAAAAACCAGAGAAAACTGCTAAAATTAAAATAACATATAATTACATTCTTAATATGTAATAATACATACAGACATATTTCAGTAATTTTCATTTTTAATGATATAGTAAAATCATGTGGTAATGTATTAAAAATGGTGGCTTTTTTGAACAATGTATTTTCAACGTTTTCTGCTTTGTACAGTGAAATTCTTGCATCATTCTGACACTACATGTTAGGTAGCTATATAGTGTAACAGAAATGTCAAACGAAATTAATGCCAGAATAACGTTAACACTTTTGACATTGATTTCAGTAAACCTTACTGTCCAATTTAGCAAATTCAATTGAGCATGCAGTATGCTAATAGTGTTTTAGTGTCACCTCACTTACCATTCAGCCTTGAACTACAGTTTGTGTGAATTACAAACAAATCTGTCCTATATTTTCCCGATATTCTACACGCCTCGTCGTTTTTAACATTTCTTTTCCTCATTTAATAACAGTTGACCTCAAATCTTTTGATTTTGTCTGAGTGTACAACACCCATTAGTTGTACATGAGATTTTTTTTCTAAGTCTGAAATTTATAAATTTTTAAACATCTTTTCTTAGACTACTTATATACATCACTGCATAATGATACATTAATTTAGACAAGATTAAATTAAATTATATAAAATATTTGTTTAGGTTATCAGCCGAAAGGCTGGTTTGAACCTGTACAGATTTTACTAAGTAAAACGAGGAGTGAGGTGGTTTACCATTGCCACAACTCACTGAATAGAAAAGTATGCTTATCAGCATGCCAGGGTCTCTGAAAAGCACATATTTTCCACTCTGCAAATGACACCTTCACTTCATTCACCACAGGGTCTGGCTGTATAATGAAATTCATTACTTTCAGAGGAGATAACTTGATTAGTGTCTTTTACACCTCTACCTCTTCTGTTCTTAAATGATTCAGTCATTTAATTGGCTGACCATGTGATAAGAAACAGAACTATTTATTTTAGCCCTGCAACGAACAGATTGAGAGTAAATAACACTCCACCTGTCTGTTATGGCCAAAATAAAATATTTTTATTAAAAAACTAATATAAATTATAATTTAATGGAATGTGTTCCCTCTTCATAGGCCTATTTGAATACTTTGATGAAACTTATATTTTCACTTTTTATCCACACAGCTTGAAACCATCTGATAAACAAAATCAAAAATGTTGTTAGACTTTAAAAGATCAATT
Source organism: Catonia carolina (assembly GCA_035578175.1). Taxonomy (NCBI): domain Eukaryota; kingdom Metazoa; phylum Arthropoda; class Insecta; order Hemiptera; family Achilidae; genus Catonia; species Catonia carolina. The sequence goes on from JAQMRL010000002.1 coordinate 124,051,528, forward strand.
ACATAAATACAGAGCAAAGTTGTGCTGATATGGGTTTCAAAACACAGTATTTTAAAAAGTATTTTGATTTATACAAGGATCTGTCTTCTGATTTCACATTTGTCAGACTATTTCATTGAAGTACAAATTAATTTTGGTTCTTACTTCTTACTTCTTTCTACAAATTTCCAACTCCAAATGATACCGATGCTTTGATGTCAATGGTAAGCTGCCGTTGCGAGTGCCCACAGGGATTTGTCAGTAAATATTTTAGTCATGTTGACTTCCACTATGGCCTTTAATTTGTCTCCGAGCAGATTTCCTGTACCTTTTATATCCAGGAGAATGTATTGCATAGTCTCTTTAGTTTCTAACAAGCTTTGCAGAATGGAGAGTTGGTGAGGTTGAACCTGGGTAGGTAGTGTTCAATAACAATAAGTAACATTGTGGGTGTGGGCCGCAAGTGTTACCACCCCACCCAGGATGTCGTGATACCAAGATCCTTTCATCAATTTTGGCTATAAAGTACTGCCTTGGGTAAAGTAGCAACTGTTGAGTAGAACAAGGCAAAAGGTCAAATAAAATTACTTTGCTAGTAACTCTCATAAAAATGTTTAATTATATAATTTTTATTATTATTTTAGCACATGACCTTGCTGGAAGTGGTCAAGGAGGTTTCAATGATCCATATGTGAGGTTAACAATGAGTCCTGAAGTAGATTCACGAAAAAGACAAACTACCATTCATCGTAATGATCCAAATCCATTCTTTGATCAGAACTTCAAATTTCCTGTTTCCCATGAGGATTTACAAGATAAAACTTTAATACTTCAGGTAATTTTTTAGTAATTAAGCTTTCATTATGGTATAAAAAAAATGTATATGTAAAAGGTCCAGACAAAATGATTTATTTTTACTTTTACAGGAATTAGAATGATTTGATCTAGGATAAAATACTGTAGGATATAAAAATACTCTACCAAGTTTTAAATAATCAAAAAATGGATTTATCAGAACCAAAAAAAATCTGAAAATAACAAAATGATATGACTTAGCATTATTTTGATACTGACAATAAGTGTTTATAATGTAATGACTTAATATATTTATGATTTAAAATATAAATAGAATTTATGAACATTTTTCAGGTGTTTGATTATGATCGGTTCTCGAGAAATAACGTTGTTGGTGAAGTACGCATCAATATGTGTGAACTGGATGTAACAAACAGTGTAGAGATTTGGAGTGACATAACAAAACACAAGAAGGTACAATTTTTTATTCGTTTTTTAAAGTTATTTTGTATTAAATAAGTAAATTGAATAATATTAACTTCGAAAGTTATTTAGAAAATAAAATCAATTCCAAATTAGCTTTTAATCTTTAAAGTTTCTGTTAGACATATTCAGGATCCTGAGAATCAATGTCAATATTCGAACATTTTATGTAAATGAATATTAAATGTTAATGGTAAGATTGTAAAAAAAATTCTCCATGTTGAGAGTTGGGAACATTTGCCTACTGAAATACTAGGGTAGTATTTGATGAAGTGAAATAAGAAAACAGAAAAAGCTATGTTATGAAAATTGTTCAAGGTTAAAGTTTTGATTAACTCTTTACAGTGGTTGTAAAATCCTACATTTTGAAAATTGATTCATTTTTTTCTTGTAAAGTCAAAATTATTTAGTTAGGTTTATTAAAGGTATTAACCCTGCAGGAATTACAGGAGCAGGAATTACCCTGGAGTTGCCTAGAAAATTGAATACAACAAGTTTTGTGTATGTATCACAAACATGATTTATTATGACATACTCTACTTAATCCATATCATACGAGGTGTGGCTATTAAATAACGAGACTGACATTGTAAAAAATTTTATTTTTATTTTATACATAATCACTTATTGTCACCTTCAATAAACACTCCTTCTCTATCCCTACAACTCTCCATACAAATTTTCCATTGTTGGAAACAGTGCTGGAAGTCATCTTCTGTTAGCTCCTTCAGAACACGTGCCGCTTTCTCTTTTACAGCTTCCACAGACTCAAATCTTGTCCCTTTTAATGCAGATTTCACCTTAGGGAACAGGTAGAAGATAATATGTGACGAAACGCGGTTTTTTACTTATGATCCGGAAACAAAGCGCCAATTCATGCACTGGAAGAGCCGAACTCCACCGAGAGCCAAAAAAGCTCGAATGAGCAAGTCAAAATTTAAAGCAATGATGATAGTTTTTTTATATCCATGGAATTGTGTACTTTCACTAGGTTCCTGAAGGTCAAACAATTAATCAATATTACTACCTTGAGGTACTTTCTAAACTATGTCAAAGAGTAAGGAAAAACACCCCAAAATGTGGAAGGACTAATCATGGGTTCTCCACCAAGACAATACTCCAGCTCATTCCGCGTTATCTGTCAAGAGGTTTTTAGCCACGTACAGCATCTCAGTGTTAGAACATCCACCTTATTCACCAGATCTTGCACCATGTGACTTCTACCAGTTCCCTAAGGTGAAATCTGCATTAAAAGGGACAAGATTTGAGTCTGTGGAAGCTGTAAAAGAGAAAGCGGCACGTGTCCTGAAGGAGCTGACAGAAGATGACTGCCAGCACTGTTTTCAACAATGGAAAATTTTCATGGAGCGTTGTAGGGATAGAGAAGGAGTGTATATTGAAGGTGACAATAAGTGATTATGTATAAAATTAAAATAAAATTTTTTACGTCAGTCTTATTATTTAATAGCCACACCTCGTATTTATGTAGACTATAACCTCACTAACAAACTTTAATGTTTATGTTATTGTGTGTATTGTGCTAACTGTTAGACACTTTCTAGAAAGCAAGCTTAGCCCATAAATAGGCGCGTACTAGACAGTCTGGGTAAGTCTTGTTTGAGAACATTTACTATAAAATTGAATAAAGTCTTTTGTCATTCAATATCTTGTTATTTTATAATAACGAATCATACTTCTGTGAGGTTAAACTAATGGTTATAATGTGTAAAATGTTTGAAAACACTATTAATAAAACAATCCCGATGGTTTTTTGTTAAGCTCAATAAGAAACCTTATTTGAGGCTGTAAGTAAGATTGAAGAATATGCTTTTAAGAACAGTATTCCTGAACACAAATCACAAGTTCTCTATAAGAATAAGTATTGTTCAGTCTGTAACTGAAACACAATATGTTCCAGAAGTAAATAAAGTAAATAAAGTTGAAATAAATAAAAAATTTAAGTAAATATTATTTATTTTCTACATTAATTTATTCATATTTGGATTTGTTTGATTATGTAATAATGTATTTTTTCAGCCACCAGAAGAAATGCAGGAGATTTTATTATCGTTGAGTTATTTACCATCAGCCGAAAGATTAACTGTAGTTCTTTTGAAAGCTAGAAATCTGTTTATACCTCAAAACAAAGATGGAATTGGTGAGTATACTATTCAATAATCTGTTCATTTTATTGTATTATTCAAACTCATCATATCACCATCCCCTTTATTCTTCTTCCAAGTTTATTTGAGTCAGGCCAACACAGCTCCTCTCTATCACTGAATCATCTCCTCTTCATTACTTTTTTGGTATCTTATTTTATTTTCCTGATTCATTCACAACTGAACCAATCTTTTCACTTTTGGTCAGCCCGTTGGTACTTTTCCCAACTTATCCAAGTACAGCATTTTTTTAGGCAGTCTACCCTTCTCCATTCTACTGAAATGACCAAACCTTTGTAGATTTTTCTGTCCAACTCTCAGGCTCACTATCCCCCAATTGTTCCCTAATTGTATCATTTCTCATTCTGTCGCTTCCTAGAATACTCCTCTTGAATTTCATTTCTACCACCTGCATTACTTTCTCCCTTCAATTCACCTGTACATGTTTCTCCCATGTTGTCAGTATTGACATAAAATATGCAGCTAAATGATAGGGTGCTGGAGAAAGTTGGAGAATTCTCATATTGGGAACTGTTTTGTTATCAGATAGAAAATTGGGAAAGGATACAGAAAAACAAATTGGTAAAAAGATACTGAAATCAAGCTCTCTTCTAAAAGTGTAAAAAAGCTTAGTCTGGCATCAAGAATTTTCACTGTATGGTATGGAGATTAAGCATTTAAACTAACTGAATTTATTGATACTAGGAAGTATGAAATATACACAAGAGTTGAAAAGTAAATTTTAACAAATATTTTTTATTTATTATTATATTATATTAATTTTTTAATATTGCCACCTGGTTTAATATCTAGTGTACTAACTATCTTTCATTTTTTTACAGATCCATTTGTTAAAGTTTATTTAGTTATTGGAGGTAAGCGAGTAAAGAAAAAGAAAACAGCAGCTCGAAAAAATTGTACAAACCCAGTCTGGAATGAAGCTCTTGTATTCAATGTCCCATCTAACAACATTCCTAATTCAGGAATTGAGGTAATAATTTCACAATTTATTGTACAGTTTATTATATGTATAGAAATCTCACCAATTATTTGTTATCTGTTGTTGAATAAACTATCAATATTGGAAAAACTAGAAGTTTATACAATTACTTTTATTGTTATTCTTAATTCTGTGATACAAAAATAAATTCTGTTAAAAATAACAGCTAAAATGACTATCTTATTTTCTTATTAATTTAAGGATAACCTAGATTCTGGCTTTATTTATTTATTCACAGCATAAAGGCTAACAGAACTTACCCGTACAAGCCTTATTGACATACAAATTTACTTGTTTACAAATCAATCATTGCTTACACTATTTTATTTACATAATATATCTGCTAATACACTTTTTCGTTTTATTTGCTCATAAAAATAAAAATGTTTCAATTAAATTAATTACTTATTATTATATAACAATTAATAAAAATAAAAACAAAAAATTCCCACTAAAAAGTAGTTGAGCAAACCTTGATTAAATTAAGAAAAAGGACAGGAAAAAGAAACAGTAGAAGAAAAGAAAAAAAAAGATGTGTCTGCTCTGTGAATTAATGACATTTATTAGTTGGTGAGCGCCTGATAACATTTTGATGAGAATTGTTTGTAATTTCAAAAAAAAATTATGAGGCTATAGACTCTGATTTTTGTCTTCACTAAAACTATGTTGTGTGTCTGTTACAATTTACTTGCAAATTAACATTTTGTAATTTACACCGGTTTGGTCTAGAGTTACAGTTGTCACCAAAATCAGCTGTTTAACAGCTGATTATCGGAGAAGGTTCCTGGTTCAAATCCTAGTAAAGGTAGTTACTTTTATACGGATTTGAATGCTAGACAGAGGTACTTTGATGGTTGGGGTTAATTAACCATACTCTCTCAGGAATGGCCGGCCTGAGTCTGTACAAGCCTACACCTCATTTACACGTCATACATATCATCCTCATCTCATTGGGTCATGGGGTTGCTTATTGTTCTGAATTGAACAGATTGCAACGTACACACACTAGGAATAAAAAATAACAAAATTTACCCAGCATTGATTCATAAACACTAAATATCGTGGTTTAGCTAATAATCTTGTCGCCACCGGCTTTCAGTAGCGCAGTCGTAGAGCTCATAGGACTCCGGCCGGGCATCGGCGGCGTAGTTCAAAAGTAAATGTTAACATCGAAGGGGGAGGACGGGAAGTCGTCTTCGCCGCTGCCTAAAAGATTAGGAGCAGCCGCCGACGCAGCGACCACCTTTCACCGCTGCCTCCGAGGAGGAGCAGTCACCGGTGAAGTGAATCGGGGTCGTCTGTACCGCTGCCTATTCTAATAGGAGCGCGCCGCCGACGCAGCGTGCACCTTTTACTGCTGCCCCCGAAGGGGAGCAGTCGCCGGTGAAGCGAGGGTAGGGGATGGAGGTACAGATGACGGAATGAATACTCAATGTTGAGATGTCAACTTCCCCGTATCGATTCTCGCACACAGAAAATATCGATCCTGTCACCTGCTCCTTCTCGACTTTTGCATCGCCAGTGGTATACACTATATGATGCCACTTGGTACATGCGCTGTGAGAGGTATGACCGCTGGCGCATTCTATCGGCAGCAGCAACCCCATCACAGCGCCACAGTGGGCAAAATATGAACTACGGACCGGCGTACAATTAAAAACAGTATCAATCTACTGTACCGGAAGTCCTAACAGACTGTTTATTACTGTTTTATAATCTACAGCTGTCATTCATTATCAGTATAAATGTAAATAGAATATATAGTTCAAGTTTGAAAAATATTAGAAGAAAATTGGTTTAAAAACTAACGTCAAGTTTATTTATTTCTCAGTTTAAATTTTAGGCTGAGAAAAAAATGTTATATTGAGTAACAAAGTATTTAAGTATTAAAGAGGAACTTTAAACATGAACTGTTTTCAACAAGGCAATTTTGTTAATAATAATAATAATAATTCTTTATTTCTGTACATAATTTCATTTACAAATATTAGTATTAATAACAGTTTAATTTATAATAATCTTAAAATATAATACAATAAAATTTTACAAAATAATAAAATAGTATACAACACTTACCATATATCTAAAAAATAAATATTATACCAATTTTTTTAACTTCTCAATATTCAACAAAAGACTTACTTCATGTGATTTTGAATTAAAATTAAAATGAATTTCACCCAGAAATAATAAAATCAATTTTTATATTTTCATAAAAAAACAAGTGTAGTTTTATGAATAATTTTAATAAATTTATTTATTTACAATAGGTTTGTTTGATGGATCAAGCGGAAATGATATCTAACAAAGGTATGTTAGGATGTTGTGTTATTGGACCTCATGAAGAAGGATCTGCTCAAGATCACTGGATTGATATGCAACAAAGTCCTAGAAAGGCTGTTGCAATGTGGCATGCTTTACGATAAACGAGGCTGAAGTACAAGTGACGATTCTATGATACCCATGATATGGTGAGTACTTTAAATTCTTTTAAGTATATTTTCACTAATTGCACTATTTGGTTTCATATGTATCTTTACTTTAATAAAAACAAATATTGCAATTCAGTATTATTACTTTAGTAATCAATTTGTTTCTTCTTCAATGGATTTTAAAACTGGAAAATTCATTTACTGGAAGTTGTTTACACTTCAACTTCCTGTTTAAAAATTTACTTACTTAGTGAAAGAGTTGAAGAAACAGAATTTTGTGAAGTATAATACATCTGTTGAGAGAATTTTTAAAAAAGATTCAGGAGAAATGTTTCCTCATTGTGCTTTTGTTCTGTACTTTTTCAAATTGTTTTAGAGTGATTATAAAATTTATAATAATGACTTGAAGCTTCATTGAACTTTTGCAATAAAAGTACTATTGAGCATTTTAGTGGCAGTGTGAATTCTCAACTACTTAGCTTAAAATACTAAAATTGATTATGAGATAAGGTTTGGAAGACATCCAACACTTTTTCCAACAGCTACAGAACTTCAAAGAAACCATCTTATACAATATGTTTTGAAACAAAACAAAAATTACCTTAGACTCAAAATGATACGACTCAAGATACAAGATACAGTCCTGTGAGACTATTATGATCTAAATATAAACATAATTCAAAATTTTGAAAGTTTCTTAAGTGAAGCAAATAATTTTAAGAGGAAAAGGAAATTTATTGCCACAGACAGTGAACGTTTTGATAAAAACAATGACTTTATAAATTTTATTCATCAGAATAATGTTTTGTCATAATGTGGTTAAAAATTAATAATTTACTAAACTAGGAACCTTCCTCATCACTGTTCAGTGCAATAGAAAATTTTAAACAACTGTTCCATGGAAAAAGAGTATATTTTTGAATTCTGAAGAATAATTTCATAATGCAATTGATTAAATGTAGTGAAGATTATTAAAAAGCAGCATTAATAAGAATCATTATTGCCAAACAGGTCCACTTTTTAAAAAAAATAGTTGCTATGCTTTTCAAACACCTTAATAATTAATAATACTGGTGTAAAATGTTAATGGCCCAATTGAAATGAAGGTTATAATCAGTCATTGAATCTCTAGTTAACTACAAAAAGAGAACATGAACATGGACATGTTTCCTATTTGCACTGTTTGCTTCTCCTGAAAAATCTAATATTGTTCTGACATGTTCCTTTTTGGTCAAAGATTTATTATAATTATTATAACAGCTGTTATGATATAGGCCTTGTGTCTGCAATAAAGAATGACCATATTTTGGAGACTTTTATTAAAATATCCTATATCATTGAGGTGCCCATTAGTAGAGGTTTTGCTGTAGTACTTTGTCCATTGGTTAATTTATATTTAACCAAATTATTTTTAATTTCAGATAAATAATGAAAATTTAAATGACTGATTTGAAGCAGATGAAGTAATATTTAATGTACCAAATAACTGTTGGACAATATCAAGCAAGAGAGTAAGTGACTCTTCGTTTCTAAAAATAATTTTAGTCAGAAATATTTAATTATATATTTTTTGTAAATGAAAAAGGTTGGTAATATGTAATGGTATTACATATTCAAAAACAAAATGTATTTAACTTAATTTATTTACTGTTAACAAAATCAACCTGATCTTCATAACTGATAAATTCATTACGGTAGTATGGGATTCATAAAAATAATAACATAGATAATAGTAGGCTGTAATGAACCAAGATTAATAAAAAATAAATGTACATTATAGATATATTTATGATTATTTATACAGGATGAACATAATTCTGAATCATTATAAAATAACGTCTTAAAAAACATTTTAAGTTCGATGGAAGAAATCCATAGAGTACAGCTTGTATCAAAATATTAAGTAAATTTTTACTACATATTGTACTTTTTTTTAAAAGATACATAATAATTTATAAGCTACATAAAAGGTAATATAGGCCTAAGTAAAATTTTCATGGAATGTTTGATAAACAACTTGTAAAAACAATATATTGTACTTTGGTCAACTCTGTGATGCAGAGTGGTCCTAGCTGGAAAGGGACCTTATATAATGGATGATGAAAATAAATAAAAATTTATTTTAGGATAACAATCATGAAGATAATATATAAATGTCATATTAAATTTTTTATTGATCACTTATCTTATAGTGAGTAAAAACACTGTGATATCTGAAAAAGGAAATCAAAATAATATTATTTTATTTAGCCCTCAATGACTGATGTAAAGAGGGATAGCTTATCCAGAATTTACTTTTTATCGAACTAAGAAATAAATTGCAGGTAGTTGCTGCCGGTTTTTGTAATAATTTAAATAAATTATGTAGAAAAGAATATAAAATCTAATATTGATATTGTTTAGGTCAACAGCCGAAAGGCTGGTTTGAACATGTAGAGGTTTTACTAAGTAAAACTAGGAGTGAGGTGGTTTACCTATGCCTTCCTCACTGAGTGGAAAAGTATTCTTATCAGCATGCCAGGCCCTCTAAAAAGCACATATTTTTCACTCTGCAAACGACACCTTCACTTCATTCACCACAGGGTCCGGCTGTATAATTAAATTCTTTACTTTCAGAGGAGATTACTCTGATTAGTGTCTTTTACATCTCTACCTCTTCTGTTCTTAAATGTTCAATAATTTAATTGGCTGACCATGTGATAAGAAACAGAACTATTTATTTTAGCCCTGCAACGAACAGATTGAGTGTAAATAATTTGACACTCCACCTGTCTGTTGTGGGTAAATATTGATATACATTTTAATAAATAAATGCACTAACTTCTAAAATATAGATCTTCCATGGTAGAAAGAATTACATTTTTTATTCTTAAAAGTAATTAATTTATTCTTACAAAGAGGAATCAATCTGTTATAAAAATATAATTGAGAAGGTAGGTGAAATTTGGGAAATACAGTCAAATTTCCCACTTTTAGTTGAACTGTTTAAATATTAGATCTTAGCAGAGGAATAAAACAGAATTACTATAGAGAACATACATTCAATTTTTAGTATTCCATTCTATCAACAAGGCTCTAAAAAATAATCCATTTACTTTTTCAGAGTATCATAAAAAGCATTGCATTTGACAAATAATTATTCAGTAAAAACTTTCAAAATGATGATTTCTTGAAATTAATATTTTTCAATATTGCCCTTATTCCACCCACCTAACTCCTCAAATCTAATCTGAAATATGATTGCTATTCTTTATGAGGTTTTTGTCATAAAAAATTGTAAAAATTTTTAAACCAATGAGGAGTTCATAAACTATGTTAAGCAATCAATAATCAGTTTTCTGGTACTTTGGTCACAACATGTAATATTTTTCTGCAGAAAAAAATACGTGCGCATCTGATCTGATAAGTGAAAAATTTATTCACACACACACACGCACACACACATATATATGTATATACCAAATTTAAAGGAACAAAATGTTAGAAATAATATCACAGTATAGAGCAGATAGTTATGAATACTGTAATTTGGTCTTTGGGTTTCTATTAATCATTGAAGCTTAAGTTTTATATTGATTATTTGTCATTGTCAGCTGTTATAACAACTGATTTTCAAAGACGAAGGTTCCATAGTTCAAATCCTAGTAAAGGTAGTTACTTTTATACGGATTTGAACACTAGACAGAGGTTTCTTGTGTACTTTGATAGTTGGGGTTCAATTAAAATCTTCTCTCAGAATGGTCAGTCTGAATGTGTACTAGATTACACCTCATTTACACATCATAAGTATCATCTTCATCCTAGCGTTCTACCCGCGTTCTACCTAGCTATTTTATTTATATTGTGCGTTAATTTTTTCAGTTGTAAATAGTTTCTTGTACTTTCTCTTTTTTATACAAAATTTTCTTTATATTACTAATTTAGGATACCTTGTGTTAATCTGTTTCAGGCTAAATTTTTATTTTAGTTATATATGCAGCCCATTTTTTTTAATTTATCAAAACTGCAGTTGTTATCATGAAATAACAACTAAAATCATTATTATTATTATTATTATTATTTCATGATAACATCTAAAAAATATACAAGTGTATACACAGTTAGTACTAAATCACTAGTAACTATTAAAAGTAATGGTGTACACAAAATCACTGTCACCGTGATCACGATGACTGGTTGAAACAGTGAACGCTCTTCAGTACTTCACACAGAACATCTTATAGCTATCCCTCTAAGACTATCTTACAGCTAATTGCAAATTTTAACACTATCGGTTCTATACTACGAATATCTTAACAAAAATAGTATATTATTATTTCGTTTTTATTTACAGTGACAACCACGATTCTCTTGTATTAAGAACTCACTAATTATTCAAACCTCAAAAATTATTATAACTCCTCCCAAGGAGGTTGCAAAAATAATCTCATAAAATATAGCTATAAATGGAAACGTTTAGTAAAAATTTTGAATGGTTGTCAGTATTATGTACTACAAGATGAGTATTAGCAAACCTATTTATTCTTTTACTACTAAACAAAGAGTCAAATTATCAAGAAATTAAGTAGCGATAGATAGATTTAAATATATCGTAATAATTTTCTTTGTTGCAATCTAAATGGCATATTATCGTTACTTTTTGAAAATACATTATTACATCGTGAAGTTTATTCTTTATATCTGCTTTCTTGAAAAGTCAATAATTTAATAATAATATGTACGCTTCTTCATAGAGAGAAAGCACATGTATAAAATATTATAGAAATAAATGTAAAATAGACTAATAATTTTTATATTATCACAGAAGTTTTTACTCAGTTAATTAAAGTGGTATAGCTTATTGTATTATAGCATAGAAAATATTGTTTTATTATGGTACAAAGGTGCATTGTATAATGACAGTTTATATAATACATGCATTATTATTCTTATTATTCATTAATACACCTTAAATGTAATAGTAATAATTATATTATAGATTAGTAAAAATGTATTTATATTGATGTAAACCCATTACTGTGTTGTAGTTTATTTTATTTATATACGAGAAAATTGGTACATATAGTGATAAAAAGAAAATTATTAATTTAAGTGAGAGATAATTTATAAATAATAGTTCCGAATTTCTAAATGATTAAATATTGCTAATCTTTCAATACCGATAAAATTTTACAATTTGGGGTTATGTTTGAATAGGTCAGAACAAATCAGAAACTACAGATCCTCAAATAAAACTGCATTTCCAAAGAGGCTAAAGCCTTAGGACTTTAGCTTGAAATTAGTTATTTGATTTATATTTAAATAATTAAATTTATAACAAATCTAGTCGTATAATACAAATTCATCAATTAACATAATTTATGTTTGTAAAAATGTATAATGTTAACAGACTGGAAATTTAACATTGCAGGTTATTTAGTTTTACTTGTTATGTAGGTTGATATGTCAGGTAACTTGTAGGGGTCGATTATTTGATCTGTAGTTTGGCTTAGTTTTTGAACAGATTATTCTTGTAAAGACCTGATTGGCTGTAAGCATACCAGTAGTCCATTGGCGAGTCTCAAGTGGTTTATATACACAAATAGAACCCCCATAGATTTGTTTGTTTACTTACAGATAACATACATAAAAAAACCACCCTTAATAAAAAAATATGTAATTTACTAGTCTTGTAAGTATATTCATGATTCAGTGGGTAGATAGTAAAAACTCAAAGACCAGTAAGAAGATTTTACAAGAAATATCAAATTTTCTTTAAACTTCTAAATCATGAAAATGTTTTTTTTTTAAACTATGGATTTAATATATATATAATATGGAAGTTTAATATCTATGGGTTCATGAACTGAAAGGCTTTCAAAATCAGTTTTATTTAAACTATAAAATTTATTTTAGTTTTGTTTTACTGTAATTGTAAAATTTAAATTGTTACCAGTCACAGTATTTTTTTTTTAAATTATGTTAAACACTAATTCGTGGAAGATGGCTGCTTGCCATGTACTTAAATATACTTGACATGTCATTATTTTTAAAGTAAATAAAGAATATTGTGTAAAATAGTATACTACTTTTTAATTTTTTTAAATTTGTAAATTAAGAAATAAACTAAATATGAACTGTCACACAACTATTCAGTTTATCGTTCAAATATTAATAGTCTATGAAAATATTATATTTTATCAAACATCCTATGCAGGATTATCAACAGCCACATTATTTAAAATTGAAATATATTGTGACATTTATCTCTAAGGTCCGTTTTGGGATCTGGGTATATTAACACACTAACATTTAAAATTACAAGTATTTATTACAACTAAGAATTGCAATTTAAATATTTGACTACAATCTATAAATATATTACAATGAAACTACTTAATAAATAACAAACTAATTAAGCTATATTACTAATACAATAAATAACTTAATTAATTTACTTAATACTACTTATAGAAGTGATACAGAGTAAATAAAATTTAAACAATGGACAGTTATTCGCAGTAACGTTGACCTCTTCTAACGTACTGGACTACCTGTATGCACTATCGAATACGCTTACTCAATCACAGACAAATGTAAACTCTGGGCCATAAACAACCCGGTGCTTTTATAGGTAGGCTAATGGAGAGTTCGAGAAAAGACAGACATTTTCGATATATTATAAAACACAAAATCCTTCTGGCGGCTTCTGGATAAATCTTAACAACTGTAAACAAATTTGAACAGAAGATGTCACAAAAAGGTAATTATCTAAATAGGTAACCACCCAACTCTCACAATAGTTATTCAGCAATAGACCCCTACCTGACTATACAAGACCCTTTATGACTAATTCTTTAAAACTCTATTATTATTCTGTTATTTACATTACATTTTTAATCTCTCGATCTTCCTCAAAAATTCTCGAACCCACATTCCCTTTAGATATTGTCACAATATATTTCTAAACCACCAGAATACAGTAACAAAAAACACTTACCAATGTTTACAGCACTTTTGCATATCTTGTTCACATCTTCAGTAATTTAATTTTTTTTCGCGTCAAAATTTTTAATTTCCTACTCCTTACATGGCAGATAAAAGGAATAATTGATTCTTATATCTAAAACAGTCTTGCCAACTTAATCAATAATAATAAATATTAAAATAAGTATTATTTTTCCATAGTTGAAATGCTAGAATCTTTGCTGAGACAAAGTAGAGATGTATACATTATATTTTGTAAAAATCTTGAACAATCCTTTATAATACACTAACCAAACAAAAATACTAAATCATGAATAGACAACAAAACCAAGTGTATAAGGCCTACCTTTAGAATATTTTATCTTATATTTGATGTCTACAATTATCAAAAATCCAGTAACACTTTTGAATTACTAAAATTTTTTGAATTACCTCTACAGGAAACATTCAAATAACTATAATGCATAAATATTTAACAATTATTCTCAAATACAGCTAATTGTTATGTGAATATCATGAACTTTCCCTCCCCAAAATGTAAAGATACGTTGTTATAACTTCCATAATGAAAAAAACAATCTGCCATAAATGGTGAAAATCATTAAAATTGTAAATATTAAAATAAATGTTATTCAACAAAGATAATTTATAATTTTGAGCCAAATAAGACAGCTCAAATTGTTATAACAGTTTAATTAATGTTGTAAATTTGTGTCTTAAATGGTTGTGTTTTCAACAGAGAAGAAGTATGGTATTAAGATAATATTTAACTGTACTTCCAGTTTTAATGCCCTTTAATTTGTATAAAATTATTTAATGTATTTTATTGTTAGTTAAGTAGTTATTAATTAATAATTCGTGCTATTTAGAGATAGTAAATTAAAGTTGGTTACTTAAAAAGTAAATTCAGAGAAAAATAGATAATTATTCAGTAGAAAATTTACATACTTGTTTTTATTATTTCTCGATATTGACATTATCCAGGTGTAGATATTTTACAAAAGCACTAAAAATTTCAGTACCATTAAACAAGTCACCTAGTACCTTGTTTGTTATTCACTCGTAAATTTTTGATCTGTTTCAAGGCCTTGAACAGTCAGTCCATCTCATTGATTTTAAACTTAATTCAAATGGTACATTATCCTTACACAGAGAAGTTTATAAAAATGTGTATATAAATTAATATGAAATTGAAATATAAATATTTCTAACCACCAGAATAAGGTCACAGAAAACACTTACCAATGTTTAATGTTACCTATGTTACCGTATTCTGGTGGTATAATCCTACATAGGATGTTTGATAAAATAATAATAAAATTAATATGAATATTTTCTCTGAATTTTTTATGTTAATTTATTGCAATCATATTAAAATTTTTGTAAATTTGAAAATACTTTTGTGCGTTGTGGGTTTTGTTTAATAATTTGTGATGGTACTTGTTACTTATGTATATGAAAGACATCTGTATAAACCGCTTCATTAATTTTTTAAAGGAAAAACCCAGGGCAGTTATAATCGCCTGTTACTCCCCACAAGAGTGTAGGGAGGACCCTAGTACAGAGTTCTTCATTTTTTTTTTTTTAATTATCAGTTTCCTGACTGGTTTTATGCAGTATTCCAATCTGTTCTATCTTATGCAGGTTGTTTCATATCTACATACCTGTAACACCCTACATCTTTTGTAATTTACTTTATATATTCTAACGTTTGCCTCCCCCTACAATTCGCTCGTTCAATATTACCCTCCATTATTGATAAACCAGTACCTGGATGTCTGAAGATATGCCCCACTAGCCTATCCCTTCTTCTGGTAAGACGCTGTATACTTCTTTTTTCATCCACTCATGAGATACATGAGATAACTGATGTACCCAATATGGAATCATGTGATCACCACCTGTTCCCTCAACTAAAAGAAATACAAGCTATATAGTAATGAGATGAATCAAATTATAACTGATTAATAAAAATCTTAAGTAGTTGAGATTTCACATAATAACATAAATTACAGAAATCATAAATACAATAGAGTATATGAAATGAGAAAATCATAATTTGTTTACCTAAGAGTTAGTAAACCCTACAACATGTAAAAATTATATTTTGTCCTATTGTTGATATAAATAGATGTTTTATGAGAGAAAGATTTTATGGCATGTAGGAAAACAAGTAAAAAATTTTACATTTTATGGTAAAAGGAAATTTTGAATGAATTTATAACACTTAACAAGTACCAGGAAATATTTATTCTTTCAATGTTAATCAATCCGTCAATATAACCATATCTATACCAAAAGTTATTAAAATATAATATAAACATCACTTTTATATATTAAGTACTCATTACTTTAAGAGATTCCATATACACTATATAAGTTGTTATAAAATATATTAATTTTAATACAGTATTTTGTATTGAAGATTAATTCTGCCATGCACAGTTATCCCTCAATACATCCAATATCCAAAAAAATTGATGGAAAAATTAATTAATATGTAATAGGAATTTGAATAAATTCAAAATTTTAAGTGTAATCTTACATAGTTTATTTAAAATTAAGAATTGATTAAAATATCTCAGTTACTAGGTATAATACATAATATCAATGGTTTTTATGACCAAGTAACAAAATGAAAATGTCACATTGATAAAGGCTAATTGAAAAATAAATTAATTTCACATAAATTCATAGTTACAGATTTTATATTTTCTTTTTCTGTTATTTCATATTAGTGGTTCAAATTTTCAGAGTAAATGCTTTTACTTAATACATTTATTTGAGCACAGCTTTATTTATACTAAGTGATATTTGCTTTGTAAAAATAAACTACTATTATAGTTGAAATCTATAATAGTAAAACAAATCTGAAGCTAGTGAGGTTGAAAGGGGCGGAAGAAGCCAAAGTGGCCAGTTGGGGACGTAGCTCACTCTCAGCCAACCTGCGCTAAGCCGTTTCCATGGCAAGCATTCGTGACAGAATTCTCATATTTTAGAAGTGCTACGCTCTACACAACGCATGTGTTCTGCTATGTTACCGCTGCCAGAGCTGGTAACACATTGCATTTAGTGGCAACACTGGAGGCTGAGAGCCATAGGCACTCCCCCTTCGATTACCGCTCCAGGTTTCTTTTACTTTTCAGAGTCCTTCATAGGTACTTTATTCGGAAACTATGCATAAAACTTTATTTTCAAACTAGGAATATAATAAATGATTGAGGGATAATCCATAAAAATAAAATTTGATTAATTGTACTTTCCAAAAGATAAAATTTTAGTACTAACACTATTTACCCGATTCATTTTATTCGTCCATTATTTGAAACAACAATTATTTTACATTAGTGACTGAATTTAAAGTATTTTAATATTTTAGATTTTAGTATCCACAATTTTATTACATACAGCATAGATTGTAGTTATTTGAAGTATTTTTTACATTGTTATTTGTACAAATAATTTATGATAGTACATATAAATATATTTTATAAGAGCAAATTATCTATATAAAATTACAAGTTATAGTTATCCTACACAGGTAAGATGGTATGAAATGAAATAGTTTGTGTGAGAAAGAATTATTGATGAGATATTGAGGCACTTAAATGTAATCCACAGTGCACTTGGATTATGAATGTACATTGGAAATTAATATTACCAACAGCTGACTACAGCTGTATCGATCATAATTCTAATATCTAAAAATATTCAGTTAGTCACTTTGTATAGGCCTATTATAATACTTAATTAGAACTGGCATGCATTGATGTGCTATTAATATTTATTCCTTCATTACATTCAATATATTTCTTGAGTTTTCTTAAATTATTAACTTTATTTCATTAAAAGGCAATTTTTCTTCCTTGTTTGCCCTTTCACTTGGAAGAGCAGGTACTTCATCATGCTGTAATAAACTTAAGTTATTCCACTTAACTGTATTTATAAATTCTTTGACGATTACTTGACCTACATTTTTTGTTTTAGTATTAAAGTCACATCAACAGCTTATTCATTAGCGACTATGGAGGGTTAGGAGACTGAACGATGGGTTTTGGCACATAATTATTTCCAGCCCCTAGCCAGGAATTGAACTTGGGACCTCCGCGTTGTAGGCTAGCACGCTACCACTACACTATGGAAGCGACCACCTTTATTATTATTTTATTTTTACTCAAACTGTCTGTATGAGGAAACTTTAAATGAAATTTTCTTGTCATTTGAAATGGTTCAACCACGTACTTCCTTAGAAATGGGCATCTTGGTGTATTTTTTCCACTGTAGAAACTACACATGTGTTATGTAATGTTTCTGCAGTATATCTCTTTTTTCCTCTGCTATAACTATCTTAATAAGGATAGCACATGTGTTGTTTCTGGATTAAACTATGAGATTTTAAGTTTTTTGAATGGATTAGTAACGAAAAGTGAAAAAAATTATAAAAATGTCACTGTGTTGTTTCTGCAATACATGATTGTTTTGAAAGGAATTTTAATAATAAACTTTTGATAATACGCGTAACAGGCTGGTGGAGTGTTAAATTTTTTTGCACTCGATCTGCTAGTTCAAGGGCTACAAAAATAGTTCTGTTTTTTATAACATAGTCAGCTAATTAAATAACTAAAGCACTTAAGAACAGAAGAGGTAGAGGTGTAAAATACACTAGTCAGAGTTATCTCCTCTGAAAGTAATGAAGTTCATTATACAGCCAGACCATGTGGTGAATGAAGTGAAAGTGTCATTTTCAGGGCGGAATGTAGATACTTTTCGGAGGGCCTGGCATGCTGATAAGCATAAGCTCTTTTCCACTCAGTGAGGAAGGCAATTGTAAACCACGTCACTCCTTGTTTTACTTCGTAAAGCCTCTAGAGATTCAAACCAGCCTTTCGGCTGATGACCTAAACAACCCCTTTTGTAAAGCTCAGCAGCATGTGACTCCAATGTTTCAGGAGGTTGATTTCAGTAAATTCATTTATGTTTTCTTTTGTTTTCAAAAATGTCATTTTTTTATTCCCTGTTACTGACCCACACATTTGCTAATCAGGATAAATGGATTTCCACTGTATATTCTTTATTCCAAACTGTGAACTTGCAGACCTCTGCCAATTTGGTTTGTTCAAGGTTTTATCTGAAATATATCTTGTATGAGTCAACTTAAGTATAGACGTGGTAATTAAGAAAAATACCTGTACATGTAGGTAATCTCACTAACTCTACACAGATCAGTCTCATTCTTATTATTACCTACAATATATAAAATAAATAATAAATACAATGAGTTAAGAAAGTACAACAAAAAGAAAGAAAGATAAAAGATACTGGTACCATAAAAAGTTATTGAAAGTCAACTTCTGAAAAGAACGTGCTATCTTGAACATTCAGTACTTTATTAAACAACACTTTAATTAAATTTTATTTATTACATCATTTCTTTCGTATTTTATATTTTATTCTCAAAACCCTCACCCTCTAACTTTTACAAACCTTTAACACCCTCATTCTGTTTTTTAATAATACCCTTACATTTCTTGTACATTTTTAAAAAATGTAACATATTTATATGGTACCACTTCAATAACTTGATAACTAATTCTAATCAAAGAATGTTTCAATAATATACATAAACATCACATCTGATCTAAACTAGGTATTTAATTAATTTAAATTAGGTAGATATTTGAAGTGCGATGAATAAGACAACAAAGTTACCGGCCAAATTATATTGCATCCTATAAGAGTATAATATAATAAATAAAAATATTGTCCATTGAATTATTGTCAATTATATTTAAATGCCTAAATAAAGGCCTCAAAGTGTAATATTATTTAAATTACTGTTTATTAATAAATATTTGATATGGTATTATAAATGATTAAGTATAAAAAATATATATAATTAATTATATAAAATAAATTTATTGTTATTAATTAATATATTGTATTATATTTAAAATAATGTTTAAGTCAAAAATTTTATGAGTGTTATCACATAATTATTTTATTAGTCAAAATAAAATTTTAAGTGTAATAATGAAGTAACAAATTATATTATAAAAATATCTATTTTAAAAATACTTTTATTGTAAAACGTGACTGATTGTTAAAAACATAAAAATATTTTATTATTAATGTTATATAATAAAAGATGGATACATGGATTCGTTGAACATTTCCATGCATTACATGGCCAACTAATAATTATTTAGTAATTAAGCCACTATAGCTTAACGAGTTAGAGACTGCAGATGAAGGCGGAGCATAGTGACCTAGATCACAGCACAGAGCCAATTGAATTTCGTTAATTATACCCTGCGTTCTCACATTGTAGTCCCGCTGTAGATTACAGCCTAACAAAAAGTCAGGTGGAGTTCGGTGGAACAGAGTGTGACTTACCGAAGGGGCAACCTCACATCCGACCTTGGTTGTTATTGGCTAGATCTCATCTGCAGTCTTTAGTTCGTTGGGGTATAGTAGGGTACGCCACTACATACACTAGAAGTCTATGATTGATACAGCATCACCAATAACCAATAAGGTTATTAAAAAACCTATTACAAATTTTGTAATATGTATACAATGTGTTAATGCATAAGCTACAGTATACTGTTTCCTATTATTTATAATTCAGATTAAATACTATTCATTTGCAAAAATTTACCTATGTAATAATACTAGTAACCCTTCACTAAAAATGCTTCATAGCTCATTAAATTTAAAAACTTAACTTCTCACATAACCTTACATGTAGAGCCAAATCACACTGTACAAATAAAACCAGTTAGTACTGGAATACTAGAACTTTTAGCAGAATGAATCACCACTGGAAGAGGGGTAATACTACCTGAGAATAACTGAATGTTATAAGAAAAGTAGATACAAATTGATTTCTTAAAATGGTATAATCTCTTTGATTTCTGAAAGGTCTACATACTTTTATTTACAGAAATCGGATGTGACATTATTTTCAAAAATTTTAAAAAAGAAAGAGTAAAGGATATTGTAGAGCAGTACTGTGCAATACCTGAAACCAAACTGCATAATACAATATAAACAATAGACGATAGAATAAAATAGAATTTATATATAGAATAAATGGAAGAACTAACCCTCCTAAACAACTCATAAAATAAAAAAATGACTTCATTTTTCCAATCAAATGTTTTTCAAATTTTTAAAATATGAAATGGCATAGCCTAAGTTACTCAGGAAGCTCTAAGCTTACCAACAGTGGAAGAATTTTTGAAACTAGTTGGGTAGTTTTTGAGATTACTTCATGCAAATAAATGTTGCTTGCAAATATGAGAATAGATGTATCTATTCCAGTACATGCCAAACATCAAAGAACAATTTTTTTTAGTTTATTTTAAACTAACATCAAGAGCTAGGTCATTAGTGACTATGGTGTGTTACAGAACTGGGGAATGTAGGTTTTTGAATTATAATAATTTCCAGAACCTAGCCACGAATCAAACCCAGGGAGTCCCACTTCGTTGAAAGGTAAATAATTGTTGTTAGTGCATATTTAGCCCACAGGCTAAATTTATTTATATGAAACACTAATACTTGTATCATGTACAAAAAAAATTAATTTTTATTCATAAATAAATTTTTGAAATGCATCCTGCCAACCATTAATATAAATTACAGTATAAATGAAATTTATCACCTTACCTTTGGTTGCTTTTTAAGTTTATTAAAAACTTACGAGAGTTTCGGTGGTACCACCTTCTTCAGAGCATATTATTAAAATTAAAATTTAGAACGGTGTTTCCATTCAGTCATTTAGATTAAAATTTAATTTTAGTTCTAAATTAAATTAAATTAATTAAATTAAAATTTAATTAGATTAAAATTTAACTTTAGTTCTAAATTAAATTAAATTAATTAAATAATTTAATTTAATTTAATAATATGCTCTGAAGAACGTGGTACCAACGAAATGCGCATAAGTTTTTAATAAACTTCAAAAGCAACCAAAGGTAAGGTGATTAATTTCATTTATACTGTAATTTAAATTAATTTTCACTACACAATTGGTGTAGCATATTAAAATACAAGATATTTAATACAGAAAAATTAAATTTTTTTGTGGACATAACAGTCTAATTTAACAACCAGTGTAAATTAATCAATGTAACAAATAATAGAAATTATGGTTAGCTTATGTGTTAATCTATTTAAGAATTATAAATAATCTAATATATTTTCACTAATGAAGGAGGAATATTCACAGCTCTGTTCCGGGTCCCGGTTTCGATTCCCGGTCAGGTCTGGCATTTTTTCACCACTCATCTTTTCATGTATCATCCTTCTCACCATCTGCATTAGCAGCAATTGCAAAACAGTCAGACATAAAACAAAACAAAAAAAACCAGCTTTGTATGGAACTAGCTTTATTTTATGCTAACAAGACTTGGTTGGAGTCATGGCCATGTAGTTCATTGGAAGTGTAAATCATAAGTAGATAGAAAGAAATGAATGTTTATATTTTATGAAATTGTATTAAATTATGGAATAAATGTTTTGGTGGAACATACTCTGTACAGGTTATCAGAACGTTAGTATTTTATCTGAATTTTAATTCAAAATAAAATTTTAAAAATATAGGTAACAAAGTATTATTATAGTACTAACAGAAAGTTATCTACAAAGGTTTTAATGCGTCTGTATTAAAATATTTTTATGTTTTATTGTTCTTGCAGAAATTAATTTTGGCAAAACAATAGAAATCTCATATATATATATATTTTAAAAGTGTTTTCTTGACTACTATAAACCAGGTTTACTTTTGTTTTCTAGTTTTTGTTTACTTTTCTTCAATTAAAATTATTTTTATATTTTTTTACAGTATTTTTTGCTACTTTTATGGGAGTTGCAAGTTTCAACAACATGCCTAGTTAACCCTTAACCGACGAATAGCCAATATATTTTTGTTAGATGACGAGTGTGTAAGTACTCAACAGTTTGTGTAATAGTGAAGGTCAATGAATGTGCACAGCAGTGAGCCATTATAGTTAAATAGTAGCTAAATGTATGAGGAACAACGTAAGCTATTTAGAAACACTATACGGTTAGTGGGAATTTTTCAATTGATTTGTGAATATTTTGGTACTGCTGAATGGCGAGGCTTTTGAAGAAAACCCTGTAAGGGCCATAGCTCATCTAAAAATAGAGTTATAACTGCCTTTGAAAGCTTCAATGGTAGGGGTAGGTATTTTGTTCAATAATTTTCCTTTTATCAACGCCGGTTAAGTTGAAAATGACCTGAGAAAGTTATAATCGTCTCAGATTCGTAGAATAGGCAATTTTTTAGGCACTTGTTCCCATTCCAATTACAATGTCCTAAGTTATCTTTCCTCATTTTTTTTATACGCACATGTTCACAAAATTCTTTGCTTTCATATAATAACATATGTCATACAAATAACTGTAGGAATGGGTCAATGTGACATTAGCTCAAAGAGAGCAGGTTTTCTGCCTTCCGCCTGTACAGTGTGGTAAGCGACTACTTTACTTTTTTTAAATACAGTATCTTAGGGAGTTTGATACATAAAATTTTTTGCTAGACATTTTTCTATAACACCACACTAAAAAAATAAAAATAAAAATAATTTATTGCTAAATATTGACAAAAACGCCAGACTTTACATAAATTACAACAGATTTTTCGTGAATTCACTGTAACTGGCATAAAAAAACAGAGTTTCTTGCATTTGTTTTAAAACAACTCTCAAAGTTTTCTTAATGCATCATAAAATTTTTAAATTATTTGGATAAAAGATGGATAAGAAAAGCCAAGTCTATCAGCGTGATCTTATGATTAGTGTTAGAAGAGTTATTATCAAACCTATTCGTCGCACAAGCATTAATTTTTTTGAACATTTAAATACCAATTTTAATTTTTTAAGTTTGGAGCAATGTTACCTAAACTCACTAATAACCAATAACTAACAGCTACCACTAACTACTTGGAGCTACTTTGGCTTACTTTTAAATTACATTCAAATCATACAAATTTGTAATCCACGGCTAATATAACAAAATGAGATAACTTCGCAGAAATTAAATCACAATGTTTAAAAAATTTATTTATTTCACAAATTAAAAAGAAAATTTGCAAAATCTCAAATTAACAGTTAAAAGATTATTTGTTCTTCTATAAATTACTAATGGATTCTAAAAATATGCTTCCTCTAAATCTGTGTGAAGCTATTTACTTCTGGTAAACTAAAATGGCCTCTTTTTTTAAAAGTTTTGGAAAAATTATTCACTTTTTGATATTCCCCCAATGGAGTGTAAAACAATTTTTAAAAATATTAGTATTATAAATACTATTTTTTTTAAATAATATTTATTGTGGATGATGGGCCAAATTATCCCTGGTTTATGGTATATTTATGTATTCTTAAAAGTCTTATGTTACTTACAAAATGGTTAGCACACTTAAGAAGTGATCAGCACAACTATCTTCTACTCCGGGAGCAAATGATTACCAGTCAAGTCTGGTAATCATTTTTCCATCACTCATTTTTATCTGCCACCCTTCCATTGTCCACATTATCATTAATGTGCAATACAGCCAAAGAAGATAATTATCAGTTAGTTACTTTTTGAAAGTTATTTCAAAGTAGTTACCATGAAAATTGTGTATATTAATGTATTCTTACAGGAAACATAAATATCAATGTAGTGTTAAAAAAAGAAAAACAAAACATAAATTAACTAATTTCGCATATTGTGAAGTGATAAATTCTGCAATGAAAATCTTTATCACAGCGACTCTCACAAAGTGATTACAGTATTAACATATCTGACAAAAGATTATGCAATATTCTAGTGTTCAGTTAACACTTTTTTTTATATTTGCATTGGCATGAATAAATATCAGTCACTACAACACTATATTTTCCTCCTCCCTCAAAACTTTATTATTGCAAAAGAATGAAAATTTTTCCCCTTAATTGAATCAATATAAAAATATTTGTTATTTACTATTTTTACACCTTTTTCAGATAAGAGAAATGTAATACTGTAATATTTATTTATTTTTTTACAAACCAATGAAATGCATTTTTAAGTTTAATTTTTGTAATAAATTATTGGAATAAATTTTTTAGAATACAGTCAGCTACAGAATTTCTACCATTCATTTTAAAGTGTATGTAAAATGTTTACTGTAACATTATGTTATCATTTAACCTAAAATACATTATATTTATTTTTGTAAATACCTAAAATTTATTCTTTAAGAGAAAACTTCTATATCTACAGGGTGCCAGAAATCTGGATGTGAAAACTGCTTAATTAATAAATATACATACAAAATATATTATATTGTGTAAAATTATGTCTTTTTATTGATCTACTTTTCTAATATACTCATTTCAAACTGTCATGAATTGGTTTTTTTGAAACTGATATCGTAAATCTGCTGTTGAAAATCTCAGTTTAAATGTAGAAATGCAAAATAGCTTATTAAGTCGGTACTTCTACCGTCATTAAAAATCCTTGTAGTAACTGTCATATAGTTGACTAAAGAGATAATATTTTCTAGATAACATCTAGACATCACAGTTAATCAAATTCATTAACAAAACCAAATTTCCTTAGAAATTACGTCATGAATGAAAATAGATTCATTAAAAAGAGCAAAACCAATTTATAGAAAAGCAAGATATAATAAGATAAAAAATAGTGGTGCCCCATTTGCAAGTGAGTTATGTATCATTCAACCATAATTTACATCTCTTGTAAAAAGGATGATTCTTTTACAAAAAAAGAAAATTAAACATTAAACCTTCTGCTATGGGAGGCAATCTCAGTTGCCCTGGTAGTTACCAGCTTTAGAAGCACACGTATTTATGAAGCGATTCGTACAGTTCATATATCAAATTACGCGCCTTAAATGGCTCTAGTTTTATAAAAATAAAAACAATGCAAATGTACTGATAGCAAGGTTGAAATGATAGTTGTAAGTTGCCAAGTTACTTTTGAAGTCGTCCTATCTTCAAGACAATGTAACTTATGGAATATTTCATCTATAAGGTTCGTAGAATTACCTACTAAATCAGAACAATGCATAGATGCTATAAAATCAAACCTTTTCGTCCTACGTGCAATTGTTGACCTGGAATGTGGAAATTCTTAGAGTAAACATTGTTTTTCTTCTTCAAAGCTCCCTTGACCTGTTTCATAGCCCTACAAACCCTATCCTTTTACCACTACTACATAATTTTGTATGTGTATTTGTAACTGTACATGTGTTCAATGTCAATACCTATTCACATACATATTGTGAACAAGAGGGCGAGGAATGGCAGGAATTTGACAATGCAACACTGTTCAAATATCACAGATTCTATTCCCACTTTGCACGTTGCAAATTTCAAACTACAATTATTAGGGCTAATGTAACACTAAATCATATTGTAAAACATGGTTTTATTCACGAAAATATCTTCTACAAATTATGTTTAGTACAATTTCATGATAAACTAAAATTTTAGTACGTTACAGCCAAAAATATAAAGTAACCTACAAATTTTTACGCGCCAAAATGTTTCGCCCACTGTAGCTAGCGAAAAACGCAACCGATTTTTATGTTTTTAAAATTAAAATAACCGAACGAGTTGTATAAAATGCCTGTAACTTTTTCACAATTTTCTATCGGTAATGGCCTTAGATAAATGAATTTATTTGGGAGCGTGTTTTGACATTTGAACATTCGCTAAACTATGAAAAATATGCCATAGCAGAAAGGTTAAATCTCGGTATAAAAGTAAATAAAAATAAGTTTTATTTAATATTTAATGAAATCAAAGATAAAAGATTTTAATTCCACAAAAATAAATACATTTATTGGTACATGGCTCATTAACTCATTTCCCCCAAAGGACTAGGTTTGCCTCGATCTGACACTGATCTGGGTTAAATTTTTTCTTGAAAGTTTGATTCTTGCTTTTGTTTATCAAGTGATAATGATAATGAAAAATCAAGAGATAGTTATCCACCTAATAAAGATGTCAGAGAGAAGCAAAAAAGAGGAGGCAATTAACAAGCCACAATGGCGACTGAGTAGTGGCGCTAAACAACTAGTGCAAAAAATTAATGGAATTACAAATAATATCCTTCAGCTCATTTATTAAACAAGGTTTGGTGAGCATATTATAAACTTTCCATTTTTGGTAGCCAAAAAGAAAGAAATTGCTGACAGACAGAACAGGTGATCAGAGGAGCCAGAAATAACACCAAAACGTAAGATGACATGCTGGGGGAAATATTTATTTAACAACATATCCAATTCCTTTACAGTGAGTGCCTCATCTTGTCGAACCATGTTTGCTCAGTGACAATGCGTACATCTTGAAATTGAGGAGCTCTATGGGTATGGGCGTAAGATATGTTCTGCCATTTTTCCGTTCAATGCTTTATTAGAATCTCCGTAGTTCATTTGGTACACCTGAAAAGTTTTGTTTCGATACCTTGTTTCTAGTGGTGGTGGCATTCCTTTTTCTGTGGCGCAGTTGGTAACGTGCTCGCCTCTCATCATGCGGTCTTGGGTTCAAATCCCATTCAGGCATGGCATATTTTCATACGTTACAAAAATTCATTTCATCCTTCACCGTCTGCATTAGCAGTAATTGCATAACAGTCGAACGTTAAACAAAAAAAAAAAAAAAATCCTTTTTCTGAGGCTGACAGCTGATTTTAAGAGCCACAGCTGTGTGATGTTCAATTTTGTTTTGTTGTATTACATGGTTGTTTTCTGAGGTATTTTACTTTTGAAACTACATTGAATATTATAAAATAAAAACATTTGAAAACCGTAAATAATAAAACAATAAATCATTTTTATTAGATTATACATCATTATTTTTCTTTTAAAACATTTCATTCAGGCTGTTACGATTATTTTGAAGCTTGCAGTTACTGCAAGTCTGTACACAAATGTAGCATAATAGAAATGCCCTTTCTCCATTCATTGGTTGTTGAATGGATAAAGGCCTGTATTGACCTGGTGAATGGAATATGGGCGGTTACAAAATATATTATAATTATTAAAATATATCATTACTGCATATATATTTCTAAAAATTAAAATTTTGTTCAAACCAGGAAATACTGAATAACAAATACAGCTTATTTTCAAGTATTTTGAAAAAAGTCAACGTTTTAGAGCCAATTAAAAACTTTAAAAATTTTCTCAAAATCTCAGTTTCTCAATTACGCCCCTTTTCCATTCAACTCCTCAATTGTGGTAACAATTGTTAAGCATAGTGCTAAAAATTCACAGTTACTGTAGCCCCATTTTGTTAAAAATATATAAAGACCAAAGATGCCCAATTTTGAATCGCTGCACCAAACTGTAACCACCGCATTATAGAGAGGTTTCTTGTTTCAGTTGTTCAAAATTAATGTAACCGATTGAAATACTGAATTGTTATCAAGGATCACTTCATCACTTGCAATGTTGAAGAGTAAGTAATAAAACTGTGGCACAGTAATAACTGAATTGTTATTTCTAAACTGTTCTTCGGCAAAAAACATGATGTTCAACTGGCCACTGAGCAATGACTAATCAATCATTGATATTCCTCCTTCCTATATTACTAAGCACTTCAAATCCATTCATCACTTTTGCTATATAGCAGAAATTGCAAAACAGTCAGATGTAAAGCCAAAAAAATAATAATAATAATAACAATATTTTTGAGCCACCTTGTACATACAGATTACACAAGGGTACAGGATAAAAGAAAAAGGAAATCAAGAACAAGTATTAATATAAAAATTGAAGAATATAATTTATGTGATTTACAAACTTTATTAATTCAACTAAAAAAATAAATATCGCAACATACATTTTTAACTATTTAGCCACAAACAATAACTTCTAAATAAATCCTACTTTAAATTACTATACATTAACAGAATAAATTAATAAAAATCAAATTTTCAAAGTGAGAAGAATTTATGACATATTTTACAATAAAGAAAATTATACAAAAAAAGTTGAGTAGATATGCAAACTACGTTATTTTTATGTAAACAAATTTACTTACAGCCAAAGTGTACGTTATCACAAAATTCTCACTATTTATCTTTACAGTATTTTCAATGGTGGTAACTTTAACTGTAACAATCGAAACAATTGTCAGTATTTTCGGACATCTGCTCATCTACAGATTTTAAAGAGACATTGTAACCAGAACTTTTATATTATTTTTTTATTATTTTTAACATGAAATATTCTGCCTTCATCTGTATAAAATGATGCATCTTTTGCTATTGTATGATTGTTAATAACATTTTTACAATTTGTTTTTTTAATAACTAGCATATTTAAATAATGTCTCTGAAAATGGCAAAAATTACAATACATTTTTTGTTATTTTTTAAAGGAAATATTTATCTTAGCAATGGTTACTTTTTCTTATTACGCTTTATAAATGTTTTTTTTTTGTAAGCAAGTGTTGAGGTTACCTCAAAGATTTCAAGTTATTTTTTTAAAAAAACTTAAGGTAAAGCCACACTGCGGCTAACACAACAGCTGTGAAACGGTCGAAGACGTTTGGAAGCGTTTCGTAACTATTTTGTTGGCCGCAGTATGGTTTTACCCTTAGGCGGAAAATTCCCACAAATTAGTTTTCTTCATATAAATTATCCATTATCACAGAAACCATTTGAGGTACCATTTGAAATTTTGGAAGTATAATATTTACACCTATTCTAAATTACTGTAGTAAAATTACTAAAAAATGTTACAAACTGACTTATTTTTTAAACTCAATATTGATAAAATTAAGCCTTTTTCAATTTGTCTTTATGTATCTCATAACAAGACCGAGTCATTTTACTACCATACTTAGAGTTTACATACATTGATAGGCCTGTAAAGTTTCAGTTGGCTACGTCCAACGGTTTTTGAGGAAATGGGACATCAGTAGTAAGTTCAGGTACTAGTTACGGGTCTCTTTAAATATTAACTGTAATATTCTAATTGAATGCAAGGAAGTGAACAATTATATTTTTTAAGAAAAAAATATTAAGTTAAAACAATCAGAACCAAAATTTGTAACGATTAGCAACCTGTTTCATGTCATCAATGTCAACAAAACCACCATGTTTGTTTTGTGATCGAACTTGTAATTTTATAATAGCTTGACCATCTTCAGAATCACTTTCCAATACTACCAATTTCACAACAGAACCTTTACCTGTGAACATAAAAACATCACATTTTTATTACTTTTTAGAATGGTTAACATTCTATGATAAGCTACAGTCTACGATACATTCTAAGATTATTTAGTCAATCTATCTATCTCTACTCAAAACACAGATGTCGTAATACTGGTGTATTAAGTTTTTTTTTCGTTTATTAAGCACTGACATAAACATTGGCTTGTGTGTAGGTAATGATATGAAATTATATACAGTTGAATAAATGCTAGACCAGACCAGGAACCGAACTAGGACCATGGCATTTTTATGTGTTCTGACTGGAAATTTAAACAGTTCATTACACATTCCTTCAGAATGTGCAGTGCAGTAAGCAAAATACAGTTGTAACAAAAGATGCTTCTTTTTAACAATGTTTTTAGTTTGTGATCTGTTTACTACTGTAAAACGATGCATTTAGGTATATTATTACTAATAATTAATGAAAACCGTAAAATTAAAAAAGAATGACATCACCCCTTTTTATATTTGGCGATTCAATTTCTATTTAAAGACCAGATGAGCAGCCCCTACCTAATCTAATTGGCTAAAAATCAATTCCATTTCTTCCAAGATCAAACCAGACGTTTATAAAGAATTTAAGGCAAACTAAAATCCTTAATGAAATGAAACAAAATAACTTACTAATATATCTGACTTAGAAGTTTTGGAAAAATAAAGAAGTTTATAAACGTGAGAAAATAATTTTCACACCTAATTTCATCGAAATGATAATAATCTAATAGCCTAGTTTAAAACAAATTACAGATTGATATTTACTCTCGTTGGGAGAGTAATTTATATCCAGGTTGGAAAAATTCTCTACACAAGACCTTTAAAAGATACTTGATATTGATATCCGATACTTAACCTTTTAAGTGGCACATCTGTAAATACTCGTTTTTGCTACATTGCGTGGTACCAGAGAGCACGAACAAATACACACACAGCTTCTTTAAAACATTGTTAGATGCTGCCATCTTTGAGGAAGATTTTGAACAAAATTCCCGAAATAGAATTATCATTGAACCTGCTACCTCCATTTTTAGGTCAAAATCAGATTTTGGTATTATTGGAAAAACAAAAAATAAGTCTATCTTCAAGAAAAACTAATCACTCCAATGAGTATTAGGCTTGAGTATTAGTGTAGGCTTGTTTTGTTCAGACAATCTTTTCTGTCATTTTTATGGGAACTATATAAATGAGATTCATTTAGTTTTACAGCTCTCCAATAAAATTTCAGAAAATGGAGTTAGCAGATTAACACTCTTAAGGAACATTAAGTTTTTTTTGTAATAACAGATGCTTTTATGACAAGACCAAGTGACATGTTTTACCAATCCTTATAAATTAAATTTTGAATTGGTAATTTACAAGTGTTCTTGTCGTATATGTAAATTATCAATTATTAGTCCTATAATTGTAGCATTTTGTTAGTTATAATCCGAAAAATTTGTGTATTTTACAGTGTGTATGAGTTATTAGAAAGAGCGTGCTCCCGCAGTGGCACAAGGTGCTGATAAAACCCACCACTCAAAAGATTAAAAGAGATTACCTTTTACAAGAGATATCAGGATGTTCAACACATTAGTTCAATGAGCTTACAGCATTTTAAACATTTCTGTTTTGTAAATATCTGCAAATTTATTTGACAACTTAAAACCTACGCTATATAAATCAATATAGATTCCTGTTATGAATTTCATTCATTAAAATTACTTGATACAGATAAATGGTAAATGGTAATTGGGCAAGCAGGAGGCATCTACAAGCCACTGGGTGCTGGAGGTCTCACCGGAGTACCGGTGAAAGCTGTTGGCCAGCGGTAGGGTCTTCCTCAGCTGGAAGTCATGTAAGGTGGTCGACCATGTACTTGTCACCCGATACAGATAAGATTTTAACATTATTAGTTCTTTATTAAAGTATCAGTTTTAAAATTAAAAATTTTTCATACCTATAACTCCTCTTTCATATGCAGCAGCCAACTGACTAACGACACGTCTTTCTACTTCATACTTAATAGATCTAGCGCCATAATGCACATCATAGCCATCAGCCAAAACATTTTCAACTGAATGTTCCCAACTTAATTCAACGTTATGTTTTTCTTTTGCCTTCTTTGCCCAAAAATGAAGTTCTCTAGACACTAATTTATTTAATTCAGATCTTGAAAATGGTAAAAAGTAAACAATTTCATTGATTCTTCCTAAGAACTCATCCCGACCAAAATGGTGTTTTAATATTGGGCGAACAACTTGGTCTTTGAAATGACGAGATATTGTAATATTTTCTTCCAAAGATTCATTTTCACCTAAAAAAAAAAATCAGATTGTTATAAATAACTATTTAACAACTCACAGAAAAAATTTAAATCCACTCATTCATAAAAAAATACAAAAATACGATGTCTTCATTTCTCTCAAAACTTTCAACACGATAAAATAATTTAATAGTCGTACCTATTTTTCCATCTAATCGATTAGCTGAAAGTGTTCCAGCTTCAGCTCGAAGTTGTAAAGCATGATGTGCTATTTCATCACTAGCTAAATTAGATGTCATTACAAAAATTGCATCCTTGCATTCGACAGTTTTTCCTTTACCATCAGTTAATCTTCCCTGAAAATTAAAAAAAACTGTGCGTTAGAATGATTACATTAATATTGCAGGGCATAAACTTATACGAAAATCAATAGTTCAAAAAACAAAACAGCAAAAAGGTTATTATCATGAAAAGGGCAAAACTTAATTACAATTTCCATATAGCAGGACAAAATACATAACAATATCTAAATCACATATGATTCAGCATACCCATTAGCATTGTTGCCTCATGTAAATAGAAAAGAAGCAAGTGAGATATAGAGCCGCGAAAAACTGGATGATACAGTCTGTGGTTGTTGAAAACAAACTATACTCGGTTCATTGTAAGAAAGATATGTCGAAAAAATAAATAATGACGGCTCTGAGATTACACATTATTTTAAAATGTGTATACGCTGAATAGAAAGTAACAACAAAAAAATCTGGTGTGAAACACTCACACAACTTTCTCTTGCCAATGCAAATAATTAATAATAAACCTAACATTATTAATAAAATATTAGAAATAAACAAAAAACTAACCTCAAAAACATAACCTTATTTTAATCATGAGTGAATGACGCAAAATGACAATCGAACTCAGTTTGGCTTAAAAATACGGAAAATCACGCTTTCACGCTAAACTAGGCTCTGTAGAGAAAAATGCTCTAAACAAAAGTTGTAGATCTTTTAATTTTCTATAAATTTAATTATGTACACTTTTGTCGTAAAATGCATACTAAGACCGAAATGTTAAAAAAATCGATTTTTCTCACGTTTTCGTGAGAAAAAAAAACAGAAAATCGCAAATTACCGCTAAACTAAGCGTTATACAAAAAAATGTTTGAAATAAAAGTTGTAGAATTTTACATTCTCTACAACTTTTATTATATAACGTTTTGCGCTAAAATGCATATTAAAGCCGCAATCTTAAAAAGAAAATGTTTTTACGTAAAAACAGCCTCAAGCAGAATTTCAGCAAACATGGCGCCTACCCTATATTGTAGAGCATAAAAAATGTAGTAAACCAGGCGATTTTAAAAAAAATCGTAGCATTAGTTTTTGAGAAAATCGCAAAAAAGTGAAAAATTATACGAATAAACTACTACTTCCGGTTGACCGATTTTGATGAAAATGTTCATGTCGGGTCCAGTAGTGATATGTAACTTAAGTTTCAAGTTTCAAGTTCGTACGATGTTCCGTTCTTGAGATATTCTGTTCACACACACACACACGCGCGCGCGCACACACACACACACAGACCAATCGCTAAAAACATGTTTTTTGGGTTCAGGGGGTCTGAAAATGTATAGATCCGGTGAAAACTCGATTTCGAAAAATCGACATGAAAACAATACTTTCCTTCCTATATATTCATATAGGCAAGAGAAAGTAATATTTTCAAAAGTATTTAAATACAAATACTTTTAAAAGTATTTTTATGAATGAAACTGATAGGCCTACATCATATCATGACTGATGTTTTAAGTTATCTCTATCTCTATCCTCTACCTCTACCCTCTACTTCTACCTCTATCTTACTCCCTCTCTTCCTCTCTACCTCCCTCTCTCTCCCTCTCCCGCTCAGGCTGTTCTCACAGATGGATCTGAACCATGTAGCTAAGTAAGGGTTAATTTCAGTAACATACATATAAAAGTTGCAATTACAGAAACTGGTCGCAGTTAATAAAATTTACATTACCCACTTTTAAAATAATAAAAACTAGCCCATACCCTATTCCTAAAAAGTAAATATTTCAAGAATTTAATAATTAGACACCATACAGGAGGATGTGATTACAATACAACAACAAAAAAATTCTACTTCACTAACCTCATCAAACAATTGTAAAAGGACAGTCAAGACATCAGGATGTGCTTTATCCACTTCATCAAATAACACAACTGCATTTGGGAATTTTTTCAACCTCGTTGTCAACTGGCCACCGTCATCATGACCTATGTACCCAGGTGGAGCACCTATCAGTTTTGCAACCTAGATAACATAAAACAAAACTACGTATTTTATTCATCCTCAAGAATGGAACAAACAAAAAATTATATTTATACATCTTTTTCTTAGAATGCGATTCCATCAATGAAGGTTGGTTACAACTCTTGAAAATTGCTCTTTATAATAAACCACCCTCATAAAAATTGTACATACTCGTAATTGTGCAGTCTTTAATTCGTACTAGTTAATAATACATCAGAGCAAAAGTCATACTAATTAATTAATAAATAATTTAAAGCGATTCCAAGTGTTATAGTATTAGGGTAAGCGCACAGTGAATGCTGGTCGCATGTGCTGCTTCATGCTGGCGAGGGCGCATAGTGGGAGCATGTAACTACATGCTTAACCTTTATTCAGTTGTCGGTACGCAACATGAGTTTCAGTAGCAGCAGTGGTGATGAATTATTTCTAATGGAAAACGTTTACACGAAATTATTATCATTTAAAGATGATACCTTTCGTGACATTAATAAGAACAGAAAATTGTACGGCAAGTATCATTATCTTTTTCCGCAATTAAAAAAATATAAAGACAGGTTTTTAAATACATGAGATTGACTCTGGAAATGTTTCGTTTTATATTGTCAAATGTACAAGTTCGTTAACAAAAACAATGGTGCAACTTGCAAAAGCAACCAATATTATTGGAAGAGAGACTTGTGATTACTTTGAGGTACATATTTTGAACATTTTGACTACCGATATTCAATATTATAAAGCATTATTTGGCCAGTAATAATATTTTAAAGTTATTTATAAACCTATGTTGTAATTAATTAACAAGTTGTTATTACTTATGAATACATATCATACGCCAAGTACACTTAGCAACTTGCCAGCAAACAGCAGGCAGGTTTATACAAAACAAACCCGTCAGCTGACATCCGCAGATGACCAGCGTGCACGTTTCCCCCCCCCCCACCAGCATTTACTGTGAGACTTCCAATTAAAATACAATGGTATATTCCTACTAGCAGGCTCCTGCTTGTAAGCGACCAGTATTCACTGTGCGCCAACCCTTAGATAGAGTAACATAGTATGGTAATAAATCCTTATCGTAAAAATGCTCTATAAAAACTTTTTTATAACAATTTTGTACTATTGTGTCAAAAAATCTCTTGATAATAGACAAAAGAAAAGATAATTCCCATTTAACCAATTCCAATGATATTTTGCATACTCTGATGATGGGTTCACCAAAACATGTGTAAGTAGATAGTAAGGATCAAGGCAGCTGTAAAGGTTGGTGAAATTTATGGAATAGAATATTTATCTAATAAAAAATAAATAAATAAAAATAGAATAAGACACTTAAACCTACTTCATGTTTTTCTTGGTATTCAGACATATCTAATCTGATAAAGCTGTGTGGTTTATCCTTATGAATATAACTAGCCAGTTGTTTTGCCAATTCAGTTTTACCAATACCAGAAGAACCAAGAAATAAAAATACCAGAGGATGTTCATCATCAGCCCAACCGTTTTCTTTTCTTCGGATTGCTGAAAAAAATTAACAGTTAATAAATAATTTGAGCCTAGAACTGTTAGAAAAAATAGAAAGAATAAGCCTTATTAATAAAAATTGACAAATGACAAAAGTTCAAACACACAAGTTACTTCCAGTCCTCAAGTTCAAATGGATACACAACATTCAAATAAATCCTCAGTTATATTAGAAATATGAACATTTTGACAACTGAATGGAGTTTCTTTCTTCCCAATCAAATAAACAGAACTGGATAGATCATAATATTTATTAAAATGTTTTTATGAATAAAAAATGACAAAATGCTAATCAACTCTTTTAATCTCGGTGTCCAATAAATCGGACACTTGATATTCTAATACCT
The DNA here is from genome assembly GCA_035578175.1 of Catonia carolina. Lineage (NCBI taxonomy): Eukaryota > Metazoa > Arthropoda > Insecta > Hemiptera > Achilidae > Catonia > Catonia carolina. Next base: position 124,088,010 of record JAQMRL010000002.1, read on the forward strand.
CATTTATGTTACCTAGTCTCCTAGCATCCAATTTAAATAAAATAAATTAAAAAATCTGGTGTGAAACACTCACACAACTTTCTCTTGCCAATGCAAATAATTAACAATAAACCTAACATTAGTATTAAAACATTAGAAATGAACAAAAAACTAACCTCACAAAACATTAGTGAAATACGCAAAATTAAAATCGACCTCAGTTTAGCTTAAAAATACGGAAAATCGCTCATTCACGCTAAACTAGGCACTGTACAAAAAAATGCTTAAAATAAAAGTTGTAGATCTCTTAATTTCCTATAAATTTTATTTTATACACTTTTGTCGTAAAATGCATTCTAAGGCCGAAATCTTAAAAAAATCGATTTTTCACACGTTTTCGTGAGAAAAAAACAGAAAATTGCTAATTACCGCTAAACTAAGCGTTATACAAAAAAGTGTTTGAAATAAAAGTTGTAGAATTTTACATTCTCTACAACTTTTATTATATAACGTTTTGCGCTAAAATGCATATTAAAGCCGCAATCTTAAAAAGAATATGTTTTTACGTAAAAACAGATTCACGCAGAATTTCAGCAAACATGGCGCCTACCCTATCTTGTTGAGAATAAAAAATTGAGTAAACCAGGCGATTTTAAAAAAAATCGTAGGACCAGTTTTTGAGAAAATCGCAAAAAAGTGAAAAATTATACGAATAAACTACTACTTCCGGTTGATCGATTTTGATGAAAATGTTCGTGTCGGGTCCGGTAGTGGTATGTAACTTAAGTTTTAAGTTTCAAGTTCGTACGATGTTCCGTTCTTGAGATATTCTGTTCACACACAGACACACACACACACAGACCAATCGCTAAAAACATGTTTTTTGGGTTCAGGGGGTCTGAAAATGTATAGATCCGGTGAAAACTCGATTTCGAAAAATCGACATGAAAACAATACTTTCCTTCCTATATATTCATATAGGCAAGAGAAAGTAAAAATTCTATTTTACATTATATCTGCACTTACTTAATACTAGTTAGTGCGCAAAATTATGTGCTTTCAAAATTTATTATATGCATAGATAGTGTTGTTAAGATTAAGTTTATTCTTCACAAAGACAAAATTAAGTGCCATGGTACTATGATTACCAGTCCCCCAACTCCATTATTCTTAAAGTAAGGTCGTTAGTTATGTTTAAAAATAGTTTAAAGGTTTTTCTTGAAAATACTTAATATAATATTATTTAATAATAATAAAATTTTATTTCACAAGTTATACATTGAATTACAAATGATTAGACAAAATTTAATAGGTATGACCTAACCGGTCGTCTACCACGCTAAGTTCCTTTTGATACCTCATCTACAAAACTAATTAATAAACTTAACATAATATGATCTTCAAAATTAATCCCGTTTTTGGTAAATAAGATGGTGTTTGTGAAATACAGTTTTATTTTGAACATGTTTATTTTATACATAAATCAAACGGGTAGATTATAATTGCACACTAAACGAAGTATATAGTACAAAAAAGTACCATAATAATTCTACCAAACAATGAATCAATACGTAGAATGATTCAGTGTTTTGAAAAACATGAAGCATTTATCATGCAAAAGGGTAGCGTTTTTCTATACACACTAGGTAAAATCTCTGGGATCAAATTAGGGTTAACAGCTAATTTACCGTAACTCTCACAAATAATACACAAACCTGATGACACAATGGCTATAGGACCTTCTTGGCCAACAATGTGTTTCTTTAATCTATCTTCAATAGGAAATAATCTTCTTTGCTCCATTTCCCTTTCTTTTTGCAACTGCTCAAACTACACACAGAAAATTCAAAAAGAGATAATTATTTATCATTACATAAATAAAATCAATATCATCATCATGAACAAAAAATGTTATGGACATGAACTCTAGAATAAACATCCTTGAATAACAAAACCTTTAGTATATATTGAAAATAACTGGATATTTAATTCTTAAGCTAGATGTAAAATCTTGGTGTATTTTTACGATCTATTAATATGCCATCTTTATTAAACTAGCTACAACTGTTAATTCTGACAATACACTTAAACCACATGACTAATCCTGTTGCATATAACATTAAACTTTCCATTCCTTAGTCCAAATAACATGTTATGTAATGCAGGACTAGTGATCACTCTTAGGAAGAGAGAGTGCAAAGGATTTCCTACATATTGTTTCAAAATAGTAATGGGAATTACATTTGGGGAGCAACAACAGATATGATTTACATAACTGCAAGTTTGTGAAAAGAACTGGGAGTTCAATTAAAGGACATCAAGTTATTTTTGGACAAAGTGAAGGCATATAACAGTGTAGATAGAGAGACTTATGAAGAGAGCATAGAGAGACTATAAGAAGTCAGCTTGAGTGGAGAAGCACATACAAGAAGTTAACCCGTACAGCCCGTAACTTTTTTCATTAGGTTGGATGTCTATCTGCATCAGTTTTTTTTACAGATTTTTCTAGTCTTGTACCATTCATCATAAAATTTGTTTTGAATGGTTTCCAATTTATTTTATTTATTACTCTGCTTATTTCAGATGGGTCTGTTATGGATAAACTGGGAAAAAGACCTGATACCAAGGAACAATGGAGGAGAGATGATAGAGAGAGAGAGAGAGAGGTGGAGAATAAATGGGTTGGGCCTGACTTAAGGAAACTTAGAAGAAGAGGAATAAAGAGAATGATGATGACGAGTAATAGTATAACCCTGAACAACTCTATACCTGAGTAGGAGTCTGCTTGCATTCCAAGCCCCTTTGCTACGCATGGTCTTCGTGGAGTTTGCACTAATCTAACCACTTTAAAGGACTCTATTTACAGTGACAAAAACCTACTTGTCATATAAAAATTAAAATGCTTAAGACTCCATGCCATTGCTATTTTGGATTTTTCAATTATTACACTTGAAGATTTAATTCCAGCCTTAGTACGAGGTCTGTTCAAGAAGGTCCTGAACTTTTTTTATAGCGCTCCTACAGTTAGTTCCACATAGATCTATCTGCCAGGGCTCAATGTGTTCACTGAAACATCATGAGTAACCTCCATATTGTTGTTTGTTGATATCTTGGTCAGTAGCAGAGAAACAGCTGTTTTAGTGCTGGTGTGTTTACACGTTTGTCAAAGTTAAAAATGAGTGACTTGCATGAACAGCATTGTGCCGTGAAATTTTGTATGAAAATCTTTCTGAATAGCTAGTCAAAGCTTACGGTGTTGAATCGATGAAAATAACGACTTGCTATGATTGGTTCAAACGGTTTAAAAATGGTTGGCAATAAGTGGATGATGGTGATCGTTCTGGGAAGCCATCGACATCGTCTGACGACGATCATGTGGCCAAAATCAACTCTTTGGAATGTACAAATCGACATTTGACTGAGATAACTTGCTGAAATCCCTACGTCAAAAAATCAGATGGAAACTTCCCAAACTTTAGGCGAGCGGCGACTGGTTATTCCATCACGACAATGCACCAGCCCATTCAGCCCTCAGAACAGAAAAGTTTTTGGCCACCAATTTGATTGCCGTGCTTCCCCACCCACCCTACTCACCTGATTTAGCTACCTGTGACTTCTTCTTGTTCCTCATACTCAAAAATCCCCTGAAAGGAAAAAGATTTACAACAATTCCTGAGATTCAGAAGAACGCGACAGAGCAGCTGAAGCCCATTCCAGAGTTGCTTTAAAAAGTGAAAACACTGATGAGACAAGTGTGAACGTGTTGGGGAGGAGATTACTTTGAAGGGGATCCAGACCCCTACCTGTAAGTCGAGTATTTTTTCTTATAAAAAAAGTTTGGGAACTTTTTGAACAGACCTTGTAACCTTACTGTACACAGTAAGTTTTAATTATAGATTTACTAATATTTTACCAGAATATCTTACCTCCACCATGTACTGTGACAACAATTCCTTTGTTCTTCCATCAACAGCTAAATCAATAGCCTGATGTCCAGAAGAACTGACCATATTTGGATCACAACCAGCTTCCAAAAGTAATTCCACACACTGAATGTCATCAACAAGCACAGCATAATGAAGTGCTGTATATCCATGAAAAGAATGCCTCTTACCAACGTTCAATTCGTCTAGTCTGTTACTGAAATCTTCTTCTCGCCTGTTTAAAACTGATAATTAAAAAAATTTGCTGGTAAATAAATTACCAATTTAATTTCTTAATAAATAGCCTACATGTACTGAAGTACACTTTCTATATTACAAAACTTTAAAGCTACCAACAAGAAAAAACCAACTTTACTTCATAACTGGTGGGAAGCTTTTTGTATCTTTGTGGGTATAACATTACCTCAGGGCGCAATCCTGAGTGTAAGAAGGTAAAAGTAATAAATTGGTAAATTTTCTGTCTCCCAACCTGTATGTTGACCAACTGCCTGAGACAATTAAAATGTATGATGCATTAGTGCCATCACAGCAGTCGTTTTGTTACGTTGTGTCAGCTATGGTTTCTTCCAAGGATAAACACGTGTTTATTGTAGAGACTTATATAGCGTGTAAATCTTACAAATGTGTGCTATTTAAGTTTCAGTTGGAATTTCCCCATTCTGCCATTTCTATTAAATCGACAATAATGGGTTTGATCACTAGATTCTGTAAAACTCAAGGTGCACTCAATAAGAAACCATTTCGCCAGCCAACAAAATTAATCCCAAAAGTTCTCGAAGAATTGAACTTTAGACTTTTTCCTATGGAGTTCTTAAAAAGGCATAGTTTACAGAAACAATCCTCATACGATTGATGAATAAAAAGCAAACATTGAAAGCGCGATTTCAAACACTAGTGAACAAACTTTAAGAAAAGTTTATATATACGAGGTAGGGTCAAAAAGTTCCCGGAATGGTCACATGCAGTCAAGCATTTGTTTGCTGGAAGGGAAATTTTTGTTTGGAAGGTTGGTATCACTCTAGGGAGGTCCTGTGCCTTCAGCAGGCAGTTAGAGTTGGTTTTTTACGTGCGGTGTATGATATTTTAGACGTAGTTTTTTTCCTTTCGTCGTATTGTGAAGTGCCATCATCAGAGTAGCGTGCCAATATCAAATTCTATGTGTTGCTAGAGAAATCACCCTCGGAGACTCTTGAGATGCTGAAGAAAGCATACAAAAATGATGCAATGAAAAAAACGGCAGTTTACGAGTGGCACAAGCATTTTCGTGACAGTCGCACAACAATAAAGATGATGTTCGGACTGAGTAGCCTTCCACTTCTACCACAGATGAGAATGTTGAGCTCGTTCGACAACTTGCCAGTGCAAACAGGGAAAACAATCAACAAAGAATTGCACACAGAGATCTTAAAACGGTTACGAGATACAATTCGACGAAAACGGCGTGAAAAATGGGAAAATGGGCAGGGAATGATTTGTTTTTGTTGCATGATAATGCCTTGTCACATCGCTCCCTAATGGCGAAACAATGCCTTGCAAAGAACAATTTACCACTTTGGAACACCCTCCAATATTCTTCCGATCTTGCACCACCGGATTTTTACCTGTTTCCACAAGTCCACAACTGAAAATGATATTGAAGTGACATCGTTTTGCTGATTCATCAGAGGTGATGGAAAATGCGACGAAACAGCTGATAGAACTTTCGAAAAATGGCTTTCAGGAGTGTTTTCAACGATTGTATGAATGGTGTAATAAGTGCTTAGATGCAGGAAGAGAGTATTTTGAAGGAAAATAGGATTAAAATGTTATACATACTTTCAATCAATTTCTATTAACCGATTCCGGGAACTTTTTGACCCTACCTCGTATGTCATGAAATTAGTGCAAATCAGTATTCAAGTTGCAGGAAATCACTGTTAAATTTAATTAAATTGAAGTTAAATTTATTATATGTAAAATTCATTGTAATTTGCTATTCATTTGTAAAATAATTAATTTTATCGATATAAAAATAACAGATGTAAAAATTTGTAATAGATTGTATCATATTTAATATAAGGTTGCATCCTTAATAAAACGACCATTACTAAACGCTTCTATTAATAGCTGACAAAGACCTATGGTTAATTGAATAAGAAGATGACAATTCTGAAACCTTCTACATAATGTTTCCCAGCCTACAAATTTTTGGGAAATTCCAAAATTTAGATGTAAGATTTTGGTGTACCTACTACTAATTAAATCTACAAATTCAAATTACTATGAAAAAATATAGTTAAAAAGCATCTACTCAGAAAATTATTTTACCTTCAACAGCATGAATGCGTTTTTCTTGTGATGTTCGGAAAACATTCACGTAATCATCTCCCATATCAACATCTGCTCCTAACTCAAGTAAAACTTTCATATTTTCTGATTTGCCATTTATTGCAGTGACATGCAGCATTGTCCAACCCAATGGATGTCTCATATTAATGTCACATTTCTCCTCTAGAATCAACCTAAAAATAAAAAAAACAAAAGGCTGTCAAAACTGATATTCAAATTAAAACAATTATAAATCATAAAAAGAATCTTAACAATAAAAATACCCCACCTCCATTGCCCAGTGGTTAGTTTGCTATGTTACAAGCAGAGTTCCCAGTTCGAATCCCATCTAGGGTCCGCAAAATTATTACATGTTCAATCAACCCCATAAAAAAATATGCAAGCCTCTAAAGAGACATTTATCAGGTCATCACCAGACTTAGTTGTTATGAAATCATAAAATATAAGATACATAATGTAAGACAAACCACAACTGTCTTTTTCCCTAACACAATCCTCTATCACTAAAGAACACTTAAATAAACTTAATTGTAATGTAAAATAATACACATTATATTATATGATAAGTGAGAATGTTTGGGAGAAGGAACTGGAAGGTTATACTACTACACAGAAGACTGACCAGGTATTCACTTGGAATAGCCACAGAAAACTGTGTGAAAACCTTGACTAGGACATTATTGTTACTCATTAGTGATATCATACTTGAAATGATGAATGTCATCTGAATAATACGATTAAATTAATGGTCACTTTTAAAGTACGGTTTTAGAAAAATAGTTCAGTTTTTACTTTCTCCTGCCCTATATGAACATAGTGAACAGAACGACAGTATTGTTTTCATGTTAGTTTTTCACCAAATATACACCTTTTCAACCCCCCTGAACCCAAAAAACATGTTTTTAGCAATTGGTCTATGTGTCAACAAAATATCTCAAGAACAGAACATCGTAGGAAGTAGTAACTTGAAACTTACGTTAGGTATCACTACTGGACCCGACACGAACATTTTCATCAAAATTGGTCAACCAAAAGTAGTAGATTATTCATGCAATTTCTCTTTTTTGCAATTTTCTCAAAAACAGTTTCTACGATTTTTTTTAAATCACCTCATTTACTACATATTTTATGGTCTACAAGATAGACAAAACATGTCAGCTGAAATTCTTGGGAAGGCTGTTCTCTCAAAGAAAAAAAAATGGTGTTTTTAAGATTGCAGCCTTTATACGAGGTAGGGTCAAAAAGTTCCCGGAATTGGTTATTAAAAATTTATTAAAAATATTTATAACATTCTTACATTATTTCCCTTCAAAATACTCTCCTCCTGCATCTACACATTTATTCCACCGTTCATATAATTGTTGGAAACACTCTTGAAAGCCGTTTTTTGAAAGTTCCTTCAGCCGCTCCGTTGCATTTTCAATCACCTCTGACGAATCAGCAAAACGATGTCCCTTCAATGCCATTTTTAACCTTGGAAACAGGTAGAAATCTGGTGGTGCGAGATCGGGAGAATATGGAGGATGTTCCAGAGTGGTAACATTATTCTTGGCAAGGTATTGTTTCACCATTAGGGATCGATGTGCTGGGGCATTGTCGTGCAACAAATACCAGTCATTCTCTGCCCATTTTTCAGGTCGTTTTCGTCGAATTGCATCTCGTAGCCGTTTTAAGATCTCTGTGTACAATTCTTTATTTACTGTTCTCCCTTCAGGAATAAATTCATAATGAATCACTCCACGGTAATCAAAAAACACCTCCAACATCACCTTACCCCGGCTTCTGTCCAAGCGAAATTTTTGTTTTCTTGGTGAAGTTTTTGACTTCCATTTAGCGGACTGCCGTTTTGTCTGAGGGTCGTAAAGAAAGCACCATGTCTCATCACCTGTAACAATTTTGCGCAGGAAGCTGTCATCTGCATCAGCCATTTCAATCAAGTCCCTGGACATGGTCACTCTCATTTCCTTTTGCTCAGGGGATAACATTTTTGGAACAATGTGCAAGCAAACACGGTGCATGTTCAAGTCATTATGAAGAATACTGTGAACACTCCCATGTGAAATACCAACTTCAGAGGCAATAGTATTGATGGTTGTTCGCCTGTCCGCACGCACAATTTGTCGAACGCGCTCAACATTGTCGTCTGTAGTGGAAGTGGAAGGCCGCCCAGTCCGAACGTCATCTTCAATTGTTGTGCGACCGTCGCGAAAACGCTTATGCCACTCGTAAACTGCTGTTTTCTTCATCGCAGAATTTCCGTATGCTTTTTTTAGCATCTCAAGAGTCTCCGAGGGTGATTTCTCCAGCAACACACAGAATTTAATATTGCCACGCTGCTCTAATGACGACATTGCACAATCCGACGAAAGACAGAAACTACGATCTACAATATTAAACACCGAACGCACGGAACCAACTACAACTGCCTGCTAACCTCAAAAGCACATTCACTACCAGTTATGCCAACCTCACAAACAAAAATTTCCCTTTCAGCTTACAAATACGTGACTGTAAGCGACCATTCCGGGAAATTTTTGACCCTACCTCGTATGCATTTTAAAACAAAAATATACATAATAAAAGTTGTAAAACAATTAAAAACCTACAACTTTTATTTCAAACATTAGTGATTTTATGGGTTTCTTTCCATCAAAATCGGAAAAAATGGGATATTTGGATTGCGGCCTTAGCATGCACTTTACGACAAAAGTTATATAATTAAACTTATAAAAAAAAATTTGACAACTTTTATTTTAAGCATTTTCTTCCACAGAACTTAGTTTAACACCAATTGGTGATTATCCATATTTTTAAGTTAAACGGAGGTTGATTTTCATTTTACATCATTCACTCATGATTAAAATTAGGTTATATTGTTCATTAACTATAATGGCAAGAGAAAGTCGTGTGAGTATTACACCCCAGATTTTTAATTTAAAGGACTAAGTAAACACAGCATAAAAGTACAATATCGTATACCAAAAAGTGCTAACTCACCTTTTCAGTTCAGCAGGGGTCCCATACCTTGCTGTACGAAATAATCTTATTTCTGTAAAAAGAAAATTATATTATAACTTCAAGCAAAACTTGTACAAAAAAAATAATAATTGTACAAAAATCAGTACTGGTATAAAACAATACAAAAATGGTACAGTAAACAACTACAAATGGAAGTTCATAACAATTATTAATACACCCAGATTGGTTTTAACAGTAAAGGTTGTTTCAGACAACAGTCCAAGACTCCCTTTTCCCTTTCAAAACAGATATCCAAGAGAAACTGCCACAGTAAATGATTTCATGATGGCCAAATAATAGATGTACTTTAATAAACTATTTTGATATACCAAGACTTAATGTAAAAAATATGTAATGACCATTTTGTAATCTTTTCATAACATGTACAGCTAAGACTGTTGCCCAACTTTTCCACTAGACTTTACATGATGACAAGGAATCTGTCATATCAAATCAAAAAAGTCCTATACAAAAAAATAAGATATAAAGATGCAAATGTTAAACCAGAATGATTAAACTCAAGAATGTATAGGCTAATACATCTTGCATATAAAACCAGGCCTTGTGATGAACAACCAAAAATCTAAAACTGAGTCAAGAAAAGTACAATCATTACAAAAAGGTGGTAACTTACACATGCAAAAACCACTTAACATTACATGTGCCCGAGCTTCAAACACGAGCAAGAAAGATAAAGATATAATTATTATACAGACGAGAGTAAAAATTTATAATTTTTATTAACAACCAGAACAAAAAACAAAATTAACTAGATTGACTCAATAATAAACATATATACATAAGACTCAGTTATTTTTAAGTAGTACCTATAGTCATAAAACCTAACCAAATTAACCAGACTAACTTCTTATATCAACTAGCAAAATAGTCTAATAAGCAATTGATGTATGATGGGTCAACACACACATGGAACAATTTTGTAGCTTTATGTCCCAACTACACTGTCCTATATGCTTAAAAAAAGTGAAAGATGAAAAGGAAGCCATTAGATCGTGACAAGGTTGCTCATAAATCTGGTAGTGCAGCTCTTGTTTTATTTATAATGTAGTAGGTATATTGTCAAACTTTTGACAATTCAAAGCACTCCCAACAGAAAAGTTACTCTTTTTCGAAAATTAAGCTCCTTAAATCTAAGGGAATTTGTTCCTAAACAAATGACAAATTTATGGTAACCCTAGTTTATACCCTAAAAATCAAAAGTATTTATTAATGTTTATCATGGTGCACTTTTTTAGAACTAACAAGATCCAGGGCTCTTGCATAATGATAAATTCCAGGACTGATTCACAACTTCTTTAAACAAAACCTCTAACACAACAACCTCTAAACCAATATTATTCTGAGTTAGCCAATTTCTGGTATTAAACATGCATTCCCTAGAACACTTTTTCACAAATTGTTAGTAGCATCCGAAAAAATCCCATATCTACACCTGGAAAAGAAAAATTAACATTACATACGTTTCATCTTGCCTGAATGTGAACAATGTGCAACAGTGAGACCAATTCCACAAACTGCCAAGACGAACTTTTGCCACTGTCCATATCTGAAATCGTAGTTTTCATCACTTTTCTTGTCATAATATTTGTAATCCTTCTTGTCCAAAATACGCGAATTCTCAATGCCAGAATTTGATAGTACAATGGAATTATAATAATTATCTCTTTCACATTTCCTTAACGTTCTGGCATTCCGTTGATTAATACACCTTAACCTCAAATTTCTCACACCAAGAGAAATATGATTCTGTTTCAACATAAGTAGATTTCTGGCACTGTTACTTCCTAAAACCTTTCTAAAGCTCAATGCTAAACCCATGACTGTAAACTGTTTTTGTCATTTCTAAACTAATAAGAAATTTTTACTTTATCTTTAATACAAACATCCTCCCCCTAGACACCCGACCACCAGGCCACCATAACACACGATAAGAAGTCGTTTCATCGATTTATTTATTTTAAACACTGTTGTGAAATCATATGTCTTCACAGCTTTCACAATATCGTTTGTACTTTCTTCTGATATAAACTAAAAGACTGTTACAATAAGTTATGAAACCTCTCAATGAAATCCATCGTACATAAATTATTCACAATTGCAGCGTACGGATGGATATTTTTCTGCGAAGTTTTAGAAATTCAGTTTACTATGAATTACTATATAATACTAGTATTACGAGTATTACAGCCCAGAATGATAAATTTCATTAACAGTCTTCTTCATAGAATTATGTGTGAAGGAATCTGCCTTTATCTCGCAAAAAAGATATAGGTACACGATATACACTAATAATATCTAATATATTAGCTAATTTAATATCGAAACTACACACTTTTAACTTATATAAACTCAATGTAACTTGTTTGTATCTGCAAATATATTCAATTTTAATTTGTATGCATTTCACTTTAGCCACAAAAATTCATAATCGTGAAGCCCGCCATTTAAATATATATCATTTTATAAAATATTCCCGTAGAATCTCTTGCCAAGAGCTTCCAGTAGTATTCATAGGAATCGAATCTCTAAGAACAGAGATCTGGAAGAGCTGCGTTGAGTTTAACATAATAATGTTGTTTTATTTAATAGAAAGCATTTTTAATTAGATTCTTAACCAACCCCCTTTCCATAACTTCAATATACAACAAAAACAACAGTGGTCCCAAACTGATCTTTGAGGGACTCTGTGCTTGATGAAACACCTCAGCTCTGAGTGTATTTCACCAACATAACCACCCTCTTTTCTCTGAACCACAACATACTGCCGCCTGTTTGTCACAAATTACTTTACCCATTCAAGAGAAATTCCAATGAAACGTAGTTTATCAAAGAAATAAGTGACCAGTTTTGGTGTACTGAGGTATCTGATACCATCTCTAGTTCAACTATTGCCATTTTTGTCAACTTATCAGTCCTATAACCATGCTGGCTGTTACTTAGGCCATCATACCTCTGCACAGATAGTCCACAGATCATCTTTGTTAGTAGTACCTTTGAAAAAACTGAAATTAGAGAAATTGGCCTTAAATTGTTCCTATCACATTTTCCCCTCCCTTAAAAATGGGTATTACATACTTAAATAACCATAAAAAAACTGAAATACACCCAGACTGAGATTTTTTAATTTGTTAAATTATTAACATCCGACTACAGATACTTCAAAGTACATTCTTCATAACTTGTAAAAGGAAGTGATAAATTTCTGTCTAACTGTACTTACACTAATCATTAGTTTATAGAGTAATACCACTGTAAAGTTCTACTCAGCAAAAAGTTACAAATACACTGAACTTGTTTGTTGAGTCTGCTACACAGCTCTGCATTGGCGATTCATGATACTTCTTGAATTACAGGATGTATTCAGCGATAAAAGCCATATTTTGGAAATTAGTCTTTGGTTCCTTCAATCCATCACTTGGGTCCATTTCATGTAGTCTTGGGTTCGAATTCCATTTGGGCACAGCATATTTTCATACGTTACCAAAAACCATTTCATCCTTCACTGTCTGCATTAGCAGTAATTGCAGAACAGTTGAATGTAAACCAAAAAAAAAAATCCATCACTGGATACAACAGCTGCAATAATTTGCAACTTTTTTTAAAGAAAGATCATCCACAATATCATGAGGGTCGCAAGACCTAGATAATTTCTTGCCATCATCTTAATTGACCATTCTTGTTTATTTTCGTAGGTTAGGACATATATTACATTTTGGTGCAGTTTTTGCATAATATCCCTGTACTTTTCACCTATATTTAATTTTTTTTAAAATAATGACTTTTTATATTAAAACAACAAAACTTCAAAGAATACAATAAGACAACTGTGAATGGCTTTACAACAGCAGTGCGGTATATTCCTAAATTCTAAAAATTAATGAACACACAGATTAAATATGACAATCAACTGATTAAGTTGGCAAGACTGTTTTAGATATAAGAATCAACTATTCCTTATCTACCATGGTAGGAGTAGGAAGTTTTAAATTTTGATGTAGAAAATTTTTTAAAGAATTTTAATTTACTGAAGATGAGTACAAGATACACGAAAGCGCTATAAACATTGGTAAGTGTTTTCTGTTACCATATTCTGGTGGTTAGCAATATATATTTCAATTTTAAATAATTATGCCTGTTTATAATCCTAAATAGGATGTTTGATAAAATAATATTTAATATTGATATTTACTTTTATAATTTATCTCGTTATTTCAATAGACAATAAACAGAAAACAAGTGTTTAGCTTGGAAGAGCTGGAATGTGAGAAGTAGAATAGAAGTGGGCGATTCGGGCCTCAGCTCCCAAACTTATCTTATATATCTAGAATCTCTTTCGAACTACTTATTTGCTAGTTGAATTGTACTTTTTGCTCGCCTTCAACTTATTCATTTACTTGTTTGAAGTGTGTTGTTGTGGTCAACACAAGTAGGAAACAAGTCTTTCGGCTGATGACCTAAAGGTCATCAGCCGAAAGACTTGTTTGAACCCGTAGAGGTAAAACAAGGAGTGAGGTGGTTTACCGATGCCTTCCTCACTGAGTGGTAAAGTACGCTTACTAGCATGCCGGGCTCTCTGAAAAGCACATATTTTCCACTCTGCAAATGACACCTTCACTTCATTCACCACAGGGTCTGGCTGTATAATGAAATTCATTACTTTCAAAGGAGACAACTCTGATTAGTGTCTTTTGCACCTCTAACTCTTCTGTTCTTAAATGATTCAGTCGTTTAATTGGCTGACCAAGTAATAAGAAACAGAACTATTTATTTTAGCCCTGCAACGAACAGATTGAGTGTAAATAATTTGACACTCCACCTGTCTGTTATTGGCAAGTTGGAAGTGTACTACAACTTTAAAAGTTTATTTGGCAAAAAAAAGGTAGCTTCTGAAACACATATTTCTATGTTGTATATCAGCAAGTAAAATATTTTTACTTACAAACTGAAGTAATATTGCCAGTTTTTAATATATTATGGAGAATGTTGTTGGCGATCACATTATGTGAATTACGTTTGTGCTACTTGTAAAATTGTTTATGAGAATGTTGAATCAAAATATAAGTTACTCATTTTGTTTAGGAAATACTTTTTATATGTACTTTTTGTTTAAAATCAAATATTTTTAGGTTAGCTTTCTAAAATGTCAACATACAGCCTTATTTTTTTAACCCTAATGTGTGTACATTGCAATCTGTTAATTTAAAATGATAAGCAACCCCATGACCCAATGAGATGAGCATGATCTGTATTCTTGTACAAACTCAGGCTGACCGTTCCTGAGAGTATGGTTAATTGAACCCCAACCATCAAAGCACACACCAGTAACTAGTATCCACTACTAGGATTCCAACAAAATCTCTGCAAATTTGAAAGTCTTTGAACAGCTGACTCGCGGCAACGATTTTACCACTGGACCAACCTGGCGGGTTTCCGTATCGTATGATACTGATTATTTTAGTAGTATAAATAATTTGCTGGTTGCCATATTTTTTACCTTCTACAATCAAGAAGGCATTGTTAAAACATGTATTGATAAAAATTAGCAAATCATGTTGGAAAAATGATTCATTCAGGATCCAAAACTTGTCAATGAATAACTTATCGGTTTACAATAAAGTAAACTACAACATACCAACATTACTATCAAAAAGCTCAAGATGAGTTTATCGTTGTCAGAACTAAAAATAATAAAAGAAAGGTGGAAAAGTCAAATGATTAGCATGCAGGGAAGCGACTCCATAATGATGCTACAGCTTTTCCACTTAGCAACACTTACGATGCCTTGTCAAGACAATTCATTTACAACTGAACTAAAGCCACCCATGTGCTTATTTTTAGCACAAGCAACCTGCAACTGCTTTTAAATAATCAGCAGCAAAATGGTGTAAACAAAACCGATTACATGCATAAAATTATATTGTGAAGTCAGATGAAATTGAACGCCAACAACAATCTAACCACATTAAACGATAATAAAAAATCTGAAATCTTCTAGAATCGACTCCACACCTACCAATTAAAACAGTGCATTCAGAGTTGCACTATGTCATGTCCATTACTCATTAAATTTTGATTTATTGTAATTCTGAAGATAATAGTAAAATATTGTAAAATTATCAGTTCACTATGAAAATTAATTTTCAACTACTCAATAGTTTACAATTTTATACCTTTTCATGTTACAGAAAACCACAAAAGTAAGAACTATCATTATAAATTTTGGTTAGGTTAAAACTTAAATGACCCAAGAGAGCACAAAAAATACCAAGCCCAGTAACTAATCAAATAGTAAAATTTTTATTAGCCACAATATGATGTTTTAGAGTTTATTCAAAAATTATACAAAAAAAACAATATTTTAACTTTTCAACATTTTATTTTAATTAATAAAAAATACAATTAATTATTCAAGGGTGGTGGAGCACCACGGCCACGACTGTAACCTCCTCTCTGCAACAAACAAAATAAAAATGTTAAAATACATAAACAATATGTCAAGGGTAAATAAGTTAACAATAAATACGGTATATGAACATTAAACTTCACAAATAAAACTACGAAATTTAACTTATTAATATGAAATTTACATTCATTTTTGTCAGAGCAGAACAGATTCATTCCCCACTATCAATAGATAAATGAATATACTAACACAAAAATACAGCTGAAAGAAGAGACTTGAACTTAATACTGAATAACTATCTCTGATAAATTGAAAACATTACCAGAAAAAACTAAAATTTAAACTTGTAACAAGTGCTTCTTTAGTATTCATTATTTAGTCTAAACTCGAAATAATTTCTTAATTGTGTATTATTAACCTGTGCATTATTACTAATGCACAGGTTATTACAAATTGGCATAAAAATAAAAAATTGATAATAAAACCCTTAGTCAATAAAAAATTGAAGAAGAATTAAGGAGTAATACAAAAAAAATTAAGTAAAACATTAAAATGTGCATCATATTGTAAGCTTAAAAATAGCTAATAGATATAACTCGCTTCTGATCATCTAGCATTGCAGCACGTACAAGTGTCATTTGGAAAGTAAAAAATGAATTTTCAGTACACTTTATTAACAGAGAAATTGATTTTAGACAAGAGCACTTACAATAGAGGCTTCAGATGTGCACAATGTTAAAGCAATATTTAAAATTAAGGCATAACCAATTTCAATTTTCTTATTTGAACTAAGCTACAGGACAGTAATTCAGTTTCATTTATTCTTTCATTCCTTTACTCTTACCATTCTTTCATTAATGAAAAGATAAAATATGAATGTGGGGACTTCAATTTCAAAAGTTTTCAAATCAGACATTTGGGATGAGATTTTTTGCAGAGGAATAATGCAGATAGAGTAGTTTTAGACCGCTGTAGGCAGGAAATAGCTAACAATATGGGCACTGATAGTTAGTAAAACTAAAAAATGTTTAATTATTGATTATATGTTAAACAGTAGTGAATACAAAACATACGAGGTGAGGCTATTAAATAAATGAGACTGACACAGCCGCGGATCAAGGAGGTATGCGTCAACCGCCATTAATCAACATCTGTTTAGTGTGAACCTTTCTTTTTAGTATGCAGCTAGTCTCACTTCTGTAAACAACACCGTTTAGTCAGAGCCTACGTTCCCGTTATAGTTGTTTTTTTGTTTTGCTGGATAAAATGGTAAGTGTAAGTAGAGCAACGAATTATTGTGAAATTTCATTTGAAACTTGGAAAAACTGCAAGTGAAACTTATAATTTATTAAAAGAAGTGTATGGCAGTGAATGTTTATCGCGGGCACGTGTTTTTGAATGGTTTAAGCGTTTTAAAGATGGCAGAGAAGACGTTGAAAAGATGATTCGCGGCCAGGTCGCCCTTCAACGTCAAAAACGGATGAAAATGTTGAAAAAGTCGGAAATTTGATTCAGTCTGACCATCGCTTAAGTATTCGCGCAATTTGTGAAACTGTAGGTATTGATAAAGAATGTATACGACAAATTTTACATGACAATTTTAACATGCGAAAAGTGTGTGCTGAAATGGTGCCTAAAATTTTAACGTTTGAACAGCAAGAAGCTCACAAAAATGTTTGTACTGACACTTTGTATGCAATTGAAAATGACCCACACTTTTTGGAAACGATAATAACATGTGATGAAACGTGGTGTTTTTACTTATGATCTGGAAATGAAGCGCCAATCCATGCACTGGAAGAGCCAAACTTCACAGAGAGCCAAAAATGCTCGAATGAGCAAGTCAAAATTTAAAGCAATGATGATTGTTTTTTTTTCTATCCATGGGATTGTGTACATTCACTGGGTTACTGAAGGTCAAACAATTAATCAATATTACTACCTTGAGGTAATTTCTAAACAACGTCAAAGAGTAAGGAAAAAACACCCTGAAATGTGGAAGAACAAATCATGGGTTCTCCACCAAGACAATGCGCCAGCACATTCCACGTTCTTTCAAGAGGTTCCTAGCCAAGTACAGCATCTCAGTGTTAGAACATCCATCTTATTCACCAGATCTTGCACCATATGATGTATACCTGTTCCTTAAGGTGAAATCTGCATTAAAAGGGACAAGATTTGAGTCTGTGAAAGTTATAAAAGAGACAGCGGCACGTGTCCTGAAGGAGCTGACAGAAGATGAATTCCAGCACTGTTTCCAACAATAGAAAATTTGTATGAAGCGTTGTAGTGATAGAGAAGGAGTGTATATTGAAGGTGGCAATAAGTGATTATGTATAAAATTAAAATTTTATGTCAGTCTCGTTATTTAATAGCCACACCTTGTATGTTAGAAATTGTCTCAACTGAAAATGAACAGTATAAATGAATAACTGAAGCAGTTTTGGCACTCAGTCAATTGGACGAACTTTTCTTGCATTTGAAAAGCAGATCACACTGGGTATCTCGTTATTTGCCTAATTGTCATTTTTCTAGCACATTCCAAAGCTACACAACTTAACGACAAATGTCCGTGGCAGATCACAACTATTATTAGATTGAAGCAGGAAAGCACCGGAGTAATTGAAAAGCCAGCAGCAGCGGTGAGGTAACCATATCACCACATTACGTGAAAACATTCTTTACTTTCTGAATGATGCCCGTACAAGTAAGGAAGTAATAAAAAAGGTAATGCCATACAGTAAACAAAGTAAACCATAATAAACTGTGTCATATTTACAGATATATATATACAGTAAAACCTCCTTAATCCGGCATTCTATAGTCCGGAATTGTCTATAATCCGGCATCAACGGCAATAGACAAAAATTATAGAATTGCCTTCACAATGAACATTGTAAAGTGAGCAACCCGACAGCTACCGCCGACACTCAAGAGCCACAAAGCGTCATGCTCTGAGTTTGTAAACTCAGTACGCTTTTTTACACGTTTGTAAAATTTGCTGAGTCAAATAAACAATACAGTATGGCCGAAGTTATCAACTTGCATATAATAAAAAATGATTTTTTAAACAAAAAAAATACTAGTCGTACGAAGCAAGTAGATATTAGATCTTTTTTCCAGCCATCTACCAGTGCTGTTGCTAAAAACCAGGAACAGTACAGTACTGTATTCAAATTTATTTCATCATGTACTGTACTTAAAAAATGCATTTTAATATTTCTCCTGTACTTATATATTGATTTATATTGTTTAAATAACCCATGTTTAAATAATAAATACATACAGTAAAAGTTTCTTGTGCAAATTGTGTTATTTTTTATATGACTGGACTGTATTTTTATAAATAACCTCCATAGTCCGGAATTTCCTTTAATCCGGCAAGCTTCAAGTCCCAAACGTGCCGGATTAAAGAGGTTCTACTGTACTGCAGTTTTAATGTATCTGTGCATTAAAAGAGATAAGAAAAGTAGCACATGGAAAATGCAATCTAGTAATACCCAGCCCAACTCTGTCAACTTGAATGATCACAATTACATAAGAATACACTGTATACACCTTCAGCAGATAGCTCATGAAATCTGTAATACCATTTTCATTTAATCAATTATTTTTGTATCACTAAGTTTTATTAGAAGCAAGACAATAAACTCAAAATGCTCTAAAATCCTAATGATCTTATGATATTTTTTGTGTGTTGGTTTCAATTCACAATACTTTTGACCCATTACATAGTTTAACTCGTGCAGTCAAATTGCACGAAAAAATTTTTGACACATAATCACACCTTGAATCAACTTCAGTTTAAATGTTATATCATTCAGCCAAAACTAAAGAATGGATAATTAACTTCCACATTCCAAAAGAAATTACTTTAGGTTTTTAAAACCAAACCAAAATTGCTTACTACATCAACCTTCTCCAAAATTTTGTGATTGTGTTTAATTTACAAAAGTTACTTACAAATTCCATTTCACCAGTTCCAGCACCAACATCAGCTTTCTTGTCTGTACCACCTGTACCAGGAGTTCTTCTGTAAGCAGCACGGTCCTCAGCAGGCCTTGAACCTTCGCTACGAGGTTGTGTTGGTCTTGGACGAGCAGTCTCTGACCTTGTCTGTCTTTTCAAGGTAGCAGGAACAATCTGAACACAACGCACAAGAGTATTTATTGTTTGTTCACAAATAACAGTATGACAATAAATTTGCATACAAAATTAATTTACTTTTTACATTGACATATTATTTGATAGATATCAATTTATCTACTAATGACTTAAAAAATCTGATTACACAAAAAATGACAGATGTAGCAAGGATGAAGAAATAGAATGATGCAAACATAACTTTGGTATTATGGTTCACACAAAATGTTGCATTTTAAATAACTTATATTAAAAAACCAAGAGTTTTCTGGCATTTGCAATAACGAGTAATGAAATTACAAGCTAAATACTTGACTACGCTCGTGAACACATATGTAGCGACTAGTCTTGTTTCGTTTTATGGATAGTAAACAATTTGTTATTTTTTATAGTATTTTACATGTTTTTGTATTTGATTTATGTAATAACAAAGGAAAAGTAGCACGGAAAAAGGTATGCAGATTTATAATGTACTGGTTCTAATGTTCTATGTGGAAATTGTACACAATATTTCTCAACGCGCATCTTTGAAAGTTATCAATATAAACTTTCTTCTTCAATCTTTAGCGAGATTTTCCTAGTGTACTGAAATTTTCACCCAGTTTATTTATTTCTGTTACAATTTTTTGCACCGTATGGACGAGGATGCCGCAAATGTCAGCCCCACACGAGCTTAAATATCTAACCGTAACATTTCTGGAATTTCTTCTTCAGTAATCTTTTAGTAAAAATTCATAATTACACATTTAGTTTGACTTTTTTAAGCCACTCCTTGTCCTAACCTGCAGTTTGATCTTGGCTGAGGCAATGTGAATACTATTTAAAAAATGATGAAGAGTATTGAAAAATACTGTTAATGAAATCTGTCGAAACATAGACCACAACACAATTTAACAGCGAGAGTGCACAGAGCAACTGGTTTCTTTTCCGTGCACGGAGGGATGGGAGCGCGCCGGAGACCCAATACTCCCCCTCCATTATACTATAAGCTAGGCCAACAACACGTAAAATGAACTACTGCGCATCATGTGATCACGCTTTCTTAACATTGATAGGTAATACAATACTAATCTAACTGAACGAAATACACTCAAAAAAATGACACCTGCCACACCATTACCCCAACTGTCAAAAATTGAAGCTAAATATTTTTTCAATCTAATAAACAATACCCGGATTTAAGTAACCACTACTATAAACAGCCACTTGTTCAGTAATTGCTCAATAACTCGTTTACACAGGTACATTTCAATATAAATTAAAAGGAAATATTTTGAAACTTAAAATTTCTTTCACGCTATACAAGCACAATTAACGGTTTGTTTTAGAAAGGTGTAATGATATTTCTTGATAAGTACAAAAAACTTCTAACTAAAAAAAACTACTATTGTAAAACACTACTGTTCGTAACACTATTACAACGCTACATGTAAAGGGTAACTAGTGTATCTCTATGAATCGTCATCCTGCTTATAGATTAGCAAACATGGTCAATATTGTAATACATAAACCACCACAACTGCCACACCACACATCTGCACGACTACCTTAACTGTTAAACATTGAAGCAAAATATTGTTTTATCCAAATAAACAATACCCTGTCTGTGACACAGCACTCTATACAAAAGTTGTAAGATTGAACCATTAATCACACACCAAAAATATTTCCTATCTTACGCAAGACTTTAACATGCACAGTAAATCTTATGTCCATTCAGTTTCCACATTCGGCAGTTTTTTGTTTATACAGGTACATTTCAATACAACTTAAAAGAAAAAAATGTATGACTTAAAATTTGTTTCTCATGTTATACAAGAACAAATCCAAATTGGTAATGTTGATGACACCCATTTAGTAAAAAGATGACAAAATTTATCAATTTACTGTCATGTGATGATCCTAACTCTACTGGTCTTGGTAAAATTTGTTTTACAGGCGACATAATATATAAAGGATTCTTTATCAACAATGGTAGGAGTAAGAAGTTTAAAATTACGATGTGAAAATATTTTACCAATTTTTAAATTACTGAAGATGTGTACTAGATACACGAAAGCGCTATAACATTATTAAGTGTTTACTGTTACCATATTCTGGTGGTTAGAAATAAAAATTGTGACAATAATCTACATCTCTAATAAAAATAATATACAATCAAGTAATCAAGTTTGCTTACTTCTGGTGGTAAGTGGAGATAATCACGAAGATAACTAATTCCTTCATTCGTCAAATACCAATAGTAATGTCTCCACGCAAACTGTTCCTTCACTCTGCCACGAGATTGCAAAGTCTGTAAATCATAACAATATACATTACAAAATAATCCACAATTAACATGATTCAAACACAATTTTGTAAATAGTTTTTCACCACCCACTAATTCTTCATCAGTTTTGTTTATTTCATTCTGATGTGTAAAAACATCTACCTTATTTTACCATTGTTTTTACCATTCACTCGAACCTGTTCTTTGAGGACTAAAAAGTAGATCTATGCTAATCTATCATCAGTTGATTATCAGAGGAACATATTTTGGTATTACCTGTGCTTCTACCATCCTGTTATTTTACTCCCTAGACAGCAGAATTCCCAAACTTCCTTTATGTTTCGTTGCCTACTTTTAAATTTCCCATCTCTCTTAAACCACTCTTGCTACTGCACAACACTTTCACTTTGTTCTTATTAATTTTCATAAAGTAATCCCCTCATGATCTCATCAATTCCATTAAAGACATCTTCTAGTTCTTTCTTTGTCACAGCTAATAACATTATGTAATCAGCGAATCTGAGCATTTTTATTATTTCTCCTTGAAATTTTGTTTCCGTGTCAAATTTTTCCTTAACTTCATTCACAGCCTCTCCTATATATAAGTTAAAAAGTAGTGGTGACAAAGAACATCCTTGTCATACACATATATGTAAAATAAAACTAAGCTAATAATTTTTTCGAATATTTGGTGTTTAAATCAAAAAGCTGACTAAAAATTGAAAAACTCATTCCTTATTTGTTAGCTGAGGCACTTTCAACCATATCGTTTTTCAAAATGTTTAAACCGAACACATGTCTACAAATAATCGTCAATTATAAATAAAACTGCAACATTCTTTGAAAGCTACCACTCAAACTTCACTAAATATCTGAACCAAATAACTGAAGCAATTTGATATACATCAACAATTAAAAATTGTGACTTAATACTATACACTACAGTTAAAACATGTAATCAATATATAGATAATTGTGAGCTTTATACATACCTGCATAGCTTTAATAACTTGAAGATTTGGGATTGTTTCCAGATCTGGATGTTTAGCTAAATGGAAATCCTTTTTAGCTACCATGACACCTTCTTTGAAAAGGTATTCATAGATAGCTATTCTGTTCTTTTTTGGCATCAACATCCTACAAAAAGAAAAATATAATAACATATTTGTATCGCTAACATGTATAATTAGAAAATGATAGCGGTAGAGTCAATATGCCTGTTGCTTGGGTTGCTCCTTACGATGTTTTTTTTTAATAAAACTAAATTTATATAAAAACATACATTACAGTAGAGCATCCATAATCCGAAAACCATCTGAAGATTTTTTCAATAATTCAATTTGCACAAGAACTGCAAAAGTAAATCCCGCAATTTTCTAGTGGCAAAATTGGAGAGGATTTCAAAAGTAAAGCACGGTTTAAACTGTGTAACATGTGTTATCAACTTTTAGAGATAGTGATGTCTTGGTACGAAACGCAGCCAGAATATAATCAAGTTCAGCTCTTGCTAGGTACTTAAAGCAAAGTCATTAGGCCAAAAGTGCAAAAATAATCGAGTTTTTCATTTGTATTTCTTTGGAATCTACAAATTTTTGTTTAATTTTAATACCAAATTTATGCACTTCTAAACGTTACTTAATTTTTGTGATAACTAGTACATGCAATAGAATAACAGTGGACTTTACAAAGCAAAAGTTTTCATAGTCTTGTTTTTACACGAGTTTCCTGAAAAACAGTTTTTTTCAGTAAAAAGGAACATTTTCTCAAGAACCATACAAGATATTTACTCAATTTTGTTTTATTCATTAAAGGCCAAAAATTTAGTCATATTTTTACCGGTTTAAAAACTGTTTGCTTTAAAGTTCAAAAATTTAGTAAAAAACAATAATTTATTTTAAAAAAATGTTATTTTTTACCAAAAAGCTATTTTAAAAACCCTCTACTTGAAATGTTACCAATATTAAGAACTTTTAACGTAAAAAAGTATGAAATTCTATCTATAGTGGTTCCTTAAATTACCATGGGAAAGATAGGGCTGATGACCTCCCATAAGCGAACGAATGACTTGGCTGGCAGAAAACAAATGTCGAAGCTCACGCAACCAAAATTAGCAAGTTTTTAAAAATTTTTTTTAACAGATTTTGTAAGGTTTAAAGTGAACCTTTTTTTCAACTGTACATAGGGTTTTGTTTGTTTCAATTAATACACAGTACGTACTGCATATATAGTAAAGTATACTGTAGTTTTATTATTTAAATTCATAATTTTTTGGTGAAACTTAAGTACAGTACTAACTACTCTACCTCAGCAATACTACAGGCCATTATATTTTATCATTAAAAACTAAATACATGCAAGTTAAGAGAAGTGTTTGTTTATATTTATTTCAACCTTCTTAAAATGCAATCATGGGTCTATGCGGCATTTCTAGGTTATGTTCGAAAATCTGAACTACCTATTGTCCAAATTTTAGACTTCTGTACTTATAATTTAGTTACATGTGCACAGCAAATGAAGTAAACATTTTCATTATTGTAGCCCATTTGTATGAGATACATAAATCATTGTCTTGATCATTCCTAACTTACACTTAACATTTTTGCAACACATTTCTCAATTAGCAAAATAACTACTGTACTTTTATAAAGGGCAAATGCATCCTTATACAATATTTTTTCGAAACTTAGGGACTGCATTTTAGTAGTTAGATTCTGTGTTCATCTCTCTTCTCATACCCAGCATATGCTGGGATGTTGTGGAGTAGGAACCCATAGGGAAGACGCTCCACACTGGAAAATTTACAACTACACAAGTGAGCATTCGCTTCATTAAAACAGCTACCTCCTATATTGTTGAAAATGGTAAACCTGAATTATTTAATTAAAAATATACAGGGTAACACATACGAAAAAAACCTGGGACAAGGTATGGATTACAAGTGAAAAGCATATGTTTTGTAATGTTAAGAAAGTTTTGTTTGAAACTGAACATTCAATTTCCTGTAAATTCAATCTACTTAACGCACAATTCAAACCAAAACAACTGAATTTTACAGTAAGGTGAAAAATTAAACCAAGGTTCCATTCATTCAACAATGTTAGGAACATTAATTTCATAAATTAAAAAACCGAAATAACAACATAACCTAAAAATTGGAATTTAAAAATTAATTTAACATATTACTACTTTAGTTTACATTGTCACACAGAAGGCTCCCAACAGTCAAGCACTGAAATAATTTAATTAATTTCCATAAATAAACCGGAACACACCGTGTTGCTTACAAAGACCAATGGTCAGTAAAACTAGGTTAGGATATATCTAGGCATTTCTCAACGTTCAGAAGAGCAATGCATTAAACCTTCGCATTATTAATTCGTACATATGATTATCACAATCCTGTCTCCTCATATTTGTAATAAATTACGGAGTGTACAAAAATTTGACGACTTATGTCAAAGGGTACGTACATGTAGCCTAATAGAAAAACAATGTTTTCGCTGTTATTTCTCTCTTTGTACAGAAATAAATACACAGCTGTAAATAGAATATAATGTGCAACTAAATAATGACTTACTTGACTTCAGTTATAGAATGATTCGATCACAAAAATTGGATAAAATACCAAATACTAAGAATTATCAACCTAATACACGCCACAAGATCATCACCGAAAGGAAGTAATGGCGCCGGAAGCTGCTGAAACAGTCTTACCAAAAATAATGTAAATTACGAAAATATAAAGCGATATATGACTAACATTAGTTTAATAATTATAATTGCAGCTAATGTAATTAAATATTTTATAATTAATTTATCTTGCTATCTTTTCCCAAATATTTAAACTTTTGTAATTGACATTGTTTTATTATCTTTGAGATATAATATACTTAAAGTTTACTATTTTATATGATGTAAAAGTACGTGTATTTTTTTAAATTTTAGTTACTAAACATATATTAAAGTTATACTGATGTTTTGTCAATTCACATATTTCCTTTATATCTTGAGTTACACAGATAGGATAATTTTGATTTGTCAAGTTTCACTGCCTCTCAAAGGCGGAATTTATGAAAATTTCATAAATTCCGCGACTGTTAAATCGGAATTTTACACAGATTAAATCTGTGTGAAACAACAGTCGCAAAAAGAAACTTCTAAGTGCTTACCATCTGAAAGCACTATGGTAGTAGATAAATGTGCTTTATTAAATGACCATGTATAAAATAGTTTTCCTACTGATAGTCTTATTGTTTTTTTGTTTTTATTATCTATTTATTCAAAGTTGCAGCAGCAGCTTGTTCATTAGACAACTGTATAGTTCATTCCACTTATCTATATTTGTAAACAATTACTCTGCTCTATTGACTGGATGCGTAATTTTAGTTACTGAAAATGTTTAGGATAAGCCATCCCAATGGCAAAAGCAAAATTACATCTAATTGAAATCATATTTATCTTTGATAATTTTTCATAATGAAGCACTGAACTATGTACAATAAGCATCAAAGTAGCCTATTACAGCCTATCTAATGTAAGCTGGCACTTGGCTGCCCGGTAGAAAACCTATATTGTCATCCTGAAAACATCAACTACTGTCAACAACCATTTCCGACTGCATGAACTACAATAGTAAATTACATTGCACGGGCGTGCTGTATTCAATGTATTTCGAAAGCCGTTACAACAAGCACCGCCACTCATTCCTCGCCATATGACTGTCACCTATTCTCTTACCCCACTCGGGCATGGCATTTTTTCATACGTTACAAAAAATTCATTTCATCCTTCACCGTCTGCATTAGCAGCAATTTGCAAAACAGTCGGACGTTAAACCAAAAAAAAAAAAAAAAAAAAAAAAATATTCTCTGCAAACCCAAGTGACAGCTTACGTTAGAAACACTGTACGATGTTAGATGCAGATAACATAAATAATTATGTTGATTTAACATGATTTGTCACTGTTGCCAGGCTGTCCAATACAGACCATTTTGTCAAGTTAGTATCATTCTTTTAAATGTATGCTCATATCATTTGTTTACATGAGTTCCAAAGACAAGGAGTAAGGTATAGTTACAGTGAAACAATAAGGGTCTTAGGGTGTTCCTTCAGCTTTCTTATCTACGGGTTACAAGTAAGCCACTGATTTACAGCATACAATATACTTTAGTAGCACATATTACAGATAGTGAGAACTGAAACTAAAGTTTAATAGCTTGAGTTTATCTGTTAGCTACCTCATACCTGGCACTTTATTTAAAATTAGGTACATAAAAAATAACCTGAACACATTTTATCATCATTCCAGCAATAATTTTCAGTGCGCCTAGAACCAAATGAGTTTGTTGGAGCTCATGAAACAGTCCATTTATAATCAAAATTTAAAAAAAATTTCTTCAGTCTGTGTGATTAGTTCAACTAGTTTAAGATGTGTTTTGGTTGTCAAAATTCTTGTATTCTTCGAGTCTGATAACCTTACCAACCTTGCAGCACATCGGTTTAAATAAGAAGTAGCTACAGCATATACCTGTGTAATTTTAATGTTTATCTTAGGCTTTATAAAATCTATTTAAATTCCTGGTATTACAACGTACCAACACAATTATTTTGACAATATTATATGAATAGATAGCCCTACGGCTGTTTCATTTAAACTATGATAGGTATGTACGTACAAAGAATTTATTTAGTTTATTCATTTCTTAATAAAACATAATAATATCTATAATTAAATTTCCTCGCCTCTCATTATGCGGTCTTGGGTTCGAATCCCATTCACGCACGGGATATTTTCATATGTGTTACAAAAATTCGTTTCATCCTTCACTGTCCGCATTAGCAGTTGCAGAACAGTTGGACGTTAAACAAAATAAGAAAATAAAAATTATTAAATTTCATCATGTAATACAAAAGTATTTAATTATTTTCAGTTATCTTCTGGTTCGTTTCACGTAATGAGGACTTATTGAAGAAAAACTTGAATATTCAAATTATTTTATAATTCTTAGTTGATTATAAAAGTAAAAAAATTTGACAACTTGTGTTAGTAATGTTTTTTTTGTAATTTATTTATGG
This sequence comes from Catonia carolina, assembly GCA_035578175.1. Classification (NCBI taxonomy): domain Eukaryota; kingdom Metazoa; phylum Arthropoda; class Insecta; order Hemiptera; family Achilidae; genus Catonia; species Catonia carolina. Next base: position 124,116,190 of record JAQMRL010000002.1, read on the forward strand.
ACTCAGACCCCTTTGTTTCATCAGTAGGCAAAAATCTTGTTAAAAAATGGTTGTACGCTTGATAATATTAGTATTATCAAGCGTACAACCATTTTTTAACAAAATTTTTCATCATCCGGCTAGAGCCGGATGATGAAAAATGGATGTTTTTCAACAGCTAGAGGCGTAGTATGTTTAACTGTTTGTCGCAGTACATTTTTCCATTTCAAATATATTCATGTTATCAAAACTCATGTGCCTTGAACTTTGAAAACATTCAACTTCGTTATTAAAAATATATAATTTTCTGATAAGTAAATGAAATTTCATCATAAAATTAGAAATCTTGGGGTTCCCCTGCTGTAAATGCATGTGCTGATAGATAATACTTCATGGTATTTTTTTAGTGTGAAATAGTATGTTAATAATACTAAATTATGATGCTAATAAATTTTAATGTTAAGAAACATACAGCATTAAATTGTTAATTAGTATGAATATATATATTTTTTAAAATAAGAATTAAGGTAGTCTAAATTTATATAGCACTTATAAAATAACTGTAAAATAGGTATTAATAAATCACACCAGTGAAGTTTAATGGGTCATAAAGATACAAAAGTAATTCTTAAATTTATTTTAGATACTAAAATACTAATGCAGATTTATATATCAAAGTATTTGTAATATGTAATATCTTATAATTAAGGTATATTTGGATGAGTAAAACAGTTGTATTGCATGCATTTAATTATATACTTTTGATATAACAAAGGATATTATAATATAAAAATCCTGTTCGTGAGACAAAGCGGCTTATGGCTGATGGCAATTTTTAAAAAGGCTTACGTTTCACTTATGGCAAAAACCATTAATGATTTCTGTATCTACTCTTAAAGAGGAATCGAATGACACTATTTTTGTTTCCAAATTCTGACTTAAATTTTTTGACTTTCGGTTTTGGCCACTTCCTATCAAAACCGAAACTTCTAAACCCAATCCAGGCCCTCTAACTTTTTATCAAGATTTTTTTGTCATCAATCTCTCGAATGGTTTGATGCTGTTCTCAAAGTTGTTCTACCTTGCGCAAGTTGTTTCATATCTACACACTTGCAACACCCTACATCTTTCGTAATTTGCTTTAAATATTCTAATCTTTGCCTCCTCCTGCAATTCATTCCCTCAATATTACCCTTCATTATTGATAGACTAATGACCTGGCTGTCTTAAGATATGCCCCCACAAGCCTATCCCTTCTTTTCGTAAAATGTTTTCATATACTTCTTCTTTCATCCACTTGTCTAAGAACCTCTAAATTACTTATTTTGCCTACTCACTTAATTTTTAACATTTTCCTATAACACAACATTTCAAAAGTATCTATCCTCTTTCTTTCTACAGCCCCTATCATCCATTTTCACTCTCGTACAATGCTACACGCCAAACATAAACTTTTAAGATATTTTTCTTAACCCGTAAATCAATGTTTGTATTCCATAAGCTGTTTTTCATTTCAAAGGCTTTTCTAGCTTGAGCAATCCTACTTTTGATATTACTTGTGCTTCTTAATTTACTCCCTATATAGTAGAATATTCCCCAAATTCCTGTATGTTTTCATTGCCTACTTTTAAATTTCCCACCTCCTTTAAAACACTCTTGCTACTGTACAGTACTTTTGTCTTGTTCTTATTAATTTTCTGAAGTAATCTTTCTCATGATCTCATCCATTCCATTTAAAATATCCTCTAATTCTTTCTTTGTCTCAGCTAATACTATGATATCATTGGTTAATTTCAGCATTTTTATAGTTTCTCCTTGAGTTTTTATTCCTGCGACAAATTTTTCTTTCACTTCATTTTTTAGCCTCTTCTACATACATGTTAAAAAGTATGGGTGACAATAAACATCCTTGTAGTACACCTTTTCTTACAGCAGCTTCTTTTTGTACCCCTGAATTCTCAAAACAGTTGTTTGATTCTTATACAGACCGTAGTTAACTTTCCTTTCTTTGTATTTCATTCCTAGCCTTTACAAGGTTTTAAACATTTTACTCCAGTCCAGACTGTGTAGATTACGAATCCAAAAACCAGTCATTGCTATTTCTTGTAGTTTCTGAATAAGACCCTGAATGTAAACCTGGATCTGACGGACAAAACAAAACGATAGATAAGAATTTAAAAATTACCTCCAATTAAACACTTTAATGACAGAAAAGGCTAGATTGCCATGAAGAGAAGAAAAAATAATTAAGTTAACTTTTGTTGTTTTATAAAATTATGTTGGTTTAATCATGTTAAAGTTTCACTGAAGAAAAACTTATATTGCTTTGTTTGCAATGTAAAGGTACAGTTTATTGCTCACTTTATAATATATACGTACATACAGATATATCACATTACATAAAACTGTAAACTGTGTTTTAGAAAATTTCAAAAGAACTACTCAAAAATCGTTATATTTAGTCTGGTAGGCCTACTCAGCAGGATTCTGAAAACAAAATATCTTGGAATCATATAGCATTTGCTACAATATGAAATTAATGGAATGAATTATATTATTCCTACAGAAAAATCAATTTAAGTACTGAATGTAAAGTAAAAAAATTATGGTAATAAAAATTGGAGTAGTAAATACATTTTCAGACAAATAAGGGAAAAATAGATTTTCCAGTAGAATACTGTTAAATTATTTACTTGGATACCACCTGTTGAATGTGTCTTCGTCATTGTTTTTTTTTTTTTTTTTTTGTTTAACGTCCGACTGTTCTGCAATTACTGCTAATGCAGACAGTGAATGATGAAATGATTTTTTGTAATGTATGAAAAAATGCCGTGCCTGAATGGGATTCGAACCCAAGACCGCATGATGAGAGGCGAGCACGTTACCAACTTCGCCAATGCGGCCGGCATTCGTTATTGATTGTTTCCATTATTTTTCATCTGTAAACTGTTTTTTTTATGAATTTATTGAATGAAGCATCAGTGAGTGAGATTTTCATGAATTTTGGTAAAGATAAATTAATCTTGTGTTTGATATACATTTTTTATTTTAAGGATATCTATCTTCCCTTAACCAGATTCTTCATTCACCCCTATTCTACCAGTCCCCATCACCAAACCCTCTCTCCTGTACAGCCCTCTCCACCCATCACTCCATGATGTTTGTGGCCTACCTTTTCTTCTTCTACCCCGTGGGCTTATTCCATTAATTTATTAATTTATCTGGCCTCCATTCTTCTAACATGTTCATACCATAGCAACCATTATTCCTTCCTATTTGATGTAACATAATGAATATTTAACATGGGTAAGCATATGTAATTATATGGGTAGGTATGTACAATACTAATTTAATACGGGTTTTATAAAGTAATAGCGAGAAGAATCTATTGAAGAAAATGAGAATCAATCAAGGAGCTAGACGAGGGTACAGTTTATTGCCCGCTTTATTTAATATACATGTATAGATAGATCATATTTCCCGCCATTGTATAAACAAGGTTAGTTTGAGAGTTAGGCTGAACAATGACGTTCACCTGAAATGCTTTACTGTTGGCGGATGATTGGTGGATTGTACAAGAGGACGAGGATGAGCTTCAGAGATTTGTGGAAGTTTTGCATGAATTATACAAGAAATATAATGTCAAAGTTGGCATAAAGAAGTCAAAGATAATGGCATTTGCTAGTAAATATCACACCAGGTCTAAAATTGTGGTTGATGATGGTGCCAGAACAAGTATCACAATGAAATTAATTAGGTTGAACAATAGTTAGGACATCAGATTTGATCAAGATTTGGATATAGAAGTAAGTTGGTAAAATCCAAGTAGTGTGCAGTATTAGCAGAACCCTAGGCAGGAAAACAAGGAAAGAAACTTAGATAAAATTTTACAAGGTGACGGCTGCCCCAGTCCTACTCTATGGGAGTGAGTCGTGGATTAATACAAAACCACGAGAGAGTAGAGTACAGAGTGGCAGAAATGTGATTCCTGCAGAGAACAATGGGTTCTCTGTAAAAAAGGGTTTATAAAATATTGCAGGGACCAACTAAGAAATGAAGATTAATATAAGAACGGAAGTGGGTGTTTACAACCTGAATAGGAAGATTGAAGAAAACTAAAATCGATGGAGGGAGCACATAGAGAGAATGCCTGAGGAAAGGATCCCCTCAACATTTTGCAATACAAGACGGAGGGGAGGAGTGATGTTGGGAGGCCACACAAGAGATAGCAATGATTCTGGTTTTGTTGCTATTGAGTCAGAAAAGGTGGGAGCCTAAACCTTGATTGTGAGAAAAAGAAGAAGAAGAAGAAGAAGAAGAAGAAGAAGAAGAAGAAGAAGAAGAAGAAGAAGAAAAAGAAGAAGGAGAAGAAGTAGAAGAAGGAGAAGAAGTAGAAGAAGAAGAAGAAGAAGAAGAAGAAGAAGAAGAAGAAGAAGAAGAAGAAGAAAAATAAGGAGGAGGAGGAGGAGGAGGAAGAGGAGGAGAAATATTTAATCCAAGAAAATATGTGTACATGTTGTGTTTTCTTTATATAAAGACATTTCTTAGGTAATGAAGGGTAGAATAAACTATTCTTAGCTAGATATTAAAACTATAGAACTAATTTAATAATATATATTGATATTGAAAAAACCATTTGATACAGCAGTAAATATCTTACAATGTAAAGGAGCTAAACCAGTAATTCACACACCACAATTTAAAAAAAAAACTTATGAATAGAGGTCAGTGAAGTATCATTAGTGCAGCGATTCCATTGTACTGTAATCTAAATAGCTATTTAGTGTAATTAGTTTGAATGTTTTTGTGACATCATTATCATTCTTTGAATTTTATTAATTATCTGTTATGTAAACAAAGGAAAACAACACACCTTATCATAATATTATATTATTTTCCTCATAACAAAATATATCTATAAATGACTCAGGATAATTTATTGGAAGTTATTTTATTTATTTATTAATAATTCCCAAATTAAATATATCAACTGTTCTAAAAATTGAGATAATAATCCAGTAAATAATATTTGTACCAATTCAGTTTGTATAAACAATTATCAAACTAATTTAGTTATTGTAACATTTAAAAGGCGTTTTAAATGAATTACTAGTCATGCTTTTTGATAATCCCATAAAATCAATCTAACAAAAACTGTAGTAAAGTATCATTTTGATCCCAATAAGTAAGGTAGATAAGATTATTTCCTTAAACGCAGTTACTACTAGGAAAGGCAAAAAATGAAGGTCAAAATAATCTATTAATTACCATTAATATAATAAAAACTAGGAGAATTTCTTTCTTTTCGCATATCCTCAGAACTCCAGAAAACCGATTATTAAGAAAAATTGTAGAAAAATTCATGTGTGCAAAAACGGAAGGAGCTTCAATTTCTTGGCTTGAAGAAATCAAAAAAGACAGAACAGAACTAAATCTAACAATTGCTGATGTCAAAGATCGCACACCGGTTTACAAAGAAACAATTAAAGACAAAAACAAAATTTTATCAGTAAGAACAATTAAACAAAAAGAACAGGTTTGTTCAGACGAATTGAGAAAAGCAAGATCTGACAGAATGAAAAAGTATTGGCAAGAAAGAAATGAAAAGGAAATAAACTGTCGAAGAAAAAGAACTAACCAAAGAGACTAAAGTAATCCTTTGTGGTCATAAAAAAAAAAATTAGATGATTTATGCGTAATAATTTGGACAATATTGCTAATTTATTCTTGACAATAAATTTTACAATAAAATTACATTAAAACTTATATCTTATTTCACAATGTTTTGCATCAGTAATACTTATAAATTAAGATATGCACCTAAATAAATAATTACCATCAGCAAAACAACCCTTCAAAATGAACTGAACTCTGCAATACATGTAAAAGATACTAGTTTCATAAACTAGTATAAAAATACTAATATAATACAAATTTTAGGTTAACTTTATAGTTCATAAGAACATTCTAGTACTACTACAACGACCCTTCAAAACAAACTCAACTTCCAACATCGAACTTCACAACATCGCCACCAGAATAGTAGCACAATCAAAAATTTTATTCAGTTTTCTTGTTATTTACTTCACAATATACTATTACCGCTTTTAGCAATTTTCATTTTCAAAATTTTTGTAGAAACCTGAATGTGTCCCTTAACAAACTATTTCTTTATTTTTTTTTTGGCTAAAACTTTTTTAAATCATCAGTATGAACTCTGTATTTAAGGACAAACAGAATCTCCATTTGAAACACATTAGACCAGGTTTGGTGTTTTATATATAGTAGTAACCAAACTTCGCTCAGTTGCAGATTATATAATCAATTTCCGAAAAGAATGGTAATACAATGGGTTGATAAGCCATTGAAGGAGTTCTGACATGTCTTTACATCTAAAATACTGTGTATTTCTTTACTAAATCATCTGTTATTGTTTATTACATCTGTAGCCTGCCTAATGTAGCCTAATTATATTTCTTAATTTAGCGAGTTAACAATTTTTTGCAAATATGAGACCTAGCACAATCGATTTGTAGATCCCAAAAGCCCCTTTGTTACAGCCGTTTTCCAGAACAGTTAAACATACATATGCCAAGTTATCGAATAATATTATAGGATGTGCACCTAAATAAACAATAACCATCACCATTATGACCCTTCAAAACAAACTGAACTATGTGATAATACTGTATATAGGTTTTTATGGATCTGAATGAACCAATCAAAGCTTAACAAACAGATTTTTCATAAACTCTGTAGCTACAAGGGACAAAGAAATTATATTAAACAGATGAAAGAAGAGCTCAAAAAGTTCAATATTTCAGAAACTTACAACTGTCTGGATCAAAGTAGTTTACACAGAAAATTTCTGAGTTAAATTTTCCAGTAGGTGAAAAGATGAACTCTACAGAGGAAAAAATAGAAAGCAGATAAATGATACTGTGTGGTCTTTACAGGCCTATTTGGAAGAATAAAAAATGTTAGGTACAATTATAAATTTATAAATTCTGAGTTAAAGAAATAATTACTAAATATGGTATACAACAGTGGGTTTGATCAGCAAGCAAAATATTTTTTCAGGGTCGCAGCAGTTGAGAAATTTACTAAGCTACCAAGGTGTCAAAATTATTGAATCATACGTAGGCCTACGTAATATGTAATAATCATAATTATAATATGTGTATAGCTGGTAAGTATTAATGGAATATTACAATAGGATATTTAAATGTATGCGCTGCAATTAATAAGCCTACTTGTAATCTTAGTATCTACTTATTGTTTACGTTCGTAAAAGAATTTAAGTGTGCTGCAAGTAAGATTTACTGTTTTCAAGAAAATTACGAAATTGTGTCAATACTCAAAACAATTTTGTCATATTTGTTTTTTTAAAATCCTAATAACACAATTATTTCACACACTTAATTCTTTAAAAGCCAATAATTATTTTTTTAAATAGGTATGACATAAAAAAATTTAAATATAGTCGAATAATATGCATTTTATTTAATTATAAAAACAAGTAATTTTTTCAAATTCTGTCTACATCCTTATCATTTAAATACATGAACTTGTATAGTCATTTGTTTTAACAGCCAAAAATTATCAGTAAATAAGCTATACAACAATTAACCCATCATAAAAAAATAATACTCATATTTAATAATCTGGCAGTCAATAAATTATTTTTAATGTTGTAATGTACTATAAAAACCATTACCTCGATTAAAATAATAAATAATGACACCAGTTTAAATTCAAAGTAAATTACAAAGATTTTGTTTTCCTTAATACCTACAAAGTTAATTAAGGGCAAACCACAATTTAAATTTGTCACTCCAAAAGGTTAAAATAGTATTTTTAGATTATGCCTCTTTTCATTTAAGTTTCCCCTAGCAACTAAACAGCAAATATTATGGTATTAAAATACTGGTATTATAGTTGACCAATTTTGATAAAAATGTTCACGTCAAGTCTCTCATAGTACCTAACTTAAGTTCCAAGTTTCAACTTTGTAAGATTTTCTGTTTTTGAGACATTTTGTTGCCACACACCAATCTGTAGAAACGTGTTTTTTGGGCTCAGGGGACTTGAAAACGTGAATTTCCTGTGAAAACTCAATTCCAAAAAATAATAATGAAAACTTAACTAACATGAAATTAAGGGCAAGAAAAAGTAAAAATAAAATAAAATAACTTTAACTCCACTATAGAGCAAGTAGTATGTCATTAGATAAACTTTGGAACTCTAGAAATGTTTTTTTTTTTTGTTACAATTGTAAAGTTTAGATTAAACTGAGCACTTACTGTCTCTGGTATATATTTTGTACTTTCACACCATACAAGAATGTTAAGTTTCAAATTTTCATAAATTGTAATAGATGTCAGCAGTGATATTTTGCATTAACTAAATAAATATGTCCCCATCACTTTAGTTCATGTGCAGTCAATGTGGACAGTAAAGTACAAAATAAAAATTGGGTTATACAATGCTTGAACTTAAAAAAACAAAATTTCTGGAAGTCCCAGGTATAGTATACAGGTTAATTCTAATCAAAACAAATCACTATGTATTAGAGCATTTAGAGTGGGCATGCCAAGCTTTCATTATTCTTTGGCCACCAGAAAACAATTGGATATTGAGTGCAAAAGATTTTTCCATGGTTTCCGGAGTGTCTATAGTAATGCCAGCAGGTCTTTGTTCTTCATGGAGTAATAGTTCTCACATCCTTACCCTAAATTTACGACTTGTTGCATATAAACATTTATTTTATTTTGAATTGCAATAGAGATGTAATAATTTATTTATAGCAAGAAATTAAGAATTTCTAACTCATAAGCAACTTGTAGCTGAATTTATTCATTTATCCTTCAGGTTAACTTGGAAGGTAGTTTTGGGTTAGTTTTGGGTGATTTTAATGTAAATCTTGCTGTTGAAAATAAAATGGCTGAAGAGTTTAGGGATATTGTGGAGATGAACAATCTTGATATAAAAGTTAAAGGTTATACAAGAATTACTACTCACTCACAAACCATAATAGATAATATTTTAACAAATATGGAGAGTTGTCAGGTTAGGTTAAGGGGTTCAGAGCTCTCTGATCACGGCTACCAAGTATTAGAGATTCAGGATTTAGGTAGTCATGTCCCAAATCAAAAAAAATATTAAAGAATTTAGGCAGGAAGACCAAGGGAATATTAATTGTTTGTTACATAGTTTATCCAAAGAGGATTGGAAGACGGTTTTCAATTCATCTGACATTAATCAAAAATATCATAATTTTATTGAGACATTAAAATTTCATTATAATAATAATTGTCCAATTAAAAAGAAAGATGTAAAAAATATTGTCAGTGAAACAGATGAGTGGGTCACAGGGGAAATTTTGCAAATGAGGTCTGAAGTTAGAGATGCATACTCAGATTTTCTTTCACATAGGACTACCTTTAATGAACAAAGGTACAAAACTATTAAAAAACATTATGCCAGAGAAGTCCAGAGAGCTAAATGTAAAAAAACTGCTGAAGTTCTTCATAATTCACCAAATCTAAACTCAGCAATATGGGAAATAATTAATAAGAATCGAGGTGTAGTTAGCAACAAAAGTTTTACTGACATACCTAATATTGTTAACAAAAACAATGAACTTATAGAGAATGGTATAGAAATTTGTAATTATTTTAATAAATATTACCAGGAAGTAGCTTTAAAACTTAAACAACAGATTAGGGAAACAGTGGGATGTTATGATCCAAAAGGTAACAAGGTAGTTAATCAATTCTTATTTAGCCTAGTTTCAAGGGAGGAATTAGAATCAGTTATTGATAGTTTGAAAAGTAAGAAAACATGTGGGTTAGATGGGATTTCTAGTATAATTGTTAAAGAATGTAAACATCTTTTAATTACTCCTCTCCTTCATTTGATTAACTTCTCACTTGAAGCAGGTGTATTTCCAAACAAACTGAAGGAGGCAAAAATATTGCCTATATTTAAGAATGGAGATAGCCAGTTAGTTGAAAATTATAGACCCATAAGTATTTTAAACACAATCAGTAAAATTTTTGAAAAGGTAGTATTTATTAGGTTAATCAGTTTCTTGACTGAAAACCTAATCATCTCAGAGGATCAGCATGGTTTCCAAAAAGGTAGATCAACTAAAACTGCAATTGTTTCACTTGTGGAGCAAGTAGTTGATATATTGGACGCCGGGGAGAAAGCATTGGCAGTGTTTCTGGATCTGAGTAAAGCTTTCGATTGTGTTGATCATGAAATTTTATTGAAAACACTAGAGTCATTAGGCGTTAGGGATGTAGAGTTGAAATGGTTTCAATCTTACCTTATTAATAGATTACAGTGTGTGGAGTTAACTAGGGTTGTTAGAGGGAAACTTACAAAAGTTGTATCTGGAAAGCTTGAAGTCAAAGCAGGCGTTCCACAGGGGTCAGTTTTAGGTCCAATTCTGTTTCTATTGTACATTAATAGGTTACCAGAAGTCATACCTAATGGCAGAGCTTTGTTGTTTGCTGATGATACTTCAGTAATCAGTAACAGTTCACTGGTAGATGCTCTTGAAGTAAATACACATGTTAACATAGAGTCCGTAGTGCAGTTCTTGAATCAAATGTTATTAACAGTTAATGGGAAAAAGTGTCAGTACTTGCAGTTCAAAAATAAACATAACGTTAAAGAAAGTAGAGAAGTGGATGTATTTATTCATAATAATAGTTTAGAGCATGTAGAAACAGTGAAGTTCCTGGGCGTATCTCTAGATAGATCTTTGTCTTGGGACTTCTATATCAATCAAGTTTGTAGTAAAATATCATCTGGGGTATTTGCACTAAAACAAATCGCCAGATTAAATGATAAAAAATTACTAATGGTAGCTTATCATGGCCTCATTCTGTCTCATATCCGGTATGGTATTTTAGTATGGGGTAATTCTAGCATGGGTAATATGAATAGGGTTTTTAAAATTCAAAAGACAGCTATTAGGTGTATGGTGGGAGCTAACCAGCTAACCTCATGCAGGCCACTATTTAAGGAGCTTAAATTGCTTACAGTTCCCTGTCTCTACATTTTTGAGGTGATTATGTATGTTAGGCAAAATAATTTTATGCAGAATTTCAATGTTCACAATCATAACACGAGAAACAGGAATGATTATTATGTGGCTAATCACTCCACAAAATTGTTTGAACAAAAACCTACTTATGCAGGGAGAAAATTCATAAATAAATGACAATCTTTAAAGTGTTGCGAGGATTTGAATTCCTTTAAAAAAAATTTTAAAAATTACTTGATCGGTGAAACTTTTTATAGCGTACAAGAATTTCTTTCTTGATAGTAGTGATACATAGTGTGTTTCTTATATGTATTTCAGGTGTTACATCTGACGACATGTCCCATACTCCTCCTGGAGTCTCCAGGGCGTAAAAAAAAAAAAAAGAAAAGGTTCCAAGTTCAATTTCCTCCTGGAAAGTTGTTACAAGTTTAAGCCACATTAGTCGCTAATGAAACTTAAAATAAAACAAAGTTTTACTATAATTATTGTTGTTTAGCATTATTTAGGTTATGAGAAACTGTTTTATTCTAAACAGTAACTCAGTTTATTGATTTTTTTGGAATATTTTTTGAAGAGGTAGAACTTTATCTGATAGCTCAAGTTGGCTGGATGAACAGTGAGGGAGTCTTATTTACCTAAACATTAGAGTTTCAAAAGAGACTAAGTAAAAACAACTATAAAACCCCTGATAAACAATCCTAGATTTCTAGACTATATAGAATTGATAAGGTACGATGTAAGGGCATTATCTCATTCGAAATGCAGCTGACTCGAGCCATCACAAACTTCACACATGGTAGTGTTTAATTATGTAGACTGTTGCTGGTCACCATTCATCCAGTACAATAAAAATAATTACAAATGACTGACTGCTGAAAATATGGTAAGTTTGGTTTAGATGAGTTTACTTAAAAGATATATTAACTGACAGTTGAGTAAAGTTAGTTTTACTAAGAGTCGCACACTATATGGGAAGGACATTTTTAGTTAGAATGTTCATCTGTTGTTATTTAATTTTAATTAAATACCAGGATGAATTTAGTACAAATTATATTTTATTTTGACTAGCCTTACCTGTTACTTAAGGTATAATCTAAGTTAAGTGGAAAAAATGCCATGCATCTCATGGCTGGTGCAATTTTTAAAAAGGATTATATGTTTGACTTATGCAAAAAGTATTAGTGATTCTTAAGAGTAATCAAATAACACTATTTTTGTTTCCAATTCCGACTTTGATTTCTTGATTTCCAGTTGAAACCAGAACTTCAAACCTGATTATTTCTGTATGTACTCTAAGAAGAATCGAATGACACTATTTTTATTTCAAAATCCTGATTGATTTCTTGACTTTCGGTTGAAACCGGAACTCCAAACCCGATCCAAGCCCATTAACTTTTAGTGTTGATTACGAATCTAAAATCAGTTTGTTGCTATCTCTTGTTGTTTCTGACTTTGATTTCTTGACTTCCGGTTTTGGATCATTTCCGGTGGAAACTGGAACTTCAAACCCAATTTAGGCCAACTAACTTTCCATGTAGATTACGAATCTGAAAACCATTTGTTGCTATCCCTTGTAGTTTTTGATATCTGGGTTTGATGGATGGACGAAGGAAAATGACATGACAATTTAAAAAATTTCTACCAATATAAAAAAGAACTACGTCAGCTAAAAGTAAACACAACTGATATTCTGGTAGTTATGTGTTTAATCTGTGTTTCTTAATACTATGTATTTAATTTTGAATGGAATGTATTTTAATCTTCTATTGTGGGATCCTGATAGTCAATATTTGTACGATGGATTTTGTTTGGTTTCTTATCGATAAATTTATTTATCTTATTTAATTTATTTATTTTTCCATTCATTTCAATATTATTCCTGCTTATGGATTAAAAAGGAGACAAAATCATCAAATAGAATAGATTTTAAATCTTTTATTTATTTTAAAATACCTAAATATTAACATATATTTTTAAGTAAAATAAAAACAAAATAGGTAAAGATTTATAATACGTATATACAATTTAATTTTTATATTTCACACAAAATTAACTTTCCAACATTAATAAAACTGAAAACTGTAGCAACAACAAATAGAATATAGATTTTATAAAAGATTATAATCATAACAATTTCTTTTTGGATTATAAAAATATACCATATATTTAGATAATAACATTTTCTTTTAGTAATTAAAATTTACCTGTATAGTATTTCATTGTGTACAATGATATTTTTATTACTGTAACCAATACTAAAATTTGAAATATTCAAGTCAATACAAGTATTTCAAACAGTAGTAATTACTTTAATTAGTACATGAAAGTTGTGAATTTAAAATGTTTCTAAAAGTAATTACTTAAATAGTAATTTTAGGAAATTAGTATTGCGCATAATTTATACAAGATGCAAAATTATTGATAACTGGAAATAATGGTAAGATAACATCACCAGAGAAGGCCTAATTTTGTAAACAATAATCAGTATCCAAAGTAATGCATTATTTCTTCAACAAACACTCGTAAGATTAAAAATGTGTTGTGCAATAAAAAATACAATTAATGGAAAAACAAGTTACAACAGATGTTTTTGATAATGTTTTATAAAACACACTTTAGAGTGGAAAATAACATATTAATAGATCTTTTATTTAATTGATAATATTAGGTAAGGCGTACATTTTGCTGTTACTTTTGACAATTTCTGCCAATCCGAATCCATTATGTTTAAAAATTATTTCTCCTTCCAATTTCACAAATGTATTTTTTATTGAGCTTATTGACAAATTTAGAACTTTTATTGGTTTATTCTATGTAGAAAGGTACTGGGTCACATGCTGTAACTCAGCGAACAGCAATGAGAATAAGTGCTGACCCTGAACGAGTGAAATTGCCATTACACATACTTCTCGAATCCATAATTTTTTAAACAACACATTACAACTAGTAATCACTCCTTCAGCACCATTATCATATTGAATTGAGTTAATTAAATTTATTTTTATTGTTTTATATCGACTATACATTGGTATCGGCATATTAATAATATTTATAGGATTGTTTAAGATCAGAAGATGGAAATCTCAAGTACACACTGGTGTCCTCATGAGAAAGGATATGGTGGTGAACTGCTTATTGTTTGCCGATGAATAGATAGTACTAAAGGAGAATGTGGATGAATTGCAGAAAGCACTCTTCTTCCTGAACAAATTATGCAATGAGTATAAGCTAACATTTTCAACAAAACAGATGAGCGTAATGGCGTTCAGAGGGAAGGATCCAGTCAGGAGCAAAATTGTTACAGTGAACAATATTCTGGAACAGGTATTCCACTTTCAGTATCTGGGTGACAATGTAACATATCAACAAGATAGATGCCTTCAATAATATGCACTGATTCCAACATATATGCAGGGCTATCCACAAAACCTTAAAAACAACACCAGTAGGGATACAAGGTTGAGATTTTATAAAACAAAAACTATTATAGCAATCAATAGCTATATACTTTATGGCAGCGAAACTTGGGTGCTAGCAAAGACAGATGAGAGCAGATTGCAGGCTCTGAAACGAAATTTTTATGGCAAACATATGGATGTAGTAGAGAAGACCGCAAAAGGAATGCAGAGATAAGGAAAGAAGTTAACATCTTCTCCATAAATGATACTGCAAAATAAATTACAGTATATAGAGGATGTGGATGGGATGAGCAAGAATAGGATAACTAAGCAGGCACTGAGTTACTAACCAGAGGGAAGGAGAGACTGAGAATGTCTGAGGAAGAGATGGACAGATTTCAGAGGTTTGAAACATGCAGGAATGCCTAATCCTTGAAGGGCAGAAGAAGAAGAAGAAGATCGTTTAAGGTTACTTATACAGTTTAATTTTGACAAAACGACTTCAATAATTGCTCTTAATTTCTTTTTCCTTGTTGGTTAATGTTAATAAAATATTTAACCTACAGTACTAGCCTATAAATTATTGACTTATTTTAAAATACTAATTTAAATAACCAGAATCATGGTTATTCAACTTCATTTTTTGTTAAATGCTCGACTGTTTTGCGAAATGAACCTCATAGAAATGAACCTCATTGTAAAAACGTCATACTATAAAATTATTTAAAGTAACTTTCCATTAAACTGAATATGTTGTCTTTACAGACCTTTCTTATCAGACTTAATAAACCTCATATCTGATACAACGTAATTGACTTTTCTGAGAAATATCACCAATGTCAAATTATAGGAAAATTTATTGTTAGTAAAATAATATAATAATAATTATTCTTTTCATAATTACTTTACTAAAAAGGATTTTAATGATAATGCAAACTTATTTGTAACTGATGCCGATGCAACTTATTTAACGAGTTACATCAATTTTTATTTGAGGTATTTTGAATGGATTTTCTTATAATTCATTAATTTTACCAAGGTTTATTAAAAATTGAAATTAAATTTATTATATATATTTTAATCTTCTTTCAGTAACAACTTAACCATACATATTTTTTTGAGAAACGTCATTAATTGATTTTGTGATTTCATTTAGAGATATAAGCTTTATGCCGAGTATGTTTTTGTGTAGGACAATATAAGCAGGATGAGAAGCATACTGCCCCTTGAGTGGTAGGGAGTATTCGCTAAAGTATATATTTCTACCAGTATATTTATCTATCATTAATTTTCAAAAACTGAGCTAAATAAACCGTGATAATAACATTATCAGGCTTTCAATACATACAATAAGTTATTTAATACATAATTCAATTAGAAATGAACCTCATTTTAAAAACGTCATACTATAAAATTATTTAAAGTAACTTTCCATTAAACTGAATATGTTGTCTTTACAGACCTTTCTTATCAGACTTAATAAATCTCATATCTGATACAACGTAATTGACGTTTCTGAGAAATATCACCAATGTCAAATTATAGGAAAATTTATTGTTAGTAAAATAACATAATAATAATTATTCTTTTCATAATTACTTTACTAAAAAGAATTTTAATGATAATGCAAACTTATTTGTAATATTTAGGTCAATATGTATAAAAAGTACAATGAACCAATTCAATGAAGAAAAGAGAGGAAGATACTATATAAAACTAATTTTAATTTCACATCATAACAAAAGTGTAATTTTAACACATGTAATAAATGATTTAAATTTTAGGCAAGTTAGTATTAAGTGTTGAATAATGATTAATGTACCTAACATCAATAGATTGGGTTCAAAAATGTGAACAGAACTCTTAAATAATAATTATCTTCAAAACTATTAATTAACGTTACGTATTATATTTCCCTAATGAACAAAAATTAATTACAAAATCTGATTAACCGTTCTTTATTGGAGTTACTCATATTTCTATTATTTTACAAAACAAAAATGTTATTAATAATGGAATTTTAGGACTAATTAACAAAAGCATATTTAATTTGAAAATAATATATTATTAGAAAGAGCTTTTTACCGTCAACTATAAATTGTTGTGAACTGGTTAAAAAGAATATCAATAACAAAGTCAATAGAATCGCACATTAAACCCAAGATATTAAAAATACTTAGGAACTATTCTTCTTTACTAATTGAATGAGATTACTGTGAATTAGTGCGTAGAAATAAACCCCTTAACTGATACTTACAACACAGCTCTTATTTTGAAGAAAAGCAATTTAAGAAGATAATTATTTTCAATTTTTTTTGTCTTATTGTAAAGGAAGCACAGAAGTATTATCATATATCAACTCATTCAAACTTCAGAATAGGCATATATTTTTAGAACATATATTTACAAATATTAAAAGAAGTTTCTACTAAATGAAACTTCAACAATACTTCATAAAGGTGCCATTTTAGATAAATAATGGAGTTCAGTAAAAACTAAATAAAAAATTATTAAATCCTTTTATATATAACAATTCTATTTTAGATTTATTTGCACAAAGGAACGTAAACTATTTCACCAAATGGAACAAATAAATACGTTTAAACTCATTGTATATCTATAAGAAGTAATGCAGTGAGTTAAACATCAGAAATAGCTTTAACTACCACGGTGGATCCACAACAATAGTAAAATTTAAAAAAATAAAAACACAGTTCATAGCAGGAATGAACCAGCAGTAGATAGCAGTAGGAGCCATTCATACAACAAAAGCATTTTTCTTGTTTTGTTTTCAAATATAGAGTTCTCTTTCGCATCCAGACTCTATCGATGCATCAATTTTCAACAGCTACAATTTTTCCAGTCAATAATCAGTAAATTTTCTTAATTAGAATCAATTTTATGACAGAAATTACCTACATATAATAATAAACTGTTATAATACAGATTTGTTAGTACTTTTAATTACCTAAACTATATTGAAGTAACAACAGAAAGGTACTTCAAATAAAAGAGCTATAATGGCCACTTCCATAGCCCAGTGGTTAACATGCTACACTGGAAAGTGGAGGTAACGAGTTCAATACCCAGGTAGGTTCTAGAATGTTATTACTCATTCAAACCCACCGTTCCTTACCCATAAGTAGACACTAATAACAAAGATGTTGATGCGACTTTACTAAATAAAAGAGCTTTAATAAAATGATTATATACTCTGTTATGCTAGTGCATCAAAACAATTATAATATTAACCATGAAATTGCGATCTTCCTAGTAAACTAAGCAGTTGTATCGGTAAACCAAGCCGGCCGCATTGGTGTAGTTGGTAACGTGCTTGCCTCTCATCATGAAGTCTCGTGTTTGAATCCCATACAGGCACGGCATATTTTCATACTTTACAAAACACTCGTATCATTTCATCCTTCACTGTCTGCATTAGCAGT
Source organism: Catonia carolina (assembly GCA_035578175.1). Classification (NCBI taxonomy): domain Eukaryota; kingdom Metazoa; phylum Arthropoda; class Insecta; order Hemiptera; family Achilidae; genus Catonia; species Catonia carolina. The sequence continues at coordinate 124,134,069 of JAQMRL010000002.1, forward strand.
AATCGCAGAACAATCAAATGTTAACAAAAAAAAAGCAGTTGTGTACCTCCACCTGTCCTGCCAATTCCACCCAGCCTGAATAAGTTTGTAATCTTATACTATTTATGATAATAATAAAAGATAAAAAGTTTGTTCCTACTCTGCCAAATATGGCAACATTGCATTACTGTCTAACTAGAGTCAGGCTCGCAATTTCATGGTTACTAGTATATCGATTCTTTTCTAAATTAACAATCTGAAACGATTTCAAATCCAACTGGTTAAATTTTTAAAAGTTGGCTTAAACATCAAAAGATAAATTCTTGTTTAATTTGATTGTTTTAAATATCTTATACAAGTTAAAGCTTCAATTTGTATTGATAACCTATTATGCGTTGATATTTAAATCAGCACGTAAATAGATCTACATATCTTTACTACTATAAAAACTGACTAGCATACTGTAAATATTTTTTTAATTCACAGACAATGTGGAACAAACACAATTATCAAAACGTCAGCCCTATGTAACAAAGAAATTGGACTGTGTAAACAATGGTAAAGACCAAGCCAATTGCTGTGAGCAATACACATGCGCATACTTGACTTGGACCCTGCCCACCCATCCAAACTACAGTTAGATGTATAGTCAGAGTGCTGTTGAAAATTGACAACACCCATTGTATTTTGTAGGCATGCTGTTCTATTGTTGATTACATACGCTACACTATTGCAGTATGTACAAGACTATACTAATACAGACGCACGGTTTGCTCAGCGCTCTCCTTACGAAAATAAGGCTATATAAAATATTATTTTATATATGTATTCATGAAACTCATTTTTTTATTGGATTGGGAGAATCTTTTTCATAATTTTATGAAGTGAAGGTTTCCCTCAAAGGAATTCTTTAGTTTTTACAGTAATATCAATAGCACTCAATCAAAATCAATGACAGTAAAAATAGCACACAAATGATATCATTTATAACATCAGCTGATTGATGTGAGAATCAAACTACAATAATAAAACTCATATCCAGTTACGAATAAGGTTTAATGATCATAAGTCTTCTTGCCTATCCCGAGTTCAGGTTGAGAGGGCTAAGAAGCCCTGTGATGGGGACATCATGTTAAGAACCACCTGGTCGCTCGGCAAACAATTTAACGGAGTAAATGCAACCTCGGGGAATCAAGGGAATTTTATAGATTTTAATTAAGAAATTGGATTCTGTTTCTTGGGGGATTGGGAAGACTTTAAGTAGAGGTAATTTAAAATTTATTGGGCAGTAGCGATAATTTATAATAAGGGACAAGTGAAATTAGAGGGCGGCGGCTCTTTTGTATATTTTTCTTTATTTTCTTTTTTCAGTGGGCTTTTTTATTTTAGTGTGGTTTTTCTTTTGACATGGGAGGGGGTAGCTTGCGTACTTTACTTATTTGGAGAAAATTTGTAATTTATTGGGGGAGACTTTTAAAATTGTGTGGGGCTGGAATTTAGGTAATTAATTTAGGGAAACGGTAGTCTTGCCTATCAACTTGAGATAGGAAACCACTACGAATATATGAAATTACTTGTAGTCATATATACATTTCTTGTAAAGTAGTACTTAGGCAAAAAAACCTAAAAACTTCATGAAACAACCAATATCAATTAATGTATAACTTCATGTAGGTGTAGATAGTGACATTCAGACTGTTATCATAAATTATTACAATTTTACTATGATTATCTTATTAACAGATAGTAAATAAATGTGCACATTTAAATCTATAAAATAAATGTAATAAAATAATAACTAGGAAAGTTGGAAAAGGTATAAAATAAAATAAAAAAAATATAATAGTTTCAAATAATAATATTTCAACAGTTCTTCAAGTTACAAATAAGGCATTTTGAAGTACATAAGTTCCAAGTTACAGTTATTATTGCACAGATTTTGATTGAAAGTTACAATGAAATGAAAGAACAGAAAATGGTATTGTTAAATTGTTACGCTTACAAAGAAAAAAATAAAATAAGATAAACCATCTGTTTGTTTTTAATTAATAAAGAACTTAAACCTAAGATATTAACTAAGGCCAAGACGATGCTACTAACTACTACCAAATAATATACTGATTACCATAATATAATAAAAGAGAGATGGCCTGGAATGATTAAATGAATATATAATAAAATATTTAAGATGATTTTTCGAGTTCTTTATCGAAAACGAATATTCCAAATCCTTCTCCAACACGGCGGATGTTTGTCAAATAATCACCCAGTTGTTTGATGGCTTCAACTTGTTCTTGCAAGTATTCTGATTCCAAGAAGTCACAGAGACTTGCGTCATTGTGATTGGTAGCAATCTGGTGAAGATTCAGTAAGCTCTGTAACAAATAAACGATAAAATTCATTAAATAAAGTTTAAATATTTAAAATAAATATTCTAAACAATGAAAGAAAAGAATCATAATTAATTATTAATCTTATCACCAGACAGACTTTAGGTGATATAACAAAGGGAATATGTACGCATGTAAATTATAACAATATAATGTACATTTAATACAATAAAACTCAAATACATTGTCTTTCTAGTTTCAACAATTCTATCACAAATAAAAAAACTTAGCAGCACCTTAGGATAACACAATACAAATCTGTTAACAAAGGACATTTTAGATTTATAAGAAATAGTTTCATAAACAGTCATATTACGATATTATTCTTGACTTTTTATGCTCCATTTTACAGAACTAACAAAAATAAATTTTTAACGGTAGTTCCCAGTTCATTTAAGGACATTACATATTTTCATTCTTAAGAAACAACACCAGAGTATGAAAAAATTTTTACAAAATGTATTAAATAAATAAAGATATGTAACCCTAGATAAATCCATAACAAAAGTTCTATTTTTACAACATTCAACATGTAACTTCTGGTATTAAAATACGAGATGTGTTACCTAAATGATTAATTAACCTATCAAAATAACGAAGAATTATAATTTTAGTTTTAATGATGTTTTTAGAGCTAATGATCATGAACAGAAATGACATGGACTGCTTTTATGAAAAATGAAGAGACTAGTTTCCATCAAAGATCAAAATTTTGAAATATGAACCAGACTTGTGAGATGCTACATCTTCACAATTCTCGAATATAAAATGGAGGCACGGACTTTAGGTGCATCATCGTATATTGAAAGTAGAATGGACAGAGAAGAAAACAAGCAAGGAAGTTCTGCATCTTATTAATAAAGAAAAAGAACTTAATAAGGCTATACAAATTGAATATACAAAATTATTAAGAGATATCTGGGGAGATGAAAAGCCACATGGGTGAACAACGTAAGAGAATGGTACAGCTGCTCCTCTACAGATCTATTCCTAATAATAGTGTCCAATGTTGGAATGGCCATTATTCGTTAAGAAAAGAAACTCCCAAAAGAGGAATGATTTTACTTTTATACATTTAAGCCTAACATATAAATCATCCAATACTGCAAATGGTTTTAAAATATGTAGAACAGACCAAAACAAGGTAACGGAAAAATCTTAAGTGACTGCATAATAAATCTACAAAATATAACAATAAATGCTAGTCATTGTTTTTACTACTTCATTATTACAATTTAAAAAAAATACTAATAGTGCAGTGTGCAAACATCAATTATATAATCAATTACAGCTGCCACACAATTTCACTGTAAATGATAACAGCACTAAATAAATAAATACAAATAGGCTACATAAAATAATAGAATTAATCACTTGAATAAATAAATAGATATAAACATAAGTGACAAAGTTCAAAACACTTCAAATATAAATAAAGAATGATACAGTTTCTTATCAATAGGCAAAGTTATATATTAGGCATTACAATATTAATTATTACTTTATGACACCATTATGTAGTGTAAATTAAAACAATGAAATTTAAATTAATAAATGATAAAATTACTAGATAAAAATAATCTAAAACTTTATTTTATTAATTCCAGTACGTATTACATAATTATAAACTTTAGGTAAAAATGCTTCAAAAGTGATGAAATCATAATAAAAGATAGTACTGTATCTATACTAATATAATAAAGAAGAAACGTCTGTTTGTTTGTTTGTATGAGGTAATCTCAGAAACTACTGAACTGATTTTAAAAAAGCTTTCATTGTTGCATAGCTTAGAGCTTCCTGATCAATATAGGCTATTTTACAACTTTAAGTAACTTTAATTAAGTGAGTTAAGCAACTTAAAATGTGATGATGTCGCATGTTTAGTTTATCGGGTGCATAGCACTTTTATTTTTTTCCAAGTCCTCTGGATGGTGTATTTTTGGGCTAGAAGCACGATTCAACTTTTATATTTCATAGGAAAACGTGAAGAATAACATTCGATTCTAAAAACATTAAAAATTTGGAAATATTCAAAATTTTTTTTTAATATTTGTTTTCATTCGACAGGTAGCGAATGAGTCATATACTCGTATTTCCAATTACTTTGCGTATCGCACCCACGTATTACTGTCTCTTATCTCAGCATTATATCAACTGTCTCTTCTTTCCATCAGTATTCTTCTATGCATTCTATTCAATTCTGTTAAATCGCAAGGACAAACATTTAAAACGGTGGGCATCAATTTGAGTCAAGAGTGCTTCCTTCACCCATGGACAACTTTATGTCGGACTTTCTAGAGCTGGAAGTGCAGAAAAACAATTTATTTTGCTGCCACAGGGCAACAAAACCACAAAAATTGTATACAGAGGTTTTAAAATAATTTAATGAGGCCTACATTAGCTGCTGTGAAGCATAGCGAGCGGGCGTTGCTAGCTAGTTATTTAATAAACCTTCTTTCTACTATTGTTTTTATCAGTAAAGCTCCAAATATTTACAATTAGTTGAATTGAATGATTATCTTGAATGAATGTGTAAACAATCCAATTGGGATTAAAGTAACTTTAAAAGAAGGTAAATCATCAAAATAAATCGTCATACAATTATATTGTATTTAGAAATACTGAACAAAAATATCTTCGACATGAATTATAACATAAAAGCATGGATTATTCAAAAACAAATCAAAAATACTATCTTTGAGACGAAGGATTCTGATTGTTTTGATAGAGAAAACTACAAAGAATTCTTGAGTTACATGATTTCCAAGCACATCAAACAATCAAAATAACAGTATGTTCAAAGAAAATTATTAAAAAAATCTCTAATGCAGCAAAAAGAAGGAAGGAGAAAAACTATGAAAATGTTTGTTTCAAGAAAAATTATAAAGAAAAATGAATTTGTTTTCTAATTGCGTGATTGAGATTCGACGTATCAAAAACAAGTTTTACTATTAACAATAATCAAATTTTTACCAATAACTGACAATATGCTTTCCCATTTTAAGCGAAACGGTTAACAGAATACAAAATACAATAAAACTATTACTAATTCACAAAATGAAATGAAGCCCAAAACAAATTTAATTAAAGGAAAGAAATACAGTTTGGCATGTTTAACAGTTTATTTTAAATGAGTATTGTATGTGTGTAAGCGTCAAGAATTCTAAAAAAAATATTGCAATTGAAGATATTGTACTACCTTTACTTTACAAAGTTTACACATTACATACAGTTATACACAACATTATTGAATAAATTAACATATAATTTCATTTAAACGAATACACTCTGATGAGCGTAGGATTAAGAAGTCAGCAATTTACTAAACCAGATTTACCTGTTTTTTACCTGAGTAATGGAAAACATTTATTATTTTAGCAACTTTGTTTTCTTTCTCTTGCAATATATATATAAGAAATTTCATAAAGAAACTACCTGCATTAAAATAAAATTTATTTATTAATAGCAGTTAATAATAGTTAAAGTCTGTATCATATCTGGTACACTGAATTAATTTGAGGTAAGTCTTCACCGAGTAATATGGAATGAGTTGTAAAAATTCAGATAAAAAGCAATTATGCTGGGAAAAAAGATATGTTGGGACCATGATACCTCATGCAGAATATTATTTAAGGAGCTTCATTTCATTCAAATGGTTACAAATTACTTTACAGTACACTTTTGAAATTATAATGTATAACTCGTAAAGTACTTTATCTTTTCACATAATTAAGTCCACAATCACAGTATGGTAAATTGAATTGATTACTACTTTGCTAATCACAACACTAAAATTGTTCGACTAAAAACCTACTTATGTGAGGAAAAATACATTAATGCATTACCATAATGTTTAAAAAGTTATAGTAATATTTGTTTAAAAATCTAAAAAAAATATTTAATCGCTGATGTACTTCAATGCAGAAGAGTATTTCTTTCAAAATATTTTTTGTTTTGAAAATAAACAGTAAGATAAATAAATTGTTAAATTGTTGGGTAAAATGTACTAAAAGACACACCTATTGAAATAAGTAGAAGTAATAAAAGAAAAAAATAATAAATAATTTAGTATATTTGAAAATAATTGGTAAGAAACAAATTTAACTTGATATTTAGACTTATCAGTTTTGTCTTGACAAGTCATATAATAGGTACTCTGTTTTCTAAGTCTTCCGGGTCCGGTTTAGAAGAAAATGAGATTTCAATTTGACTTTTGAAATTTTAAAGTTATCGTCAAACTTTAATCAACTCTCGTAGCTATCAAAATAATAAATTAAATTGTTTTTGTTTTGAAATTTAGAAAATCAATCAGTTTAAAATATATCAGGAACATATTTCTTAACAATTTTAAACATTTAAAACTTTAAACACAGAATAAACAACCTGATAAAAGTTTAGCAATTTAATTTTTCTTAAGTAATACGAGATTAAATCATAACTACAGTGATTAAAAAGTACTAAAATATAGCTAATTTGTAAATATACATTGTAAACTCACTATATTAAGTTCATGATTATGCACGTGACTTTACAGCCTTCACTGGTTATTATTGATAATAAAATCAAAATTTTTGTCATTTCTATTACATTATAATATGTTAATAGATTGTAAATGTTTGTTTGGCTCCAAGTATTTTAAAAAGATAATACGTGTATTGATTTTAGTTATAGCCTACATTTTATACATTAGAAATAATAATTTTTGTTTAACAAAGTTCTTTATTTAAAAGTTGGAATACTTAACAATAACTGAATAAAGGTAAGACGACCGTTAGGTAGGTAATACAATAAAACGGTATTTAGCTCACTTAAAAAAAAGCTATTCAATGTATGAGTTAGAAATGTTTTCATCGATGGAGGATCAAGAATTAATTTCGTTTGAGCGACCTGGATACATAACAGAACTATATTTTAGAAAACTCGTTCAAATTTATTTGTTTAATGTTTAAAATAATATTAGTATCTATTATAAACCATGATAATAAGGAATTAAGAACAATAGATAACCTAGCTAAATCAATAAAGGATGTAAGAGTATCCTACATGAAAACATTACAAAAATAATCATTCAGACAAATTTTTAATTGATAAATAAATAAACATAGAAAACAAATAAGAAAAAAAAATGATTACAACAAAACGGTTACGCCTACATTTATTGCGCAATATTGTGAAATCCTTCAAAAACACTCGACACTTCCTTACGAGATACGATAACAATGCAGGCATTAAACTATAACAGGCAATGAATGCGTAACTAAGTAATAACAAACAAATTAAATAATAAATAATAAGTAAATTAATTATTTACGTCAATTATTATCAAACACAAGTAGTACGGAAATACAGTAACTTGGTTTCAAGAATAATTAACACAAGAAACCAAAAAATCTGGTGTGAAACACTCACACAACTTTCTCTTGTCAATGTAAATAATAAACAATAATCCTAACATTGGTAATAAAACATTATAAATAAACAAAAAACTAACCTCAATAAACATAAACTAACTTTAATCATGAGTGACTGACGCAAAATGATAATCGACCTCAGTTTGGCTTAAAAATATGGAAAATCACTCTTTCGCGCTAAACTAGGCTCTGTAGAGAAAAATGCTCTAAATAAAGTTGTAGATCTTTTAATTTCCTATAAATTTAATTATATACACTTTTGTCGTGAAATTTATACTAAGGCCGAAATCTTATCGATTTTTCACACGTTTTCGTGAGAAAAAAACAAAAAATCGATAATTACCGCTAAACTAAGCGTTATACCAAAAAATGTTTCAAATAAAAGTTGTAGGATTTTAAGTTCTCTACAACTTTTATTGTATAAATTTTTGCGCTTAATTGCATATTTAAGCCGTAATCTTAAAAAAACAACGTTTTTACGTGAAAACACCCTCACCAAGAATTTCAGCAGACATGGCGCCTACTCTATCTTGTAGAGCATAAAAAATTTAGTAAACCAGGCAATTTTTAAAAAATCGTAGGACCAGTTTTTGAGAAAATCGCAAAAAAGTGAAAAATTACACGAATAAACTACTACTTCCGGTTGACCGATTTTGATGAAAATGTTCGTGTCGGGTCCGGTAGTGGTATGTAACTTAAGTTTCAAGTTCGTACGATGTTCCGTTCTTGAGATATTCTGTTCACACACAGACCAATCACTAAAAACATGTTTTTTGGGTTCAGGGGGTCTGAAAACGTGCAGATCCGGTGAAAACTCGACATGAAAACAATACTTTCCTTCCTATATATTCATATAGGCAAGAGAAAGTAAAAACTTACTTCTTATTGGTACGATCTAGGAAAAAGCAAAATACCTCCCGATCTCGGTCAATGCGTTCCCTGGCATACCGCGAAATCGCGTACAATGAAAATACACAGTTTTTCAGGGCCAACAGAAATATAACATAAAAAGTAACAATAAAGCTAACCTTTTTATGATAGTGCAATAATAATGGAAACCAAACTTAAACACTAGTTGCAAAAATATATGATTTTAAAAAAAATACAATTTATGTGAACTTCACTTTTTATAACAAGCAACTATGGCAATAATAAAACCTGTCAAAAAATAAAGAAATAAAAACCACTAAATGCGGTGGAAAATAATTTAATTCATACTAATTAATTGCACTGATTTGGTGGGGGGGGGGCTGATCTACGCTGAAAAGAACTTTTTGTTTGCACTTCCTTCATTATAATTTCCTCGAATGGAACTACATATTGTGCTTTCGATCTTTCTTTTTAATTTAATGTAAATTCAATATCTGGGTCAATTTTCAAAATCTTAGAGTAAGAATTTGCATAGGTTTTTAATTTTAAAAATTTCTTTCAATTCATTTGATTTCAAATTTCTTTCTATTAAGGACTACACTAAACAGTGATAATAGAATTTTTGGTACATTTGTGAGTCATGAATATAACTAAAACTAGGTATCCTTAGTGAAAATTTCGTGTGGACATGAAAGAAATTTGCGAACGTAGTCATCAGCGTAAAAATGAAATCGTGATCAATTTAAAAGATCACTTCATTAAAACGCCACACTACATGATTTTTTGGGTTACCTACGCTATAGTCATCGGTTTTGAATGTAAATACATTCAAAAAAAGTACTTATTGCAGACGGAAAACTGAAAAAAGTTGGGACACACCAATAAGATGGAGTCAAAGCGGTTTTAAGCAGCTAATACGTTTGTTTTGGAATCTTTTCTGAGTTAACAATACTCATTTAAAACGTCACAGTAGTTTTATACAACACAAAAAAAATTAAAATTTTATGTTTGAATAATGTAAATATTTTTAAATTTCTTTAAACGTTTACTAATATGTTAGGAGGTTACTACAATTTTAGTAGACCGATTTGTAAAAAATTGTAAAATTTATTTTTTCAGCAAATACACAGAAATAATAAAGTTCTAAATAAAGTTGTTTTCTACTGTCGAGGTAAATAAAGGCGTGGTCAGAAGAAAATAAATAAAATGCATTAAAGATATTTTACGTCACTAGAGCACTGCTCCGTTCAAGTAATACACAAATAATTAAAATAAAAGTATACAATAATCTCGGTCTTAAGAACACAACTTGGCCAGACAAAGGTCTCTGCGACAGACCACCTTCAATATTACATGAATACAGCAGATATTTCTTGGCGGATTTCCTGATCTTCATTACTTGACTGACCGGTTTGCGTAGCGGTCAGCGCAACAAACTTCTACATCAGGGGTCCTGGGTTCGATCAGGTCTTGCATTATTTCATCACTAGAATGTTATCACTTAATGTGCATAACGGTCGGAAGAAAAAATCTGGTGCGAAACACTCACACGACATTTATCTTGTCAACGTAAATAATACAAAATATATGATGAAATTTTTATCATGTGTGAATGACGCTAAATGAAAATCAACCTCTGTTGGACTGGAGATCTCAAGTCCATACTCCATATTTTTCTCATCAAAATAATTATAATTTTTTTTTGTTAGCTTTTATTTTTGTTATCGGGAACTGTAGGCCTACATTGTTGACAACTACCCAATTTGATCGCTGCTTTTTGGTGTATTTTCTTTTTAACGTGGATTAGACATGAGTTTGAACAGGGAACCCCCAGTAGAGTTTGTTCATGGATGGCTGTCAACTGGTCACCATAAAAAGTCACTTGCCCAACCGGTGTTACTTAACAAATAATAGCGACTTTCTACCAGCTGACTGACTGGGCTGGTCCGAAGGCCATAATATTTTTATAGACATATTTTGTATAATCACTAATTTTGACGCGAATCTAAGCTCTGTAGAAGCAATTGCTAGCGATAAAAGTTAGTTTTTTTAAAATTTTCTACAACTTTGTCATACGCTTTAAAATGCGTAATGCTAAGACTGCAATCTTAAAAAAATTACAAGAGAGCACAGCCACCTTAAGAATTTGAGCAGGTATGTCGCCTCTTACCCTACCTTGTACAGCACAAAAATAATAAAAAAGGATGTGATTTAAAAAATAGTAGGAACCGTTTTTGAGAAAATCACAAAAAGTAAAAAATAGCACGAATAAAATAAACCACTTCCGATGGATCGATTTCGATGAAAATGTTCGTGTTGGGTGCCCATGGTACCTTACTAAGGTTCTAAGTTTCAACTTCCTACGATAATCCATTGAGATATTTTGATTTTGTAAACACACACACACACGCACACGCACACACTCACATAAGAATGGGTAAAAACATTTTTTTTCTTTCAAGGGCCCTAAAAACGTGTACTTCTGGTGAAAACTCGATTTCGGATTAATTAAAAAAAAGTAAAAAACAAACTAACCTATATTACAAGTGAAAAATCGCAGAGTGGACTGACGAACTATAGATAGATTTTGGATAAAACAAGAATTATTTTGGATATAAACTAACGGGTGATTCAAAAAGAGCGCCGGTTTTTAAACTGCTGGTAAATTTTTGTTTATCGGTTGGCAGCATTGTTAGACCTCATTTCTATTTCGGAGAACATTCCGATTGACGATTCAGTTGTAGTTTCTCTTGTTCGCAGTGTAGTACTCTCGCAGTCTGTGTCTAACCATGGGGAAGTTTACTATTGCACAACGAGTGTTAATCGTCAAAACATTTTACCAGAGTGGAGAGAGTTATGCGGCTACTGTCAGGCGACTTCGCGGTACTCTAGGACGTAATGAAGCACCGAATGAATCAACAGTTCGCAGGCTCATGAAAAAGTTTTTTGAGGCGGGTTCAACAGTCGACCTTAAAAGTTCTGGACGTCGTCGTTCTGGCCGAACTGAGCAGAACGTTGCGTTGGTTCGTGACAGTGTGGCTGTTAGCCCAGCAAAATCAATACGTCGCCGTTCTCAACAATTGGGTTTACGATGTTCTTCTGTACGGAGAATTCTTCGGTACGATCTCCAATATCACCCGAATAAAATTCAGTTGCTGCACGAGAAACAATGTTGTTGCTCCGTGAACGGTTCCAGGATCGCATCAATTCTCGTAATTCCGACCATCAATGGCCACCAAGGTCGTGTGGCTTGACGCCTTGTGACTTTCATCTTTGGGGTCATCTGAAGTCATTGGTGTATGCCAATAAACCCCGAAACATCAATGACTTGAAGGAGGAAATTCGACGGGTTATCGGGCAAATGGAAGTCGAAACTTGTCGTGCAGTAATATCCAATTTCATGGACAGAGTTGATGCGTGCCAGCGCAGTAGAGGAGGACACATGCATGACATCATTTTTCATACATGAAATCGGAAGGTAAGATGAACTTGTTGATGTATTTATTTTCAGTTTTTCAATAAAATAAATCTCTTAATTTGATATATTGTCCGGCCGCATTGGCGCAGTTGGTAACGTGCTCGCCTCTCATCATGCGGTCTTGGGTTCGAATCCCATTCAGGCACAGCATATTTTCATACGTTACAAAAATCATTTCATCCTTCACCGTCTGCATTAGCAGTAATTGCAGAACAGTCGGACGTTAAACAAAAAAAAAAAAAAAAAAAAAAAAAAAAATTAATTTGATATATCAAAACCGGCGCTCTTTTTGAATCACCCTATATATCTAGGTCTATACTAAATCAAATTAGTGTAGTGAATCTCAGAGCATACCAATCCCCACAAATTACATTACGTGTTCGCTTTTATTTCGGTTATTTATCGAATTTTTACCGAGATTAAAACAAAAGATGTTTTACAAATACGGCAGGATGTTTTTTACCGACTCGTACGAGATCAAAATACATGAACTCATATGCCTGTTAGCGAGAAAATCTAAATCCGAACAAACCAAATGCACATCATGTCAAGGACAGTTGGCAAACTAGAAAGTTATTTAACCTACGCTTTGGCACCGAGTTTTAACACAATTTTACAATATTTATTTAATTAATAACCAACGCACAAATCAATATCAATACCGGTAAACACAGTAAGATAAGATGATTTTTAAACTTTTACTTTTGTTTAAAAATCATCGTTCATAAAAATAGCTTAAGAGTAATAATATAATTGTTGTAACACTCAAATAATATTTCATTCGCTATGAATTCTATTACATTTAAAATCACCAGTTAAAAAGGTTAATGGCGGATAGTGATCAAATGACCAGATCAGCACTAGGAATAAAACAAAAAAGTGACACCAATCTGTTCATCAGGAATTAATAGTTTATAAAAAAATGATGTAATACACAGGGCTATGCATATTTAAAAGAAAGATGTACAGCATAAGTTATGTTTTATTTACGACTTATAAGGTAACGAGAAGTTTATCGGTAACAAAAATGTTTTACTGTAATATAAAACACGATGACAAAGAAAGAATTCAAACATAATGCACACTAAGAAAAAAACTGCACTGTTGACAGCTTTGATTACAAGATATTGTAAAGTCTGTGTGTAATAAGAGATACGACTAATTTTTTATTGAGGTAAAGGAATCTTTTTACAAACGCAATATGTTGGAAATCGCCTACGCTCTATCTATTTTTTAATATATCTCATAACCTCCAGCTCAATGTTAAAAAAGCAGTAGCGTTTTTGTAGTAGAATCGCATAACAGATTGAACGGTATTTTCTCAGATTGGAAATAATGGTGCAACAACCAAATTTTTCATTATTTATACCAAAAAAAATCAGTTATAAAAGACTTAACAGCTGATTTTCGGAAACGAAGGTTCCTGGTTTAAATCCTAGTAAAGGTAGTTACTTTTATACGGATTTTAATATTAGACAGTGGTTACCGCTGTACTCTGATGTTTGGGGTTCAATTAACCATACTAACCATACTCTCTCAGGAATGGTCGGCCTGGGTCTGAACAAGACTACATCTCATTCACACTTCATACATATCATCCTCATCTCATTGGGTCATGGGGTTGCTTATTGTTCTAAATTGAACAGATTGCAATGTATAAAAAAAATCAGGAAATAAAAGACTTAAGTAATAAACTAAAATAATTTTAGTTTATTTTAAATTGCAACACCTACATCATAAGCAGTCGCTTTGGGTTAATGAACGGTAGGTTTGAGCATGTAAAAATGTTGCAGATCCTAGCCGGTAATTGAACTCGGGACCTTTCGCTTTAGAGTGTAGCACGCTAACTATTGCGCCACCAGGCGGTCCCGCAGAATTTAAGACAGAAAAAGATGGTTAAATTTTGGTTTAGATGACATATTGTTACGATGCGAGGTAAAAAAATAACTACGAACATTTTTCACCGATACTAAATAAATCACTTTATTTAAAAAGCGCCTTTGTTTTTCTGAACTTGTATACGCAACTGGGAAATTGTTAAACTTAATACTACCTTATTTGAAACATATTGTCAACTTAAATTCCATGAATACGACGTAGCACATAAAGAAAATTACGTACAATCTAAACAATCAGACTTAAAGGCCTACCGAATTAGGCTTTCTGTAGTGTTTTATTCCAAACACTGTATTTCCGTTTTATCTGTAATGAAACCCTTCGAGGAATGTCATTGTGTCATATCCTTTGAATTACTCTCCCCGCACATACTACACAGAGCAAATAATGCGTAATATACTACGCATAAAGTTAAAAATACATTCTTGGATTTTTACACAATGCAATGCAATACGCTATTACGTCTGTCGTCTTTATGACAAATAAATCTGATAGTTGAACGAATTTACACAATAACGAGCAAGGCTTTTAATATATTTAACAGACCTAAAACGTTAATACTTTATTTTGTATTCTCAAACAATAAAAAAATATTTAATATTTTAATCAGCGAAAATTATTCGGAAATGAATTCAAAGTAAAAATTTTATAGTACAGACAATAAACATCGCATAGAATGACGAGTAATAAAAACAATTTAAATGTAATTATTTTAATAAGCTATTGAAAATGTAATTTCATTTCATTATTTGTTCAGTCGCATAAATATTATGGATAGTAGTAAACGGGTACAACTAGGAATTTTAAACTTGATATAGCCTACATAGTACACACACACGCACACACGCACACACACACACACACACACACAGCGATCACACAAATACATTATTAGAACACATCAAAAATTATTTACATTATATTAAAGGCAAGCATTCTTGCATATTTTTTAAGTGTACACATATTACTCTGAAATAACTAATGTAACTTCACTGATACGCTAATTCATTTGAAACGAAATGCACGCATCTAATTTTCTTTAGATGTATGGGTAAGAAATGTTTACTTATGTGAGATACATCTTTTATAACTAATTAATAAAAACAGCTTTGGCAACAAAAATCTTCATAACGGGTTTTCATAATTAGATAACACTCAAAATTTATAGATGATTATTATTATAATGAAGTTTTGGTGTCGCAAAAACACGCAATAACCGTAGTAAAAATTATAATAGTTAAGAGCTCTTTAGTAAATCCACTTAACGAATTATAACGATTTGAAAATGCATGTATAGCAAAATAAATAGAAAAACAGAATTACACGAACAGCGCATTCCATTAAATTCACGTTCGTTTAAATAACATAGAATACGTAATACTATCATATTATTCATAATAATATTTTAGAGCATGTAGAAACAGTGAAGTTCCTGGGAGTGTCTCTAGATAGATTTTTGTCTTGGGACTTCTATACCAATCAAGTTTGTAGTAAAATATCATCTGGGGTATTTGCACTAAAACAAATTGCCAGATTAAATGATAAAAAATTACTAATGGCAGCTTATAATGGCCTCATTCTGTCTCATATTCGTTATGGTATCTTAGTATGGGGTAATTCTAGCATGGGTAATATGTATAGGGTTTTTAAAATTAAAAAAAAAGCTATTAGGTGTATGGTATGAGCTAACCAGCTAACCTCATGCAGACCACTATTTAAGGAGCTTAAATTAGTTACTGTTCCCTCTCTCTACATTTTTGAGGTGGTTATGTATGTTAGGCAAAATAATTTTATGCAGAATTTCAATGTTCACAATCATAACACAAGGAACAGGAATGATTATTATGTGGCTAATCACTCCAAAAAATTGTTTGAACAAAAACCTACTTATGCAGGGAGAAAATTCATGAATAAATTACCCCAATTTTTAAAATGTTGTGAGGATTTGAATTCCTTTAAAAAAATCTGAAAAATTACTTGATCGGTGAAACTTTTTATAGCGTACAAGAATTTCTTTCTTGATAGTAGTGAAACATTGTGTGATTCTTATATATATTTCAGGTGTTATATCTGACATGTCCTATACTCCTCCTGGAGTCTCCAGGGCGGAAAAAATAAAATCATATTATTATCTTTTCAGTGGGTTTAAAAGTACAGAATTAAAATTAAAAGCCGACGTCTTGTGATGAGAGGTTACAAGAAATTCACCAACATTAATATTGATAACTGGCGGTTAATAATAACAATGCCGAACGTCTTTGGCGTGTTATGAAAATAATCTTCACAGAAAGGTCATAAGAATCCTGACGACCCCGGCCGAGTTCTTGGAAAGGTTATGTTGTATTCTACATATTTCTCGTAAGTATTATGTTTGTTACTAAAGTCTTTAATAAAACGTGCGGTAAGTAATTTCCGGCTGTTTACGTTTTCATTGCATCATGATTCTCAGGTCACGTAATTGCTGTAATTTATTTTGATGAACGCGATCTTATGCGCGTACGTGTTATAAAGAAATCGTCTACAAGTCGATCAAACAAGATGCCAATAATAAGAATATTATAATCACTCCAATTAGAAATGTGTAGCTGACCTTGAATTGGTCAAAGCTTGCAAAAAATTCCTTACAAAATATGTAGGTGGGGTCCAATATAACGAAAACAGTTTGTAAGACGTTATCACGTTCTAATCGAAGACAAAAAAGAAGAAACATTTCTTCTCAGTAAAAACTAGTATTTTTAAAACCTACAAAATATTAAATTTAAATAAAACTAAAACTGTTTCATGGCGTAACATCAGTGATTAATCTTGCTAATTTGTAAAAATTGTATGAAAGAACATTATAAAACAATACAGCGGTAATTCAATAGAAAAATACGTCCTTAAAAATACAGGATTTCTCAAGTTCTCAGAAAAATAAGTCAGGTTTTGAAGCCTATACATATGCCATATTAATGTACTAACTACCAGAATACATAACCATCATGAAATTCAATCTAAGTTATACAACTTTATTCACATGAGCTTATTTGTATTCAAGATCTAATGCAATGGAATGGAGTAAAATAAATTACTATGAATATAACAAGTAGTTATCAAAAAAATATCAATAAAGAACAAATGGCTTATCTTTTGGAAATTAAAGTAAGGTGGAGATTTGTAGGATAGTGCTCATACCACAAGCTTTGTATTGACACATTAAAAAAAATCCAAATACATTTAAAAATATATATAAAAAACAGCAAAAATAATCTCCTACTAATGATGAATAACTAAATTCACTAAAATTGTTACATCTTTGGAAGCCTGACAATTGTTTTTAGGTTTCCCACTGTGTCAAACCATAGACAATGTTTTTCCTTCATGTCTCAACCTTTTCACATAAGTTCAAGTGCTTTAGCTATGCTAGATGTTAATGTAAAAAATTATTACATATTATTTATGATCAAAACAAAATTCTGCTACAAACTTTTTTACACCATGCTTTTTTCTAACTGTAGTGAGTTTACTAACAGTATCTAGGCAGGACTAAAGCAGCAACTGACAAGTCACAGAAAACGTATTTCAAAATTATTTAACTAGTATTGAAATAAAACAGTCCTTTGTATATGACTGAAAATGAAACTGGCATCTAAATAAAACAAATTATTCAAGATAAGGGAAAGTTACGTGTATAAATTATTTCTTTGTTATAAGGAAAGTTCTTCCGTTTTAAACAACATACTTGTCTAAGTTGTTTTAGGCACATTTTAATGAATAAGCTAGGAACTAAATGGAAAACTCCTGTGGTTTGTTTTTGACTGACTTTTCATTTTACCAAAAAAAAAAAAAAACACCTGTTCAAAAGGAATAATTCATACAACCTCTGTATAATGATTTTAAAATAATAAAACTTAATAGACGAGTATCTAAACCAAATAGAATTATCATGGCTGGCTACTGACAATCATAATATAACAGAAATAGATTTCACGTTCTAATCAGATGAATATACTACTATGCAGTCTATTAAGTGTTTACAAAGTTAGTAAAGTAACAAAAGGATACCTTTAATCCAGTACACCTTAATACTTAAAATAATACTGTACAGGGCCAATGACATATTACAAAGTATCTCGAGTATAAATAAATGTGTAAATGTTAGCATTTACTTAATAAATAGAAGTTCAACAAAGAAAATCAATAATCCATGTACATAATAAAAATAATAAAGTATTCAATTATGCATAAACATGTCAGTTACTAACTTCCTACTGACAGCAAATATTTAAAAAGTACAAAATGATCCTAAGTGAAATACAAAAATAGAAAAAATGCTACTGATAAGCAACACCTAATTTTACAGAAAGGAAATATTATTTTATTATAATATTAGCAATACATAAAAAACTGCTGACCTAATTAAAAAAATAATAAATTTAACTTTTTTAATAAATTAACGTACAGATTTTAGAATCAACAATCATAAATAATCATAAAAATTCATATAATTAAAAAAACAAAAAAAACAAAACAGTTTTTTGCTGCTATTTAGATGGTTCCGTAACTTTCTTTTCCCAACCCTTTACAATTTAAAAGTTATATACAGTAAAAAAAATCCTTATAATGTATTCTGCAGCTTGAAATCAATAGGGTACTATTTTATATAATAAATTTCACTAACCTTTTTTTACGCTGCCATTATTTTTTATTAATCACTTACACGTGTTTCGGTGGATCCACCATCATCAGAGTATATAATACAGTTTGAAACTAAACATTTTAAAAATTTATAGATGTTACATCTTCATTCGTTTTTAGATGGATCCACCGAAATGCAAGTAAATGATTAATAAAAAAATAAAAGCAGCTTCAAAAAGGTTAGTGAAATTTATTATATAAAATAGCGCATACATTGTATTTTTAAAATAAAAACATGTTAATACCTTTTATTTCAATTAAAAATTACGTTTTGTCTGATTGTTGTCTTTCATAACATTGATTGCAAAAATAATAAACATAAATTTATTTTTGCCATAATGTTAATTTTACCTGAAACTTTGATTTAAGCTTGTAAAATTTATGAGATTCATTTCTCACTGATCCATCTAACAATCTGATAAATTCAGCATTCTAAATATACCAAACTTATTAATTTCTTGATAAAATAACCAATAAGACCTACCTGATTCACATCTTTTTCAAGTTGTAAAGCAGCACCCATGGCATCTTCAGCAGTGCCCCATTCTTGTTGATGAGGGGCTTTGATGTCGACCAAGTTGATGCGACCACCTCTCTTATTCAAGTATGACATTAACTTGGTAGCATGTTCACGTTCTTCTTCTGATGCTTTCTTGAAATATTGACTTATTCCTTTAAGTGCTACATCATCTCGATCAAAGTAATATCCCTGAAAAGAATTAAAAAAATTATTTTTTCATATGATTGTGTGCAAAACAGTTGGATGTAAAGAAAAGAGAGTTCTGTTTTGTTGAGAGAGTGAAATATATGTATTAAAATGTAATTATCATTTCTGCTTTTACCTAGTTTATGTAATATGATGTAAATACATCTAATACTAAATTGCACCATGGATGTTTACTGAAATTTCATGATTATTTACACAACCTATGTTTTATTTTCATAAACATGTTAATTTTTCTGTAAAACTACTAATAGAAGGAATACAAATAATTTACAGCTTTTGGTACATTCAGGTTTAGGCGTTACAATGAAATATTGGGTGCTATATGATAATGCTTTTTGGTGTGTTTTATTCCATCATATTTACATGTATTACAAAGAAAAAATTTCTGTTGGTTTTACATAGATAAATCACCGACTGTAAAATATTATATTTATGCTACTTAGACAACAACAACAGTAACAAAGAAATTGGGTAAATACAACACAAAATGTTAATTATATTGCATTAGATCCACCAAAATATTTTATATTGTTAAGTACATTGACAATAATTTAAAAAACGCAAAAAGAAAAATAACTAAAATTTGTAAACAAGATATTTTAGTTAAATAAGAATTATTATAGCAGAAAAATTATTTTTCAACTTGCACACAATACATGCTTAAAATAATCAGTGCTAGTTTAGGTACGCTACCTTTCATGTGAATTCAAGGTCACAGCTGAAATAATAATGTAATGTCACATTCATTTATGTGAATCAACTATAACTACTTTTACTGGTAAACAATAAAAATAAAACTGCGTGCATAAGCGAACTAGAATTTTTGGTATAACGCAATGAATTTTAAAATGTGATAAATTTTATCACATCACATTCTTAGCTGTTACTGGTTTCCTACAGTTTCATTAGTTTACTTATATATGAACAATGAGGTCTACTTGAAAATAAATAAGCAGACACAAATCATATTGATACAATAGTCAGATAACATAGGAAATGACCAGAGAGAGTAACATAACCCCATACAGAAGAAGTTTCATGGTATATCTGTACCTTTAGAACAAGAACAACCAATGTCAAAAAAACAACATTTTTGAGAAAAGAGCAAAGGAAGATCTGTGTGAAATTTTAAACAACACCAGTAATTCCACCTAAGTCAGCTACAATGGCAGCAAAAATTAAGAAAAGTCTCTCCAAAAGCAACCAATTATGACTTTGGTAGTTTTTGGATGAAGAAATTATGGTATCTGAGAACCAATGTTGTGTTTGGTTGTTCTTTCAATAATATTTTTCACGCAGCTAACTGACATTGGTAATAAATACATGCAATATCTCATGAACTATACATAATGGACATTGGTTGTTCTTGCATTAAAAAATTACGTTGATAACGTGTTTAACTCATTTTTGTAAAAGAATGACATTGGTTGTTTTTGTTCTAAGGTACAAATATAGCTATAATTGTGTTTTCTTAACCGTAACTGCATGAATAAGATGTATGAATAATTGTTGCATTCTTCTGATGCATTACATTTCAAATTTGTCAATTTTCTTAACCCACCAGTCATTGCGGGTTGAAAGGAATATTAAACAAATTTTTCAACTACATAAAAAAAGATTTAAAAATATAATGTAACTTAATAGAAATTGAATCCTAAAAAAAACTGTGATTATTAACATAATATCATTCAGAACAAAAAATTAAGTTACTCCATCAAAAGAACAAATCGACTGTACACGAATTAAGAGTGGAAATATGGTTGGCAGTAATGTCTTTTGATCTGTATAATCCTGCAGAAAAATAAATTTCGTTCTAGCAATGTGGAAAACAAAATTAAAACAGATTCGGAAATAATCCAAACTTATTATGCAACGTAACGAATCTAAATTTTAAACAAAATTTGTCAGAATACCGGCATACGGTCGTATTAATTTGTCATTCAATACTACATAATAACAACGTAGTACGGAATAGTACATAAATAGGTTAAACAGAGCAAACTTGTACATACATTCCTACACAAACAAAAAGAACTAATTAGTTAGTAAAGTAGCCTTAAAATTCAAAGAGCTATCACACTAGGTTAGCTAAAAACAAATTCCATAATAGATAACAGAAAAATATGGGAACTAAACACAACAGAGAAACCACTCAAAAATAAGATGATATGTCGAGTAAATTAAAATAACGTATGGTTTAAGTTGCAGCAAATACTTAAAATACAAAAAATACTGAAAAATATAAACATACCATGGACAAGTAAACGTAACTGGCATACAGTTCCATATTGATTTGCTTGTTGATACCATTTTCAGAGTCGGCATGGAAATTTTGACGGACTTGACTTAATGCCATTTTTACGGAAATAATTGTAGACCTCACTGGGCGCTGACAATTATTTGAAAAAGTTAAAAATTGTAGCTTACACTGAAGCTGACAATTTCAAAAAGTAATATGCTTGAGAAACGACGGGAGAATGTTACATCCTATCAGTAACGCAATTATATATAGAATCGTCTCCTCCTTCCCTCCGAAATTGCATCATCACCTGATAAAATAAACTATGCAGGCAGCCAACTGTTTAGATTAAAATTATGGTAATTTGTAAATTTCTCTCTTGCGCGCTCTCTTCTGTTTATCTATCTTACCAAAAATGAACAAAACTGATAATCAATCAACAAAGTAATTTCTGAAGTGATCAAATTATTATGTATTAGTACAATGAATGATATTATTTTATATGGTAGTCGAAGTAAATGTTACAGAGAAAACAATATCCTGATCCATCCAACTTAAGGAAACTAATGATTAATTTCTTTCTTTAATAGGAAGTTACTTGTACATTTTACATTTTGCATGCAACATTTTAGAACACAAAATTTTTCTTTTTTTGTATATGGTAACGAAGAAAGTGATAAGGACGAACTACAACGTGGTAGTGATTCTGATCATATGATTTGTGTACTACCCTTTTGAATTGGATGCCGATTTTATAATACACACACACACACACTGTACGCTAAAAATGGCGGTTGGTGATTGTTGATAAAAGAAAGTATCAAAACGTGTTTTCTTCCGAATTACTGATTTAATTTAATGATGAAGTCCTGGAAAGTATTTGCTGTTTTGTTTAAGATATTTCTTGGTATATCTGCATCAACACATTGGGTTGTCACGGAGAATGGAAGAATTCAGTCACAGGTTCATAGGTTACTTTTTACGTAATTAGATCGGTGTAATGTGATTTATTTTAAATGTGTGTGGAATAAAGTTTACTGATTTTTGTCAGGAGTTGTATACTGTAGACTGAATGTTTCTGAACATTTTAGTCACGATCAGATTGTCATGAAGAAGCGTTAATTGTTATGAATATGTGTTGTGTTGAAAAGTACGCATTTTTAGTAGTGTTCTTGTCTTCAACTGATTACTGATAGTCAATTGTTTTGTTTTAGTTGGATTCTGTTTTCCATTTGCGGCAACCATATGATCTACTTGGTTTTTTGGAACAAGATAAAAGGTTGGAAAAGATTGAATCTCTGTATGCTGAAATGCTACGCTGTAAGGCAGTCATTGAAGCAGAATGGGCTAGTCTAGAAAGTACTTCAATGTTAAAAGCTCGTGTATACAAATCTGATTTTGATTGTCTTAATGCAGGACTCCCACTATCAGATGTTGACTTGTATGTAAGCATTGGAGATGATGCTGTTGACCGAGAAGGAATTAAGTAAGTATGATGGTTGTAACTACCTATGCCTTATTCCACTTAACTTTGGAACTAAAGCCGCGTTTACTCTGGAGTTGCAAACACGTGTTGACGACAAAATATTGCCGATTTTTGTTGCGTAAATGAAAACAGCTCTAATTTTGTCTGCAACAAAACAAGTTGCAGACAGATTTGGGGTGTCTGCAACTAAATTTTTGTTTTCCATCGAGAGTTGGTAAAGATCAAAGAATTGCAACAAATTGCAATATGTGTCGTTTACAAAAGTTGCAGTGACCAATAATTACGGTGCAACAAAAGTTGCAAACATCCCCTCAGTCCCCCGCTCCACCAGCCAGTACCACGTGACTGTCCTGGCGCTGGCAATGCCACATTCAGTATCGCTCGCTAGGCGGATACAGTTAATTTTTTTAAAATCTTAGGTCCTATCATCATTACCAAATATTCAAAATCACTGCTGGCCATCCTTAAAAAATTCTTCACACTTCCGTCCGTTCTCAGTTCACCTGTCAACGGGTCACAGTCATCTTCCTTCAAATATTTCAACAAGTCACTTCCACTGTACACGCATCTTGCTCTTAATGAAGGCCTCACCTAGTACCTACGGGGTGCACGTTATTTTGCCAATATCACGCAGCATGCTGCTGCAATAACAGCATCCTCCACGTCAACACTCGCCATCTTGACTGACTGGACGAGTGTTGCCTTTCTGTTGCAGATAAAAGTTGCAGTGGAACAGAAGGGACAATGTATTTTGTCTGCAATAAAAAGTCGGCAAAAAAATGTTGCAGACAAAAAATTGCAGACTAAAAGTCTGCAACTCCAGTGTAAACGCGGCTTAATATAAACAAATCATGTGAGCAAACGTTTGGAGAATTGAGATTAATGTGACTGACTTCAGACATGCAGGTGCCAGTGATTAATCATGTTCATCAACGTATTTATGTATGTTTCTGGCTAAATAATAGACTACTGTAAAGCTTTTTCATATATTTCTGGGCGTTATCACAAAAATCATAATAATTAAATATGATTTCAATTGGATACAATTTTTCTCTTGCCATTGGGATGGCCCTTGCTAAGCATTTTCTGTAACTACAATAATGCATCCAGCCAATAGCAGGAGGATTGTTTACGACAGTTCCAAAGATAAGGTGAATAAACAATAGTTGATCTTCTCATTTTTTTTTTTTTTGATTTAACGTCGCATCAACTACAACGGTCATTAGCGATGACATTGAGGTGTAACTATTCTACAATGGAGGATGAAATGATTTTTTGTAACGTATGAAAATATATTGATAAAGTTGATCTTATGTGGTTAAGTTATTGGATAAATTGTAGTTGTAAAGAAAGCTTTGGAAATATAATGATAAACTGTAATCAAATACAAAAATAGGGGTAGTGTCTTTGTTGTATTATTGTTATTGTATTGAAATATTGTTGATTCATTTTTTAAGGTAGTCATGAAAACTGGTTGTAGTGCTGATTGAAAACAAATGCCCAATAGACATCTGAAGATAAAGTTGTTAAATATTTATTTGCTAAATTTGGTATTTTTGTGTGCTTCACTATTTAGATTTACACGTTTTTAATTCTGACAATTTAGATTGTGGTCAAATTGTTATTTTCTTTTATAATGTATGTAACTGAAAACAGTTTGAAATATTAATTTTATACAGTATTGTTTAGTAGTTCAACATTACAATGTTAGTTATTGCTGACAAACAATCAATTATCAAATTTGCAGATGTAACAAATACATATCTTATCTGAAAAGACCAAATAATGTGTAAGAGAATTATTGTAAAAAAATCTGGTGTGAAACACTCGCACAACTTTCTTTTGCCAATGCAAATAATGAGCAATAAACCTAATACTAATTAATGAGCATTATAAATAAACAAAAAACTTATTTTAATCATGAGTGAGTGATGCAAAACAAAAATTAACCGTAGTTTGGCTTAATAATACGGAAAATCACTCATTGACGCTAAACTAGGCTCTGTAGAGAAAAATGCTAATAAAAAAGTTGTAGATCTTATAATTTTCTATAACTTTAATTGTATACTTTTGTTGTTGTAACTTTTGTTGCAAAATGCATACTAAAGCCGAAATCTTAAAAATCCATTTTTTACAGATGTTCATGAAAAAAAAAACAGAAAGTCACTATTAGTGCCTAAGTAAGCGTTATACAAAAAAAAATGTTTGAAATGAAAGTTGTAGGTTTTTAAATTGTTTACAACTTTTATTATATACTCTTGTGCTCTAAAATGCATATAAAGGCCGCAATTTAAAAAAACCAAACAGTTTTTTTCTATGAGAGAACAGCCTCCTGAAGAATTTCAGTAGACATGGTGCCTATGCTACCTTGTAGAGAATAAAAATAAGTAAATGAGGCGATTTCAAAAAAAATCATTGCTGTTTTTGAGAAAATTTCAAAAAAGTGAAAAATGACACAAATAAACTACAACTTACGGTTGACTGATTTTGATGGAAATGTTTGTGTTGGGTCCTCTAGTGGTATTGAACTTCAGTTTCAATTTATTACAATGTTTTGTTCTTGAGGTATTTTGTTCACACACACTCAGACCAATCACTAACATGTTTTTTGGGTTCTGGGGGTCTGAAAACGTGTAGATCCGGTGAAAACTCTATTCCGAAAAATTAACATAAAACAATACCTTCCTTCCTACATATTCATATAGGCAAGAGGAAGTAAAACGAAGACCAACGCCTGTGTATGAACTTCCTCTAAAGAAACGCAGAGAAAGGTTATTACTGGAATAAGCTTTTTAGGAACTAAATTTGTCTGTTTCATGACAATTACTATTAATTTTTGTTACTTAAACATTGAATTAAAAGTATTAGAACATTAAATTATGTAGGGAGCTACTAGCGATATAACTCATTCTGAATGTTTACTGTTTTAGTTTGGATGAGTTAGTTCCAAGTGACGATGAAATATCTGATGAAACACCTGATTCACCAGATTGTGTATATTATGCACCAGTGAACTTCAGTATGCATATGTATCCACACATTCAGGTTGTTTATCTTGGAATTTATTGCATGTGCTTTTTATTATAATAATTTATGTATTTTTTGCATGCTTGAACTATTGGTTATGCATAACAGAAATTAATTGTGTACTAGTTAACCGTTCTTTGAACGGTTTTCTTGTTGGACGGTCGATTGGTGTTCTGAGTTTGATCCCTATCTGGTCTGATAATCTTTAATCATTCATTGTTATGTACCTTCTTTCAATGGCATCATTATTATTAATGAAAAAAAAAACAGTTGGATGTAAAATAAAAGCTAAGATCTGGGTGTTTTTAAATTAAGATACGGAGCGCTTTATTATTTTCAGAAGCTTTATTATAGGATGGGGTATGGAATGATTCACTTTAGTGTTTGTCATACATGTATACAAATCAATATGGAGAGTGGTCATGTGCTACACCAAGCTGGCCGCCAGCCAGTCGGATTTAACACCAACTTAAACTGAATTTAATATAATATAGACATCTCAAGTTCTATAGAAGTAAAAATAATGAACGTAGGCTTAAAACACTCAGGACAATGTACACTATTTGAACTCTTTATTTATCTAATTTGGTTTATTTTTACCGAATTTATGGTTAGACATTCGTTATTTTTATGTATCACCATAACTTTAGACCAGCTGGACCGAATTAATTAAGACATTTATTTAGGTTAATAATGTGTAACGTCCAGAGAATTTTAAGCCTACATACGTTATCATAGCTTTTTTAGTTCTCGAGATATTTCAGTTGAAGTATAATGTGAACAGAATATGACATATTTTAATGTACAGTTGAAAATTCCTTAATGAGATTTTTTTGAGTTTTAAAACAAATATTTTTCTGTACAAGTTTATCGTAAGTTTTGTTTGTCTACATATTTACTGGAATATTCAGTGTTCTTTAATTGCTGAACTGCAGTATACTTAAATAGGGATGTAAATAATGTTGTATCATAAAAGATGCTTTTTCAGAGAATTACATCTAGTCTTAATTGTCAATTAGTTCACATAAAATAATTAAACCTTAACATGATACTTATGCTTGTATTATGTTAGACTTGGGTATTGTTCAGCCACAAGTAATCATGTTACTTAGTATTCACATAAAATTTTTTTCTCTTACAAATAAATTTTTAATGTTTTTTTTAAAATCTTAAGTACTTATTTTTGGCTCATGTATACAACAGTAACTTGAAATATTTTCGTGGATTTATGCCAATGTAGCTGTAATCCTCTGTAATAAACTTTTGTAAACAAAACTTGAAAACTATTTGATAGAAGAAAAATCTTTTTGTCAGCGTGAGAGCTTGTAACTCATAATTTGGTCGGCCCGATGGTCTATTGGTCAGTGCAGCTGGCTTCTACACTGTTTTTCTGGGTTCGATTCCTGGTCAGGTCTGTCATTTCTTCATTACTCATTTTCATCTATCACCCGTCTACATTAGTGGTAATTGCAAAAAAAGTCTGCCGTAAAACAAAAAATTTAACTTGTAATTTGAAAATAAATAAATTGTTTAAAAGTCTACTTAATTGCTAAGTTGAGCATAGTAAATTATGAAATAAATTTTAATATTCTGAGAAGTGAAGAATTATGGGTAACTCATGTGACCATTTCTTTACTAGTTGTACCAATTACAATTGTTTTCTAACTGCTAATCTGTTTCTTTCAGGTATTGTCTCAGCCTTGGAATTTATCAAGTGTTGTTGAACTGTCAGTGGAATTAGAATCTTTATCAAGATTTACTGGAAAACATATTTCTGCAGGATTAGAAAAAAATAACACATCATGGTTCTTATATAACTTAGCTACACTTTATTGGGCTGTACAGGGTCATACTCAGAATGCTGTCAGTTGTGCCAAATTAGCCATGCATTTCTCTCCTAGGTATGTTTATTAACGTTATGTCTAAAATTATTTCTTGAATGTAAATAATTTAGAAGTGGCGGATGGCCATCATCGGGTCTGGGCCCCACTAAGATTTATGCTACTACATGGAAATTTTTATTTTATTTGTTCAGTTTATAAAAAATAGTACAAATTTTTTAAATAAGACTGCACTATATACAGGGAGTTTCATAATGTTCTTTGGGGTTAAAATTCAGTACAAAACAACTATTTCACTTACCTAAATGACAGTTGTACGGGCCGATGCAGGGACTCAAATAGTTATTTTTAAACATCCAACGTGTGCTCCTTTGGTGGCACGGCACACATCATTAAGAAAGTCTATTTTTTGCCAAACATGTCCCTTTCGATAGAGTTGATTACATTGATTATGCGATCCTTCAGCCCAGCGATATCGTTTAGCATTGGTGGGTTAAACAACTTGTCTTTCACATAACCCCAGAGAAAGAAGTCACATGGCATGAGATCTGGTGATCTTGGTGGCCACAGCATAATTTCTTGATCTTCTTCAGAGGCGCGTCCTATCCAGCGCTGATGTGTTTATCTGCATCAGATAGATGCTGCATTAATTGAAGATGGCACGGTTTGAATAGTAAACATTTACGGAGAACTCTCCCTACCGTTGTTTTCAGAATTCTTAACTCTCCACCTGTTGATGCAGTTGATTTTGATGGGCTGTGAATAAAACTTGCACGCACACATTCGACATTGGCATCTGAAGTTGATGGACAACCAGTTGATTTCCGCTTGCACAAGCAACCAGTTTCACTGAATTATTTATACCATGCACGAATTGATTTGTCACTTGGTGGATCATGATTAAATTTCAACCGAACACAGTAATTACTGACTTCGACTTGTGAAATTCTAACACATAAAACGACTTCTCGCTTCCCGTGGCAGCCATTTTCTCTACTGATTACGCCTAGTAGGCAAATGGTTAACTAACTGACCAGAATATGTGGAAAAAACTATTTGAAATGCTCTTTCGTACAGTACTGTTTTTATTCTTATAAGTGAAATATTTTTGTACTGAATTTTTGTAATCCTGAAGTACATTATGAAACGCCCTGTATTTTAAATTGCTTCTAAGCAATTGGTTTTTTGTGGAGTTCTAACTGGTTGATTCTTGGATCCGGTGATGAGATCCTGATGCTGAGCTGATTTGCAAAAAAACTACATGTGCTTTATTAAATTTTTGCAAAACAAATTTTAAATTGAATTATAGATTTGATGGTGCTGCTATTCTGGTGGCAATGTTGCCAAGTTTGATTTGCCACTCCTGCTAAACAACATAAATCTTATCTAAGTACAGTCATACTTCTCTTAACGACTAGTGATTAACCCAAATTAAGATTTTATTTTATTTTGGGTGAGGTTCATTTGTTTATGAGCAATCACCCCTTTTCCCGATGCCATTGGCGATTTATTTTTTGTTGCGACTGTGGAATATAAAGTTTAACATTTTTTGAACTTTTAAGGATTAATCATATGATACAAGCTCATCAAGTTATCAGTAAAATTTGTTCTGGTGCTGTCAATGATTTTACTTAGAATTCATTGTGTGTGAATTTATTCACACTGACAAGCTAGAATTAATATTTTTTTTTTTTTTAAATAAGTGGTTTAGTAAGGAACTGTTGGCTGGTGTACAAATAATTGAATGGTATATCTGTGTGGGTTGCTCTGTTATATGACCATTTCCTGTATCGAGTGATAATGTTATCATTGTGATAAACCTTGTTAAATATAGTACACTTTTTGTTTTGTTTATGTAATTGCAACTTTTTTTTTACAATTTCTTTCCTTAGTTGAAAGAAATAAGTTTTAATATTATTGATATCTTATTAAACATTTAGTATGTTTTGTATGACAATATGTTTGATAAATATTGATTTATGCCTTGTTTCTATGATTTATTGTCAGTGCATTGTTTAAAAAATAATTTTTTTTTAATATTAATCCATTTTTGAGGAAAATTCATTTCTCCTTTTAAGTGTGATTAATGGTACTTGATTAATGAATTGCACTTTCTGTATTATATTAGCCTATTAAGATATTTTCAATTTGTTTTAATTCTGTTTACTCGATAATGTGGAATTAATCTTTTATCGTTTTATTTGTTTGAAGATAATCAACTTCAGTTTTATTATGTGCATTTATTATTAAGAATTATTATCATCAACTTTGTTTAGTTTTTCCTTATACCACTCAGGTTTAATTGTAAAAAGTACAGACAGTCTTGAGTACATCTGCTTAAAAGTGGGTTGAGAATTATTTAGATTAAATCAATAAAATGAAGTAGCATTAATTCAGTTTAGTGTAATTTTTAAAATAATGGGTTTTACAGAATTTCTTTAAGATTTTTTTCTAAAATTCTTATCAAACTAATAGTGTTGGTCGAAATACATATTTATTTCAAAATTTAATTGAACTTTTTCATAATCACACAAATTAAAAATAATTTTGTAACAAATTTTGTTAGTTTCTAGTTACGAATACAATTTTGCAATTTTTGCTAATGCAGACGGTGAGAAGAATGATAGATGAAAATGTGTGAAGAAAAATACCAAACCTGACCGAGAATTGAACCCGGGACCCCAGTGTACAAGCCAGTTGCACTAACCGCTACTGTTATGAATGCAGATTTGTGCCTAGTACATTATGAAAAGACTTTCAATAATGTTCAACATTAATATGAAATACTTTTAAGAACAAGCAAATTGATGAAAATGATTTGCAGTATTATAAAAAGATTTTATCCTGGAATAAAAAGGCTAATGTTAGAATAGAAGATAGAATGCTTAAGATAATTTAAAGAGGAGTGAGGCAGGGTTGTGTACTACAGTCCATGCTATTTAACTAGTACTCTGAGCAGCATCCCAGGAGGCACTAGAAAGAGAAACATCTGGAGTTATGATAATCAGAACACCTGTATGGAATATTAAATATGCAGATGATGCAGTAATACTACTATCGGTTTCATAATCATAGACACCCGAGTTTGAACCCTTCCATCTCCAAAACCATGAGTCGGATTTCAATATACTTTACATCAATATTTAGCTCATTTTATTCTGCATTTACCTATAATAGCCCTATATTTTTAATGTTGTTTAAAAATTGCCATATCGAGGTTGGAAGACAAAAAGACCAGGTTTTTTTGATGCCGCAACAAATTTCATGCGTTTTTTTTTAGAGGCATGTAACTCGATAAGTATTTGACCGAAAAAATTGAAATTTTAACACAACAGACAATTATATTTTTACAGTGTGAAATTTCAAAATCGTAAGTTATTTAAATTTTGATTTATTAACAGTATTCTGAACCCTTGCTATCTCGGTAACCACTCGATCGTTCAATACGGGCAAACTATAATTTTATTCAGCGTAAAAAACTTAGTACAGATATGTTAATAGTATGAAATATCGATTGGCCAAAGTATGAAATATCAATTGGCCAATGTTGTGCTAGAATTTTTAGAATTTTGAAAAATAGATGGGTAATGTGGGGGTGGGCGCGACTATCTATTTTGCTTGAATCTGACTGTCTACCTGAATTGACAATGCAGTCTGTCAATTCAGGTAGACAGTCCGACAGGATGTCACGTACACAAACTAACAACATGGATAGTAACACCCACCCCCCCACATTACCCATTTATTTTTCAAAATTCTAAAAATTCTACCACAACATTGGCCAATTGATATTTCACATTATTAATATATCTGTACTAAGTTTTTTATGCTGAATAAAACGTTAATTTGCTCGTGCCGAACGATCGAGTGGTTACCAAGATAGCAAGGGTTCAGAATATTGTTAATAAATAAAAATTTAAGTAACTTACGATTTTGAAATTTTGTACACGCTGTAAGAATATAATTTTCTATGTTGTGTTAAAATTTCAAACTTTTCGGTCAAATACTTATTGAGTTACACGCCTCTAAACGTATGTAATTTGTTGCGGGATTAAGAAAACCTGGTCTTTTTGTCTTTCAACCTCGATATAGCAATTTTTAAAAAACATTAAAAATATAGGATTATTAAGGGTCAACTCAGAATAAAATGAGCTAAATATTGATGTAAAATATATTGAAATCAGACTCATGGTTTTGGAGATGGAAGGGTTCAAACTCGGGTGTCTATGATTATGAAACCGATGATAGTAGTGAACAACGCCTCAGATCTTCAAGGATCATAGAATGATTGAATAGAATTAATGTATCGTATGATCGATGCATTAACTTAATAAAACAAAATTTATGGTCATATCCAAAACTTTTGAAGTTTTCAAGAATTTCATTATTATACAGCCAGACCCTGTGGTGAATGAAGTGAAGGTGTCGTTTTGCAGTGTGAAAAGCAGATGCTTTTCGGAGAGCTCGGCATCCTGATAAGCATACTTTCCCGCTCTGTGAGGACCTCACTCCTCGTTTTACGTAGTAAAGCCTCTCGAGGTTCAAACCAGCCTTTCGGCTGATGACTTAAACAACAACAGAGAAAACTATTAAATAACTGAGAAATTTTTAACATAATTATGTGAAAGCCAATTTTTTTAATATTTAGCCTGGACCAAGTAGAACTTGTGTGACAGCTCAAGTTGGCTGCATTGTGAATGAGATAACACCCTTACAATTCTGTATAGTCCAGGAATTTAGTATTGTTTAATGGGATTTTATTATAGTAATTTTTATTTAGTCTTTTTTTAAGAACTTAATGGGTAGGTAAATAGAATATCCCTCTCTGTTCATGCTGCCGACTCATTCCATTAGATGAGCTTTAACGCAAGTTTAATACCATAAGTTTATTACATGAACTTATGTACAAATTTATTATATAAGTTTAGTTGGAAAACCAGCTAAGAACTGGGTGCTTTTTGTGCGTTAACTTCTGTGGCTCCTTCCAATTTTTAAATATTAAAAAACCAGTCACTTTTAAGCATATGCAGAAAAGAACAGATTTTATTTGGTGTATCATTAAAATTTTTATACTTTGTAGTTTCTGAAAGAGAGTTCTTCAAACACAATGGACTATTTCCGTGGGGAGTTCTACAGATAATTAAGCTATTGT
Organism: Catonia carolina; assembly: GCA_035578175.1. NCBI lineage: Eukaryota > Metazoa > Arthropoda > Insecta > Hemiptera > Achilidae > Catonia > Catonia carolina. The sequence goes on from JAQMRL010000002.1 coordinate 124,167,242, forward strand.
ATGATATTTTTTCCTGTGTTGAAAATCAATTCAAATTGGATTTGTCTTCGCTAAACCTTAATTTTGAAATGTTATCAATTATTTTTTCCATTTTGTTTTGAAATTCTATTATTGTATTTGTAAATATTCAAGTTTTTTTTTGGTTTAGACTTGATGATTGAATTCTGTTAATTAATTTTTCAGGAGGTTCAAAGATGTTCCTTTATTAAATCTTGGATGCCTACTGCAGAGAGCACAATGCCCAGCTGAGGCTGCAATTCTTTTGCATGCTGCTGTAGATCATGCACCTCATCGTCCTCTGTCGCATTATGCTCTTGCTACTGTCTATGCTGTACTGGGGGATTACAATAGGTATGTTTCTCTACTAGTATTATCTACTATAAGTTTTGTTTTGAACCGAAGTGAGAAAATTGTGTGAATGTCTTACTGAATAAGTTGACATTAATCGGGGTTTTCTTACATGAATTGGGTTGCTTATTTGGCTTATGAATTAGTGTTGCCAGGCTCTTTAGTGCTTCATTTGAATATAGGTGACAAAGCCTAATTATAAGATTATTAATATTACAGTTGGACCTCCATATCAAAATTGTAGGTTCCTTATAAATAATTATAATATATAGAAACTTTGATAAAGAGAAACGCTGTTTTTTTCTCATTATGACTGCTACTTATATTAAGTAAGATTACTTGTCTGTAACCATATTGCCTAAAAACAGTATTTGTTTACAATAAAGTTTGTTTTATTGTGAAGACGGATGTGCAGGGCAATTGTCCACAAAAAGAACAACTTTTCTCTTTTGCTTAGGCATGGTTTTATCTCGTAACATTTTTACCAATTGAAAACTGCTTCATCCACATCATCATATTTTCAAATTATTCATCGTACATAGTATAAAAGTATCACACTACTCATGTATGTTGACCACAATGGTCAACATACTGACGTACTGTATTGTCATGTAGCTGTCTCTCAATGTTTTGGATTGACTAGTGTATGATGGGAAGGCTATATGGAGTTCTATTTATATTTTCACGGAAATTAAGTTTGATATATAGAATTTGTTTTCGATATACAGAAACATTTTTCCATTCAAATTTCACGGGACTTATAAATACTACGAGGTAGGGTCAAAAAGTTCCCGGAATGGTCACATGCAGTCAAGCATTTGTTTGCTGGAAGGGAAATTTTTGTTTGGAAGGTTGGTATCACTCTAGGGAGGTCCTGTGCCTTCAGCAGGCAGTTAGAGTTGGTTTTCTACGTGCGGTGTATGATATTTTAGACGTAGTTTTTTTCCTTTCGTCGTATTGTGAAATGCCATCATCAGAGTAGCGTGTTAATATCAAATTCTATGTGTTGCTAGAGAAATCACCCTCGGAGACTCTAGAGATGCTGAAGAAAGCATACAAAAATGATGCAATGAAAAAAACGGCAGTTTACGAGTGGCACAAGCATTTTCGTGACAGTCGCACAACAATAAAGATGATGTTCGGACTGAGTAGCCTTCCACTTCTACCACAGATGAGAATGTTGAGCTCGTTCGACAACTTGCCAGTGCAAACAGGGAAAACAATCAACAAAGAATTGCACACAGAGATCTTAAAACGGTTACGAGATACAATTCGACGAAAACGGCGTGAAAAATGGGAAAATGGGCAGGGAATGATTTGTTTTTGTTGCATGATAATGCCTTGTCACATCGCTCCCTAATGGCGAAACAATGCCTTGCAAAGAACAATGTCACCACTCTGGAACACCCTCCAATATTCTTCCGATCTTGCACCACCGGATTTTTACCTGTTTCCACAAGTCCACAACTGAAAATGATATTGAAGTGACATCGTTTTGCTGATTCATCAGAGGTGATGGAAAATGCGACGAAACAGCTGATAGAACTTTCGAAAAATGGCTTTCAGGAGTGTTTTCAACGATTGTATGAATGGTGTAATAAGTGCTTAGATGCAGGAAGAGAGTATTTTGAAGGAAAATAGGATTAAAATGTTATACATACTTTCACTCAATTTCTATTAACCGATTCCGGGAACTTTTTGACCCTACCTCGTATATCGAAGTTTGATAAGTAAAGGTCTGACTGTAATTGAGATTATTTTAATACAAGGATATATTAGTAAACAAAATCAAAAATTTTACGAAAATAAAATCAAGGCGTCTGAGATGAAATTTTTAAGTACTAATAAATGTACACTTTTGGACAAGTTCCTAAATGTTGGAAAAAGGGAGGAACTGAGAGTCTGGCCATGAGCAAAAGGATTAGAGGTTATAGAGGGGGTAGGGTAATCATCTGGGTAGGATGAGTTCCTACAGGTTTTCGTTGATTTCAGTTCGGTATTAGCCTGGTGGCATAAAAAATGTTGCCAGACCTTTCAGAAGATAGGCAATAGAATAAGTCCTTGAAACAGATTAATATTTCTACTATTAATTATTTAGCGAATATTAAAGGTTTTTTAATTTTATATTTGAATATTGTTGTTTAGGTCATCAGTCAAAAGGCTGGCTTGAACCCGTAGAGGTTTTACTAAGTAAAACGAGGAGTGAGGTGGTTTACCTTTGCCTTCCTCACTGAGTGGAAAAGTATGCTTATCAGCATGCCGGGCCCTCTGAAAAGCACATATTTTCCACTCTGCAAATGACACCTTCACTTCATTCACCACAGGGTCTGGCTGTATAGTGAAATTCATTACTTTCAGAGGAGGTAACTCTGACTAGTGTCTTTAACACCTTTACCTCTTCTGTTCTTAAATGATTCAGTCATTTAATTGGCTGACCATGTGATAAGAAACAGAACTATTTATTTAGCCCTGCAACGAATATTATCCGAATATTTTTGTGTTACAGATCTGTTGCTTGTTATGATAATGCATTACGACTCCGTCCTGGTTGGACCACAGCGCAAAAGATAAGATCTACTGTATTATGTCATCATAAACTTGAATCTGCCTTATATTCACTTCAGCAGTAAGTCGGTTATTACTTTCACAGCATTAAATAGAACCAAGTTTTTTCTTTGTGTAAATATAATATTAATTTGCTTATTTTGTACATAATGATTTAAATATTTTTTTGATATTTACTGTTTACAGGTCATTGCAAGATATTTTGACACAGTTAAAAGACTATTATAATCACCATAAAGAATGGTTAAAATTGCAAGAGGAGTTATCAATTCATCAAGCACCGTTGCATGTAAAATTGCATGCATTTCAGCATGCTTCATTTAGTACTCTTTTGACTCACAGAGGTAACTAGTTGTCTTATATAATAAGTAGGGTTATAGAATAATTAAGGGTATTAAGTTGCATTTGTTCTCCACCATAAACTTAAAAATTTTAAAAATTCATTGTAAATGTATTATGAAGTTATTCTCTAGTGAGCATTATTTAGTGAGTAAATTTTTTGAGTAGTCAGACATTTATATGTAAAAAACTAAATTTACACATGTGTAGATTATATTTTTGGTGATTTACTTAACTTTTTGGTTAAAATCTGTCATTTCCCAGATAAATCTACATTATTTTATAGCCTTCCAGCTCTTAGTGGGGGTTGGCTTTACCCACAGTCCTCTCTGTTAGTTGCTGTTGCCTTCCATCCTCTTACACAAAATCAAATCATTTATCCACCTTTTCCTAGATTTGCTTCTATCTTCTATGTAGCCTTCGCATCAATATAATATCTTAAACGATCCATATTGCATCTATTGTAGTGATTAGGTGAGTCATAGGAGACTGATGTTGGATCATGTTCAAGGAAGTAGTTATCCATAAATCTGTTGCTATTCTTCCAAGATCAGATTGTAGATACATTTTGTTAATGAGAAAGGAGCATGGTTTCATTTACCACAACCTGTTTTGTTTTCCTCCAGATACTTTTACATGCAAGTAATTTATAGTTTTTGACATACATAATTCTGAAGAAAAGTATGCATAAGTTTAGGTGAAATTTCAAAAGATTTTACCTCCTTTATTTATATTGGTGATAAGTGGTATTAAATGGTGATATGTGATATTAAATGGAAGTTTGGTTTCTGCCTTTTTTATTTTTTAGAAGAATTTATTTCCGAGTTTTGTTATTTTAACTATTCATAATTTTTGTGTTAAGCACCAGCAGTGCTGTATGGAGTGGAAATGTGGGGGATGAATGAGAGGAATTGGAGTAGGTTACAGGCAGAGGAAATGAAGTTCTTAAGAGCAATAAAGGGTAGGACAAGGTAAGACAGAATAAAGAATACTGAGATTAGGGCGGAGCTAAATGTGTAATGTATGAGGGAGAGGGTGGAGAAAATGATGATAAGATGGTATGCCCATGTGAAGAGAGTGGGGGAAAGGAAAGGTTGCCTAGAAGGGTGGAAAGAACAAGATCAAGAGGATGACCAAGTAAAGGATGGAAAGATGAAGTTAAGAGGAGTGTGGAGAGACGGGGATACAACTGAAAACGAATAGAGGAGGAGAAATGGTGGATGGACAGAATAAGATGGAGACGCTTGGTGAATACCCAGACCTGGTGATAGCTGGAACGGGCACTGGATATGTGTATGTATAATTTTTGTAATTGGGAATAACTAATTTTCTTCATTTTTTGTTTTTAGGTAGAAAATGTATGCCTATTTTACAAGATAGTGGAGGAACTGTTTTAACGTGTGACGCTAGAACTGATGTCAGCCAAATGTCAAATAATTTAGTAATTGATATTAATTTATCATTACAATTATTGCTAAAGAACGTTGAGACTCAGGTGTGCACTTATGTCTTTTACATTTTGTATTTTTAGAATATCATTTTAATTTGCAATATTATCAATGTATCAATCTAATCTTAATTTACTGGTACATTTTAAATCTTGAATATTTGATGTAATTATTTTTATGAAAAAAATTTCCAGTAATTTTATTTGAGTAAACACAAATTGTTACATGTTAATCTGAATTGTACAACTACAGCTATAGCAATTGTTTTATGCTTAAAACCCTTTGCTGGAATAGATTAACATGTTATTTTTTACATATCTATTTATTATAACTGTAAAGTTTCCAGTCTGTAGAGCGTGCGATACGTCCAGCATATTAACTCAAAAATAGCAACCTCTTCGTGGGACACCTGGTATATAATTTATGATGATTGAAGATACTAAAAGAAAATAGAGAAGTGGATATTTATTCATGACAATAGCTTAGAGTATGTAGAAACGGTGAATTTCCTAAAAATATCATTAGATAGATATTTGTTGTGGTGTTTCTACGAAGTGTGGCTATTAAATAACAAGACTGACCATGTAAAAAATTTTATTTCTATTTTATACATAATCACTTATTGTCACCTTCAATATACACTTCTTCTCTATCCCTACAATGCTCCATGCGAATTTTCCATTGTTGGAAACAGTGCTGGAAGTCATCTTCTGTCAGCTCCTTCAGGACACGTGCTTTCTCTTTTACAGCTTCCACAGACTCAAATCTTGTCCCTTGATACGCAGATTTCACCTTAGGGAACAGGTATAAGATAATAACATGTGATGAAACATGGTTTTTTACTTATGATCCGGAAACGAAGTGCCAATCCATGCACTGGAAGAGCCGAACTTCACCGAGAGCCAAAAAAGCTCGAATGAGCAAGTCAAAATTTAAAACAATGATGATTGTTGTTTTGATATCCATGAGATTGTGTACCTTCACTGGTTCCTGAAGGTCAAACAATTAATTAATATTATTATCTTGAGGTACTTTATAAACTACGTCTAAGAGTAAGGAAAAAACACCCCGAAATGTGGAAGGACAAATCATGGGTTCTCCACCAAGACAATGCACTGGCTCATTCCACGTTATCTGTCAAGAGGTTCCTAGCCAAGTACAGCATCTCAGTGTTAGAACATCCACCTTATTCTTTAGATCTTGCATCATGTGACTTCTACCAGTTCGCTAAGGTGAAATCTGCATGAAAAGGGACAAGATTTGAGTCTGTGGAAGCTGTAAAAGAGATAGCGGCACGTGTCCTGAAGGAGCTGATAGTAGATGACTTTCAGCACTGTTTCCAACAATGGAAAATTTGAATGGAGGGTTGTAGGGATAAAGAAGGAGTGTATATTGAAGGTAACAATAAGTGATTATGTATAAAATATAAATTAAATTTTTTACGTCAGTCTCGTTGTTTAATAGCCACACCTCGTATACTGATCAAATACTGTAAAATATCATCCAAGGTATTTACGAAGAACACGCAATGTGACTTTTCGGGGCGACTCAATTTCTTTAGAAAAAATTGGCACCAGCGATGAGACGTGTTGTCTTATGAAATGAATTTTTTTATTAATAGCATACAAGAGACTACAAAAGGGTGTTACAGACATGTCAAGATAAAAACTGATAAGTCTTTATTGACAACTTAAATTCATTACGTGCCCATTTGTTTCTGTTTGTACCATCTTATTACCTTATTTATTATTGCTACTTACTTACCCACTTACTTATTTCAATAAGCATGTTATCTACTAATGTGTACCAAATTTACCTTTTTGTTGACTTTGAAATTATCTATTTTCTGTACTAAGGATATCTAGAATGGGACTCTTATTTACTACAAAATGTTTCATCAATCATTTTTTAGCCTTTTTGAACATATACAAATTGCAAAAATTTCTTTAAAGATTGTGGTAATTGTAAATATTGTGACACTAATCTCTTAAGGTCCATTTCAGGATCTGGGTAAATTAAATAAAACACTAAAGTTTAAAAATTACAAGTATTTATTACAACTAAAAAATTACAAAATAAAGTGACTAAGATCTACAAGTGAATTAAAATTAAATTACTTATTGAATAACAAACTAATTATAATAACTAATAACAATAAGCAACTTAACCAATTTACTAAATACTGCTTACAAAAGATACAGAAATAACATTTAACAATTCACAGTAACGTCGACCTTTTCAAATGCACTGTTACAATTCACTCACTGGTTCACAGACAAAACGGAACTAAATTCAACTGTAAACAAACTGGCTGCTTATATAGGTGGGCTAATGGAGATTTCGAGAAAGACAGAGAATTCTGATATAACAATAAAAATAAAAAACCCTTCTGACGGCTTCTGGATAAATCTTAACAATTGTAAACAAATTAGGATTGAATAGAAGGTGTTACAAAAAGGTCAATTATCTAAAAAGGTACCAGCTCTTTCACAATACCTGTACAACAATAGCCAAGCGTACCTGAACTATAAAAACAGTTTATGGTACCCATACTATTTCTTGGAAACTATACATTACTCTTATTATTTATGTTAACATTTTTAACCTCTTGGTCTTTCTCTAAAATTCTCGAATACTCTTTCCTTTTCAATATTGTCACAGTATTTTATTATTTATTTTTGCATAAAGTAGGTCTATGTTCAAACAATTATGTGCTGCATTTTGCAACACAATTGTTTTAACACAAACCTATGTGTATTTACAACACATAAACAACATAATTAGCAACATAGTAATAAATTCTGTTTCTTGTATTGTGTTCTGCACATTTAAATTTTGTAAAACAATATTTTACGTACATTATTTAAAAAATGTGCAATAACAGAACTGTAAGCCATTGAGTCTCCTTAAATTGTGGTCTGCATGAGGTGATATATTATGGTCCCACCATACATCTGCTTCCTTTTTATTGAATTTTATAAACTACTTACATATTATTCAGTGAAGAATTGCTGCGCACTAATGAGTTGTACCAGGTTTGAGATAGAATTGAAATGATAAGCTGCTATTAGCAATTATTTATCATTTAGTTTGGCAATTCATTTCGATACAAATACTACAGATTATATTTTACTACACATTTGATTGATATGAAAATCCAAGGATAAAGATATAATGTAGTAACACTCGAGACTTTACTGCTTGGACATGTTCTTGGTGTTCTAGGATACTATTTTTAAAAGTCATCCACTTGTTTATTCTCCTTTTGCATTTTATTTGTTTTTGAATTGTAAATATTAACACTTGCCATTTACTGTCTAATGATGTTACACACCATAATATGTGTTTCGCTTGTAAGTTTTGTTTTAATTTTTAACTTGTGAAACTATTTGTTGCCAATTCATTATATTTAGAATCTTTTTACATTACAGGCACAAATGATAAATGAGCATTTACCGCAGCCTTTAAAAGAAACAAGACTTGGATTATTAAAAATTCCGCCTTCTGTGAATGAGCGACAAGAAATTGAAGATGAAGAAGAAGAGAGTAGTCTTGAAATATTTATTGATAATTCTCCTGAGACAAATGGCAATACTGAATCAAATGATGATAAAAATGTTAATTTGCCATCAGAGGATCATCAAAATAATGATGACATCAAAATTAAAGATCAGTCTAGCCAAAATAGTGATAGTAGTGACAACTCACTTTTAAATCTTGATAAAGAAATGATCCAGATTGAAAACCAGTTGAAAGATGTTGTCGGAAGCCATCTTAGTCAAGAATATATGCCTTTCCTTGATGTATATCAACGGGTCAGTAAATCATGAATAGTTTTTTCTTATAAACTCCATTCAATAAAATATAATATATTTCAATATGATTTCAATATAATATGTTCCCACCATACATCTGATTCTTTTTTATTGAATTTTATAAACTACTTACATATTATTCAGTGAAGAGTTGCTGCACACTAATGAGTTGCACCAGGTTTGAAATAGAATTGAAATTTTATGTTCAAACAATTATGTGCTGCATTGTGCAACACAATTGTTTTAACATAAACCTACGTGTATTCCCTGTCATAGCTAATAGCTATGACTGGGAAGGATAGTGACAATTTTTAAAAGTTTTATGGAATATATAGTAGCTATATTAAAGTTCTTCAGCTTACTTTGTGGCACATATTATCACTTGCAGAGTTGTAGTGTTGTGCACAGCATGTTTAATTGCACATGTATGCACAATAGCATGTATCCTTGAAGTTTTATATGCCACGTAGATTCAATATGTTGTAATTTACAATTTTCTACTACCAAAATTCTCCTGCTCATAAACATTTGTGATTAAACAATTAATCAAATACTGGACAATTAATGTAGGAACTGTTGTTCTATATGTTTGAGTGAAGATATATACAGGGCGTTTCATAATTTACTTCATGGTTACAAAAATTCAGTACAAAAAAAGTATTTCACTTGTAAGAATGAAACAAGTACTGTATGAAAGAGCACTTCAAATAGTTTTTTCCACGTATTCTGGGCAGTTAGTTAACTGTTTGCTCGCTAGGTGTACACAGTAGAGAAAATGGCTGCCACGGGAAGCAAGAAGTCGTTTTGTGTGTATTAGAATTTCACGTGTCAAAGTCAGTAATTACGGTGCAACGTATGTTTTGGTTGAAATTTAATAATGATCCACTAAGTGACGATTCAATTCGTGCATGGTATAAACAATTCAGTGAAACTTGTTGCTTGTGCTAGCGGAAATCAACTGGTCATCCGTCAACCTCAGATGCCAATGTCGACCGGGTGCGTGCAAGTTTTATTCGCAGCCTGTCAAAATCGACTGCGTCTGCAGGTAGAGAGTTAAGAATTCTGAAAAGGGTTATGTGAAAGACAAGGTGTTTATCCCACCAATGCAACGATATCGCTGAGCTGAAGAATCGTATAATCAATGCAATCAGCTCTATCGAAAGGGACATGTTGGAACGTGTTTGGCAAGAGCTAGACTTTCGTGTTGATGTATGCCATGTCACCAAAGGAGCACACTTTGAATGTTTATAGATGTTTAAAAATAACTGTTTGAGTCCCTGCATCAGCCCGTATAACTTTCATTAAGGTGAGTGAAATCGTTTTTTTATACTGAATTTTCGTAACCCCGAAGAACATTATGAAATTCCCTTTATATTCAGGACACAACAGAACAGAATCCTACACGAATTGATAAAAGTTAACTGGTGTATACTGCGTTTGTTGAAGGTTTGCCTCTATCCTTGAGAATTGAAAAAAGATAGGTGGCTTAGTAAAGATGACGTGTGCAGAGTCAAAAATAATGCTTTTACTACTTTAGCTGACGACATTAATCCAGACCACAGTCATCCACTTCTTGTTTTTATTTACAGTTGTTACAATTTATGTACCTGTTATTCGTGTTATGTATTTCAGGCTGGTTCTGTATTGGTACTTGTCATGTGGCCTCTTTGAATGGATTCAGTGTTTCATAAACCCCTCATGTCATATTTTTCGATTTTATTAATGTAATTACTTTCTCTGTACAAATATAAACTGCTTTACAGCAAAACTTAAGCAGGTAAAAACCCCTCATAGTCGAACTTGTCATCAGTTTATGGAAATGGCGGCCTAACAATTTCAAGGACAGGTGGTTCTGAATGAACAGTATTATTTCTGTCCAAAAGTACCAATTAGAGCTGATTGTGAAATTTCAACAAGGACTTGTGAAAAAACATCCAAAATAAAAAGCAGGGAATGTCAAATGGTGAAAAACATTTCAACGCCTAAAATATGCAATCTGGAATAAACATGAAACTGTTATTTTGTAAATCTGCTAAAAATTACAAAATTTAAACTAAATGTAAAAAATATAAAAACCTAATAAACTAATAAAATATTTAAAAGCATTGGGAAACAATTAAAATAAAACAGTATTGTAGATTGAGATAAAATTAATTTTAACTATTTATGACATTGGCACAACATATTTAACCTGAGTTGTCTTAGCTGGAGTTGTTAATAGACTTCTGGTATTTGTATGACTAGAATGCTAGACTGTACAGCTCATCAGAGGCTAACTGTCAACAAAAGCAGCATACGATTGGAGGCCAAGATAACTGGTAATATTAACTCGTATGAGAAGTTGGTTAGTATTACTGTTTATATTAAAAGTGATCAGTTTTAATTAATTAAATTGTTATTATTCAAGAAATATTTTAATTTTAATGATAATAATTACTATCATTCGAGATTCGTATAATTTGCTAAGAAATATTTACTCAAAAATTTTTAATTTTAACATGATGCAGTAAGAATGTTTTGTATTGTGTTTATAAGAGGTTTAGCTAAAAAAAAACTTGTCTGAACTACAACAGGCAAATGAATGCAACCAGGTGAAAGGTTGTGTGGTCAGTCATGTAACCTTCCTACATCTACTTGAGTTTTATCTTTCTGTCTCACCCAGTCTGCCCACAGGTGTAGTTGAAAATGGTTTATTTTTTAACGCTTTGTTGGAAAAATGTTGAGTATTTAATAAGAAGAGCGTGTGATTATAAAATTTCTATTCAAACTTGAAAAGTCTGTAAATTAAACGTTTATAACTAGTGTTTGGGGATGATTTTTTATCACAAAGACAAGCATGTGTGTGGTTTAAACTGTTTAAAGATGGCTCTGAAGATATCAGTGATGACACACATATATGATGGCAGACATTCAGCGAAAACTGATGCTAGAAAGCCGACATTGGGTATATGTTGGGTACCCTAGGGAGAAACAGTGAATCAACATTATCTCAATAGCGCTCTGACTATTCGACGTGAACGACTGCAGAAAACTGCCTAATTTAGATTGAATGGAAAATCGAAAAATAAGTCATGGATCCTTCACCAGGAAAAGTCTCAAGCTCACAATGCTTTGTCCAGAAAGAAGATCTTAGCCAAGCTTAACATGTCTGTTTTAGGTCATCCACCCTACTTGCAGGATTTAGCCCCTGTGACTTTTTTGTCTTCCCTAAAGTCAAGGCAGCTCTGAAGGTAATGAGATTTGAGTCTGTTGAAGCAATACAAATACTCAAAAATTTTTTGAATACAAAATTAAAACTTAAACCAAGGTGAAACTCAAGTAGATGTTGGAGGATGGGTTTTGTTACCTTTGACCTTATCACATTCATTCGCTTGGTGTAGCAATACCAGTCTGAGGTTTTTTTTTTAGCAAGACCATGTAATTTCATATGTTAAGAGATTCAGACTGGCTTTCCTTCTAAAATAGAAAAGTTGAACAAAGTTGAAGTTTTTGGTTATTAAACGTTTTAGAATTTGGAAATCAAATTTTTTCTTTTTGTTCACAAGAGATTGGCAAATTTATGGAAAATTTTATACTTTGAGTACCTGCAGTTGAATGTTATCTTCTTCACAAGTATGAGATAACGTCACTAAAACCATGTCACAAGTATTACATACAGTGACAAGCATGAAAAAATCTAGATTTTATGTAGTTACAAAGTTTAATTACATGTACTGTTTGTTATTACATTTTTTTGAATAGTTTGTATGACATTTGAATAACTTTCTTTTTTATCAACCAAAATATATTTGTTAAAAAAAGACTCAATTGATTTCAAGGGGAATTTCACCAATGTGATGAGCTTGTCAGTTTATTATTTTTTTTTTTTAGAGTTATACAAATAAATTTTTTAACAGATAGCTGTTGTGATATCCATGAATTGAATTTGTAAAAAAGTTTTTTTTCCCATGTTTTACACATTTTAGAACCAATGTATGCAATTTTGAAGAGTGAAAGTACCCAGTTGAACTGATATTTTTTGTAGACTGTTTATTAGAGTTTGGAGTGTTTCTAAAAGACCCAAAATCAGTAGTTTTACTGTGACATTTTATTTCAATTAGTACAAAAATTAAAGCTGGTGTAAGTCAGAAAATCAATATCAACAGTATGTATCTCTTAACAAGTATTAAAAATTAACAAAAATTGGAAAATTATTGCACTGGATTAATAATCAAATGCTCTTTCCTAAAAAAGTACGATATACAAACAGTAAGAAAATCAAATCTCATCATTTGTAAATTACTGATCCTATAGTACGTCTTTTCAATTAGATAGATGCCTTGTATGATAACCATGAGGTTTTTCTCTCAATCCATATTTTTTTTATGGTGCTTTGTTATGAGAAACATGAGGCTTATCATTCACTCCATCACTTTTTACTAATTTCATCCATAGTGGAGACTCCTTCCTGAATGAATAGGTGTGTTCACATTCGTGCGCTTTCTTATTCGACTTTCGATTCGATGTCGCATCTGCGTAGAGGCATGCCACCTTCTCGCACGTATTTGAACAAATTTATCTAAAAAAAACCATAAATATTTTTGAACAATGCACTAAATTAAAGCCTGTTGTTTCCTGCATTTAATGGTTTGATTTAGATTGTTTTATTTAGAAATTAATCGGAGATAACTCCAGCAATTTTCACAAAAAAATACTCAGTTTTTAGCCTGTTTTCCTTTAATGTGGTTTTTAAACATCCATTACTCCGTCTAGACTTTTCACAAAAATCGGCGTTTAAGTATGTTGAAGATCAGAGTTTTTTTCTTTAATATGAATATTTTAAAAATTAAATTTCATGTTCCGTTTTAATATACCGGTCATTTTTTAAAAAAGTGGTTTTTTCCCCACGTTAAGGTAGGAAAATAATTTTTAGACTGAACCATGCATTTTCACAACTGTATTATGTCAAGCAAAGCGTTTATTTTTTTAAATAAAAACATCGTTAAATTATTCAAAATGAGCTACGGAATGAGTTGCAGCAGGAAAAACACAGAAGTTTGTTTTCCTAAACGACTATACTCGGAGCAGATACCGCTATAGAGCTCAGTTTCCTCTCAAGAAGTTTAGAGACTAATAGAGTTTTCTATTAACACCACATATCTATTTCAGAAAATACGATACATGGCGCAATACTGCTGTAAAAATGCATGGTTCAGTCCAAAAATCATTTTCATCTCTTTACAAGAAGCCAAAATACAATTTTTTTAAAAAAATGGCCGGAATTTTAAAATGGAACATCAGACTTCTATTTTAAAATGTTCATATAGAGAAAACTCTTATTTTCAACGTACTTAAACACCGTTCTTTTATGAAAAGTCTGGATGGAGTAATGGTCGTTTAAAAACCACATTACAGAAAACCAGCTAAAATCTGAGTACTCTTTATGCGTAAATTGCTGCATCTCCGACTAGTTTCAAGTTAAAATAATCTAAGTCAAATCAATCAACGCAGGAAAGAATAGGCTTTAATTTAGTGTAGTGTTCAAAAATATTCGTTTTTTTTTTTTTGAGATAAAGCCCTTCAAACGAGTACGGACAGGTGAAATGGCATGCCTCTAAGCGCATGCGACGTGGAATAAGAAAGCGCACAAGTGTGGACTTACTTATTAGCTTTACAGAATTAAGAGACGATACCATCAAATGAAAGACAGCTTCAGTTAAGAACAGACTTAGTTATCTATCTATTTATCTCTATGTATCTTTTAATTTATTGTTCATATTAGTATTCATGTACAAAAATAATTGAACCTAAAGGAAAGGAAACTAAGAAAAATATGTCTGGGTTGTGGGAAGTTGATGAGTGTGTGTATTCATGTAGTACGTTCTTGTAACTAATTTTATATGATATTGGTGAATAAAATATTTGTTTCAGGTCACCAGTTTGATCAGTGGTGAATATAAATCCAGTTGTCATAATGAAGGTAAGTGTATAATTGCTTAAAAATATAAATAAAATTTTGTTAAATTGTAGAGACAATAATTATGTAAAGTATGTTTGATATAATGTATTAGCAAGCAATCTGCTTGTTAGTTAATGAACATATATTTAGGTTATGTTATATGGAATTGCTGTAAGGGGGAAGGACGATTGAGTGCATTGTTACACAAATGGTATATATATGATTATATAGGTCAGTGTTTCTGAAATATGATAAATTTAATTTTGATTTGAATTCTATTTTTCAGTGGAATCATGTCCAAGATTCGAACTTGAAGAGAGAAGACAAGTAAGTCCAAATTTTAAGTTTGCTTTGTACGTTTGTCAGAAAAATCTATATTAGTGCTTCTTTTAATGATAATTGTGTCATATTTTAAACGCAAAATCTGGTCCAATGAATTTCAAATGGAGAGTTTCTGCAGAGTTGTACCAAATGGATTTAAAAAATAATATGGTTCCCAAGAGGACTCTTTAAGCTGATCTGAAAATTGAAGTTAGTAAAAGTTGTAACAAAATTTTATGAAGTAAATAGCTAAGTCAGTTCCAGTGTTGCTACTATTACGATGATGATGGGAATTGTTTACAGAAAAGCTATGAGAACTGGTGATAGAACCCAATCATTACTTTGTTCTAAATGCACTTCCTCATATCATATATGGTTGCAGTCTTTTCCATTACGCTGTTTATTCACTGAGAATCCATTGGTAGCATTAGTATTAACAATATTTCTATCTAACCCATTGACTGACTGATATTCAAAGATATATCTTCTTTAAATGAAGAAGATATGTTTCTTTTTCATTTACGAAGAAACATATGTTTCTTCGTCATCACTAAATAATAATAACACTTCAATTATTTTGTCTGCAAGGTTTGTAATACAGTAGAATCTCGGTAGTCCGGCCGTGCAGTAGACCGGCACCTCCATTGATCCGGCCCTTAAAATATTAGGCCTAAAAGTATGAAACCTCACCCAGGACAGATTTTGGTAAAAGATTTGAATTGAATTAGGGAAATCAACTCGACCTAATTACGACGGATATAACATGTACGAGTATGTTTAGGATTTGATTAAAGAAATGAATAAACAGACCTTAATTATTGTTAAATGGAATAATTTTTGGCCTTTTACCCAAAACCCAGAACTGGGCCATACTCTATACTTTGTGCTGAATTGATAACGAAATGTAATTCTCAGAACACGAACACCTCACACTGCACTAGGCGATGTCAATAGCCGATAATTTTGTTTAGTACAATGACTACAGAAGTACTCAGCAAACCTTTTTTAATTAGTTTATTTAATTTAAAATCACATAGAAATCAATGCATATTCATTTTTTGTTTAAATTTATAATTTATAGTTCCAAAATTCCAACACATCCAGTAATCCGGCACCCGGCACCCTCTCGATCCCGAACAGAGCGGACTACTGAGATTCTACTGTATTACATCCCGAGCTCATTTTTTTATACAATGAAACACACGTTATACAGTTAGTTTCCACATCGATAACAACAGAAATCATACATATATGGTTGCAGTCTTTTCTACTATGCTGTTTATTCACTGAGAATCCATTGGTAGCATTAGTATTGACAATATTTGTATTTAACCCATTGACTGACCAATTTTCTGATGATTTACTTTGTTCTAAATGACTGTTTTTTTTATTTTTAGTTTCTATATGAAAACCACTTAAAATTACAGAAAAATAATTAAAAAATATTTCACCTTTTGACGATTTTATTCAAATTAAAAATTTTTAAATTTAAATTTCGAAATCTTCGTCATCACTAAATAATAATAATGCTTCAATTTTATTTTGTCTGCAAGGTTTGCAATATTACATCCCGAGCTCATTTTTTATGCAATGAAACACACGTTATACAGTTGGTTTCTACGTCGATAACAACAGAAATCATACGGATTGAATACATATAACTTACATCAGTACTGAACTGCTACCTAGATCTACCGGACCCTCTCAAAACTATTAAAAATAACTGAAATTATATTTGAAGTACACAGCGAGCAGTTATTGTCAAAGACAGTCAAGGGATGGGAGTGGCAAGTCCAGCTTGTCATTTCTTTCGTGTTTTGAAATTGTGGCAAGTCTACTCGCCATAATCAGTCAGTGGGTTAAAGATTATATCAATTTTCTGTACATCTGAGTATTGATACCCTTTGATCATTCTCAGCCACCATCTTGCTAATGCACTTGGTTTGTTTATGTCACGCTGTAAAAATACAAAGTTACAAAAATTAAGTACACAAGAAAAATATTATTTTCTAAATTTTAGGCTGAAATTATGAGTTTTACTTTTTATATTATTTGCGTACTTGTATTTGTTATTTGCAATCTTATATTTTCTCTTGTAATGTGTTGTTGTGCTGTTCAGTGCAATTATAATTTGTTTTTTTTTTAATGTAGAAAACAGGTATGTATGTAGCTAATTATAATTTTTGTAAAAATATTAGCAAAATTTTACTGTTGTACATGCAGTTGTAACGAAAAAATTGCTGACTTTCTTTTGATTATAAAAGTCTTGTATAAGAGAGTGATAAAAATACCACTATATTTTTTTTGGAAAGAAGTGAAAACTGTCTGAAGTCTATATTACACCAGGTATAAAATGGATAGTCTTGAAAGTAGAATTTTCGTTTATTTAAAATATACAGCTGCAAGCCCTTATAGCCCTATAAATTTTGGCAGGAAGTGTACATTCCTTAAGAATTTTATTTATTGTGTATCAACAATTATTGTGTATCAGCAGTGTAGTGATAGGATTATCATGGTTAGAGTAGATACGAAACCAAAGTCTACCACTATAGTGCAGGTCTGCATGCCTACGTCTTCACACAGAGAGGAAGAAATAGAACAAGTATATGAGGAATTAGATGAAGTAATAAAATATGTCAAGGGTGATGAAAATTTGATAGTTATGGGAGACTGGAATGCAGTAGTTGGAGAAGGAAAAGAAGGAAAGATAGTCGGAGAATATGGTCTAGGGAAGAGAAATGACAGAGGGAGTCGGCTGGTAGATTTCTGCTCCAAATATAATTTAGTGATAGGCAATACACTTTTTAAGAATCACAAAAGGAGGTTATACACTTGGATGATGCCAGGTGACAAGGGAAGATACCAAATAGATTACATTATGGTTAGACAAAGATTCAGAAACCAGATTATGAACTGTAAAGCCTATCCAGGTGCAGACATAGGGAGTGATCATAACTTAGTAGTAATGGATAGCAGGCTTAAACTTAAAAAACTGAAGAAGGGACAGGGAAATGCTAGGTGGGATGTAGACAAACTAAGAGAAGACAACCAGGTAGGTTTCCTGGAGAGTATTCAAAAAGGGAAAGAAGAAAGAGGTAATGACACAGGAAGTGTAGAGGAGGAGTGGATAAACTTCTAAGGAGGTGGTAGTGAAAGCAGCGGAAGAATGGTTAGGACATACTAAAAGAAGAGGTAGGAAACCGTGGATTACTAATGATATTTTAGAACTGATGGATGAGCGAAGAAAATATAAAAACGCAAAGGACGAGAGAGGTAAAAGGCAATATTGCTACTTGAGAAATACCATAAACAAAAGGTGTTAGAAAGCGAAGGAAGAGTGGAGCAGAGCGAAATGTACGGACATTGAAAGTAAAATGGCAGTTGGTAAAGTGGACGCAGCTTATAGAAAAATAAGGGAAAACTTTGGAGAACGAAAGATGAAAGCTGTTAATTTACAAAGCGCAGGTGGTAAACCATTGTTGAATGGCCAAGAGAGAGCTGAAAGATGGAAGGAATACGTAAATCAACTCTACATGGGAAAAGAATTAGAATATGATGCGATAGAACAAGAAACTGATGTTGAAGAAGATCAAAAAGGGGACCCTCTACTACGAGAAGAATTCGATCGGGCACTTAAGGATATGAATATGAATAAGACACCAGGAATAGATAACATACCATCGGAATTATTATTACGATGTGGCAAAGTTGCTCAAAACAAATTATACAAACTTGTGTGCAGAATGTATGAGAGTGGAAAGGTACCATCGGACTTTAAAAAAAATATTATGATTCCAATACCAAAAAAGTCAGGAGCGGAGAAGTGTGAACATTACAGAACCATCAGCCTAACATGCCATGCATCTTAAGATACTGACAAGAATTATATACAGGAGAATAGAACACCGAGTAGAAGAAGTATTGGACGATGACCAATTTGGATTTAGAAGGAGAATGGGAACTCGAGATGCAATATTGGCTCTGAGACTGATTATTGAGAAAAGGATACAGAAAAATAAAACTACTTTTATGGCATTTGTAGATTTAGAGAAAGCATTTGACAATCTGGACTGGAGTAAAATGTTTAAAACTTTGAAAAGGCTAGGAATTAAATACAAAGAAAGGAAAGTTATCTACAGTCTGTATAAGAATCAAACGGCTGTTTTGAGAATCGAGGGGTACGAAAAAGAGGCTGCTGTAAGAAAAGGTGTACGACAAGGTTGTTCTTTGTCACCACTACTTTTTAACTTGTATATAGAAGAGGCTATAAATGAAGTGAAGGAGAAATTTGACGTAGGATTCAAGGACAAACAATAAAAATGTTGAGATTCGCCGATGATATAGTAGTATTAGCCGAGGCAAAGAATATACTAGAGGATGCCTTAAATGGAATGGATGAGATCTTGAGGAAGGATTACTTCATGAAAATTAATAAGAACAAAACGAAAGTGTTGTGCAGCAGCAAGAGTGGTTTAGAAGAGATGGGAAATTTAAAAGTAGGCAACGAAAACATACAGGAAGTTGGGGAATTCTGCTATCTAGGGAGTAAAATAACAAAGGATGGTAGAAGCACGAGTGATATCAAGAGTAGAATTGCTCAAGCTAGAAAAGCTTTTGAAATGAAAAACAGCTTACTGACTACATACATTGATTTACAGATTAGGAAAAATTTCTTAAAACATTATGTTTGGAGTGTAGCATTATACGGAAGTGAAACGTGGGTGATAGGGGCTGTAGAACGGAAGAGGATAGAAGCTTTTGAAATGTGGTGTTATAGGAAAATGTTAAAGATTAGGTGGGTGGACAAAATAAGTAATTTAGAGGTTCTTAGGCGAGTGGATGAAAAAAGAAGTATATGGAAGCATCTTACCAAAAGAAGGGATAGGCTAGTGGGGTATATCCTAAGACATCCAGGTATTGGGCTATCAATAATGGAGGGTAACATTGAGGGAGTAAATTGTAGAGGGAGGCAAAGATTAGAATATATAAAGCAAATTACAAAAGATGTAGGGTGTTACAGGTATGTAGATATGAAACGACTTGCGCAAGATAGAAAGGTTGGAGAACTGCATCAAACCAGTCGAGAGACTGATGACAAAAAAAAAGTGTATCAACAGCTCTAGGTGAGTAATGGTATGATTTTATTTTCCTACTGTTAATATATTTTTTTTTTGCAGGTATTAACTATTCTTGGATTAGGAAATGATGGGAATTGGCTTGAATCAACTACACCCCATCTTTTAAGTAAGTAGGAGACAAACAATTTATTCAGTAATGTTAAGATGCTTACTAATATTTTAATATTTATGAATTTTTTAAGTGTAAGGGTCATTCAGAAAGTAAAGAACGTTTTGATCTGTTTAGACGCATAGTTCCCCCACCACCTCTGCTGCTGAGTCGTTGACTCACCTTGGGCTAGTCTGGCGCTAACAGTGAGCCGATGCAGTCATGTACTGATTATTTGTAAGTCTTTAAAATGTGTGACAAAATTAACGATCCTGCCAAGTGTAATGTTAGTAGTGCAATATGCTCTTTGAATGCTAAAGGAGTGCAACCTATCAAAATTTACTGACAAAAACGGAAGTTTATGGTAGTGTGATGAACGAAGCTTCAGTCCAAAAATGGTGCATTAAGTTTGTGCAGATTGTTGTCTAGAGGTGATGCGCTTCTGCATGATAACACACGAACACATTCTGCTGCATTGGCGAAGAATTTGCTACAAAAGTTTTGATGGGAGCTTTTTGATCATCCTCCCTATGGCTCAGTCTTGGCCCTGAGTGATTTCCATCTGTTTCGCAAACTGAAGAACTTTTTGGGCGGGAACTGGTATGGAAGCGACGAAAAACTGGAAGAGGGTGTTAGTGAGTGGTTAAACAACTTGGTGGCGTTAAGCATGCAGAGGGAATAGCAAAATTGGTGAAACTGTACAAGTGTTTAAATTTGTATGGCGATAACGTAGAAAAATAGTTTAAGTATCAGTAAAAAAAGTTTTGTTTGGCTATAATTAAAAAATTTCAAAATAAAGAAAAATGCTCTATACTGTCTAAATGACCCGCGGAATTATTTTTATGCCTTTACATAATTTAAATCCTCAATAGTGTTTAATTTATATTACAGAAGATTTTGTTGCAAAGGCTTTCGGATAATCATTCACCATAGAGAAAAGTTAACCATGTGTAAATTTAAAAAAAAATTATAGTGTAATATAGATAGGAATCAGGAAAATTTTTGTAGTAATTTAGAAAATTTTTTAGGAAAGAACAAACACAAAAATTTACCAAATCATTAAAAAAAGTTTTATATTTAAATAATCCTAACATAGTAAATACTTTAAATTCTCATCAACTTTTTATAGCTGCTATAATTTTCCTTTTTTTCTATGATCATATTTTCCTTAACTTGCTGTACATGTTTCAAAATTTTATAGAAATGACTGAAGATATAATATCTTCTAAAAGGATTTTAATTAAATTAGGTTCCATCATTTTTTAAACATATTGATGATGTTAAGGGGGGGGGGGAAATAGTGATAATTTACAGTATTTTTACACTACGATTAATTATAAGCTGTAGGATGCATTATAAAGTTTTATTTATAGTAGATGTAAGGAAGTGGAATTTTTCTTCTAATTTTTTAGTTTTATTACAGAGTTGCCTATTTTTAAAAGTCTGATCTATGCATTATTTCTGTTCATCTTTTCTAGCATCACTTGTATCAGCGTGGAAGGAATTAGGACAACTCACAAATGATACGCCACCACAAATGAGGTAAATTTGAGTACTTTTTATACAGTATTGCTTAAGTTATAAAAAAAGATGTTTCTAACCACATTAACTTTATTTCTTAAAGCGCTGCTGTGGTGTAGTAGTCAGGACAACTGGCTTCTACACCAGGGATCCTGTGTTTGATTTGTGGTCAGGTCTGAAATTTTTTTACCTGTAATTCTTCCTAATTCTTTTCATTTTTTCATCCTTCAATGTCCGCACTAGCAATTTATGCCAAACAGTCAGGCATAAAACAAAATAAAAAAATAATTTCTACATTTCACATATCTTTTGCTGTATCCACAGGAGTTACAATTCAAAATGGTTAATGATGTGGAATGGCGCAATATTAATGCAGGTTTTTTCTAATGCAAAAGTGCCGTTGAACTGATTGTTGGTCAAAAACTATAGTATTCAAAAGTTGGTTGCCTTATAAATTTTCTTTATTTCTTTAATAGAAAGTATATGATAACAGTGTACTTTCAGTATTTACCTATGGACTAGAGAGTATGGCCTTGACAGAAAAGTATCAGATAAACTAAAAGTTGTACTAAGATCAATAAAAAGAGGTATTTCTTTACAAGAAAGAATGAACAAGTTGGTAACCCAAGACAAAACAAAGGTAACTGATTGCATGGAATGTATTTCAAGTATCAAGTTGAGATGGGTTGGATATACAGTGAAGTAAAGCCTGACAGATGGGTACATAGAGTGATCCAATAATGACCTCATGGAACCAGTAGAAGTGTTAAAAGACTGCAGATGATGTCAGAGGGATGCATGGCGGGAATGGATAAGAACAGCTCACGACACTGAATCATGGAGGAAATTATTAGAGGGCTACATCCAGCATTTGATGTTGAAAGGCTAGAGAACATGAATAATTTTAGAAAAAATTGATTTTGATGTTGTATCCGTGTAAGTACACAAATAGCGCCTAAATTATGCCATTGTGAAAAGACTACAGGATTATGCTCATCTCGCTGCTCAAGTTGGCATAATCCACAAAACTTCAGTAAAATGAAGTCCTGCCGTCTTTACTTGTCTACTTTTGCCAATGGTGTTACAACCAAAGAATGCATGGGCAGAATCTTTGTTTAGCTTCAGTAAATGATTCTAAATCTTTCAGTTGTGACTGGAATTAAAAATATTTTCAATAATGGAAAATATTCATGAACATGCTTACAGTTCAGCACTACAGAAAAATACATGGCTAAGAATGCGTACAGACAATGAATATGACGTTGAGTTCTGTTATGGTGAGATGAGGATTTATGTTCTTCAGTGACGTCACACACTTGTATTCTTTTACTGTAAAATTAAGCAGAACAGAATGTCGAGTATTAAAGTGGTAGTGGTTTCAAATAGCTATTTTAAATTTTGTTTTGCATTTTTGCTCTAAAGAATATCATACTGTACTTTTAAAAAATCAATTTTTCCAATGGAAGGAAAAAATTTCTAGAGATACCACTTGTGACCTCTGAATGGACCCAGCTCATTAGCTGAGTCCATTAAGAGGTACTTTACAGTACATCCATGCATTATTGTACCTATTTAATAACAAGCTTAACTCATTACTATGGCAAGGTTCCATGATCTACTTTCAACATCTGTTGTAGTTCATAAATTAATTCTGATGGATACTGTTTGTGTGTATATTAACTGTGCTTAAACTTTTGCAATCAGCATAACTTGAATTTTGTATCAATTTACAATTTTTTTTTAATACATTCCTGATGTTTCCATGACTACCCTAGTTCTGTTATTTTAATTTTAAGCTTTGTTTTAAAATCTTTATTATTGCTGACAACTGTATGAACAAAATAAATGTACAAAAGAAATACTAGAACACATGTATTATGCACCGATGGTTTCTTTTTTACATTACATTGTAGTGAAAGAAATATTTTTAAGTTAAAACATGTAACAACTTGTTATTTAAAAACATTTGAGTTTCTAATATGTCTTTGCGCAGAGCAGTACAGTTAAAAATTGCAAATACTGTTCCAGAAAATTTAAATTTTCTCAAAAACTAAATCAGTTTCAAAATTAAAATTTTTAAATTTCTGTATTTTTGAATGGAGAAAGTACCCTCGGTTTTCAGTTTCGACCCGGTGTAGTAGTTTTGGCTGCACAATGATTAACACACAAAAACAGGTGGATATCACTCTAAAAACCACATTTTTGCTTTAGGGGGTCATGAAACATAAAGATGGATCAAAATTCAAGTTCAGGGTCCCAGGGTTCTATTCTCATTTAGATCTGGCATTTTTTCACAATTGTATCAACTTGTCTCACATTACCTACACTTGAGCCAAGGCTTCTAGGCATGTATTATCACAGAAAAAGTTTCTTATTTTGTAGACTGCAATTAAATAGTAATTGAAGAGCTTAATTGATTAATGAAAGTGTTATGTAAGAAAACTGCAATCAAAGTTCTAAGTCTTCTACAGGGTTTGTCTGTAAAGTAATGAAAATGGCTGCCGCACGATGCTCCAGTCGCCAGCAGTGTAGTCCATGGTGGTGTCTAAGGTAAGCCATGCAGAGGCAGTCGTCCGAGCTCTGACGCAGTGAGGGTCACGCGTAGTGCAAAAGCTGTTTTTGAGTTTATGTCACAGCAGAAAATATCAAAAATGGAGCTGGGGTACACGATTAAATTTGCTTTCATCTTGGCAAAACCGCTTCTGAGACACTTGACGTGGTTAAGGAGACATACAAAGACAACACCCTGTCAAGGGCTTTGGTATTCTGGTGGTTCATTGAGTTCAAGACTGTTCAGACTGGAAAATGTTGAAGATGTGGAGTAATCTGGACACCCTTCAAAGAGTGGTTTGAACGAAAATGTGGTCAAAGTAAAAAATCTCTCGGACTCCGACCATCATTTGAGCATAAGATTAATCGCTGAAGACCTCAACATGTGCAAGACAATGGTTCACAAAATTATTTCTGAAAATTTGAACATGAGAAGTTTGTGCCGACATGAAATTGGTGCCAAAAGTGTTGAGGTCTACACCGCCTACCTGGCTCGGATAAGGGTTACACCCTTACAGCCCCGATGTGAACCCCTCAGACTTGTTCCTGTACTCAAAGTTCAAAAGGAGTGTGAAAGATCTCCATTTGAAGTTGCTCCCACCATCCAACAGTTACCATTCAGTTCTTATGGTTTTGACTGGTGTTTCTCAACGTATCTGTAATTGATCATTCATTATTCAATTTTATTCAAGATTAATTAAATATACAGCAAAATTGTCATACAAAAAATTTGCCCATGTTTGCGTTAAAATATGTTTTAACTAATAATTTTTAAAATACATCAACATACGTATATACTATAAATGTATATTATATTACAGCTGTATTCGTACGTAATTGATTACGTACAGTTTGTTGAGCATGTTCAATCATAAATTATGTGTGTTACTGATGAATTTGCGTGCCTACACATAATAATGAACATAAAAGAATATAACACGTATCAATATGCAGCCATTTATTCCCGTGAAATAACATTCAGTGTTGCCTGTTTATATAAACACCTTGTCTCACTGTTTCTATACGTTAGTGAATATAATTAATTTGTGAAAAAATGATGAAACCAATTTGATATTAATAAATAACCTAAAGTTGTTTAATATCTCTGTTTTATTTTGCTTTACATTTCATGGGTACTTAAAAAAAAATTAAAGTAAAGTTATTTAAGAAACTTGTGCTACTGATCTGAAGGGAGCACGTTGTATGAGAATTTATTTTTGTATTTAAAAGGATAAGGATTTTTTGTTGAGTTCAGTCTCAGCTACCACTGGAATGATTTTAGTCAGCCTTTTTTCTTTCTCTTGCCTTATACAAAATATAGGTAAGGAAATATATGTTCCCTGAAGTCAAAAAGACTTGTTATTATCTATTGTTATGTGCGTTTGAAAAAAATAACTGTAAAACAGAAAATCGTACAAAGTTAAAACTTGGAGCTGATAGTAACCTACCATAACCGAGTCCGATACAACAAATCTATTCATCAAAAATGGTCAACTGAAAGTAGTAATTTATTCGTGCAATTTTTTTATATTTTTGAAATTTTTTCAAGAACGGTTTCTATGATTTTGTTTAAAATTGCTTCATGTACTAAATTTTTTGTGCTACACAATATTGGGTAAGGAGAGCCATGTCTGTTGTAAAACATAGGAATTTTGTGCTCTTGTGGTAAAAACTCTTTTTATGCGGCCTTAGTAAGCATTTTAGGGCTAATGCATACATGTATGTAATAGAAAATAAGAAACCCTACCATTTTTATATCAATCGATTCTTTCTACAGTGCGTAATTTATCAATTAGTGATTTTCAGTATTTTTCTCTGTGAAATGATAAAATTTGGGTTTTCTAACATTGTGGCCTTAATATGAATTTTAGGGAAAAGTTGTGTATAATAAAAAAAAGTTAAGAAACCCACAACTTTTATTTCAAGTATTTTTTTTTGTACAAAGCTTAGTTTAGCTTCAGTTATCTAAAATCAACAGAGGCTGATTTTCATTTAGTGTCTTTCACTCTTAATTAAAATTATCGTATTATTCTGAAAACAAGCCGCACCCGAATTTAAGCCGCATCGGAAAAGTTATGATCAAAACTAGGAAATAAATTTCAAGTACAGTACTTGTATGTTTTTGAAAGTATTTTATTTTTTAAGAAGAAAATACCGTACAAACAATTACACTTACTACTTAATTAGCATTTAGAAGTTTTTGTTTATTTTTTGTTCAATCCCGAACACAAGGATTCATCTACATTAGTTGTGTTTTTTTCCGGCTTCTTTGGTGGATGTCTTTTCCGCGTTTTTACCCAAAAAGTAGCGCAGGACTTGCGATACCAATAATTCGAAATTGGTACCGCAAGTCCTGCGCTACTTTTTGGGTACTTGTATAGACAAAGTACCCTTAACCTATAACATCACTCATGGCGATGTATAAAATACAACAAAAAACAAATGATCGGATAAAAAACAAAATGAAATATAAGAAAACTGCTACCAAACTTTATACTGTAACACCAAACTGATCAAAATGACTGTACACGCACTACGTAAGAAGTGCGCCTCTCTCCCTCTCCCTCCCTCTCTCTCTCTCTCTGCCTCTCTCGCTCTCTGTCAATCTCTCTTTCTCTATCCATACCTACTTATGCTTAATAAGAAACGATTATTATTATTAAAGCGCGATTGCAAGCCGCAGGTCAAATTATGGAACCGATTTTTAGGGAAAAACTGCGGCTTGTATTCGGAACAATACGGTAGGTTGTTCTTTTTTATATTATTACTTTGTTCATGAGTAAACAGTTTTTTATTTTTTACTTTTTTATCTTAGTGTGTGTACATTGCAATCTGTTCAATTTAAGAACAATAAGCAACCCCATGAGATGAGGATGATGTGTACAACGTGTAAATGAGGTGTATTGTACAGACTCTGGCCGAATATTTCTGAGAGAGTATATTTTAAATTTGATCTTTATAAATTGAGTAATTTAAAAGTAAATTTTAAATTGAACCCCACCATTAAAGTACCGCAGTAACTACTATGTAGTATTCAGATTTGTATAAAAGTAACCTGTACTAGGATTTGAACCATGGAACCTGTATCTCCGAAAATCAGTTATTAAACAGCTGACTTGTGGTGACAACTTTACCACTAGACCAAACCAGTTGAATCTTATTATTTGAATTAGAAAGAGAAAGTCATGTGAGTGTTTCACACCAGTTTTTTTTAAATTGAAGCTCCATATGCTGATCCCATCATGATCATTATTATTTCCTCATTCCTGATAAATGCAGAGACCATAGAAATTTTAACAGTTATTTTTATAATCCAGTTTTTTGAAGATTTACAACTATATTATGCTTAATTAATTTGTAGCCTCCGTACAGACTAAGTGTTTCAGTTTTCTTTGTGTTGCATTAAATTATACCATTCAAAAAATCTGGAAATCTTCACTATTTGCAGACCTATTTGGATGTTTTGAGTTTTTATAGATTTTTATGGATACACAATGAAAATACCATTCTGAGCTCATGTTTTGAGATCTTACCATATAAAATGTGACCAACAAATTTCAAGTCACTAAATTTATTCAGGGCATGCTTATCAGTTTTGAAACCTGATTTTTAGAATCTATATTAAAAATTAAGGGAGCAACCTGTTTTTTTTTAGTTTTACCTATTTTTTTTAACATTGTTATAGGATTTTTTTTATTAACCGATTATTTGCGTGATTTTTATGTCCATTGATTTGTTAGGTTAGTTATTGGCAATTAATGTTCAATAGTTTACTGCAATACGATTCCATCTGCCTTTTGATTACTTAATACAGTTTTTTTTTAAATTATTTTGACATTCGCTGTGTTTATAACATATACGAGGCGTATTTTTAAAGTAAGTACCGTTTGAAAATTAAAAAAAAAATAAAAGGAAATTTGTAAAAACTAATTTTATTTTCGGAATCTACATACTTTTATCTATTTTTCTACATAGTTTCCAAGTTTTTGTAAACCCTTATCATATCGCACAACTAAATTTTGGAAACCTTCTTCATAAAAACTTGCCGCCTGCTGTGATAACCAAGAATTCACGGCCGTTTTCAATTCGTCGTCATCGTCATAACGGCTGCCGCCCAAGTGATGTTTCAGATGACGGAAGAGATGAAAGTTGCTCGGCGCAAGGTCAGGGTTGTAGGGTGGGTGGTCCAAAACTTCCCAGCCAAAAGAGTCCAATGCAGCTCGGGTCTGAGCGGCAGTGTGAGGGCTTGCATTATCGTGCAGAAACAAAATTCCTTTTGTGAGCATGCCACGTCTCTTGTTTTGAATTGCTCTGCGCAGCTTCCTCAGGATTTGGCAGTAGGCTTCTGCATTTATTGTCGTTCCTCGTTCCATAAAGTTGACCAGCAAAACACCATGCCTATCCCAAAACACGGACGCCATGATCTTGCGCTGTGACAAAGTCTGTTAGGCTTTGACCTTTACGGGAGAGTGCGTGTGTCTCCATTCCATGCTTTGTTGTTTCGATTCGGGAGTGAAATGCGAAATCCACGTTTCGTCTCCAGTTACGATCCGACTCAGGATGTCGTCACCATTTTCGTCATAACGTGTCAGAAAATTCAAGGAACTCTCGAGTCTTTTGTGTTTGTGCTCCTCCGTCAGGAGTTTAGGGACCCAACGCGAGCACAGTTTCTTAAAGTTTAATTTTTCATTAACAATTTTGTAAATCACAGACCTCGAAACGTCGGGAAATTCGTCATCTGAAACATCACTTGGGCGGCAACCGTTATGACGATGATGACGATTTGAAAACGGCCGTGAATTCTTGGTTATCACAGCAGGCGGCAAGTTTTTATGAAGAAGGTTTCCAAAATTTAGTTGTGCGATATGATAAGGGTTTACAAAAACTTGGAAACTATGTAGAAAAATAGATAAAAGTATGTAGATTCTGAAAATAAAATTAGTTTTTGCAAATTTCCTTTTATTTTTTTTTTTATTTTCAAACGGTACTTACTTTAAAAATACGCCTCGTACTTTAATAACTGCAATGATATTATCACCGCTGTGTTATTTGCTACCTCTAAAGATAGATAGCAATTGTTAGGGTTCTAAGTAGTATACTTTTCATATTTTTTTTTTAACTTAACTGTTGGTGGTGATTAGTAACCCAAATATAAACTTAAAATATCATTGTCACATTCGTTTTAAAGCTTTTAATTTTACAGAAATTGTACCTACTATAGGCATACCATAAGGAAATTAGAGTGTGAGTGTTCCAAGAGTCAACCTTGGCAAGGAAGCATTACCTCCACCATTGTAGTATTTCGCTGTAGAGCCCAGCAACATAATGTTCGATATTAACGTAGTGAGGCTATTTTGTAGTGGGGATTTACCCCCAACTGATTGACACTTGCGCACTGGGACTGCAACATCCTACCGGTTATAGCTATAGTTTCAAAACATTAACAAAGTTATCAAAATTTGTTAAAACTGGGGTGTTTTAATAGGTGTAATGAATAAGCTGTTTTAGAAGTGGAATTTATTATTTTTTTCTGGCAGTATAAATCTGATAATTTATTCCTTGATTAGAAATTTTAAGATATGATTTCTATTGAAAATTAGTGTCATGATGACCATATAAAAGTGTCCTTTCTCATTTACATTGCTTTTGTTTAATTCATATATTAGAGCATAAGTAAAAATTACTAAAAAAATAATTACTGTTTTTTTTTCCAGTTCAAATAATGATGTGCCTCGGTGTAAAAGTCACTATTCTGCTGCTGTACCTCAGCTTACTGTTGATTTACTTGTAAAGACTGTTG
Source organism: Catonia carolina (assembly GCA_035578175.1). Taxonomy (NCBI): domain Eukaryota; kingdom Metazoa; phylum Arthropoda; class Insecta; order Hemiptera; family Achilidae; genus Catonia; species Catonia carolina. The sequence continues at coordinate 124,197,113 of JAQMRL010000002.1, forward strand.
GAGGTGATCTTCCACCCGAGCCTAAACTCAAAACATTACTGTCACTTTTATTTAGCAATAAAGTTTCTAATCTTCCAGAAATCGCATCTCACATTGCCAGAGCACTACAGGTATGATCACATTCTTATTTTTCTCTGATTTATATTTGTTTAATGAAATGTAGTAATTTCTAACAACTGTCATACAGATTTAGGCAGTACACATACAGTTCAGCCGTTCTTAGTTTGCTCCTACTGTCAACAAACAAAAGCCAGCTACTACAGGGTGTACGCTACAGTCTGCGACTTTACGGATGTCGTATTTCTATTAAGTTAACTATTTTTTAAATTATAAGTACTTAAAGCACTAAAAACATCAGTCATGATATGATGTAGGCTTAACAATTTCATTTATAAAAATATTTTTAAAAGTATTTTGTATTTAAATACTTTTGAAAGTATTTTGTTGTTACTTTTTAATCAGCGTGTACACATTTTGATATAATGCGCATGCTCAGTGACGTCATTGTTACATTAGGAGCAAACTAAGAGAGGCTGGACTGTACATATATATATATATATATATATATCCAGTCCCCATTTCTGCGATCCCCAGTTCTGGGTGTTCACCAAGCGGCTTTATCATCTTCTATATGTCCACCATTTCTCCTCCTCTATTCATTGTCAGTCGTATCCTCATCCCTCCACACTCTTCTTAACTTCATCTTCCATCTTTTTCTTGGTCATCCTTTTGATCTTGTTCCTTCCAACCTTTCATTTTCCATCCTTCTAGGTAACCTTTCCTCCCCCATTCTCTTCACATGGCCATACCATCTTATTTTCATTTTCTCCACTCTCTCCCTCATACCTTCCACATTTAGCTTCACTCTAATCTCAGTATTCTTTATTTTATCTCTTCTTTTTATACCCTTTATTGCTCTTAAGAACTTCATCTCCTCTGCCTGTAACCTACTCAAATCCTCTCATTCATCCCCCACGTTTCCGCTCCATACAGCACTGCTGGTGCATAATATAACGAATATATTATTAATTTGGCCTCCATAACAAGTGTTTTACCGTTTAGTATGTATTTACTCCCTTTTTTAACCACTTTGTCATCTCTCCATCTATCTTTCAGTCTTCTGAAATTGTCCTAGATATTTAAAATTTTTCACCTTTCTCAATGCTTCTCCTTTCAGTGTAATGGTCTCCTCGATACACCTGTATTTTCCAAAAACCATCACTTCACTCTTCTCTCAACTTATTTGAAGTCCAAAGTCCTAAAAATGTTGGCAGTAAATTTTCTTAACATGCCAATATTGATATCAGATGTTGAGACAGTTTTATTAGACATAAATGCAAAAGCAACAGTTTTTTAAAATATTGTGTAATTGGAAGAAGTGGGTTGTTGAATATCTTGAAAGAAGTGTTTATGTAAGTGTATTAAACATTGTATCGGCCATGGGCTTGTGGTAAAAAGATTTTAAAATAAATAGTTATAGTAGACAAATAGTTGTACTAAAATTTTTATTACACTTAAATGTCAAGTACTTTAAACTAATCAATAAACTTTGGTGTCTCATTACATGTTCATCTTCGCAGCTGTATTTTATAAAGGACTTGTTCAGTACAGCAATTTTGACATGTGTTGGTTGATTTTTTCAGAATGTTGGTCGTAATTTAAAAAAGAAAACTGAAAAAGTTTTGTAAGAAAATTGGGAGACAATATTTCTGGATCTTGAAGATCAGTTAAAATGATTTGATGAATGAATTTCAAATTAATAAAATTTGATTTTTCTAGTACATTTAGTAGGCAAGTAAGTTTAGAAAAATTATAGGGGATGATTTTTTCAATTGTTTTTTGTTACAGGAGGTTCCCTCATGGACAATCGCCACAGTAGCTGCTCTTTACTGGAGATTATCGGGTAATGCTGCACAAACTGTAGCGTGTGTTCAGTTGGCTGTTAGTATGGCACCAGTGAATAGGAAAGACAGTCCTTTACATAATATAGCATTACTTATGTTCAGGTAATAAAAGTATTTTGTTTTGAGTTTATTTAAAGTTTTGCATCAACAGCTTGGTCATTAGTGACTAAAGTGGGTTATGGAACGTTGGGTTGTGACTTGTTATAATTTCCAGACCCTAGCCGGGAATCGAACCCAGGACCTCCGCGGGGTAGGCCAGTGCGCTACATCTATTCTACGGAGGGGGCCATAATTTTCTTTTGTGTATACTATACAGCTTTTTGTTTAACATGTTGATATTTAATGACGTTGACACATAAGGTGTCATCATCATTTCTTCTTTTCTATTGCTTTAATTTAAAATTTTTGGCACTTTGGCAATGTTACCAGATGTTCTACAGGCATTCAGATCTTAAAAGATCTACAGTGAAGCTTTATAGTTAGCTGTTGAGACATTGGTTGTTGGACATTGTATTGTAATTTTAAATATATTATGAACAGAATTTTCAGATTTAAAAATTGTAGGTAACTAAATAACGGTTTAATATCGGTTTCAGCCGATGCCTGACAAAAAAGGTCCTCAGAATTTTGCTTTTAGAGACCTCCTAAGGGGTTAGAATTTATGTCAGTCAGTCATTTTGGCTGGGGCTTTATATATTATAGATGTACGTGATATGTAGAAGTAATGATAAACCATAGATTAACTTGATAAAAAAAAAAGATAGAAAACACAAAGAAGTACGTATATATGTACTAATAAAATGGTTATTTTATTTTAAAATAAGAAATTTTTGTCTTGTTTTTGTTTTGTTTCTTTTCTTGGCAGCTCTGTCTCTGCAGCATTTCATAAGTAAAATACGGGATGGGATTGCTTTGTCACTTTCCTCAACAAATTTCAATGAATCAGTTAATCAAAATTACATTCTGTAAATGCTTTATGCATTGATATCTACATTTAAGGAACTCAATTAGAAACTGGTTTTGTAAATTATCACAATGTAAAAATAGTTTAACTTCAGAAATAAAAATAACTAATACTGTATTGGTCATTAACATTTGGATGTACAATATTTATGTACTGTACTATGCATTGTGGAAAAATGGAAATGATTCATTATTTTTCTTATTTTTTAAAAATGATATATTTAGGTAGTACAAAATTAAAATCTGATCCGGTTAACCAGAGTTTGAGTGTATAACTGAAAAAACAATATTTCATCGGAAATTTTGAAAACCAAACAAACACATTGTTTTGAAAATAAAAGAATTACAACACATATGTAATGAACCGAATAACCAAGTGCAGAATGTTGGTTGTGTTTGCAAACAGGTTACGTTAACAGGACGCATGTTACCCCGTTAGTACAATTTACAGGTTGTGATATGCCTTGGAGTTGATAACTCATGAAAAGATTAATCATCAACAAAAATAATTTGTAAAACAAAGGTTTTTGAAGTAAACGAATAATTTTCAGCAAATCTCCTAGTAACACTTACAAATTATAAATAATTTTACTCCTTGTTTATTAATATCAGGCCTACAGTTCAAAATGGACAACTGGTACAAAAATTCCTTTGGAAATGAAACATTAAGATTGTGTCTTAGTAAGGAATTTGAGGATGTACATTAATTGTTCAAAGATTCTTGTTTACATCTTCTTCGTAGAGTGTTTCTTTCATCGCTGAGGATTGGCTACAACTCTTGTAAATTGCTCTCTCATGAACCACCAAGAGTGTGCATACTTTTGTTTTCTTGTCTGTGATATTCTTCAACTATGAGCATTTCCTTTACCCAGGTCTGTGCCTGTCCTCAACGTTACTCCTCTTGTTTAGCTCAGTAAATGTGAACAACTGACCAAACGAGAGAAAATATTGGGCTTTATTTACATTGTAGATTATTTAGATCTGGTGGTGGTTTTAATCAATTTCCGCAAGGTGAGTAGTGGTACCTTGTTAAGTTTTATAGTAGTGTTTATAGGATATTTCAATAATTATTGTCATAAGAATTGTTAGTTATTTTTTATAATTTGAATGTGGTTTCAAAATTTCAGGTTAGGACATCAAAAGGAAGCTCTGCTTTTAGGATCTTTGGCATTGCAAGTTGCTCCACATTCCTTTTTAGCTCATCTTTCTTTGTACACAATTTATAATGCAATGGTATGTAATATATCTTGGAGCTGGTTTTTTCTTCTTTATTCAAGTCGCCGGAATTTGTTCTTACTATTTTTTGCAATTAATTTTTTTACACTGTTATAATGTTATTTAGTTCTTTCGTAAAAATTTATTTTATTAGGTATGACTTACAGTCAATTATTAAAATGAATATCAAAACATTAAAATATACAAATTGTGAAACAGCATCTACTGTAGAAAAAAATCATCAATATTATGATTACTTTATAAATTTACCACGTACCTTTTTGGACTCTTTGTTATCAAACATTATAGTAGAAATAAATTTTTTTTTAGTTCTTGCACAATTTTTAAATTAGTATTAGTATTATTGGTTTCTTTTTGGAAATTCAAGGTACTATTTAAAAGACAAAACATGTAATGCTTGATTGATTTCACTTTTGAATTAAAAATATTATATGCTGACATGACAATTGTTCATTATACAAGTGTTTATCTGTCATTGCAGTTAATCATAGTGCTTTAAATCTTTTTATTCAATTTAAATTTTGAACATGTGATATTTATTGGTTTTCTAACATATCATTTTTATATTGTGGTAAACAAATTTCACAGTTTTGATGGAGCGCTTGGTACTGACAAAAAACATTACATCGTTTTCAGAGGTTATGTGGAATGATTGAATCTACATTGAGAAATAGGGCTCACAAACATACATTGATGAGATTTGATAACATAATGGTAGTTTCAACTCTTTTTTTATGGCAGCGAAACATGGGCTTAAAAGAAAGTAAAGGTCAAGCCAATTACTGTGAGCTCTAAGCTATGCTTGCGCATACTTGACTTCGACCCTGCATACCCCTCCAACCTGCACTTAGATGTACAGTCAGAGTTTTGTTAAAAGTTGTCAACACCTATTGTATTTTGTAGGCATGCTGTTCCATTGTTGATTACATACACTACACTATTGCAGTACATACAAGAGTATACTAATGCAGACGCACATTTTTCCCAGCGCTGTCCTTACAAAAATCAGGCTATAACAGAAATTGGAAGCTGTGGAAATATGTTTTAAATGGTTCAAGTTCAAGGGTTATATGAGAGAGTACGGTACTCAAAATTGGAGTATAAGGAAAGAGTTGTAGATAACTGGTATAAATTAAAGAATCTGTAATTATTAAAATAAACAAATGGAGCATCTTTAACAAATTCTTAATAAGTTTGAGGGCTGAGGGAAGAAGTAGCTATGACCTCTACAATGCTGGGAGTAATTTATTTTAATTGCAGCTTTCTAATGAAAAATTTGTTGTCTGAACAAGTTAAAACTATGCAGTGAACAGAAGAAGACAATTTTCAAAAAGTGTTGTTTGTTCTTTGTCTCGATTTGACCAGAAAGATTAATTTTTATTAACATGAAACTTAAAGATATACTGAATAATAATAATTTTTTATGTGTACCTTATCTAACCTGAATATTTTTCAAATCTGGTTTTTTTTTATTTTAGGGGAACAAGGAGAAAGCTGTAATTTTTGGACGAGCCTCGATTGCATTAAAAACACTGAATAGCGCATCAAAACCGTGACGTTACAGTTGTAATAAAACGGTAAACTTTTTTGACTGCTTTTTTATAACCACAGCATTTATTCGTGGGATCTCATATTTTCTCATTCAAAGGGAATGAGAAATAATATTGTTTAATTTTGTACTTTTTTATTATTAAATTATTTTTTACTTGTTAAAAATTAATGAATGAATTATTTGTTTTATTTTTCATTTTTATTTTATTTTTTACCCAAAATGTTTTATGGTTAATTTTTACTTTCTCTTGCCTATATGAATATAGGAAGGAAAGTATTGTTTTCATGTAGATTTTTCGAAATTGAGTTTTCACCGGATCTACAAGTTTTCAGACCCCCTGAACCCAAAAAAACATGTTTTTAGCGATTGGTCTGGGTGTCTGTGAACAGAATATCTCAAGAACGGAACATCGTACGAACTTGAAACTTCAAACTTAAGTTACATACCACTACCGGACCCAACACGAACATTTTCATCAAAATTGGTCAACCGGAAGTAGTAATTTGTGTAATTTTTCACTTTTTTGCAATTTTCTCAAAAATTGGTCCTACGATTTTTTTTAAAATCGTCTGGTTTACTACATTTTTTATGCTCTACAAGATAGGGTAGGCGGTATGTTTGCTGAAATTCTTGGTGAGGCTGTTTTCACGTAAAAACAATGTTTTTTTAAGATTACGGCTTTAATATGCATTTTAGCGCAAAAATTTATATATTAAAAAGTTGTAGAAAATTTAAAATCCTACAACTTTTACTTTAAACATTTTTATAATTACCGCTTAGTTTAGCGGTAAACTTTTATTTCAAACATTATATAATTACCACTTAGTTTAGCGATTTTCTGTTTTTTCTCACGAAAACGTGTGAAAAATTGATTTTTTTAAGACTTCAGCCTTAGTATGCATTTAACGACAAAAGTGCATAATCAAATTTATAGAAAAATTTAAAGATCTACAACTTTTATTTAGAGCATTTTTCTCTACAGAGCCTAGTTTAGCGTGAAAGTGATTTTCTGTAGTTTTAAGCCAAACAGGTCGATTTTCATTTTGCGTCTTTCACTCGTGATTAAAATAAGGTTATGTTTTTGAGGTTAGTTTTTTGTTTGTTTCTAATGTTTTATTACTAATGTCAAATTATATTGTTAATTATTTGCTTGGAAAGAGAAAGTTGTGTGAGTGTTTCACACCAGATTTTTTTTAAATGCAGGTTTTGGCGAGTAAGCAGAGACCGTTTTATACCTTGAAAATCTATTAATTACCAGTCACTGATTTGTTTATGTGCAAAAACTTGTAATAAGGGTAAACAAAGTAACTAATGATACTAAAAAAGTCATTTTTTTAAATTACAGGACTTAAGTTATGATAGTATGCTAAGTGAGGTGTTGTTGTGAGCTGTAGGCACCCTAAATTACATTTTAATTCAGCTCAGAACTTTCATTCCAGGAGATGAGAATTCCTAGAGATGAGATTTACCACACAAAAAGGCTAAGAGCCACTTTGGGAAAGAAAAATAAAAAAATTAAAACTGTTATGCTGTTGACTAAGAATTTTAATTATTAAAATCAAATTTAAGTTTGTTGAATTAATATACATAAAATGGAAGTTAAAAGTTGTGGATCCAACAACATATCAAAAATTAATTTAAAAAAATTATAAGTTACACAATTATTTCAAGAATATTAAGTTCAATTAAGAATAACAAATAAAATTTTTACTTCCCCGATAATTCAATTTCACACAACGGAAATTTGGGTGAATTCCTGGCTATTTGAAAATATTCGTAATCCATTTACTTCGGAGAAAATCTAACTTCGATCAATCCAGAATGTTGTAATATCCAGCCATTTTTCTTTGAATCTCCAAATGAACTTCTAGATGAAAGATCTCCCCAAAGAATCTCCTTTGCAGGATTTCCAGGATTTCAGGAACCAGAATACCAGGATAAATATATTTTTCTGTAACACCAATCACACTTCTGTAGCTGACAGAAATCACAAAACAAATGATCCCCCCCCAGAACGCGATTTTACCATTTAACCCCAAAATATAAAATAACATTATAACATGAATTTACTATAAATTATTTCTCCCATTCTATTGCTTCATACGAATTAACATTACAGGCTTTATTCACCAAGTTATTGTATAATTTGCAGCATTACAATTTATACATTATTATTGCATTATTTACTGCATTATTTGCTAATCGCAAATACAAAAAAAAACTACAAGATTACTTTAACAAAGGTACCTTAAACTTTATGACGCAATTAAAATGTTAACATAATAATAAGAATCTTTAGCACTTAATTAAAACGAGATCAGTGTGGCACTCAGATCCAGAATCTTTTCCTACGCCCCAGAGATAAATCACAAAACATAACACCACAATTTAACAAAGAAATAGACTTTTCACTTACCCAATAATTTCCGAAGCGTCGGGTGCAAGAAAATATAAAGGAAGTACACGCCTAGAATTTACATAACGGTGTATAAATTTTACATAATTCGCCAACAGCAACAAAAAACGAAACTAAACGAACAAATTAAACTTTACATTAAACTGAACATAACTAAGCTAATTAAAACAAGATTGATACCGCCTCATTTTTGCCTTTGTGGGCATTAAACTTTCAACTTATGTTTCCGCATCGCACAAAAGTCAGGACACAACAGGACGAAAAACCTTCAAAGCACCCCCATCCGGGACCGTATAGAAAGTCACGCGATATTGGCCAACCAATCAGAACACTTCTAGCGATCATCCGATTTAGTCTACGGCTAAGACAATACGTACACCCCAAGACGTAAATGGCCTCAAACAAAAGCAGGGGAGGGAGGGGTGGAACATTGTCCAGACCCTCACACAAAAGAATTATAAAATTCACTACGACATATTTCTAGTGAACAAAGAAAAATATAACATAACCACAGGGTCGATCGCATTTTAAAAGAGATACAGAAATTACAAAAAGAGAATCTACCATATTAATATAATTAAGTATTCGAGGTACAAATAAAATAAAAAAATTAAGGAAACAAAATTAAATTTAGATAAAATACTTATAAACGTTACAGTTGACAATGTGAGGCATTGAGGATATGTTCATTTATTTGTGCCTTAGCTATGTATTGTGTTGATGTAAGTAGTATGTGTAAGAAAATGAGGTGCTTGCTGCGCATACAGATGTGATCTGTGATCATTATTTGAACACATGGAACAATATTATTATTTACTTTACCACAGAATATTCAGCGATACTTGGTTGACATTGTATATTATTTGTCAACGAATGATATGAAAATAGAACAGAGAGATCTACTTTATTCTTTTTCATTGCTTTCCTCATTACAACACCACAATAAACATGAATTACTAAGTGGGAAAATATCATCACTGCCTTGCCAAAGAATCAGTAACTTAACACGTTCAATGCTACTGCCTAATTTTCGATTAAACGCGTATGGCTGATGGTAAGATGCGACGCCGTTTTGGCATGACACGAATTGCGCCGTGCCGCACACATGAACAACTTTTTTGACTCTACTTGTTTTCAAATTTCAAATCCATTATTTTTGTTATAAAATATCATAATTTGGTTACAAGATAAAGACTTGCCACAAAATCAATAAAGATAAGAAAAAATTATTGTTTCGGATGATAGTTATTCCATGCCAAGGGTTGTGGTTTCGATTATTCACTACATTTTGAAGGAAACGAGGTTAATTTTTACTGAAAATTCAAAATTCACTTTCATCGCAAATTTTCAAAATATTTCCTGTGAAGTATAGCTAACTATATACTTATGTAGAAAATTACGTAATTTGTAAATAGACCTGTAGCCATATATATCCGTATCATAAATAAGTAATACAAATCCAGAGAGAAGTCGCTAATAAAAATAAAATTTAATTGAAATGTCAGAAATATGAAATTGCTAAATTTATTTTGTTTTTCAAATTTTAGTTCCAGAGTTTATAACTCGAATACATTTTGCAAAAGTACTTTCAATTGTGTAATGAAACACTGAATTATCTTTACATTAGAATAAACAGTAGGCCTACAATATTACCTATTAGTAGCCTATGGTTAGTGTCCTTATAAACTAATACAACAATTATAAATTACACTTACCTTTTTTTATTTATAAAAACGTTGAAAACAGAACGTTACAAATAATACTTAAAAAAACACTCAAAAAAAACATATAAAATGTACTAAAAGAAAAAGATAGGATTACAAAAAAGAGCGCACATTTAAAAACCTGTCAAAATAAAATACGAGGGTGCAGCCGAAAACTAACTTGACGGTATCGTAGTTTGAACAGGACTGAGTGGGTACAGAAATTTTTATTGCTTTCAACCCTACCTGCAGTAAAATCTACCCTTAACAAAAGATTCAGGTCTATGACGCAAATTGCGTCATGCCGCCAGGCGGAAATGTTCTACTCGACGCAGATTGCGTCAAGCCGCACTGAACGTGTTAAGCTTGTATATGCGGAACATATGCTTAAAATAAATGAACATTTTGCTGGCTCACTGGTTCTCCTGTCAGTATGTATGGTTTCTTTGGTGAGGATCCTGTTTTCGATTTTATTGTGGAACTTTTTCATCATTCATTTTTCATTGTCTGCACTAGCATTAATGTCCCAGAACAATTTATATATGATGTAAAAGAAATAAAATTCTCAGTCATACAACACGTTAACATTAAATGGTTGAACAGTAAAACCGAAGGAACTAATAAACTAAAACAAATGTATATAATGTATTTAGGTATTATGTAAATATAATATACTTTTTACAATTATGTTATAAAATTATTACATTTAAAAAATCATTAACTTAATCTATATGAAGTATTGTTGCCTAGTAGAAATTGAAGACAAATGTATATACTTATGTAAATATAATATACTTTTTGCATTTATTACACAAAATTATTATTTTTAGAAAAACAATAACTTAATTCTGTATGAACTATTGTTGCCTCGTAGAAATTGAAGAACTAGTCTTTCATAAAGACAATATTAACAGGAACGAACCTGAAAAGGAAAATACTGACTTTAAATCATTTTTTTTACAATTTGAGAAATGAATAACTTTGCATAATTAAGTATTTAATTCCTTCTTATAAGTTATACTAATACAAGAAAACAGTATTAGTATAGTACGTTATGCTATTACAAACATTTAAGGAACGTGCTGAAATTATAAGAGCCAAAAATTTTCTTGATTTGTCTGATGATTTCTAAAGAAAATCTGAAATTTTCTTGTTAGACAATTATTTATATGATGAGTGTGAAAATTCAAACTTTTCATTCATGAGATTGGCAAAATATAAATCGGCAGCAATTTTAGAAAATGACTAAAATGCAAGACTGTCTTACTTTTAATACGTACAGTTTTTATGCTAACGTCATTAAAAAAAAATATATTAGGAGAAACTTTTATTACGACAAACATTAACATAAAAAATGCTGAAAGAAACCTTAATATGTCAAAGCAAGTATTTTTGGTATGCCAGATGACATTAATCCTTCTGCGCCGCTCCGCATTTGATGTTACTGCTAAATTGTAAATGTCAAAACATGCTCCCGAATTAATCCATTTAGCTAAGTTCATTATAGATAAAAAATTATTAAAAAATTATAGCTGCTTCTTATAGTATGTACCTTTTTTTGTGAGTACAAAAACATGAAAATTGGTTACGCTTTACAGTCGCTATAGCTCGCAAAATATTCATGTGCATGGAAATTTGCACATTACTATTTCATACTTATGGCTGTAACGTGCTAAAATTTCAGATTACCATAAAATTGTACACAACATGTTTTGGAGAAGAGAGTTTTGTGAATAAAACTGTGTTTTTAAATTTTTATTTTGGGCAACATTTGGCTGAGTAATTGCAGTTTGAAATTTATAATAATTTTTACAAAAAATCCGAAAAATTGGTAAAGGCCAGTAAAGGAATTAGGTTGGAAACTTCCCGCCAACGTATCACTATGTTATTGAATAAAGAAAGGCATGACCTTGCTTCTGTGTACGGGTCCATTTGAACATCGTAATCAATCTATAAATTATAATTATCAATAAAATTTGTAGAAAAGATATCAAATGGAAACATATATTTAGTTGATAAATCACTACATACATAAAAAGGCTTGGCCATGTTTATGTATTACACCGCTTGGTGTCACCCAAGATTTTATACTTCAGTGCTCAATGGACATTACGATAACATTCCTATTGTAAAAAGATTTAATTTTTCATTGACCTATTACAGCTGCTATATCACTTGCTTTTTTTGGCTTTTTTTATATAATTCTACTTTTTACTGATATGTTTCATTGGATCCACCATCATCGCAGTACATAAAAATAAAATAGGTCAATTAGAGTGGACGCCAAATAAGCTTGCCGGTGTAGCTGTGTGAACAGTTAGGATTCAGTCGGTAAATTTTGTGTCTTAGCACCGAACTGCCTTTTAAATCACAGGCACTGATCGATGTAAATTATAATCTATTTGCAAAGTTAAAAACATTCAATTATAAACATTGTATACAACAATTAACGCCTACCATGTACAATACATTACTGACTAATGTTTTCAGGTTAGCTGATACAACGTTGCAAGGGCGATGTGACTCTGATCACAGCTAGTACAGCACTGACTCCCACCACTCGCTGAGGCAACCGAATGTGCTATTACCAAAATAAACCTTCTGTGCACTTCAGAAAACTGACTAGCTTATTTGGCGTCCGCTTTACTGTAATTGTAACAATTCTTGCCTCCATAATCCAAACCTCCAAGAGTTCAGAACCAAAAAATCTTATAAAGCTAATCATAATCAAGTTGAAAACTTGCTATTGCTGCTTTTAAGCACCTGATTTATTTTTAAAAACTCATTTTTTGTTGCAAATAAACTCCAAAAATAATCTTTTTCTTACCATATCAGACAATTGTTCAATATCAACGATGTTTCCTAAATCATAATTCTGACTTTCAAGTGATTTGTTGAAATTATCAGCAGCTTTAGCAATGGGAACACCAGGTTTATGACTTTGGCAAAATACAATCTCGTTAACTTCTTCTTTTAATTTTACTGAACTTAAATCAGCAAAATTTTTACTTAATAAATTCCAGATATCTTGTCTTATTTTTTCTAACCGACACACAAAATTCAATATAAATGTACCTGAAAAAATAATAAAACAAAACGTGAAAACTTTTGATCAAGAGATACATTGTAAACCCATGCTGGTATATTAAAAGATTTGTTTATTCCTTCAGGACAATTAAAACTTTTTGCTTCTTTTTTTAGTGGTTTTGTGTTAATGGCCAACTGAAATATCTGATTCTTATCTTACTTCAAACAAATCAAAAAATCTAGAATGAAATGAGGTTTTAGCTGTACTTTGAAAGCTGGCAATTTATAAACGGAAATAATACTGTAGGACTCAGATAATAATTTTATTGTTACCATTGGGATGATGAATCAACAAAAATAACAAATTTCTAAATAAAATATACACTTTTGATTTCATTAGAAATTAATGAAAAATTTGCCTAACTTTCATAATCTTTTTTTACTGCACATTTCAGGTGTGCAGTTTGAATAGCCTTCTCTACTTTTCATGAATCACCTCACAGAATTTATTTATACACACACAGTCAACCCATGGTGATGATTTATCAGAAGTGAAATGATGAATTTAAGGGTTGACAAATTAATACTTATAATGTACTTAGAACAGAAAGTAAATCAACAATGAGCTTTTATGGGCCAGGAAAAATACATAATTAAATCAGTTCAAAGTAACACTATTTAACTATTGTCTTTTACTTAAAACCGGGTAAACACAAAGAGCAGGATGATCTGAGAAAAAGGAATTGATACAGGATAGTAATAAACAGGAACAGGATTGAACATATTCTTCAGCAAACTTGTAATTTATATCAGTTTGACTGTAAAGGTTATACTAGTTCCAAGAGTCATAAAAACTTTTATGATTTTCAGTTATTACTAAAAAAGTAAATCTCTTTCCATGCATATTAACTACCAGATGTTTGTGACTACATTTTCCATCTTATACAAGCTCTTGTACTGAACATTAACCAACCCACAGATGAATGCATACTTTCTTTTCTTAATTGTTGTAAGCAACTCTCTCTCCCTTTACCGAGTCTTCTGAGAAGCTCCTTGTTTGCCATCTTTTCTGACCATGGTACTTAAAGTATCCTGTGGTAAATCCACATTTCAAGGGCTTCCAATCTATACATCATAATGGTAGTCCTCAGAGTTCAACATTTCACACCTTACAAAAACAACAACCAAACATAGAACTTTGTGAAACAGAAAAGTAAATAACAAACCTTTATTTGATAAACATTTTGCTGTATTGACTATTACATCTGGTTCTAAGAAATTTTCTGGTGGACAACTAAGACCTTTACTTGAATCTTTACTGTCTACATCAAATAACACTGCATCAAATTTTTCATCTGAAATGTAAGATTAAAATTTTTCTTAAAATAAATAATATTCATAAACTCCAAATTTCAGGGACTAAAATTTAGTAATAGTAATTGTAATGCTAAGAATTAGGTAAATGAATAAGAGTACATATTTTTGAGTCGCATAAAAATTTTCCATATTCAATGAGCTTATTATGAAACAGCATTGCAAAATATTTTTCCTTCAACTTTACTGTAGGGATAAATGAAGTTGAATTGGATTTAAAACAAAGTCGTTTTTTTTACATTTTTAAGGGAAGGTTTCTTTTAACTTAAATCACCATTTCCTTGATTTTTTTTAACAACTCCCTTTTTAAAATATGCTGGTCCTTTTTTCCCATTCACGTTATAAAAAATTAATCAAAAATAAAACAAGTCTCTGTTATCCAGTAAGTTAATTACAAAATAATGTGGATATTTGTATGTTCTGTTAAATCATGTAATTTTCTGTCTTACTGAGAAAAGCCCTACGTGGTTGTAAATATATATGTTTCGTATGTACCATAGTATCCTAAGAGCTGTACAAAAGATTTTGTCTGAAAACATTTTATGTCAACATAGGACTGTTTTGTTGTAGAATACCTTTTATGCCCCTAAAATGTCACTAATTTATTGTTATACAATTATAGAACTAACTACGAGGGTCGTCTCTAAAGTAAAGACCGTTGGGAAATTTCTTGCCTTGAGGTTGGCTAACCGGTGTGGTGGAAAGCCAGTCTCGTAATATACACACTGCATTATTGTTTGTCAGTTGTCACGTTGTTGTATCTTTATTTATGTTTGGTGTTTTTGCGTTTTGAAATTAATCAGTGGAATGATACATTTTTTAAACCACCAAAACGTTAAACCGCTTGAAATTCATAGGCAGTTGGATGCTGTGTATGGTGATAATGTAATGAATGAAAGAAACGTTTAGAAATACTAGAGTTAATGTGCATAATAAAAAACGTTCGGGTAGGCCCTCAACAATCAACGAGGACTGGTTAAAAAAGGTCGATGAAGAAATCAAAAACAATCGTCGCGTGACAATATCTGAATTGGCCCTTAGTTTCCCTCATGTTTTAAGAGCTGTTATTGGTCGCATTGTGCGTGACCATTTAGGCTTCAGAAAAGTTTGTGCGCGTTTGGGTGCTGAAAGTATTTTCAGAACGTCACAAACAAATCTGAATGGGATCTGCATTAGAATTCCTGATGTGCTACAGAGAAAATGGTGATGAATTTCTTAATTCAATAGTTAACAGTGATGAAATGTGGATTTCTTATTACATGCCAGAAAGAAAACGGCAGTCATGTAAATGGCGTCATCCTCAGTCACCAACGAAACCGACAAAGATCAAACCACTGTCGTTTGGAAGGGAATTGATGGCCATGGTCTTTTGGAATTGATTTGGCATATACTGTTGATTGACTTTACGCCATGTGGAACGACTGTAAATGCAGAATATTACTGCAATACTCTATGCAAGTTACGGCGTGCCATTCAAAATCGGTGCAGTGGACGTCTAACCGACAGCATCGTACTCTTGCACAATAATGCATGTCTAAATGTGGCACGTAAGACGCTCGATTTGCTAAGAAGATTTGGATGGGAAATTTTCAGTCACCCACCATACAGTCCAAATTTAGCGCCTTCAGATTACCATTTGTTTGGTAAATTGAAAGAATTTTTAGGTGGCAAGCAATTCCCAAGTGACAATGAACTTAAGACGCTGTGAATCAGTGCCTAAATGAACTGGTGGCAGAAGAATATGACAAGGGTATATTGAAGATGGTGAATCGCTATGACAAATGTCTTAATTCATATGGCGACTATGTAGAGCATTAATGTAAGTTACGTATTTTATTCTGTATCACTTAGCTTTTACATATTTTTCTGAATAAAGTTTTTACAACAAAACGGTCTTTACTTTAGAGATGGCCCTCGTATAATATAAAATACCGCCTCTTACAATAAACAACACAGCAAATCTGAGTACCGTATGTAATGATAAACACACAGCAAACAATACTTTCCTTCCTATATATTCATGTAGGCAAGAGAAAGTAAAAATGATCCTCATAACTATTTTAAATATTGTACAGAATATAATACGGACCATATCAGGAGTTAAATATTACTACATATTTGGCAGAATCACAAAAGCAGGTTGAATGCATTTCGGCTTTGACATGAGTTATAATACTTAACATTAAACGTGAAATGTCTTGGTTTCATATTTGGAATCATACAGAATATATTTATGAACATTCTCTCAATTTATTGCCAAATAAAATTTTATTGTTTTTCATCTTACAGAGAAGTGATTATTTAAGCAAATTTACTCACACACAAGTACAATGGTTACAGAATGCTTATTTTTCCCTAATGGTGTCTTGTCGACGTGACTTGT